>OZ014522.1:325958984-327158984 GCA_963966055.1 Lathyrus aphaca
TATCCTTGCATAATCATAGCATTCGCATCATATTCACCCACAAAGCATAACATTCCGTTTAGCACGGAGCATTACGGCAAAAATCAAACACATAGCATAATCATAAGCCATGTTGTGGATCGAACACTTGTGAATATTGACCATTCATCAGAATACAGAATACTTTCCCCAAAATCCCCACCAGAGTCCCAGCAAAAGCAGCTGCCTCACAATCCACAAACACCAGTATATACTCATTTTAACACCCGCCCGTGCCATCTTTCCCCGATAAAGTCGCCTGAACACTCTTTGCAAACAAGATCACCTGTATTACAGATACATCCTGACACCCGTCCGTGTCATACTCCCAGCAGAAAGCCAAAGACATCCTCTTTGCACTCGCTTGTACTTACATACACAATCCTTTGACATTCGTCCGTGTCGTATCCCCAGCACAGTCACCTACACTTTGTATATCAGATACTTGTTCATATTACACTATTCTCCTTTTGACACCCGTCTGTGTCGCTCTCCCCAGCAGATAAACGCTCGTCTATACAATACTCATACTCACTACTCATATTACACTCATACAGATACTCGTCCGTATCTTGTATATACCATTCATATCCCCACAGATTCAACATTGGTCCATGTTCTTTGTTAACCAGTTGGTACTCGTCCGTACCATCATCTCAGAATATGCGTCGAGTGTTTCTTTTTACATGATGCTCGTCCGTATCATAGTCTTAAGGATGCTCGTCCGCATCTTTAATCCATACACCGTGTCAAACACTTCCATCTTCTTGAATTTAGACACTCGTCTGTGCCTACTATTCTCCCAGAAGAGTCCTCTCAGATTCAACACTCGTCCGTGTTCTCTGTTAACCATTTGATACTCGTCCGTATCATCATCTTTGAACACGCGTCAGCATTTGTTTCTATCCGATACTCGTCCGTATCGTAGTCTTAAGGATGCTCGTCCGCATCTTTAGTCTATACACAAATACCAAACACTTATACCTTTTGTTTTCTTGGATGTGAACACTCGTCCGTGTTTACCACCCCCCCAGTAGATCGCCAACAAAGCATTTTCTTTTTATCTGGCACTCGTCCTGTGTTATGATAAACCCTGAGAGCAGCCGCCCCCTGCTAGGTGGTCGTCCTCCACCTCTTGATGGTCGTCCTCCATCATGCTCATCCGATGGCCGTCCCCATCGTTGATATTTTCAGCAGCCGTCCCCTGCTAGATGGTCGTCCTCCACCCCTTTGATGATCGTCCTTCATCATTTTATCCAATGGTCGTCCCCATTGTTTATTTTGGTTATCTGGCATTCGTCCTATGTCATGGTAAACCCTGAGAGCAGCCGTCCCCTGCTAGGTGGTCGTCCTCCACCTCTTGATGGTCGTCCTCCATCATGCTCATCCGATGGCCGTCCCCAGCGTTGACCTTTTATCCGACATTCGTCTTGTGTCGTGATATTTTCGGCAGCCGTACCCTGCCTGGTGGTCGTCCTCCACCTTAGATGACCATCCCTCATCTTAGCCCCAACAGAGCAGCCGTCCCCTGCTAGGTGATCGTCCTTCACCTTTGATGACCGTACCTCATCATCTGTTTATTTCATTTATTCTTTAACCTGATGGCCGTCCCCGTCGTGGTCCCTTTTCTTTTTAGCCCGATGGCCGTCCCCATCGTCGGTTACATTGCTTTATGAACTTGATGGCCGTCCCCGTCATGTTTCATTAACTCCCAGAGAATCTTAAAACTTTATCTTGATGGCCGTCCCCATCATAATCTTATTTTTCCCAGCTAGTCGGCCGTCCCCGTCTTGGCTTTACCTTTTATCCCCAGCATGTCGGCCGTCCCCGTCATTGCTCTTTACCCAGCAGTCGTCCTCTGCTCGACGGTCATCCTCCGTCGCCCACACTTTACAATATACTTTATTTTCCTTTTACAATCTATATCCCTTTTCTTCTTCATTCTGTGAGTGCAAATTTTGGACTGTCTTCGGTATTCAACCACAAGTTATCTTGTTTGCCTGTTAAGCCGTCGCTCACAACCTGCACAACTAACTCATGTTTGAATAGGGGCAGCTGTAAACACCCCAAATTTGCCCTCACCCATTCACACCATGGCTTGTGATCATTTCATATGCATAAACACAATCATATCATCTCATATCTCATTTTTGATTCACTGCATAGATTCAAAGTCATCTGCACCTAGGGTTTGTGATCTGAGCAATCCAAGAGCTTCTTGAGCCACTCCAAAGGCCATCAATCACTTCAAAGGGGTCTATGTGTGTTCTTATATCTTGAATTAGAAACCATAAGAAATAATAGGAAACGACCTCATATCAATTTGGACAACGTCGCAAAGTGGAATGTCACAAATTGGATAATAATATCATAGACCAAATAAAAATGCGAAATAAATCGATAAATCGATAAATAAATAGAAAATAGAAAAATGACCTTAAATCTAACGTCGCTAAATGGAATATCGATAAACCGTATTTTTATCATAGGCCACTATAATGAGAAAATCAGAAAATCAACAATATATCAAACATAAAATCCATAAATCACATTTGAAAAGAAAATCTAAATCAAATCAAAGAATTAATTGGAACAAAATTATAAAATAAAAAAAATTAAAACAAAAGGGGGAGGGTATCGATGGATCAGGTATTCCAGAGCAGAAAAAATAAAGGGTCAAACCATCAAACTATGTAACAATAAAATAAAATAAACAAAAGCAAACGAGCTTGGTCTCCTTCATCAGCATCATATCAAGAGGTAAATAAGTCACTGATTTAGAAAAGAATACGATAAAAGGAGACCCACCCTCGACAAAACAACAACGTCAACGATAATGCTCTCACGGCGGATATTGTCGCTCGCGGTAGGCTCTCGAAACTCTCCTTCAATCTCGGTTTCTATGCTCTCTCAATCACGCTCAAATCTCTTGCGGCGCTCTCGGTTTGGCGGTGAGCCCTTTCCGGCGGTTTCACCTTCAGATTCACGATGCGGCTTCGCTATCTGCTCGCCTCTGTTTGGTCCGTTGCAATTTCAAGGGTTAGAGATTGAAGAAGAATATGTTGTTTGCTATGATCGAATGCTTTTGAGGTGTGTTTATGAGAAGGGTCATGTTAGGTTTTTTTTTAATGATTTGCTCTCTCTATTTATAGGACCAAGAGTGAGGATTGATCTTGAATGAGCTGTAAAATCTATTCTGTTAGAGTGGAGATGTTGCTCAGATTCAATGGGGACCGAGTGTAAATCTTATCAGGGGTATAATGGAGAAAGCTTGTGGAGAATAAGGTTTGCACTATTTCTAGAAACTTAGACAATCTCCTAATTTTTCACTGGATTTTCACTGCTGTAAACTATTATTTTACTGCTACCAAACTCTGTTTTCACTAGTATTGTACTGCTGTATGCTTTTGACAAGGAAAATTTGAGGGCCAACTTCGCACTGAATTTCGGAAGACGTGCTGCGATACCGATTTGCTGTCTCATCCCGCTTGACATGCTATGTAATGATTCAGGTGTGGAAGATGGAGCTGATTGGTAGAAGGTTCAAATTTGCACAGAGAGTCCTTCAAGCTCGGAGTCTGCGTTTTTCGTCAAACAATAATGGATACCCTATGGTTCCCTCTCACCAATCCATTCTTCTATTGTTTCATATCTTGATCTTTTATTGTGTCTTCTATGAATTTATGTTGCTGAATCTTTTGGTGCAGGAATTGACGTGTTCATAGGAATCACTACACTCATAGCACCATGTAGTACCTTCCAACCTAGTGACAGAGGTGTGATATCGATCAACACTAAGTTTGGAGCATTCTTGGTTCCTCCATTCAACAAAGCGGCCTGAACAGCAGCACCATAAGTAACAGTCTCATCAGGGTTGATGCTCTTACATAATTCCTTCCCTTCGAAGAAGTCCTGCACTAGTTGCTGCCCTTTGGGAATCCTCAACATTGGTCACAACAGTAAAAGAAAACATCCTTTTTGCTTTCTCACAAGAAGTTCTCAACTTCCTCAAGGCTTTTGGATTAGCAACAATGTCTAACTTTTCTTCCTCTTGATCTCATCTACAAAATAGCTCACCATTCTATTATCCAAGTCCTCTCCTTCCAGGTGAGTGTTTCCACCAGTGGCCTTAACTTGGAAGACCTTATCGTTAATTGTAAGGAAAGACACATCAAAAGTCTCACCACCAAGGTCAAAACAAAAATCTTTTCACCAACAATGGTTTCTTTCTTGTCTAGCCCATAAGAAATGGCAGCAGCTGTGGGCTCACTGATGATTCGCATGACATTAAGACCTGCAATAACACCAGCATCCTTAGTAGCTTGACGTTGGGAATCATTAAAGTAAGCCGGGACAGTAACAACAACATTCTTAATTGCAGAGCCAAGGTAAGCTTCAGCAATCTCACGCATCTTCATCAGAACCATTGAAGAAATCTCTTCAGCTACAAATTGCTTATCTTCACCCTTGTAGTTAACAACAATCATTGGCTTTTCAGTAGGACCAACAATAATCTTAAAAGGCCACAACTTCATGTCACTCTGAACAGATGCATCAGAGACTCTACGACCAATCAACCTCTTGGCATCAAAAACTGTGTTGATAGGGTTCATGGCGACTTGATTCTTAGCAGCATCACCGATTAGACGCTCGGAGTCAGTAAAAGCGACGTACGACGGTGTGGTTCTGTTACCTTGGTCGTTGGTGTAAACACCCCAAATTTGCCCTCACCCATTCACACCATGGCTTGTGATCATTTCATATGCATAAACACAATCATATCATCTCATATCTCATTTTTGATTCACTGCATAGATTCAAAGTCATCTGCACCTAGGGTTTGTGATCTGAGCAATCCAAGAGCTTCTTGAGCCACTCAAAAGGCCATCAATCACTTCAAAGGGGTCTATGTGTGTTCTTATATCTTATTACATCCTTTCAAAGTCAAAAATGCAAAAGAATCACAAGAACTGGGATTGGTGTGAATGCAGAGCCAAGTTTGACTGCACAGTTGACCTAAAATTAGGGTTTTGGTTTCAGAGGCCATAACTCCAAATTTTTTGGTCATTCTTGTTTCCATTGGTCTCTATATGGTATAGGGAGTATGCATATCAATTTTCATGAAGAAATTCCATGGGGAAGTCATCTGATCAAGAGTTGACTTTTCAGACAAGTCAGTGCAAAATCAGGGCATCTGAGGCCCCCAATGACCCAACCAAGGGGTGATCTTCATCATTTTGGGTGTATATGATCTTTATTTGATCATGGAAGAAGATTGAAGTTCACAAAATTCAAGAATTTGAAGTTTTTGCAAAGTTGACTTTTTAGGGCATAGTTGACTTTTAAGGAATTTGTCAATTTAGGTCACTTTTCAAACCTTACTTTTTGATCAAAAAATGCTTCAAATGGAAAAACTTTGGTCATGAAAGTTGTAGAATACATTTTTCCCTTTTCAAAAAGTACAAGAACATGACCTAATTCATTTTGGATCAAAAGTTATGGTGTGACAAAGTTGGCAAAAATCACTAATTTTCAAGATATGCACCAATTGGAAAATTTGCAAAATCATGAACCAAGGCAAATTGTAACTTCTAGTTCATATCAAACCAAGGCACAAACATCACATGTGACCTAAAAATCAGATTTGGACCAAGATTTCACATGTTCATGGTTGGCAAAGTAAGAGATTTTTCATGAAGTTTCAAAAGTGATCAACTTGCAAAACCATCATCACACTTTCACCAACTAGTTGTCTTGGCTGCTGAACCTTCCTAGCATCACTCACACACCATGCTGCGCCAGCCCATGTACTTGTGCTAGCCTAGAACCAAGCCCATGCTTTCCTTACACAAGAGTGGACTTTTTGCAAAAGTGAACATCCCAATCACAGCAGGCCAGGTCACATCATCTGACCAATTGGAGTTGTTTATACTATCCATTTGCAAGCAAAACATAACATCAAGCCAGCCTGAAACAAGCCCTAAGACACCATTCACAAAAACACTCCCTCAAGCATTTCTCTTCGAATCTCTCTACACAACACACAAACACAAAAACCAAATCCATAGATCAACTCACCTTGCTTCGTTGAGCAAAAACCAGCAAGACTTAGGCCTGAATCAAGCAAGAACGCCATTCCTCCATTTTCACTCCTAGAAGAAAAACCATTCGAAACTCACTCCACAGGCCATAAACACCCAAACAAACTCCACAAACCTTCTCCATTCATCATCCTGATCACAAAGAACCCTTCACCTTTGCCTGAAACAGCCTGAATCACCATCACCATTTTCAACTGAGCTTGAGCAGAAGCTGTGCAAACTCCCTAACCAGCTAACTTAAACTCCTTCTAAGAATTCAAGGATCATCAGGGGACCAAGTAGAGTGGATTGCATCAAAGGGAGAGGGCAGAAAGTTGCTGGATTGAAAGCTTCGAAACTCAGGTAGCTCAAGAACATTTTTTCCAGAAATCGTTTTTTAAGTTCTTAAATTGTTCTATATGCTTCACTGATTGTTCTGATGCCTTTAGTTTTGAAAATGGTGGAGAGATGAGAGTTTACCATGCTTCTGAAACTTTTTGCCCTAGAAATAGATTGATTCGATTCAGCCATTTTATGAATGATAAATTTGTTTTGACTTAGGGTTTTGATTCGTGAGTGAGTGGGAATCATTTCTGTGTTTTTAGATTTCGTTTTAGATGCGTTTTGAAGGAGTTTGAGGTTTGGGGTGAACGGAGAAGATGACCGAAACACTGTTCCGGTCATCTGAAAGTAATTAACGGTGGGATTAGGGCATAAGCATTGATTAGCTGAGTTTGAATGCTGGCCGTGGGATTTGGCGCCAGGTCAATGCGCGCGTGTTTTTGTTTGAATCCAGGCCATTAGATCTGTTGACTTCTCATTAATTCAGTTTAAATTCATTTTTATTTTCATTTAATTCATTTGTTTTGTACATTTTATTAAAAATAGCAAAATTGTTTTATTAATTATGAAACTTTTTCCCAAGAGTTTCATTAATTTTTAAAACACAAAAATATTTTTATTTTTATTTTTAACATTAAAAAAGTATTTTTAAATATTTAAAAGCTTATTTTTAATTGATTAATGGAAATTAATTTATTAAAAATACTTTTAGGTATTTAAAAATCACCAAAAATTCATGAAATGTCCTAAGACATTTAGAAACATTGTCCAACCTTCAAACCAAATTTATTTTTTTGATCTTGATGCATTTTGAGAATTTTTCATTGATTTAAAATCATTTTTATGCATTAATTTGATCCAAAGTTCCAAAAATCATTTCTGCCTATCCATGAAGAGTTGGACATTGATTCTTTTTGCATTGCATTGTGTTTAGCATGTAGTTTGTGAGATTAAATGGCCATGATTTGATCTTTCATTTTTTCATTTGTTTGACATTTCTTTTGTTTGGAAACCCTAAAACCCTAGCAAACTTGTAAAAATCATAACTTGAGCTTGGTTAGGAGTTGAAGCTTCTCCTTTGGGCATTGGTTTAGTATAGGATTAGGGGTCCTTTGAGTGGCATTTTCAATTTTTTATCTTATGTTTTGCTTCTGATTTTGGTTTTTGTTTGATGTATGGTTCATAAACCCTAATTTGGGCTTCCATATGCATCCATCTTGCATTCTCTTGCATAACATGACTTGCCATGACATCTCAAGCATCCATTTGATTCATTTGACATCATAAGACATATTGAAAGCATGTTTGGTCATTGCATCATGTATTTGCCATGTTGTATGCCATATGCACCTCATAACTTTTCATGTATGTTCTTGGTTCTTAACATGCCTCATCTGCATCCATAAGCTTGTATGATCATCCACATGTGTTGTTTCATGTTTGTAGCATCTCATAGCATCATTATCATCATAAAAATGCTTCTGGTTTTGATTTATATCATACCATTTCATTTCATTTTGCATTGCATTGCATTTCTTTTCTAACTTTTCAGGTGGTAAGTGATTTTGAGAAGTGAATTTGCCTTCACTTCTCATATTTTTTCTTTTCATCTCTCTTACATCCATTGCTGCATTTTTATATGTGTTTGAGTTTGAGCTTGCTCATCCTTCTTCTTCCCACTTTCCCTCTTCAAGTGACTTGACTTCTTGAATGAAGCAAGTTACTTTGCTTCTCTTTGCTCCTTTCATCTGCTTCCTGGTGTTTCCTTTGAAGATCTTTCTTGTAAACCTCACAAACCTTAGGGGCAACCAAGCATGACGATGATTAGGGTTTTGATTAGTCTCCCCTCTTAGTTTTACCTTTGTGTCTCTTTTGAGTCTTCTCTTCTCATCTCATAATCAGGGACTAAACCCTAAAGGCTTTAAGGCTTTGTGACTAAGCTTATGCCTGCATCCTTCTCTTAGGATGGAGTGTATAACTTTAATCCTAAGTGTTAAACCCTTAATGTGTTTAAATCTCTTAATCAATTCACTCAATAATCACCAAGACATCAAGCTTGTAACTTGGGCCTTGCATCAGGGTTCTAATTCTTCCTTAATTGGTTAAGAAGGACTAACCCTAGTGTTAATGGACAAGTCCCCCTCAAGTTGTCTTACAAACCCTAAAAATCACTTCTTCATCATGTCATTAACTAAAATCCATCTTAATAAAGGCTTTGTTTTGTCATGAGTTTAATCCCTAATCATGGATTAAGTTGAGGAGTTTTCCTCAGCTTAAACATTCTCATCTATTATCCTTCTATTAGGATAGTGTAATGAGTCTGTTTAATCCCTGATTATGGCTTAATCTCATTACTCAACACTAAACAAAAAAACACCAAAAACATCTAAATAATCATAAGTAGGTTAATGATCTCAATCCTACACCATGGTGATTAAGTGTGAGAATCTGACTTCACACTTAAGGTATTCTCATTACCCCTAATCAGAGGGAAGATGTGATGAGTTTACTGAACCCATTGGTTTAGGATTAAGCTCATTAGCTTATGACAAATTCAAAAGCAATAAAAGAATGAAAACTCAAAAACAAACAATAATCGTCTCCTTCGGGATTCTTTTCTCATCACCTTCACTCACAAACGAGAACTCGCTTCTTCCGTCTAATGCAAGACAGTTTGCACCTGAGCCAAACAGGTCATACACTTGAGCATAGACAAGTAAGCAGTTCACAAGTCAATTCATCTTTCAGTCTCTCTGGGTCGAACTACGGTGTTCTGACTTCCTCATTTCACGAGAGGATACGTAGGCATAACTTAACAGTTATCGAACAAAAGTCTCTGTATATTCCCCCTCTTTCTAGCCTCATTCTTCTAGCCTCATACTCCTGAGCATTTCACTCTTGTTCTTACACTGACACTGTACATATTACACTTCACACTTCTTTTGCACTGACACCTGTACATCCTTTTCCAGCTCTTTATACACAAATTGCACTGACACTACCCCTTTAAAACACAAATCTTTTAAGCGTGGATCCCGTCGAGTACGGCGGACAATCTGGGTGCTAATACCTTCCCAGGTTGTAACCAACCCCCTTTCTCAGTCTCTCTGGTTCGCAACCGTCTTGTCCATATCTTTCTAGGTCTATGCAGCATTACCTTTCCTCCGGGATAAAAATTCCTAGTTGGCGACTCTATTCATCTCCAGTGAGTTCACGGCTGTGTGTTCTCATTGTCCCTCTCGCCGACCGTTCGCGTCTGTACCTTTATCTGGGCCCTTTCCCATTTATCGGGAGCGACAGTTGGCTATGATTTCAACTCTGTCATGTTGTTCCTGCCGCACAGCAACACAGGAGTAAGTTGCTCCAAGATCTATTCCAAACAGCATATCCTTCATCTTTTTTTTCAATGTCAGTGTAAAGATTTTAGAGTGAACTCTTCCTGTTTTGCTTGTGTAGGTTCTTCGAAGCATAACATATCCCAATAAGTGCTCATGGAGGCTTGAGGGTTCATTATTTCTAGCTGAATTTTGAACTCTGAATTAATGAGTAAGTTGACATTAAGGCCATAACAAGCTGGATTCTCTGCTGCCGTTTTTTTAATCCCTTATACACTGTGTGATTTGATTGCCTCATTTCAACACAATTTTTGCACAGCAGCCATGGCTGAGGTTCTTCAAGAGACCGAGGTTGTTGCTTCAGATCCCTCACAGATCGAAGCCAAACTGTTTAACCGTTGGAGCTTTGATGGCGTCTAGCTCTCTGATATGTCTTTGAGTGATTACATCGAAGTTGTGACATCCAAACATGCCACATATATTCCTCACATTGCTGGTAGATACTCTGTGAAAAGGTTTAGGAAAGCTTAGTGCCCCATTGTGGAGAGGATCACCAACTCTCTCATGATGCCGACAGTATTGGGATGCAGAAGTCTTGTTTCATGGCATAGCTTGCTGCAGTTTATTCACAGGATGAAGATGGACATGATTATTAGCGAAGCTTGGGCCGCTGCTGTTATGAAATGTTCTTCTTATTTGAAACCTCCCCTTTGAAAATCATGTAGAAGTTCTTAATTAAAAGCTATGTGCAACAAGTTGATTTATGAATTTCTGCCTATTGTCTCAATATGATTCAACTTAGATTTGATTCAATGTTGTACAAACTTAGGCATAAAATCCAATGTGCATTGGACTGTAATTACACAGCATTACCAAGACCTTTTGGGATTGCAACTTCCTGGAAGGATGACACGTTAATATTCACAAGCTCCTCTTTTCATTCACTTCGCAAAAGTAGCATAAGTATAGATTAGGGAAACTTTTTTTATGACCATATGAAGCTTGACTCAAGAAGTATTCAACTTTACCATGAGACTGAGCAAAAACGAAAAGGATCTAAATGAACTAAGCATATTGACCTTATGAAGTACAAATGGATGAATTCAATTAATTTTTGTAAATCTTGATTTTGAGTCTTCTTGAAGCCAAATTGAATATGCAAATTAAAACTTAAGAGCGAAATTGTAACCACACTTGTATAAAAGATTAATTGGAAATAGATCCAATACTTGTAACACTTGAAAAGTGCCATGCTTGAATTAAATCCAATTCCAAATTTCCCTTGAATCATCTTTGAACAATGCAATGTCATTTTTCATATTTGAACTTGAATGGCCCACATGAGACTTTTTTTTTGTACCATTCTGAATCTCAGGAACCAACACTAGAACGTATCTTGAATAATTGAGTGTTTGGATAACAAGAATGTGGATACACATAAATGAAATTTGCAATGACTTGGATTATGAGACCATATATCTTGACTAACTCCAACATACCCTTTGTGATACTGGACCTAAAAAAAAAGAATAAAAGCTAAAATAACATTTTCTTTTAAATAATGGTTAGCCAAAAATGAGATGATATGTGTAGGACAAATTTAGGGTATGACAGATGCCCCTATCTAATTGTCTTGAACCCGAGAAATTGAACTACCACGAAATGTTCGATTTTAAGGTAAAAGTCAATTAGATATAAGAATAGCCGAAAATTTGTCCAATGCAGAATGTAATGCAAAAAATGCAACATGATATGCTTGCACGGATGCAAATGCGGGGGATCTAATGCATGTTGATATGAGACACAAAGTCTGTGGAGAATGATGAAATGATTAAATGATGAGAATCTACTAAAAACAGTAATGTAGGAAAAATGGCTGGGGATACAAGATATTTCTGAAAATTTGTCTGGACAACAGAGAATAATCAGGAATACTTGAGATGAGAGAAATAAACCCTGAGAAAGGTATTACAGACATCCAGAGGAATCTATGGATGTACAAACACCAAATTTAGAAATCAACGCCCGAACATCTAAAAACATTAGATGTGGAATGAGACCAACTTATGAGGGTATACCGAGGGAAAGATCAAACTTTTCAACTTGAAATAGAGATTCTCTCCACATTTCTCAATGGGATGAACTGGAGAGAGAGATTGGGATGAAACCCTTAATACGGTTGTTAGAAGAACGCACTTTGAAATTTCTCAATGGGATTAACCGGAGAGAGAAATTAGAAGGAAACAAATAACTTCCCAATGGGACCAACCGGAGTGAGAAAATTAAAGGAAAAAAAGAAACTTCTCAATGGGATTAACCGGAGAGAGAAATTAGAAAGAAACAAATAACTTCTCAATGGGAACAACCAGAGTGAGAAAGTTAAAGGAAATAAGAACTTCTCAATGGGATTAACCGGAGAGAGAAGTTAGAAAGAAACAAATAACTTCTCAATGGGAACAACCAGAGTGAGAAAGTTAAAAGAAATAAGGGTTTCTCAATGGGATTAACCGGAGTGAGAACTTCGAAGGAAACAAATAGCTTCTCAATGGGAACAACCGGATTGAGACAGTTGAAGGAAATAAGAATTTCTCAATGGGAACAACCGGAGAGAGAAACTAAAAGAAATATAGGAATTTCTCAATGGGAACAACCGGAGTGAGAAAAAATTGTATTGAACTTCCCAATGGGATTAACCGAAAAGAGAAATCTGAAGAAAAATGAATTTCTCAATGGGAACAACCGGAGAGAGAAATCTGGATCCAAGAATAACATTGTATGAAAGACAGAGTGACAAACATTACTGCTTTGGTAAGTGCCCAGTGAGTTAGACTTTGACTCTTGTTGGTTTCCAATAGAAATTGGACTTTAAGGGTGCCAAACAAAATTGGACTTTGACCACAAGGTAAGATGACAAGACCTCGGGAAATGCAAATGAGCACCAAGTAAACTTGGAGCTATGCTTGATATGAAATCGTATGATGTAGATGGTTAATGCTTGCAATGCAAATGCTAAGACCAACTGGATAAGACTCTTTGGAGAGGTGCGGCTCATGGTACAAAAGCCTGGTCCCTGAATCCATCACATCTTGGAGTGTGATCAACTCTAGTTTTGTATGATTATAAATTTTAGGTGTTTGTGATTTTATCATATGCTTCATATTAAGACAAAATGCTAGCCTTTATATCTCTTGTCTCATTTTTAATAATGTCTTTGTATTTCTGAAAATACGCAAAATGAATCAATTCATTCCATCATGCATCGATTCATGCTGTAGAAATAATTCTGGAAATTCGCAAAATGAATCGATTCATTCCATCATGCATCGATTCATGCTGTAAGAATGGTTCTGGAATTTCTTCTATGAATCGACACATACAAACATGCATCGATTCATTGTATGTTCATTTCTCTGCTTTTGTTTATCTGTTCAGTATGTATCGATTCATGATATTATGCATTGATACATAACAGTATAAATACCATTATGTATCGATTCATTTGTGTCTTGAATCGATTCATTTTTCTGTTTTTACTTCTAACAGAATCTGCATAGTATATGTTTGGTGTTTCTGTTAGTGCAGAACATAGAGGAATTGAATACGAATTTCAAAGTCAAGGATCATTGAACAACACATCAAGAAAAGGGATTTTGAGTGTGGACAATTCAATGTTGAGCAGGATTGAAACCTAGAATCAAATTCATCTTCATCATCTTCTCAAATACCTTAATTCAAGAACATTAACAAGGAATTAGTGTTGTTCTGTGAATCAAAGGTTTATGAGATAACGTTCAGTGGTACGATCGGAGATCCAGTTGAGTTGAAGAGTGAAAGAAGGTTTCAAGGAAAAACCAGATGGGTTTTCCTTCAAGAACGGGCGTGTTCTTGAGGGTTTGTTAGTCACGTTTACAAGACAGATTCAGCCGCAACGTAAGATTTGGAAATTGGGAGATTTCGCAAATAGATCGTGGAACCGGTGAATTGTTTGTATTACTTGCAGGGAATCTTGATTTGGCTCAGATCAAGTGAAGGTTGATACAATAGGAAGATCTAGGTGTATAGATTTTTGGTGTTTGTATAGCAACCTTGTAAACGACGATTTCAGCAATATTGATATAAAATTTCTCAATTTCGGTTTGAAATTGAGAGGGAGACGTACCCACACGCGAGGACGAACGTGGGGAACTTCCTTACCAAATCTCTGCGTATTGTATTCCTTCTCCATCTCTATTTACGTTTTTAATCGTTTTGATTCATTGGAAATAGCTTTTGTGATAGGTGCATTCAACACTTTTATAGCTTGTGTGTTTAAACCTTTATCATCTCAATCGTAAATCCAGCACGTTATCACATGTCCGGTCTTCTAGTGATTGGTCCAGAATAGATGCTAGTATATTTAGGACCGTGGTTTCCGTTAATCTTTGAAAACTCTGAAAAATCTTTTAAATCCTTGTAAACAAGGAGGTGATCCATTCACCCCCCCTCTAGATCACTAGCCACAACGTCTAACAAGTGGTATCAGAGCACCGGTTCGCTGGTGCTTTGTGGCTGCCTGTAACGTTATGGATTCTGAACCAAAGGGGGCATATAATAGAGCTCCTGTTTTCAATGGTGAAAATTATGGCTACTGGAAAGACTGCATGCGAGTTCACATAAATTCTGTGGATAGGCGCGTATGGACTGCCATTCAAAATGGTCCTTTTCAAATTACCATGATGAATGAGGCAGGTGCCATAGTACCTAAACCAGAAGATGATTGGGATGAGAAAGATGAGAAAAAGTGGTCAAGTGATTGGAGAGCTCGAAATATGCTAATTTCAGCACTTAGTGCAGATGAGTATTATCGAGTATCCCATTGCTCGACAGCTAAAGAAATGTGGGACGCTTTAGAAATTGCACATGAAGGTATAACTGAAGTAAAACAGTCCCGCATTAACACACTTAATCAAGAGTTTGAACTCTTTCGCATGAAACAAGGAGAATCTATTCCCGACATGCAAAAGAGATTTGTTCATCTCATCAATCGTTTGAATGCACTTGGAAAACCTGTTTCCAATGAAATTGCTACTAATAAAATTCTGAGATGTCTTAGCAGGGAATGACAACCTAAAGTAACAGCTATCAAGGAAGCCAACAATCTAACGACACTCACAATGACTACTTTGTTTGGAAAGCTGGAGGAACATCAGCAAGAACTAGAAAGTCTAGAAAAGTTTGAAAACAAAAGTAAAAAGGGAAAGGAGAAGAATAAAGACAAAGAGGGTGAGAAGAGGCCTATAGCTCTTGTGGCTTCTAACTCAAAGTCCTCACAAAAAGAGCTAAGCAACAATGAGTCAAGTAGTGACGAAGACTCCGGTGACGAAGAAATGGGACTTTTTGTTAGGAGATATAATAGATTCATTCGAAAGAATGGAATCAAGCATTCCGACAAAAATCTCATAAAGTTTAGAAGACAATCTATAGATTCAAAACAGGAAGAGATTAAGAAGAATAGAGAAAGAGGGTCTTGCTTTAATTGTGGCAAGTTCGGACATTATAAGACGGATTGTCCTTTAAAGAAAAAGGATAAAGGAAAAGTTCCACCAAAAATGTATAATAAGCAAAGAAGATCTTACATTGCTTGGGAAAGTGATAGTGATTCATCAAGTACACAATGCTCAAGTGATAGCGATGAAACCGCAAATTTGTGTCTTATGGCTCACACCAAAAATCAGTCCCACCACAAGAAGAAAAGTGATGATAAAAAGGTAAAACAAGCTTACTATAACAATTTCTC
This sequence comes from Lathyrus aphaca, assembly GCA_963966055.1. Taxonomy (NCBI): domain Eukaryota; kingdom Viridiplantae; phylum Streptophyta; class Magnoliopsida; order Fabales; family Fabaceae; genus Lathyrus; species Lathyrus aphaca. The sequence goes on from OZ014522.1 coordinate 325,974,536, forward strand.
TTCTATGTCCTTTTCTGAATTGAAAATAGCTTTTGAAAAACTGCATAATGAAGCTATAGAAGCATTTAAAAGATTATCTTCCGATAAACAAATTTTTTCATACTTGGAAGGTAAAGTACAACATGCTGAAAAAGATTTAGAGTACTTGAAAGCTAGCATTGTAGAAAATTCAAAAGCTATTGATATTGATGGTTGTAGTAAAATAAGGCATTGTGAAGCTTGTCACATTTGGCAACAAGAGGTTATTTCTCTTAAAGTCAAATTGGAAAAAGCTTTGCAACCTAAGATTACTTATGCCATTGATACTACGTTGTTCAAAAAGTCATTAAATCCTCCATATGCAAAATATTCTTTTGTTCCAAAGGATTTAAGGACCAATCATAAACAACAACATTATCGCAGTGTTTGTCATTATTGTTGTCATGCTGGCCATACCATTGAAAAATGCAAATTTAGAAGATTTCTACTGCCTAAAGGCATTTATCAATGGAAGCCTAAAGACAACCATGTTACCACTTACCCACTTGGACCCAATAAAAATTGGGTACCTACCTCTCTCTTTTCATATTGTAGGATGAATGTCTTGCATCCATGAAAAGAAGATGATTTCTGGACAGCGGGTGTTCAAGGCACATGACGGGTGACATATCACTTTTTATTGACTTCAAAGCAAAGAAGAAGGGGTATGTTACTTATGGAGACAATAACAAAGGAGTTATACTTGGTAAAGGTAGTGTAGGTAATCCCTCTACCACTACTATTTCTGATGTCCATCTTTAGAGGGACTTAAACACAATTTGTTGAGTATAAGTCAATTATGCGACAAAGGTTATAAAGTTTCTTTCACAAAAACTTATTGCAAAATTGAACATACCGAACATAATGTTGTGTTTAAGGGTGTAAGAGTAAACAACATATATATGCTTGATCTTTTGAGTGTATCTTTAACAAGCACTAAATGTCTAGTTGCCCTAAATGATGATTCATGGCTGTGGCATAGACGCTTAGCGCATGTTAACTTCGATTTGCTTAATAAGGTTGTATCTAAGGATCTAGTAGTAGGTCTTCCAAAAATAAATTTTTCAAAAGACCACCTATGTGATGCTTGCCAAATGGGGAAACAAACAAGGGTCTCCTTTAAATCTAAAAACATAATTTCAACTTCAAGACCCCTTGAGCTTCTCCATATGGACCTCTTTGGACCATCTAGGACAAAGAGCTTAGGTGGAAACTATTATGGTTTCGTAATAGTAGATGACTACTCTAGATTCACTTGGACTATATTCCTTCATAGCAAAGATGAAACTTTTTCTGCTTTTAAAAGTTTTGCAAAGCTGTCCCAAAACAAAATGAATTCTAAAATATTTACAATCCGAAGCGATCATGGAGGTGAATTTCAAAACCATCTATTTGATAAGTATTGTGACAAGTATGGCATTGAGCACAACTTTTCAGCTCCTCGAACTCCACAACAAAACGGTGTTGTGGAGCGCAAAATCGAGTATTAGAAGAATTGGCAAGAACAATGCTCAATGAGGGTGGATTACCAAAATATTTTTGGGCTGATGCAATAAGCACAGCTTGTTATGTTCTGAACAGGATTTTAATTCGTCCTATTTTGAATAAAACCCCTTATGAAATTTTAAAAGGTAGAAAGCCAAACTTGCCTCATCTTCATGTGTTCGGTTGTAAGTGTTTTGTTTTAAATAACGGTAAGGAAAATCTTGGGAAGTTTGATGCCAAAGCTGATGAAGGAATTTTTCTTGGATACTCTCAATCAAGCAAAGCATATAGAGTGTATAATAGGCGTTTACTTTCTGTTGAAGAATCTGTCCATGTTTCCTTTGATGAGTCTTACCCAAAAATTGTCGGAAAAGGTATCTCTTTTGATGATGCAGGTGTATCTACAGAAGACATACTCAAAGAAGCTGTTTCGGAAATTGATCAATCTGAAACGGCTGAAATTGAGAAGGAAGAAGATACTAGTCATGAAAAAGATAAAGAGGAAGAAACATCTGAAGTAAAGGACCTTCCACCACCTTGGAAATCCTCTAAAGACCACCCTATAGACAATATATTGGGAGATATTTCAAAGGGAGTGTTGACTCGTTCTAAGATAAGTAACTTTTGTTCTCACTTCGCTTTTGTATCACAAGTGGAACCTAAAAATGCTAAAGAGGCCTTGATTGATGAATTTTGGCTAATGGCCATGCAAGAAGAGCTTAATCAATTTAAAAGAAATGACGTTTGGGAACTTGTCCCTCGTCCGCTAGATCATCACATCATAGGTACTAAATGGGTGTTTAGGAATAAACTTGATGAAAGCAGAGTGATAACTAGAAACAAGGCACGCTTGGTAGCACAAGGGTATAACCAAGAGAAGGGCATAGATTATGAGGAGACTTATGCTCCAGTGGCTTGCCTTGAAGCTATACGTCTTTTGCTTGCGTATGCGTGTTCTATGAATTTCAAGCTTTACCAAATGGACGTAAAGAGTGCGTTTTTAAATGGTGTCATAAATGAAGAAGTATATGTTTCACAACCTCCCGGTTTTGAAAATTCTGAATATCTAGATCATGTTTACAAATTAAAGCGTGATTTATATGGTCTTAAGCAAGCACCCCGTGTGTGGTACAAAAGACTTAGAAAATTTCTACTTGATCATGGATATTCTAGAGGTAAAGTGGATAATACACTCTTCGTTAAACACAAAGGAAAGCACATTCTTTTAGTTCAAGTTTATGTAGACGATATAATTTTTGGTTCAACTAACATACACTTGGTCGAAGAATTTTCTAATGTTATGCAGGGTGAGTTTAATATGAGTCTCATGGGGGAGTTGAACTACTTCTTAGGTCTCCAAATAAAGCAACTCGATAAAGGTACAACAGTATGTCAAACAAAATACTGCAGAGAGCTGCTCAAGCGTTTTGGAATGAATAATTCAAAATCAATTGACACTCCCATGCCTACCAACGGAAACTTGGACAAAGATGAACATGGTAAGTGTGTTGATGTCAAAAGGTATAGAGGTATGATTGGGTCTCTCTTGTATCTTACTGCTTCTAGACCAGACATCATGTTTAGTGTGTGTATGTGTGCACGATATCAATCAAATCCTAAGGAATCTCACTTAAAATCAGTCAAGTGTATATTTAGGTATCTTAATGGAACACCTAAATATGGGCTTTGGTATTCCAAAGGGAGCGATTGCAGCTTAGTAGGTTACTCTGATTCTGATTTTGCTGGCTGCAAATCAGATAGGAAAAGCACTAGTGGTACATGTCATCTATTTTCAAATTCTTTAATAAGTTAGCATAGTAAAAAGCAAGTATCCGTAGCTTTGTCTACTGCAGAGGCTGAGTATGTTGCAGCCGGTAGCTGTTGCGCTCAAATTTTGTGGCTAAGACAACAACTACAAGATTTTGACATTGAACTTAAACGCATTCCAATTAAGTGTGACAACACTAGTGCCATTAATCTCACTAAGAATCATGTTTTACACTCACGCACCAAAAATATAGAGATTAGACATCACTTCCTTCGCGATCATGTTGAAAAAGGAGATGTTGTTTTTGAGCATGTTGATACTAAAAATCAACTTGCTGACATTTTCACTAAACCTTTGGCAACTGAACCATTCTTCAACATTCGTCGCGAATTAGAGATTCTTGATCTCTCCGCATTGGTGTCTTAAGTTTGTTTGATTTAGTTAATATTTATCTCATCGTGTTTACTAAGTTCTGGATGTAGACTTCACTCGTACCTCATGAGATTACTACGACGGAGGTAATATTGTTCCTCTCTTCACTTTGTTGATATTGTGTGATCAATGTATGTTTGAGCAATTATTTCTCGCTTACATGCACTTCTTTACATATGAATGTTTGAGCGTTGATATTTTGTTTGTAAAGTATTCTTAAGCATCCATACAATGTTATGATTCATTCTGCATTTTGCATAATGTTTGTTTTGCATATCCATTTTTTTTCAATTCATGCTAAATTTCTTTTATCACTGTAAAAATTATTATAGTATGTATCGATCCCAACCATCTTGTATCGATTCAAGTTCACTTTCTTTTATTTATGTCAAAATTGTTACAGTATGTATCGATACATTCGTGGCTTGTATCGATACATAGCCACTTGAATTTCAAAAATTTCGCATTATGTATCGATCACAACCATATTGAATCGATTCATGTTCATTTTCTTTTAAACCTGTCAAAATAGTTACAGTATGTATCGATACATTCGTGGTTTGTATAGATACATAGCAACCTGAATTTCAAAATTTTCGTCAAATGAATCGATGCATAAGGTCATGAATCGACGCATACTGTTTTAAATTCAGTTTATTTCTTATGAATCGACACATCAGCAACTGCTATGACATGTCCATCTGTTATAAAACACCATTCTGTCTTCCTCTTCATCCCATTTGCATCATTTTCGTTTCTTAACCCTAACTGCCACAAAAACCTCTTTTCTCTCAAAAACCCTAAATTCATCATTATGCCTCCAAGAGTTATGCTTCCTAGAGCAAAAGGAAAAGGTAAAGGCAAAGAACCTGTTGAGGCTTCCCATCAAGCTCCTTCTGTTCCCGAAATTCCTCCTTCTGGGGCCTCCATTCTCCATCCTGCCATTGTTGAAGAATTTGAGGTTTCTTTTAAGACGAGGTTAGTCATGAAACTACATGTTTTCAATACTAGTGATGTACGTACTCTTTGTTTAGAAGAAGTTGCAGATTTAATCGACGCACAAAATCTTGGGTCCTTTTTAACTGCTAATGATGATTATCATGAAGACTTTATTCGTGCTTTCTATGCTGGTGTAAAAACTGGTAAAGGTTACATGTTCAAGTGTTCTATTGGAACCAGAACCTACCGTTTTGAGGCTGATGATTGGCCCAAAGTGTTCAAACTGCCATCCCTGTTGCCTGAGTTGCAGATGTGGCATGATCAGAACTTTGAAACACAGTTTAATCTGAAGGAATATTGTGCATCCATTTCTAAATTGGAAAGACCTCTTGCTGATGATGAGCCTTTGACTTCTGGAATGATAAAGAGCGTTCCCAGAATTCTGCATTGGATTCTTTCACATATCTTGCGTCCAAGGTCCGGTGGGCACTCTCGATTGGATAAGCCAGACATCCATCTCTTGTACATTCTGCAGAAGAAGATCCCATTGAATTGGCCAAATTACTTTGTAAAACGTATCTTTCTTACGCGGAATAGTTCAAAGAACATCACTCTTGCATATGCCGCACAAATTATGCGGATCCTTAAGTTTTGGAAAGTGGTTTTCCCCCCTGTGCCTCTCTTATCTTGTTCTAGTGTTCAAGAATTCAATAATGCTACTCTCTCACATATGGGATATAGGTGGGACATCGAGCGTCGCTGCTATTACTTCTTTGAATGCAGCACTAGAACCCGAATCTACATTTTTGATATTCCTTCTGAACAGATTTATGTTGAAGAACAAAGAGATGAAGATATGGAGGATGCAAAAAATCCTCCTGACGCAAATGCCAACACTGCTTGGGGTGAGTGGGTGCCACAAAGGTGGTCTCCTACTAACTATGAACCAGCTCCTTCATCGGTTCCACCGACTTCATCTACTACTGCTCCGACATATCTTACTCAAATGTTTGAGCAAATGGAAATTGCAAACAATGCCCGACATGAAGAGGCCCGTGCGTGGCGTGTCCAACAAACGAAATGGCATAAAGAGCACCAAGAATGGCATGATGAACACACAAGGATGTATCATAATCAACTCTCCTGGCATACCGACTTGGTTAAGTGGCATCAAGTTTTCTACAATGAGATGTCTGGTTTCATGGATGATTGTCGTTCGCATCCGGGGATTATGGAAAGATTTCAAAGCACAGAGGTTCAAAAACGGTTCCGGCGTTACACCTTCATGGGGCAGAATCCTGATGAAATGCCTCCTCCACCTCCTCCTCCAAGTTTCCGAGACCCCGATAGAGATGATGCGGAGTCTTGTGGTGGCCACTTTCCTCATTGAGGCTGCATTTCATTTTGCATCACATCATTGTTTCTTGCTTAAGTTTCTTTGTTTTTTTTATGTTTAAACATTGTATGAGTTTGATTTGTTTCTGTAATTCCCAACTCTAATTAACAATTTCAATGCCTATGCTTGTTTGCTGCTTTCGACTGATTTGTTTGCCCTTTATGTTTCATTCTTTGTGAGTGAATTCTGCTTATATATCTTGGTATTGCTGAAATTTTGCTTCACCTATGCATTCTTTCTTGATGTTGACAAAGGGGGAGAAAGGCGAGTGTGAATAATGACAGGCATGCACAAACTCAGGGGGAGTGGTTCTCACACTTAAAAAAAAATTGTCATCATCAAAAAGGGGGAGTTTGTGAGAAACTCTAGTTTTGCATGATTATAAATTTTAGGTGTTTGTGCTTTTATCATATGCTTCATATTAAGACAAAATGCTAGCCTTTATATCTCTTGTCTCATTTTTAATAATGTCTTTGTATTTATGAAAATACGCAAAATGAATCGATTCATTCCATCATGCATCGATTCATGCTGTAGAAATAATTCTGGAAATTCGCAAAATGAATCGATTCATTCCATCATGCATCGATTCATGCTGTAAGAATGGTTCTGGAATTTCTTCTATGAATCGACACATACAAACATGCATCGATTCATTGTATGTTCATTTCTCTGCTTTTATTTATCTGTTCAGTATGTATGGATTCATGATCTTATGCATTGATACATAACAGTATAAATACCATTATGTATCGATTCATTCGTGTCTTGAATCAATTCATTTTTCTGTTTTTACTTTTAACAGAATCTGCATAGTATATGTTTGGTGTTTCTGTTAGTGCAGAACATAGAGGAATTGCATACGAATTTCAAAGTCAAGGATCATTGAACAACACATCAAGAAAAAGGATTTTGAGTGTGGACAATTCAATGTTGAGCAGGATTGAAACCTAGAATCAAATTCATCTTCATCATCTTCTTAAATACCTTAATTCAAGAACATTAACAAGGAATTAGTGTTGTTCTGTGAATCAAAGGTTTATGAGATAACGTTCAGTGGTACGATCGGAGATCCAGCTGAGTTGAAGAGTGAAAGAAGGTTTCAAGGAAAAACCAGATGGGTTTTCCTTCAAGAACGGGCGTGTTCTTGAGGGTTTGTTAGTCACGTTTACAAGACAGATTCAGCCGCAGCATAAGATTTGGAAATTGGGAGATTTCGCAAATAGATCGTGGAACCGGTGAATTGTTTGTATTACTTGCAGGGAATCTTGATTTGGCTCAGATCAAGTGAAGGTTGATACAATAGGAAGATCTAGGTGTATAGATTTCTGGTGTTTGTATAGCAACCTTGTAAACGACGATTTCAGCAATATTGATATAAAAGTTCTCAATTTCGGTTTGAAATTGAGAGGGAGACGTACCCACATGCGAGGACGAACGTGGGGAACTTCCTTACCAAATCTCTGCGTATTGTATTCCTTCTCCATCTCTATTTACGTTTTTAATCGTTTTGATTCATTGGAAATAACTTTTGTGATAGGTGCATTCAACACTTTTACAGCTTGTGTGTTTAAACCTTTATCATCTCAATCGTAAATCCAGCACGTTATCACATGTCCGGTCTTCTAGTGGCTGGTCCAGAATAGAAGCTAGTATATTTGGGACTGTGGTTTCCGTTAATCTTTGAAAACTCTGAAAAATATTTTAAATCCTTGTAAATAAGGAGGGGATCCATTCACCCCCCTCTAGATCACTAGCCACAACGTCTAACATGGAGAAGCATGAGAACGACGTTCATAGGAAACTTCACATCCTCTCGACGCCACCCAAAAACAAAAGTTGTAACACCCCACAATTTATTTTAATGCTCTGAATAATATTATCTGATATCAATAGAGTTCCGGGTTGCTCTGAGAGATTTTAACAAAAATGATTAGAGCAATCAGTGAATTAATTTATATTAACTAATATTATCTGACTCAGAGGTTTTATTAAATTTTTTATTAAGAGACATTTTTGGATACCCTCTATTTGGACCCCCGTTGGGAGCAATTTATACTTTTTTTCGTATAAACCTAAGATTTTTTTTCTTATGTTACAAACATAGAAACATAGTAAGAGAAAGGGGAAAAGAAAGAGAAAGAAGAGGAAAGTGAGAAGAAGGAAAAAGCTTGGAGAAGAAGTAGAAGAAGCTCTTGATCTTGAAGTTCATCATCCATTCATCTCTCAATCTTCTCAATCATCTTTGGTAGAGGTGGGTTCTAGATAAATGCTTTTATTTCTAGAGTTTTTAGTGTACTTGATGTTTAGGGCAAAAATGCTAAAAATCGTAGAATCGAGAGTTTGAACGGTTAAAATATCGATTAAATGCATGAGTATGCTGACTTTAGGTGTAGAAACCTCTGTTGATAATTGTCTTGATGTTTGGTGTCATTTGGATATAGTTTGGCGAAGTTATGTACTTTGAAAATGATGATTTTCTACTACTGACTATCGGTTAATCGGTTAACCATATGGTTAACCGGTTAACGAAACTCAGCTGCACCATTGGAATTGGAAATGTGTTATGGTTAACCGGTTAACCAATCCGTTAACCGGTTAACACTGTAAGTTGAGGAAAAATATTAATTTTTGTTACTTTAAAAAAAATTCATAACTTCTTCATCCTTTATCCAATTTAACTGTTCTTTATATCAATTTAAAGCTAATAATACGCTCTATCTTATGAGACCGAAAAATATTACTTTGAGCTGACTTTTACCCGAATTTTCTAATTAACCGTAATTAATTTTTAGTTAGGAAATTGTGAGCTATTGAGAATAAAAAGACATAACTTGTGAGATGTTAGGATTACCCTAGGTTGATGCGAAATCATTGGACAGGTGTGTAGTGGCTTGTGGTGGGTATTACACTGAGTCCCACGGGAAGCCTTGCCTAGGAAGTCTTGAGTAAGTCTTGAGGTGGGTTATATTTAGTCCCACGAGAAGCATCCATAAAGACTTGAGTGTGTTTTACACTGTTTACCATGGTACGGTCTTGAGTAAGTCTTGAGGTGGGTGACATTGAGTCCCACGGGGAGCATCCGTAAAGACTTGAGGTACCGCTGGTGAGGTGATGATAGTGGCTTGTGGTGGGTATTACACTGAGTCCCACGGTAAGCCTTGCCGGTGAAGTCTTGAGTAAGTCTTGAGGTGGGTTATATTTAGTCCCATGGGAAGCATCCGTAAAGACTTAGGTAGTGACTTGTGGTGGGTATTACACTGAGTCCCATAGGAAGTCTTGCCGATAACACTTACGATGGGTATTCCACTGAGTTCCACATAAGGTGTTGAGAGCGTGTATGGACTTTTCCATCTTATCTTGGTTCCTTGTAGAGGAGTGACCAAAGACCCGAGTAATGGATAGATTCGAACCTTTGGAGCCAAGGGAACTCTAAGATAGGGAACTCACTGAGATGTTGTTATCTCACCCCATGTTGTTGTTATATTTTACAGGTACTTCAGGTTCTGCGAAGGGTAAGGATAAAGCAGTTTGATTATCCTTACTTATCGATGTAACACCCCGAATTTTATTTAAATATTTATTCAGAGTATTGTGTTGTGATGTATGAAGAATAATATATATTATCGAATATAATTGTGGTTGAAAATTATATTATGATGGATAATTGCATTATTAAGTGATAAATAAAATAAATGGAATAAAATAAGAGATAAGGACAAGATGATCAATTGGTAAAACAAGTAAGGATAAAAGTGGAAGATCATAAGTTGGGTCTAAGGGGTTATATTGAAAATAAGGAGAAAGGGAAAACATAATCGTGTTAGAGAGAACAAAAACGATCGTGAAATTTGTGAAGAGGAGAAGAAGAGGAAAGGGCTTAATCATGAAGAAGAGTTCGTGAAGAAGAGGGAATTCTTGACAAAACCTAAGGTAAGGGTGGGATTCTTCCATCTTAAGGGTTTTATAATGAGAATTAGGTAGGTTGAGGATTAGGGATTGAGGTTGTGGTGGATCGAGGAGGAATTAGGTTGGATTAAGTGTTGTTAATTGTTATTAGTTGATAATTGTATGCATTAGATGATGAAATTGATGAATGATGATGTGTATGATGATTTTCGTAGCAGGTTGGAATGTTGAGAGTAGAGCTGCGATTTGCGAAATCACAGAGCTCGCTTAGCGAGAAGAGTTAGGGAGTTCGGCGCTTAGCAAGCTGTGACCCTCGCTTTGCGAGCCCTGTAGCTTGAAAAATTAATTTTTAAATTCTGAAAAAATTCCTTAAAATTATTTAAATGAGTTAGAAATGCGTAGGAATCGTTGTGGTATAGTTCAGGGTAGTGAAAGGGGAGTTATGCACTTAATTGTAAAGATAATTAGTGTAAGTTGAATTTAAACATAGTTGACATGTTTGTGGAATCATTGTTGTTGTAATGAGTTATATATGTTTGTTGGTGGTGTATGTATATGTAATGTTTGTGATATATGATGTTGGTCCGCTTGTGATAGTTGAAGTTGATTTAAGTAGTTGTATGCTAGAAATGCATGATGATGATGATAACTGCAATGTTGATGAAATTTGTATGAGGAATGGTGTTATGATGAGTAATTGGATATAAGTTGTTGTTGTTAAAGTTGTATGACGTAGTCATTGTGAGTGTGCATGTATGTCATTGATGTTGCATGACATGTTGCATAATTGAATAACATACCAAGGTGGGGTATTTTGTTGTTGTGATGTTGTTGCGGTCATGAAATAGGGATCGTACGTGACCATGAAATAGGGGTCGAGAGTGTGATCATGAAATAGGGATCATAATGGACCATGAAAGAGGGGTCGAGAGTTCCGACGGGAACTGGATCTTGAAATGGAGATCGGATATGGTACCATATACATAGAGTCAAGTATAGTCCCATTGCACGATTATTGTTGTGTATGATGTTGTTGTATATGTGTTATTGATGTAGGTCATGTTGTTGGGGTGTATGATAGTTGTCGTTGTAGGTGTCGTTGTTGAACAGTTGTTGAGAAATGGTGCATTATTTTCTGATACTTGCTTAAATTCTTATTATATTACTCTTTATGATGTAAGTATCTCAGCCCTTCTGTTTGAATGTTACCCCTATGTTGGTAACGTGCAGGTGAGCAGGATAAGTCGAGTGGGGGTTAGTGAAGTCGGTGTGCTTCACGTTTTAGGGCGTCGACTCTGATATGTTGCTTTGGGAGTCGGGACGACGTTGATTTTACTTGTTATTTCCTTTAGAAATAATTTTTGTAATTGAAGTTGATTGATGTTGATTTTAAAAATATTTCCGCTGCATGTTAAGTAACTATTTTTGAAAATGTATCATTGAGCCATTTATGGTGTATTGAAGTTGATTGTGACACTCAAATAAAAAGTTGAAAATTTTAGTCTGATTTTTATTAATATTTCCGTGGGGTAATTTGGGTGTTACAAAGTGGTATCAGAGCAGGTTGGTCAGTCCGACCAAGTAGTAGAGTCGTCGAGTCGTAGAGTTGTTGAGTTGTTGTGTTGTTGTTGAGTATTGAGCGTTGTTGATGCACTATAGTTGTGTTGTTGTTGATTCTAAATCATTGTTGAATTTCGTTGTATTAGGTGACAGATTTAGAATGGCTGGGAGGAATGATGCCGCACTTGCCACTGCTATGCAAGCGATGACACAGGCTGTGCAAAACCCGACGAATGTTGGGGATCACGAAAGTGATGAGTTCAGGAAGAATGATCCTCCAACATTCAAAGGGAAGTATGATCCTGATGGAGCACAAGATTGGCTCAAGTAGATTGAGAGGATCTTCAAAGTTATGGAATGTTCATAGGGAAACAAGGTGCGATTGGGTGCGCACATATTGGTATCTAAGGCTGATGATTGGTGGGTTGGAACTCGTCAACGATTGGCTGCATCTGGTGAGGCCACCACATGGTTTGTGTTCAAGAGAGAATTTTTGAGGAAGTATTTTCCTGAAGATGTTCGGGGAAAGAAGGAAATCGAGTTTTTGGAGCTGAAGCAGGGCAGCATGTCTGTGACTGTGTACGCTGCGAAGTTCACTGATTTGGCAAAGTTCTATCCGCATTACTGTGAAGCAACTGCTGAGTTCTCGAAGTGTGTTAAATTCGAGAATTGGTTGAGGCCTGAGATTAAGAAGGCAATTGGCTATCAGAGAATACGTATGTTTCCGGATCTGGTGGATTGTTGTATAATGTTTGAAGAAGACATTAAGGCTCAATCTGAGCACTTCAAAGGTTTAGCTGAGAGAAGAGGTAAGCAGCAAGTGAATCGTGGAAAACCTTATGCAACTCCTGCTGATAAGGGTAAGCAGAAACATAATGAAGGAAAAAGGCCAAGTGGGGGAGGTACTCCTACTTCACTTAAGTGCTATAGGTGTGGTGAGATGGGTCATCGTGTCAGTGAATGCACGAGTGATGTGAAGAAATGTTTCAAGTGTGGTCAGCCTAGACACTTGATTGCTGAGTGCAAGGAAAATCTGGTTACTTGCTATAACTGTGGGGAGCAAGGTCATATCAGTACACATTGTTAGAAGCCAAAGAAAGCTGCAACTTGAGGAAAGGTATTCGCTTTGACAAGGACACATACTTCCAGTGAGGATCGTTTGATAAGAGGTATTTGTCATATTAATACTATTCCGTTGATTGCTATGATTGACACTGGGGCGACACACTGTTTTATTTCTCTTGATTGTGTGAGGAAATTAGGACTTGTTGTGTCTCCGATGCAAGGAGGGATGGTTATCGAGACTCTTGTTGATGGGTCGTTAACTACTTCTCTTGTATGTCTGAATTATTCGTTATCAATCTATGGTAAGGACTTTGGTGTAGATTTGGTTTGTTTGTCGTTGAGAGGTATGGACGTGAATTTAGGTATGAATTGGTTGGAGTATAATGATGTTCATATTAATTATTTCAATAAGTCGGCTCAGTTTCTTACTCCTGGTGAAGAGGAAGAAGAAACTGGTTATTTGTCTGCTCGAGAGTTGAAGGAGCTTATGGATGGTGAAGCGTAAGTTTTAGCGCTGTTTACTTCATTGTCGGTGGAGAATGATATCACAATTAATGAACTGCAAATGGTGAGGAATTTACCGGAAGTGTTTCCAGATGATGTCGTTAATGTGCCGCCAGAGAGAGAGAGAGAGGTGGAATTCAGTATTGATCTTGTTCCAGGAACGAGACCTATTTCAATGGCACCGTATCATATGTCAGCTTTCGAGTTATCTGAGTTGAAGAAACAGTTAGAAGAACTGTTAGAAAAGAAATTTGTGAGATCGAGTGTATCGCCATGGGGAGCACTGGTATTGTTGGTAAAGAAGAAGGATGGTAGTATGAGATTGTGTATTGATTACAGGTGTAACACCCTAAAATTTTCCCTCTTTATTTATAACCTCAATTGGCTTATAGTTCACATTCATCTGCATTCTCCCATTAGGTCATAACATTCATAATCATGCATTTTATTGGCTCCTTAGGCACGGGATCAAAGCAATTCCTTGTGATTTAGATTTTCTATTCAAAAGTGATTTGTCTAGCTATTACACTTGAGATTAAGGAAAAGGCTGAGTTTCCAATATCACGAGTATTTTTCTATCAATATTCGTACCAATGTTACCTGCTTCAAGATCCATCAAGAGGCACCAAGTGATTAAGGTTTCATCGGGGTTTCGATTGAAACTGTTGTTGGATTAGGGTTTTTGTTTTTTAGAGACTCAAGACGTTTCATCATTATCCGTGTTGTCGCTCCCGATAAATGGGGAATGGCCCAGATAAAGGTACAGACGCGAACGGTCGGCGAAAGGGACAATGAGAACACACAGCTGTGAACTCACTGGAGATGAAAAGAGTCGCCAGCTATGCATTTTTATCCCGGAGGAAAGGTAATGCTGCATAGACCTGGAAAAAGATGGATAAGACGGTTGCGAACCAGAGAGACTGAGAAAGGGGGTTGGTTACAACCTGGGAAGGTATTAGCACCCAGATTGTCCGCCGTACTCGACGGGATCCATGCTTAAAAGATTTGTGCTTTAAAGGGGTAGTGTCAGTGCAATTTGTGTATAAGGAGGCTGGAAGAATGATATACAGGTGTCAGTGTAAAGGAAGTGTGAAGTGTGATATATACAGTGTCAGTGTAAGGATGAAAGTAAGCTCATGACTATGAGGCTTAAAGAATGATACTGGAAGGAGGGGGAATATACATAGACTTTTGTTCGATAACTGTTAAGTTATGCCTACGTATCCTCTCGTGTAATGAGGAAGTCAGAACACCGTAGTTCGACCCATAGAGACTGAAAGATGAATTGACTGGTGAACTGCTTACTTGTCTATGCTCAAGTGTATGACCTGTCTGGCTCAGGTGCAAACTGTCTTACATTAGACGGAAGAAGCGAGTTCTCGTTTATGAATGAATGAGATGAGAAAAGAATCCCGAAGGAGACGATTATTGTTTGTTTTTGAGTTTTCAGTCTTTTATTGCTTTTGAAAATTTGTCATAAGTTAATGAGCTTAAGCCTAAACCAACAGGTTAGTAAACTTATCACATCTTCCCTCTGATTAGGGGTAATGAGAATACCTTAAGTGTGAAGTCAGCTTCTCACACTTAATCACCTTTGATGTAGGATTAAGATCATTAACCTACTTGTGATTATTTAGATGTTTTTTGCTGTTTTTGTTTAGTGTTAAGTAATGAGATTAAGCCATAATCAAGGATTAAACAGACTCATTACACCATCCTAATAGAAGGATAATAGATGAGAGTGTTTAAGCTGAGGAAAGCTCCTCAACTTAATCCATGATTAGGGATTAAACTCATGACAAAACAAAGCCTTTATTAAGTGGATTTTAGTTAATGATATGATGAAGAAGTGATTTTTAGGGTTTGTAAGACAACTTGAGGGGGACTTGTCCATTAACACTAGGGTTAGTCCTTCTTAACCAATTAAGGATGAATTAGAACCCTAATGCAAGGCCCAAGTTACAAGTGTGATGTCTTGATGATTATTAAGTGAATTGATTAAGAGATTTAAACACATTAAGGGTTTAACACTTAGGATTAAAGTTATACACTCCATCCTAATAGAAGGATGCAGGCATAAGCTTAATCACAAAGCCTTAAAGCCTTTAGGGTTTAGACCCTGATTATGAGATGAGAAGAGAAGACTCAAAGAGACACAAAGGTAAAAGCTAAATGGGGGGAATTAATCAAAACCCTAATCATTGTCATGCTTGGTTGTTCCTAAGGTTTGTGAGGTTAACAAAAGAAGTCTTCAATGGAACCACCAAGAAGCAGATGAAAGGATCAGGAGAAGCAAAGTAACTTGCTTCATTTAAGAAGTCAAGTCACTTGAAGAAAGAGAGTGAGAGGAAGAAGAATGAGCAAGCTCAATCTCAATCACATAATAAAATGCAACAAGGATGCATGAAGGAGATGAAAAGAAAATATGAGAAGTGAAGGCAAATTCACTTCTCAAAGTTACTTACCACCTGAAAAGTTAGAAAAGAAATGCAATGCAATGCAAAATGAAATGAAATGTCTTGATATAAATCAAAACCAGAAGCACATACATGATGTTAATGATGCTATGAGATGCTACAAACATGAAACAACACATGGGGATGATCATACAAGCTCATGGATGCAAATGACACAAGTTAAGAAGCATAAACACACATGAAAAGTTATGAAGTGCAAATGGCATACAACATGGCAAATGCATGATGCAATGATCAAACATGCTTTCAATATGTCTTAAGATGTCAAATGGATGCATAAAATGTCATGGCAAGTCAAGGTATGAATGCAAATACAAGATGGATACATATGGAAGCCCAAATTAGGGTTTATGATCAAAGCATCAAACACAAACCAAAATCAGAAGCAAACATCAATATAAAAAATTGAAAATGCACTCAAAGCAACCCTAATCCTATACTAACCCACTGCCCAAAGGAGAAGTTCCAACTCTTAACCTAATTCAAGTTATGATTTTCCTAAGTTTTCTAGGGTTTTAGGGTTCCTTAACAAGAAAAATGCAAACAAATGGAAAATGAAAGATCAAATCATGGCTATTTAATCTTACAAACTAAAAAAGAATCAAAGTCCAACTCTTTATGGTTAGGCAGAAGTGATTTTTGGAAGTTTGGATCAAAATAATGCATCAAAATGATTTTAATTCCATGGAAAATTCTCAAAATGCATCAAGATCAAAAAAGAAATTTGGTTTGAGGGTTGGACAATGTTTCTAAATGTTTTTAAATGTTTCATGAATTTTTTGGTGATTTTTAAATACCTAAAAGCATTTTTAATTAATTAATTCTCATTAATTAATTAAAAATAAACTTTTAAATATTTAAAAATATTTTTTGAATGCTAAAAATAAAAATAAAAATATTTTTGTGTTCTGAATTTTAATAAGAGTTTGTACAAAAAAATTCAGAATTTTTGAATGAGTTTTACTATTTTAAATAAATTGGAGAAAGAAATACCAAATAAATGGAATAAAAATAAAGAAAAAGAAAAATAATCACAATGGATGGCCAGGATGGGTTCTGGGGAAAAGCCAGTTGACTACGCGCGCAAATCAATGGTCCATATTCAAACCTGACTAAACTGAGTTTATGAATTAATTAATTGGATTTAATTAAACTAATTGAGATTAGGGCAAAATGGATGCATCTGGGCCACACAAACGCGCGCCAGGTCAACTAAGTCAAAGGATCCAACGCATCAGATTCAAACACCAATTAATTACAGGGATTAGGGTTAATGGTTCTCAGGTGGCCGGAGAAGACTTCCGGTGGTCTTCTCCGGCGAACCAAAACCCTAGATCATGATTCAGGCCACCACACTTCAAATTAAACACAGCAAAATGATCCTCTAACATCCTAGAACACAAATCATCCCTCAAACAACATTTAAACTTCAAGAATCAGGCCAATCGAAGAAATCATTTTTCACGGGTGAAATTTCAGAGCATCAGTAAATCCTCATTTTTCACTCATTTTCAATTCTAAGCACATCCCCATGACCAGCAAGACATACACTATCAATTTATAACATAAAATGCAAGCTTTGTGAGAAAAAGTTCATGGCCATACCTGAGGTGGAAGCTTCTGATTCTGGGCTTTCTGGGCTGTTCTTTGGTGCAAACTCACTCCAATGATCCCCCTTGTGCTAATGGCAAGCTTGGATGGAGTTTAAATAGGCTATGTTGAGAGGTTCAATTATGGTGTATCAGAAAATGAGGTCTGTGTATGTGATGTTTCAGGCTCTATCAATGGTTGATTATTGTTCTCTTGAGTGTGTGTGATGCAATGGTGAAGAGAAAATGGATGTTTTGTGGCTGGAGAGGGAGATTCGAACAAGAGAAGTTCTTTGACAGTTTTTGTGAAGGATGTGTTCTGGCTTGCTTCAAGGGCCAATGCTGTGCTATAACTCTCCCAAGATGTGTGAATAGCCTGTGGAGCAGGTCAGTAGAGGTGGCTGCTTACTGTTCCATGAGTATGGGAGTTTTGGCCAAAAAGTCAATGTGATTGGTACTTGCAGCATGGGCTATGGCAGCAGCTGTCTGAGGGCATGTCCTGCTTCAGCTTGGGTCAAGGATGACCCTTAAATTGCTTGTGAGTGACTGCAACATATGGATCATGAGCTATGATAGCTTTTGCAACTTGCCCACTTGTGTTTTCTTGTGATTCTATGCTATGTACATGAGACACTTCTTGCTGAATTTTGTTGCATAATGTCTCATTTGGTCATGGCAATGCATAGAAATCAGTTGGTGATCACATAACTCCTTGGAAAATGATTTTGCCAAAAATCCATCTTTGCATCCTTATGAAAAAATGACGTATGGATTTCTTGAAAATCAAAGCAAACAATGCAAAATCCCTTGGGCCAATTCTGTTTTTAGGGCATGTGTGATGTTTGTGCAAAGGTTAGACACCAATTAGAAGTCACAAATTGCCTTGGTACAAGAATTTGCAAGTTTTTCCATTTGGTGCATAACTTGAATTTTAGTGATTTTTGCCAACTTTGATGAGCCATAACTTTTGATCCAAAATGAATTAGGTCATGTTCTTGTACTTTTTGAAAAGGGAAATATCTATTCTACAACTTTCATGACCAAAGTTTTTTTATTTGAAGCTTTTTTGAATCAAAAAGTAAGGGTTGAAAAAGTTGCCTAAAATGACAAATTCATTAAAAGTCAAACTTGCCCAAAAAGTCAACTTTGCAAAAGACTTGAAATTCTTGAATTTTGTAAGCTTCAAACCTCTTCCATGATCAAATAAAGATCATATACACTCAAAATGATGAAGAACACCCTTTGGTTGGGTCATTGGGGGCCTCAGATGCCCTGATTTTGCACTGACTTGTCCAGAAAGTCAACATTTGATAAGATGACTTCCCCAAGGGATTTCTTCATGAAAATTGATATGCATACTACCTATACCATATAGATACCAATAGAAACAAGAATGACCAAAAAATTTGGAGTTATGGCCTCTGAAACCAAAACCCTAATTTTAGGTCATCTGTGCAGTCAAGCCTGGCTCTGCTTCCATACCAATCCCAGTTCTTGTGATTTTTTGGCATTATTGACTTTGAGATGATATAATATGATACTTGAAAACACATAGACCTCTTTGAAGTGATTGATGACCTTTGGAGTGGCTCAAGAGGCTCTTGGGTTGCCCAGATCACAAACCCTAGATGCAGATGACTTTGAAGCTATGCAGTGAATCAAAAATGGGATATGAGATGGTATGATTGAGTTTATGCATATGAAATGATCACAAGCCATGGTGTGAATGGGTGAGGGCAAATTTGGGGTGTTTACACGTGTACACCTCAGGACAAAATAGGATTTTGCATTCATCGGTGAACTTATGGACAATCTTCAATGGCAGATGATGGTTAGAGTTTCTCGCCTAGAGTATGACCAAGGATTCCTCAGGGTATTGATGTTATATCTGTTACTTGTTGCTCGCGATCCAGGTTAACAGGGTTTATTGGTTGAAGTTGGGGATGGACGGAGAATACAAGTTTGATATGAATTTGAAGCTTAATAGTGACTAAGTATATTCTGATAGGTCACGTGGATCACTTGGGAAAAAAACAAGATCATTGTCAAGCGCATTTTTTCATTCAAATTTCCGAGATCATTTAGTCAAGAACAATTCAATCCATTTCCATATTCAAGTTCAAAATTCATTTTGTTTTAATTGTTCAATTCTTCATTTTTTGGTTCATTCAATTTATTCACGACTTCAACCACATATTCTAAAGCCCATTTTTGTTTAATATCTAAACCACAACCCATCCAAATGAAATTTCTTATTAAGTCCATATTAATGCCAATGTTTATAAACCTTCTCTTATTCAAATTATTTTCCATAAGCCCATTTATTAAATCCAATCAACCAATTATCATATTATCACAATTTCAAGCCCATAAGTCCATCCAAATATCAAACCAAAAAAAACTAAATCCCCTATTGGGTGCATAAACCGCGGCCTGCACAGGTTGCACTTTTTTTTCACATTTTTCTTATCAATCCAAATAGACAACAAAGAAATAACAAACAAAATTCAGCAGAAGAAAATCAAAGGAGAAAATCAGTTGAAAATCAGTTACAATTTCTCAATAATCTCTAACAGGAAAAACTAACTTAACTGAATTCAGTTACAGATTTTTGACCTCATAACACAAAATAAAAGAAACTCAGAAGGATCTCATAAAAGAAGGAGTCAGTGATATTTTTCACAGGAGAAAACCAAAAAGAATAATAGTTACAAAGAGAGGGAGATAACAGAAAAAATAGAAACTAACTCCAAGGAAAAAATCAGTTACAAAACTGAATAAGAACTCAGAAGCAGAAATCAACTTCAACCTCTCAATCCCTCTTCTTCAACCCACACTCTTTCTCTTTAATCCTTCACCATGTTCAATATGCAAACCTCTTCAATCTTCATACACATTCATTGATTCTCCTCTCCAACAATCAAAATAAAAAACTTCAATCTTCAATGATTTTCACAACTTCATCAATCTGAAAACACTCTGCACTCTGTATCTGCGCCAACTCCAACCTCTTCACTATCCAACTGCATCAATCATAATTTTCTGCACAACCATCATCATAATCTTCACCTTCTCTCTCATAGCTTTATCACCTTCATCAATCACAGAAAAGCCCTCAATCCGCATCTTCATCAACATCTTTATCTCCATAATCTTGAAGCTTCTTCGTCACCTTCGACCTTCACCACTCAATCTAAAAACTTCACCTTCATCAATCAATCCTTCAACCTCCGATCGTTCTTTAGGCTTCTTCATCAATCAAATCATCATCAACAAATTCACGAAACCTGCAAGAAGCGTCGACACAACATCAAATTCGTGAGTCAACAACATCAATACTCCAACAAAAACAACACTGCAAAGAACCACAACAACACTTCAGATTCATAAACTTCCACAAAAACACAGAGTTACAACGATTTAGAGTCATACAGATGAAGAAGTAGAAGAGTAATCGCAGGCAAGATTCCGATGTTTGAACAAAGAAAAGGAAAGTCGTTACCTAATATTTTCATCCGTCGACGAAGAACCACCGAGGTGGCTCCGATCGGTTTTGTGCTTTTTTTATCTTTTCACGGCCATCGCAGCTATGATTATCCTTCATTTGTAATCTTTGAGTTTGAGGAGTTAAATTTCTCGATGATTTTGTTTTCGACTCCGAGTTTAGAGGTCAATTTAAATTAGGTTCAAATTGAAGAAGAGGAGACGACATCGAGAGTGGACGGAAGATGAGGGTTGAGGTCATGAGGCAGAATCTTGTGTCTTCTGGCGACGATTTTGTCGTTAGCGAAGCAGTGTGGGAGAGGTGAAGAATATGTTATAGAAGGAGATGAGGTATATGACGCTGAGGAGTTATGTTAAGACTTGGATTCGAATTGGGCTCACCAATTGTTCAACCATGGATTTCTTTCCACACTATTCAATTTCACAATGCACCTCCCTGCGTGAATTGGGCCATCAGGCCATGGAATTATTATTCAAACCATCGGTTTTTCATTTCATACCCCTCTCAACATTGATGGAATGGGTTTTGTGCCTCAGCCCCATGGATTTATTATTTGGCACTCTCCTTTTACACATACACCTCTCCTTGCTTTCTTAATTTTCTTAGAAAAATGTTGTTAATCTTCTTGTAAAATGTTCTATTTGTTAAATAATTTTATTGATTAATCATTTTTGTGGAGTAATAGCTTAATCCATTTCTTTGTAATTTCTAGTTAGAATTTTAGTGATAATTTTAATTATTGTTTAAGACTAATTTTGGATAAGTGTTCATAAGTTTTTTTGATCAATTTGGATTGATTTTGATTATGGTGGAGATTCACAAAGCCATTATAGAAGATAAACATTTATTTATCTTATGGGATATTACAAGACCTTGCATGAAGTTTTTGGGTTTCTTTTATGTGAAGAATCGACACTTCAATCAAGTAAGAAATCTCGACTTTCTCGACTTTAATGCACCATTCTAGTTGTATGCGACTTAGGATCATATAACGTAAGGTGCATGTTGAGCCCTCCCACCTGAGGCAATGGATTTTATTTGTGATTTATGATGATATGTGTCGATATCGGAGCTTAGGGATTAGGTTACGAATGATAGAATTCGCTTTCCCCGCACTTTCCCTTAATCACATTTTTTTGTGTGTTTCGTCGTAATTGTTAAAAATAGTTTTGGGTGTGATAAAATTATGGAAAAATTCATGAGTGATCCTTATCCTCTTAAGTAATTTTTTATAATTTTTTTCCCAGATTTGGATGGTTTTAGTAATTAATTTGGAATTTTCATTCCAAGCTGTCCCAAAATGCATTGTTTTGGTTAAAGGGACCAAAATATTTTTTTCTAATAGGTGTGAGACCTATATTTTGTGTGTGATTAACCACTGGAATCTGTGACATTTTTATGCTCCTTGGGAATTTTTTTCTTAGATTTTGTTTCCATTTTGAATCCACTTTGTGGAGTTGTTTTTCGGTGATCATGCCTTGTTATCTTGCTTGTTAAGTAAATTGTTGTGACACTTTGGTCCATAATTTTGGGAAATACTTTTAGCAAATGTAAGCTAATTACTTCATCATACTAGGGATTTAATTTCATAATTATTCAAGTCTTTTTGGCTATTTTTCATGTCACTTAGATTATAGGTCCATTTATGTGCTTATTTGTTCCATACCCTAGATGTTAGGAAGACATACATGCCATTTGCTTGAGATAATTTAGGTTATACTTTAGGAGTTAATTATAGGTCACTTTCAGGGCCTCACTTCCAAATATAGGTCACTTTTAAAACCATATTCATTTGGTTTGTTTTGGTATTTCAAAGTGCATACTTATTTGAATATGTGTAACCTAAACTTGTTTCTCTTCTACTCTAAATGTTAGCATGACTTATGTGGGAATCATAAATGACTATTCATGAATTATAATGGAATTTCATACTTATTATGCTATTGACCCATAATTATTTCATGCATATTCACATGGCATTCATCCTTAACTTGCATCATTTGTGATCTTATGCGACAACATGCTTACTTAACCTCATTTCTTCTTCTATCCACTCTAAATGGTTTGAAAATTACTTATGTGCTTTGTGTGACATTTTAATACCATGTTTAGGAACATGTTTAGGGTGTTTGTATTCTGACTTTAACACTTAATCATGATTTAATACATGTTTACCTTGCATAATCATTCAATCTTCTTTGGTGTTTAGTACCTAGTTTGGACATAGTTTGTTGATGTTTGATCTCATAACCTTAGGATAAATAATTAGGGTTTAGCTACTGACTTTAGATGTTTGATAATTTAGGATCCCCTTAGCTTAGTACTTAGCCTTAGGGAACCCTTAGTGTCCTTCTTTGACTAGTTTGATCATTACTTTTGCTTTTGCCTTATTTTATGCTTTCAATATGAATTGTATTCAATCTAACCTTTATTTTATAGGGGGTTATGGTAATTCATGTGTGTGGGAGGGTATCCCATATGAAACTTCTTCCTTCATATTTTAAATTCTTTCAAGTTGTTATTGCCTTAGAACTTTGTGCTTTGTTTTCTTAACTTCATCACTTCGCTCTTAGAAACAACTTAGCTTCTTTAGAGAAGTAAGTTGTCTTCTAACTTATTCACTTCTTATTCTTCTTTATTTTCTCTCCTTCTTCTTTATTAGGATAGAGTTCTTCAAACCTCACTAACCTAGGGTTACCTATGTACGACAACTTGTAGGTTTAGTCCCCCTTTAGACTTTTACCTTTGGTTATCTTTTTCTTCTCTCTCTCATCTTCAAAGAAAATAAAAAAATACTTAATGATAAAAGTGTGCATAATATGCCACGAGCCTTAAGCTATATAGGAAATGATTAGTAGAGGTCTCCTTCACTCTTCTAGAATACTTTGTAAACGTTCCATTGGGGGATACCTTGTAAAGTATTCGCTCATGTATCATAGTCTTTAGTCTTGTGCATACGACAAACACATAATCAAAATACTTCTTCTAAAAGACAATAAACCAACAACAAGCATCTTTCCTGCGGGAATTCTTTTATAATCTCTTTCATTCATAACGAAAGAACTTGTTTCAACTTGTCTCTTTGCAAGACGGTAAACGCACTCGTATCGGACGAGCCTGCAACACCTGAGCATAGACATAAGCAGTTCAATTCATAAAAAACAAAAAGTTCCTGCCTTAGTTAGGCGAACTATGTCGACTATGATTCTCATTTCCCATGAGATACATAGGCAATGGGGTAGGGCCCATTCGAGCACACTCTTTATTTTACCTACATTTTCCCCGTACCTTCTCGTTCTCTTTTTCCAAGTCCCTCTCTCATTCCAGTTCCAGTGGCGGTTTTTATTTAGCAGCAGTTTTATTCCTTACTCTTTGAAACAGACAAATAAGCGTGGATCTCGTCAGGTATGGCAGATGATCTAGGGTGTTAATACCTTCCCAGTTTGTAACCGACTCCCGAACCCAGTTCTTTGGTTCGTAGGACCTTGTCCTTTCCTTTTTCCTTAGGTTTGTGCAACATTACCTTTCCCATTCATTCGGGATAAAAATGTTTGGCTGGTGACTCTACCTTTTCCGTGCCACTTTTGCGTTTGTACTAGGATGAAAATCCCGAGAGCGACAGCTGGCGACTCTGCTGGGGATCAAACCCAGAATCTCTGGTTTCCCCTATGAGAGTCAATCCTAGTGCTTGTCTGTTTTTGTTTTCTTTGGGTGTTTATCTTTTTGATGTTGTGTGCTTTAGTCTAGCTCTACTATTTTATTTACAGTTTATCGCTTTACTTTACAACTTTATTTACAGTTTTTCGCACTTATCTTACTATTACATATGCTGGCATATACTGGTTGTTCTGGTTTTCTTTGGCGGGATGGGGTTACTATGAGATAAGCCAAATACCTGGCTTGAGTGTACACATATTTTAGCATGGACAGTCATGTGGCTTGCATGGTCTTGAGCACGAGTAGTTTTCACGAGTCCCACACCCAGATCAGGCTTTCTTGGGAGATGTTCTATACTGCCTAGGCAGTTCATAAAATGTTCCCACCTGAGCTGCTAATGCTGGGAACCGATCATCGAGGACCTTTGTGGAAACGTCCCTATCCAGTGGTGACAATGGCAGACCACATTTGTTGGCAAACCCATTCGCACCCGAGGGCCCACTGGGAACTCGCCTAGGATGACCCTGTTCTCTCATAAGAACTCAGTCAAAGCACTTTTCGTATGATGATAGTATTGTACCCTTCAGGATGAATGTACTATTGTTTCTCGATCCCAGTGCTTGAAGCTGGGAACTTATGGGGGATGCTTTTTTTTTCTGGACTCAGCTGAGACCTCCCTGAGTAGTACATAATGCCTAACCGATTCCCTAATTTGGTCATGAGCCATTTCTCAGAGATGGTGAACGTATTATCGTTGCTCGACTTTGAGAGTCCATGATGTTGAATCGTAGTAACACACTTATGAGATAGGGGGTTTGTTTATAGGTTTGCAGGAACCTTGACCTTCTACATACCTACTACATCAGTGATCCTATGATTTGGATTGTTTATAGGTTTGCAGGAACCTTGAACTTCTACATACCTACTACATCAGTGATCCTATGATTTGGATTGTTTACAGGTTTGCAGGACCCCTAACCTTCTACATACCCACTTCATCAGTGACTATTCTATGATGTGATCCAGTTCTATATGGTTCTTTGGTTCTTAGTTCTAAGGTTCTATACAGAGATACTGTTATTGTGGCTCTCCATATACACTTGGCTCGTTGCTTAACGTCGAACACCAGACATATACCATTGATCATATGCCTGGTGCATACATGACATCATATCATTTCAGCACACATGTTCAGTTATTTCCGAGGATCTCATATCAGAATCATGTTATTGGATTTCTTCTGTATCGAAAAGTGAATCGAAGTAGATAGATTCCTTGGAAATAACCAAACATGGTATTTGCATACATCCTTGCATTCATGACAGGTGTTCAAATACATATTCTTATCCTGACTTGGTTTTTCTTCAAAATGGCCAACTTGAATCACAACTATCAAGGTATGGATTTGGAACAACTCCGGGAAGAGTTAACCGAAATGGAGACCTAGCTGGGGCAATTCAAGGCCGAGGTACAAGCTTTATTTCAAAGTCAGAAACTGCTGAAAGAGGAAGTTAGCCAGATGAAGACTCAAATGAGTCTGGCTATGGAAATCATGAATGCATTGTTAAGGATATAAAGCTATTTTCATCCCTAGTAAGGGGAACTACGTCTCTTTGATTCTCCATTTGTCAATGGAGATACGTATGCAGGAGATCACGTGAGATCTTTGCGAGCAACCTTGTTTATTAACTTTATTTATCAACCTCTTCCCTCCAGATGTTGTTTGTCAGCATCCAATATCAGCTTCCCAAGAGAGTCCTAGGGTCAGAGCATATGGGTAACATCCAGAGCAGCTTGATAAGAAGTTTGATCATATTCTGATGTCGTACGTGCAACGAGTTTCCTTATTTGCTCAGATTCAAACTGATTGAGCTAGTCGCATCAGGATTATCTCCGACAAAGCTTCCCTTGGGGTTTCAATGCCGAATGCCATGTATGACTACCATTATGGGGCACCTGGCTATTTAATGAAGATTTCAAGTCTTCTAGAAGCAAAGGTAAATACAAGGTCCCGAATTTTATTGACTCCAAGACTATTGTGTTCACGCCAAGAAAAGCCAGGAATATGGTACCGAATCAGTAATAGAATGAACATCCAAACTGATGTCTGCTGAAAGTCTCCGAGAGCAATAAGTCTAGATGGAGTCAAACCTCCTCAATAATGGTAATCACGATGTGAATGCTAGATACAAGTGCCACTTAGGGGAAATTAGGCCTACAATTGACAACTGTGATGTGTTCAAGCACAAGGTGTAAAGTTTGATCGACTCAAAGGTCATCATACCAGATGGTCTGCCCATACATTGGAGTCTCCTCATCAAATTGACCTCCCAGTTCGCAAGGGAATCTTCAGAAGCAAAAAGTCTAGACGGAGTCAAGTCTCCTCAATGACGACAATGTTCATCTTCTTTACTGCATTTTCATTTGTAGTTTCTTTTGTTTATTTAAATATTTGTATGCATGCATGCAACTTATTTGTTATTGAATGATAATCATAATAGAATGCACATGTTCTTCTTGAAGTATTCCATTCGTATTTACTCATGATTTTGTGTATGTGCATTGCAATGCCAACTGTTATGCTTAAACTCTACGAAGGAGGATGACAAAATGAAAACACAAAAATCTCTGATTGTGTGCTCTTGAATAAAACCCTGTTGATGATGTACATGCATTGTTTCAATTCCTAAACACCAGAGATATAACAAAGATAAACCCTCGCTAACCCCTTTGAGCCTTGAAGTAGGAGTTTTTGTTCGTACGATAAAACCCTCGCATGTAATCCAGGGGCAGGGTAGGTGTCAACTAGTTGGACCAAGCGTTCACACTTTCATAAAGGAGTGTATCTGAGGATCCATTACATTCTGTTATCCTAATCAAGAGGTTCAAAGACCAGAAACCACAATGGTTATCCAAATCAATAGGTTCAAAGATCGGAAGCCACAAGGGTTATCTTTCATTGACCAAAGAAGGAGGCAGTCACAACCCTCGCAAAGCAATCAAGACAAAAAGTGTAACATGATTTGTTCAAAAAATTATAGATTGAAAAAAAGAAATGAAAAAGCCCGCTAAGTTGAAACTTGAAAACAAGCGACTTAGGCAAAAATTAGGGCATCCCACTGGACTTAACAATCAAAGATTCACAAGAATTAGTCTAGGCAAAAGTTAGGGATAAGCAAAAGAATGCAAAAGAAAAATACGAAAAGGATTACACAAGAAAGATCCTTAAACAAGAACAAAGTCATGTGGCACAGACACGAAAGACAAAGGGTTGACTAACTCCAAACGACAACTTGATTGGTGCTTGAACCGTTAGTGTCATTAGTTCCTCAACCATCAAAAAACTCTTTTTGAGAGGTGAGTGCTTGTGAAAGCTAGCCGAACATATGAATGGAGAACATCACAGAGAGGGGTGGGTACCAATAAACTTTGAGCCTATATCCTTTGTTTCTATAACCGTGAACCAGGTCATGATACAACCCTCAAAAGTCCTAACTGAAACAGGGTTATTTTGAGAGCATACTACCACGAGACCGTGTTCCTGACTCCTATGAGTTGTGCTGAAAGATCTTTGTTGGTGTTGCATATACATGATTTCATAAAAAAATCAATGTCGTATCTTAACCAGTGATTCTCTCACAAAGGTTAGCGACATCTTTTCAATAAAAACTTCAAGATTAACATGTGTGTTGCATTATAATTTTCATTCTCAGAATAAACATTTTCTGCTTGCATACATTTGTTTGGTATCATAAAAGTTCATATATGGAACCTCAGTCCAGAAGCTTAATCTTGCCAAAGTTGAGAAGTATGAAACTTCTGAAGGACAATCATATCGAGGTGCACCTTTCAAGAAACTCCATTGAGTAGGGACTTTCCCAAATAGTTGTGGTAAGAGCCAACTAATCTGGGGCAATCACGTCGAGTAATCTCCTCAAAATTCAGCCAAGTTGGGGCAATCACTTCGAGATTCAAATCTCTCAAAGAGTATTTAGTCTAGAAATTCACTCAAAGACCATTTAATCAGAGGAAATTACTCAAAGGCATACTGGGGTAGGCCCCCCAAGAGCACTAGAAGTTACTCTCTCCTGAAGACGGTTAATAAGAAGCAACCTATCTAGGGTTTAGATACTGGGGCAGAATTTCTCATGATGATTCGAGGTTTTACATGAGTCCTCACAAGGCAAATACTTTCATAGACCGCTCAATATGGGGCAGTTATTTCAAGATCCGATGAATCTCTCAAAGAGTTTGAAGACACTGAGGCATCTCGGATGCCAGGTTTTCTGTAAAATCCTCTTAAGACAATTTCTTCCGATAAATTCTAGTCTGAGGCGAGTTAGAAATTGCAAGGAACCATTGTTCACTCATGATCAGTAGGAAGTCGATCAACCTAGAGGTTGGAAGCAAAGCCATTACCAGCACGAAACATCAAGGAGTTGTTTCTTCAGTGGGCTTCATTGACTAGGATTCCTCAACAAGTCTAATTAGATTATCTTTTCCTCCAATAGAGCAATAAGAAAAGAGTTGGTACTTCCTTAGAAGAGGGTGTCATTATTAAGATATGTTCTATATTATCTCATCCCCAACATGAGATGCTTTATACCTCTTATCCTCTGCAAGAGGCGATTTAAAACTCTTATCTTCAGCAGAAAGCATCCTCATTGATGTTCTCTATCGTCCCCAATTGAGTTGGAAATTGAAATCTCCCCCAGCATAACAACAGAAGGCTGATGTTGTTCTCTCCAAGCAGAGATTCCTCTCCTAAAAGGGAAATATTCCCCACCAGAGTCTTCTTATCCATAGAAGTACATGAAGATTCATTATTCCCTAGCAGTGGTGAAGATAGTGAGAAGTCATATGGTTTCCCTTCTTGTATAACATTGTTCACAGTCTTTCCCAGATAAAGTCCAATCCTCATTGGAAACTCTTCCCCAAACATAGGACTTTGTATCTGAGTGATTCCCCATAAGAAATTTCCTCAACAGAATATCAACAAATCCTTTCCTCATCCAGGTCAAAAGGTTATTACTTCCCCAACAGAGTCCTACGGGAGGCGTACCTCCCAATCAGATTATTTCCAGTTGAGACTCTCCCTAACAGGGTCATCATTCTTCAACTTCTCAAAGTCCAATTTGTTTTTGGCAATGGTGGCAGCTCAATATCATTAACAATATCCCCCACAGAGTTGCTTTTCCCCAAGGGATTCATTACATCAATGCAGTGATTATTTCTTCCCCAGTAAAGTGGATGGGTAGACATGTCATCTCCTCATCAGGAGATCCCTTTGAATTTGCATTTAGTAATCATAATTACATTTGCATTATCAAAAAGCGTAGCATTTCCATCACTATGGAGTATTACGCCATGGAAGAATTCAAACATATGCATACGAAGCATAAACTAGTTTTGGTACCTTGCACAAAAGCCCGAAACATCATTTCTTCAATCAGACTGAAGTATCCTCACTAAGAATGACAGGTCCATTCCCCAGTACTATTACTCTTACCAGTAAATACTTGTTCTCCCCAGTCGATTTATCATCCAAGTTATGGTAGTCTCTTTTTCAAGCTCACTCACAGTGTGTCTTGTTCGCTTTATCTCCCAAGTGGGATAAATGCTTTTCGATTCCGTCCAAGTCCGGTTTCGTATCTTTGAGTTATCATCCAAGTTATGATAGTCTCTGTAAACACCCCAAATTTTCCCTCACTAATTTCAAACCATGGCTTGTGATCTTTCATGTTTGCATTAGCATAAGCATACCATCTCATATTGCATTTTTTGTTTCACTGCATAGTTCAAGTTCATCTGCATCTAGGGTTTGTGATCTGAGCAATCTAAGATTCCATATGAGCCACCCCAAAGGTCTTAAAGCATTCCAAGAGGGTCCATGTGTTTTCTATCATCATATTGTGTCCCTCAAAGTTCATGGAAGTCAAGAGATCACAAGAATTGGCAAGGCATGGAAGCAGAGCTAGGGTTTTCACTGCACAGATGACCAAAATTAGGGTTTTGGTCTCAGAGGCCTCAACTCCAAATTTGTGGGCCATTCTTGTTTCTAATGTTCTTAAGATGTTATAAGGATCACGTGTACCAAGTTTGATGAAGAAATTCATTGTGGAAGTCATCTGTTCACTGGGTAACTTCTTGAGCAAGTTAAGTCAAAATCAGGCATCTGAGGCCCCCAACAATGGAACCAAATGGGTATTTTCATCAAATTGAAGTTATATGATCTTTATTTGATCTTATAAGAGGTTGGAAGTTCACAATATTGAAGAATTTTTAGCCATTTGCAAAGTTGCCAAAAATGGAAATGACTTGTAATGGAAACTTTCATTTTGGGAAAGTTTTTCAACCACCTCTTTTTGATAAAAAAGCTTCAAATGAAAAATAATCAAACATGAAAGTTGTAGGATGGATCTTCCCATTTTCAAAAAGTACAAGAAATCCTTCTAATTCATTATAGAACTCAAGTTATGATCCTTCAAAGTTGGCGAAAATCCTATAATTTTCAAAAGTGCACCAAAGAGGGATTTTTGCAAAACCACTTGCCAAGACCTCAAATGACTTCTAAAGTGCCCAAATATGCCAGAACATGATCAAACAACATCAAATACTCAAAATTGGCCCAAGAATTAGGTCATTTCATGCCTTGAAACACAAGAAACATCAAAGAGGGAAAATATGCAAAAACCTTGTAAACCCTAGCATCAAGTGTTCCAGCTTATCAATTTCAATCCAAGGGCTCTCCATGAACTCAGCTGAGGCCAGACATGCCCAAATACAGCTCTGACTCATGCCTATGCTTGAGGTACACCAACCTTGACTTTTTTGCAAAACCTCCCATACCAATCAACCTGTGCCACAACCATTTCTCTGAGCATTCTCATTGGCTTATACAAACCTTATGGATCACAAAACACATAACACACAAGCCTGAATGATCCCATAGCTCAGATTTCCAAAAATCCCTCAAGAACTTCATCTCTTCGAAACTCTCAAACCACCCAGCCAAACTTCAAAATTCTTTCACCAATCATCTCCATATAACTCATAGATCATTTCCCACCCCTTATACAAGCATGAAACCCCTTGAAAAAAAAACACGATTCTGATATGCTCTGAACTGGAACCTTCAAAACAGCCAACAAAAACTTGTTCTAAGCTTCTCAACATCCTCAAGGGACTCAAGGGAGCTGGTTTGCACCAAAGAAGGGGTCAGGAAGCAGCTAACTGAAAAGCTCCAACTCAGGTAATCTCAAGAACATTTTTTCTAGAAATGCATTTTTAAGTTCCTAAATGATTCTTTATGCTTCACTGATCATGCTGATGTGTTTTGTTTTGAAAATGGTTGAGAAATGAGTATGTATTCGTGTTCTGAATTTGTTTGACCTAGAACTGTTTTGATTCGATTCCCACTTTTGATGTGTTTTAAATGTTGTTTGTTTGGTGATTCTTAATGTATGGTGTATGAGGATCATTTCTGGGCAGAGAGATTGAGTTTTAGAGGCTTAGGGAGAGAGATATGATTTTGGTTGATCGGAGAAGACGGCCGGAACCACTGTTCCGGTCGTCTGAAAGTGTTTATGGTTTAATCTTGATTAGGGCTAAGTTTGAATCTGGGCCATTGGATGAAGTTTCACGCGCGCGTATGAGCGGTCCAGATTAGGTCATTAGTCATTAATTCTGATTAATTAAATTAATTAAAATCAATTAGTTGGGTTTGAACCTCAACCATTGGACTACGCGCGTTTCACAAGTTTGAACCTGGACCCTTGATTCAGCTGACTTCAAGTCAAGCTGACTTTCCCTGTACGCCCTTGATCCAGCCAACTTTGAACCACAACCCTTGATCTTGCATACTTTTTATTTTATTTTTATTTATTTTTATTTTATCTTGTTTATTTATTTTAAAATAGCAAAATCATTTAAAAAATCTGAAATTTTTTGTCATGACTTTTATTAATTTTCAGAAACCAAAAATATTTTTATTTTCATTTTTTGCATTAAAAAATTATTTTTAAATCATTTAAATGTTTTATTTAATTAATTAATTCATTTTAATTAATTAAAAATACATTTAGGTATTTAAAAATCACCAAAAAAATCAGAGAGCATTCTAAGACATTTAGAAACATTTACAAACTCACCTTATAAATTTCTTTTTGGTTTTGATCATACGTTGAGATTTTTCAATGAATTAGGGTTCTTAAAAATGTCCATTTTCTAACCCTAGCTTCAAAAATTCATAACCCTAAACCTAAGTTAAGTTTGTGAATGATTCTTTTTGCCTTGCTTTGTACATGTCCTCTAGTATCTAAAAACATTTTTGTTTCATTTTTATCTTGCATTTTCAATTTGTTTGGCATTTTAAATTGAAGATCACCCAAAAACCCTAGCAAACTTAGAAAATCCATAACTTCTTCTAGGTTTAGTTTCTAACCTCCCCCTTTGGATGGTAACCTAGTATAGATTTAGGGTTCTTTTGAGTGCATTTTCAATTTTTATCATGTCATATGCTTTTGTTTTGGTCATGTGCATCTCATGCTTCCATATAACCCTAATTTTACATGTTCATTTGCATTCATCTTGCATATGCATCAATACCTGAACTTGCCATGCCATCTCAAGCATTTGTATGTCATCTTAGACACCCTAGGACATGTTAGAACATAGCTTAGTCATTTATTCATCCATTTGGTATGCTTTGCATTCATAACATTTCATGAACATACATGTGTTTTCAAGCTTCTAACTTGCCTTCATTTGCATCCATCTCTTGTATGATCATACATATGCATCATGTGTAATTTTGCATCATCTCATAACTCATTTGCATTGCATATGCACTTATGAATTTGGTCTTGGCACCTTTTCTTGTTGCATTTGCATTTCATTTCTCTCTTTATATGCTCAACTAACATTTCATGGGCTTATGATAAGTTGTTTAAGGTGTGGATGTGCATCCACATCTAACTTCTCTTTCTCTCTTATTTTTGTACATTATACTTGTGTTTGAAGTGAATTTCATTCACTTGTGCCTCTTCCTTTCTTTTCTTTCTCTTAGGTTTACTTATCTTTTTAAATGAAGTAAGTAACCCAATCCTCTTTTCTTCTCTTTTCATCTGCTTCTTCCTTGGTGGCCATCTTGAAGACTTCTCTTGAGCCTCACAAACCATATGATAACCAAGCATGATAACTTTAGGGTTGTATATAGTCCCCCTTTAGTCTTTCACCTTTGAGTCTTCTTTGAGTCTCTCTTCTCATCTCTTAAACAGAGACTAAACTCTTAAAGTTTTAGGACTTTTGAATTAGGGTTATGCCTGCATCCTTATCTTAGGATGGAGTGTATAACTTTAATCCTAAGTGTTAAACCTTTAATTTGTTTACATCTCTTAATCAAAACACTTAATAACCATCAAGACATAAGCTTGTAACTTGGGCCTTACATTAGGGTTATATCTCTTCCTTTTGGTTAAGAGGGACTAACCCTAGTGTTTAATGGACAAGTCCTCCTCAAGTGGTCTTACCAACTTAAAACTCATTTATTAATCTCATCCTTAATTAAAATCCACTAAATAAAGGCTTTGTTATATAATGAATTTAATCCCTGACCATGGATTAAGTTGAGGTATCTTCCTCAGCTTAAGTGTGCTCATCTATTATCCTTCTATTAGGATGGTGTAATGAGCTCACTAATTTGTGATTAGAGATTAAACTCATTACTTACACTAAAATAAAACCCAAAAACACCTAAATAATTACAAGTAGGTTAATGATCCTAATCCTACATCATCATGGCAATTAAGTTGAGATGCTTATCTCATACTTAAAGTATTCTCATTATCCCTAATCAGGGAGGATATAATGAGTTCACAAGCCCTTGATTTAGGCTTAAGCTCATAATCCTATGCAAAACACCAAAAAACAATAACAAAACTGAAAACACGAAAACAAACAATAATCGTCTCTTTCAGGATTATTTTCTCATCACACTCATTCACAAACGAGAACTCGCTTCTTCCGTCTAATGCAAGACAGTTAGCACTCGAGCCAGATGAGTCATACACTTGAGTATGGGCAAGCAAGCAGTTCACAACCATTTTATCTTTCAGTCTCTTTGATTCGAACTACGGTGTTTTGACTTCCTCATTGCACGAGAGGATACGTAGGCATAACTTAACAGTTATCGAACAAAAGTCTCTTTGTCATCCCCCTCTTCCAGCATTCTTTCTAAAGCCTCAATTCCCGAGCATTCACCTTTTTGCACTAACACTTGTACATTTCTTTTCCAGCTTTTTGCACACAGATAGCACATACACTACCCCTTTAAACACAATCTTGTAAGCGTGGATCCCGTCGAGTACGACAGACGATCTGGGTGCTAATACCTTCCTAGGTCGTAACCAACCCCCTTTCTCAGTTTCTCTGGTTCGCAACCGTCTTATCCATCTCTTTCCAGGTCTATGCAGCATTAACTTTCCTTCGGGATAAAAATTCCTAGTTGGCGACTCTATTCATCTTCACTTCATTTCTCCCTTCTTCGACCGTTCGCGCTTGTACCGGGATGCAAATCTTCGGGAGCGACAACTTGGCGACTCTGCTGGGGAACCTTATATTGCAACTAGGGCTTCTGGTTCTTTTTGTGGGTTCCTCCTAGCGCTTGTTTGATTTGTGTTTACGGGGGTGTTATGTGCTACTTGTGCTTATTTATTTATTGCTTTATTTATTGTTTTCTGTACAACTTTATTTATCACTTTCATTTACAGTTTTATGCATTTCATATTGTTATTATCATATCATTGGTGCTGGATCTCCTGTCTGCTTTGGTGGGTGGGATTGTTGAGTGATTAAGGTTCCATACCGGGAGCTTGAGTGACACATAGGATATAGTGGCTTCATATTCTTTCCCATTCCATTTCAGTCTGGTGCGGGAATATGAAACACGGTTCAGACATGGGTTTCTTCTTGAGAACTCTGTGCTACGGATTTCCTGTAGTACTAGGGCTATCTGGGAAGCCTGCTAAGTCTGGATGACCTTGTATGACCTTCAGCATCTGGGGTGAATTAGAGGAGGATCTTTTATGGTTATTGTAAACACTGTACCTTCAGGTTAGAAGTGTTTACACTTCTCATAACTGATCCAAGTCTGAGGATCCTTGTTCTAGAACAATACATGTGAGGGGGTTGGGATGTTTACAGGTTTGCAGGAACCCTTGGCCTCATCATACCTTGTTACTATATTTGTTAAGGTTGTATTATTTTGGACAGTTCTTGTGAAACCCTGGACTTGTGACTTTTTATTTGAGTCCCCCACCTGGTTACTGGTTCTCTAGACCTCCATCCGGACTTATAAACACACATGGACCCTATCAAAACAGATAACAGATCCATCACTTGATCACAAACCCTTGCATATCATTCTGCATACATCATTTTGCATCATTTTAACATTTGTCTATTTGTTTTACAGTGTATCCACATTTTATCTTTGGTTTGGTTTTGACCTGTTCTACTGCTCAGATTCCTTCAGCTACCTTCACCAGAGATTCTTTCCAGCTTTCTTCATTAATTATCTTCATCAGAGACTCTTCTCCAGTATCTGTTTCAGTGGCCTTTATTAGCAGTTGCTCTCAGTTTTCTTCACCAGCATCCATTGTCAGCATGGACACTTCCAGGAAGAGCAACATCACATACCATTTCTTTGAGCCCACTCTGACAGGCATCAGACAGATCCAGTCTCTCATCACTCCTGATCATGTCCCATTATTCAGGGAACATTATGGAGGCATATTGGACATGATCATGGACTTGGACGCATCCCAGAGAAGCATGATTCACACTTGCTTGCAGTTTTATGACCCTCCTCTCAGATGTTTCACATTCCCAGATTTTCAGTTGGGACCTTTGCTGGAAGAGTTCTCCATGTTTATAGGTGTCCATATCAGGAGAGGGATTCCTTTCAACCCTGAGATGGTTGCTCCCAAGAATGAAGATATAGCTAAGGCCTTGCACTTGGAGCCTACCCTCATTGATCAGAACATGACCACCAAGGCTGGAATCCCAGGCCTTCACTTGGACTTCTTGATCTCCCAGGCCACCCTGCATGCTGTAGCAGGGAAGTGGGAAAACTTTTGTGCACTCCTAGCCCTCAGCATATATTATTGAGGAACCCAGACGAGCCAAAGTTTGTAAGCAAGAATGCTATTCACCTGTTCTTATTGAGGAACCCAGTTCCTACTCTGCTTGGAGACTTCTATTATTTAGTGCATCAAAGGAATGAGAAGCAAAGGGGAAGATTGGTCAGATGATATGCTCCCCTCTTCTACTATTGGTTGTTAAGACACTTGCCGAAGTCAGACACTTTCATGAACCCTTATCAGCCAAGGAACTGGGCTAAGAGATTGATTGCCCTTACATCAGAAGACATCAAATGGTGCACTCAAAGCACCAAGGGCAAAGATATCATTACTAGTTGTGGTCAGTATCCCAATGTACCCTTGATTGGAGTAAAAGGTTGCATCAACTACAACCCTTTGCTTTTCAAGAGGCAATTAGGGTATGCTTTGGTTCATCCCCCAAGAGGGAAAGATTTGACAGAAACTCTCTATTGTGACATCCAGCACAACCTTGCCATTGTCAGACAAGCTGCCTGGGCTTGGGACAACATTCAGACTAAGGGGACAATTATTCTTGGCAAGTACAACAACATAGCTTCAGCACAGTATCTTGATTGGTCTCGTACCAGGGCACAGATCACCTGGATTCCATTCACCTTAGAGGATACACTTGGACCATCAGCAGTGCAGCCTGCATCCACTGTCAGTTTAGAGGAGTTTGAGAAACTGAAGGAAAGGAATACTTAGCTCTCTAAAGCCTTGAAGAAGGCCCTCTGAGAGAGGAATAACAGCCATCTAGATAATGAAAGGTTAGAAAGGCTCCAGATTTAGCACTTGACCAAGATTGAGAAGACAGATGACTACATCAGAAAGGCTAGAGCATGGGAGTTAGTGCTGAAGAATGCTTGCAAGGAAGCTAAGACTCAGAAGGCTAAAGCTGAGCATTATTTAGAGGAGAGCCAGGCTAGGTGGATCAGGATCACTGAGGCTCGTGCATAGGAAGATCAAAGGACCCAAGCTAGGATAGAGCAACTGGAGGCTAGTGAGAAGAAGAATCAGACAACTTTGTTAGCAGCACAGAAGGAG
Source organism: Lathyrus aphaca (assembly GCA_963966055.1). Taxonomy (NCBI): domain Eukaryota; kingdom Viridiplantae; phylum Streptophyta; class Magnoliopsida; order Fabales; family Fabaceae; genus Lathyrus; species Lathyrus aphaca. The sequence continues at coordinate 326,012,045 of OZ014522.1, forward strand.
ATCTCTGAGTTGAAACTCCGGGCGGGGTTGAAGAGGTCAAAGGATCAGGATAAGCATAAGAAGTTGACCAGTGCCATTGCCACCAGGAACCTCCTCATCAGGACCATTACAGAGCACCCGGTTGGCCCAGTGACTGAGGTTCTCCTGAAGGAAGTCAGAGAGGATGACTTTGGACTGGATGTTTGATTTCCTTGTATTTGTACCTCCTTTTGTTTGTACTTTTGATTTTGTTGTTGTATTTTGACCCACCATGGGAACTTTGTAATCAAACTATGTACCTTCACATTTTTGTAATATATGGTTTGCATTATCTTTGTGGGCTTAATTTCTCTTCAACATCAGCATTTCCTCGAGGTCTGGAAAGGTCAAAACCAAAGAACCAAATCGGATACCCTTGGAAGACAAATAGGCATCCTGCATTGCATACTAACATTTTCTCTTTGTTTTTTAGGTTTTTATTTTGTTGTTGTTTCTCACTTTGTTGTGGTTTCAGGAAACATTGCTCGCAGAAGAGTGTTCCCTGTCAATAGAGTGCACCGGTATCCGACAAGGAACAACCTTCCGGGATTACAAATGGATCAGGTTCAACAGGATTTGACTGATGTGAGGACCCAAATGGCCAATGAGAGGACCAAGATGAGGGCCCAAATGAATAAATTTATGACAGTGATGACTGGTTTGGCTCAGAGCCAGGAGAGACTGAGGGAGTTGGTTGAGTAACAAACTCCTGAGGAACACCATCCAGGTACAGGGGGTACCAGTAACAACGATCACGTACAGCCTCGTACTGATCCACCAGAGTTTGGACCTCATCTGAACCCAGACATCAATGCTATAAGGAACACCCAAGGTAACACTAGAGGAAGGTCTTTGCAGGAAGACCCTCAAGAAGAGCAGTTTACTGTGGTTGGGGCTGGAGACGAAGTTTACGATCGTCGGTTGGATGAAATTGCAGAGAAGCTAAGGTCTCTTGAATCCCAAAACTCTCTGGGTTTTGATGTCATGGACATGGGATTGGTGGAAGGGGTTAGAATTCCTCATAAGTTCAAACATCCTTGTTTTGAAAGATACAAGGGCACATCCTGTCCACATACCCATCTTCAGTCTTTCCTGGGGAGATTAAAAGCCTACACCATGGATGATAAACTGTGGATGTTTTACTTCGAGGATAGCTTGATAGGGGCATCCCAGGATTGGTATTCTCACTTGACCAGGGCCACAGTTAGAAATTGGAAAGACTTGGAAGAAGCTTTCATCCGTCAATATCAGTATAATCTAGACATGGCTCCAAATAGGACACTTCTGATGGGAATGTCACAGTCTTCATGTGAAAGCTTTAGAGAGTATGCCTAAAGGTGGAGGCAACTAGTTGCTTCCGTTCAACCCCCGATGTCAGAAAGGGAGATGGCAAATATGTTCATGAATACTCTCTAGGGTACCTATATTGACAGATTGGCTGCATTTTCTTCCACCAGCTTTGCAGACATGGTGATAGCTGGGGAAAGAATTGAGAGCTTACTGAAGATTGGAAAGATTTCTGACAACGGTGCCAGTTCAAGCAGTGCAAGGAAGCCATTTGCTGGGCCTCGTAGATCTGGTGAAACAAATTCTGTACATGTGGGAAGAGGGAGACCCCAGTATCTTTCCAGATCAATTGCTGCCGTCACTATTCCTACTCCACCTCTTCAGTATACTCAACAACCACAACACTTTCCTCAACAACCAAAGTTTCCTCAACAGAGATCCTACAACAACAATAACAACAATCAACAACAACACCCTTTTCAACAGCGGTCATCTCAAATCAACAGGGTGATTGACCCTATTCCAATGCCATATGCTACATTGTTACCACAACTCCTAAAGCTCAATCTTGTTGAGTTGAGGACATTGGCTCCACCGGATCCCCAGAACCTTCCGAGAAACTACGATGTCAACGCTAGGTGTGCTTTCCATTCTAATGCACCTGGTCACTCCACGGAAAAATGCAGGGCTCTGCATATGAAGGTCCAGGATCTGGTAGATTCAAAGGCCCTGAACTTTGCACCACCTCCCAATGTCATGAAAAATCCTATGCCAAGCCATAGTGGGCCAAGGATTAATGCCATAGAGGAAGGTTCACCCATGATTTCAATTGAAGATACTGCAAGTATTCAGACACCTCTGGCAGAGGTTAAAGCCCAACTTTTGAAATGCCAAGTGTTTCCAGGTTGTGAGGCCTGTTGTGAATCTTGCAAGCTTTCCAGAAATGGGTGTGCAAGCTTGAGGAATGGCATCAATATCTTAATTAAAAAAGGCATTATGCAAATAACCACAATAGCTTCTACAACACCAGCAACTCTTTTGTCAACAACAAGTGATTCTCCTACAACTACAACAACAATTGTTCCTACCGACTCGTCTACAACTTCAGCAACCACTTCTTCCATTACTTCAACAAACAACAATTCCATTTCATCTCCTTCTACAAATTCAACAACCACCAACAATGATGTCTCCACAATTACTATTTATTATGACCCTACAACGGTCCCAAACTCCAGCAACTTTCAACAATCTCAACAACAGTTTCAGCAACAACCAAGCTTCAATTCCTCACCTCCAACACCTACAAGAAGTCCTGTCACCATTTTCTATGATCCACATACAATAACGGGTTCCAACCTCTGCTGCAGTGAGCCCAGTCACCATCACGGTGCCAGGGCCTATTCCATATGACAAAGACAATACTGTACCATGGCACTATGGTGCATACCTTTACTACAATAGAGAGAAAGTCCTTCTTGATTCTTCAGTTCCTACCCCACAAGTGGATAATGTCGGGGGAGGCGGAGGCTTCACCCAAAGCGGACGCCTCTTTGCATCACAAGCTCCAAGAACCAACAATGAGGCAGAGGCTGTTGCCAAAGCCAAAGGGAAAAGTGTGGCACCAGAAGAACCTGCACCAAAAGAGACTCATAAATCATCCTTTGATCAGGATGTGGATGAATTTATGAGGATAATTAAAAGAAGTGACTACAAGGTTATGGATCAGCTCCACCAAACTCCTTCTAAGATCTCTATATTATCCTTGCTGTTGTGCTCCGAGGCTCATCGGGATGCACTACTCAAAGTTCTTCATGCCGCCTACGTGCCAGAAGAGATCACAGTGAATCAGCTTGAAACAGTGGTGTCTAATGTCAATACTAGCCATGGGCTAGGTTTCACCAATGCTGATTTGACAACAGAAGGACGTCACCACAACAAGGCTTTGCACATCACCCTGGAGTGCAAAAGGGTTGTACTCTCTCATGTTCTTATGGACATTGGGTCTTCACTCAATGTCCTACCGAAGAAAGCTCTTGTCAAGCTCGAATATGATGGAATAGCTCTCCGACCAAGCAATCTTGTGGTCAGAGCTTTTGATGGCTCAAAGAGGTCTGTTCTTGGAGAGGTGGAGCTGCCTGTGATAATCGGTCCGCAGGTCTTTCAGACTACTTTCTATGTGATGGACATCCAGCCGGCCTACAGCTGTTTGTTGGGTCAACCATGGATTCACGCCGCTGGCGCAGTAACGTCGACCCTTCACCAGAAATTGAAATATGAGTGGGAAGGACAGATTATCACCATATGTGGTGAAGAGGACATCTTTGTTAGCCATCTGGCTACATACAAATACATCGAGATGGATGGTGAAGTCCATGAAACTATGAGCCAGGGGTTCGAGGCTCTGAATGTCAATGAGGCGACGACTGAAGTATTTGCTGCATCCCAGGAGGATAGGATGGGTACTTCAATTGTCTCCTATCAGCAAGCCCGAAAGGTTGTTGAAGATGGAAATGCCCAAGACTGGGGCAAGCTACTGTCGGTGAAGAAGAAGGAGGACAAATTCGGTTTGGGTTACAAACCATTCCGACAAGATCAATCTGAGGCTGCTAAAGAGCCCAAGTTCATCAGTGGGGGGATGCTCACCCCAGATGCTGTTAACAACCTGGAAGATGAGGCGGAAAGCGACCTCAACCTGGAGAGCTGGATACGTCCAAGGATTTCGGGCCATCAAGTCCTTAACTGGTCTTCCCAGGAAATTATAAGGGTTACTCCTGCAGAGTAATTATTATTTCCTGCTTTTTTCAGCATGCATCAAGTCCTACATCTTGCCCAAGGTGTCAGGACTCATTTTGTAATAGGGCCATATTGTAATTTTGTGCAAATGGATTATCAATGAATATCGGACATCTTTTGCAAACAAGTCTCTTTTTCGCTCACTATCTTTCATTTTTCACTTTTGTACAAAACAATTAAATGGAAATGTTTTCAAAATAACAACTTCATTTTTCACTTTTCTAAAACAAGATTAAAATTGATCACTAAAACGAACAAATCTCAACCCTTGCAGAAATAATCCTCCAGATTGCACCGACAACAACACTGTTATGACCTTGTATGACTTCGACAATCCAATTAATCAAGCTGATGAAGGGGTTGAAGAAGACTATGAGTTACCTGAAGAGTTAGCCAAGTTGTTGAGGCAAGAAGAGAAAGTGATCACTCCTCATCAGGAGGAGGTTGAAACGGTTAATCTTGGTACCGAAGAGGATTTGAAAGAAGTGAAGATCGGGGCCAGTCTGCAAGCTTCAGTAAAAGAACAGTTCATTGACATGCTTCGAGAATACGTCGACGTCTTTGCTTGGTCCTATCAAGACATGCCAGGTCTAGATACAGATATTGTTATTCACAAGCTACCCTTGAAAGAAGATTTCCCTCCAGTGAAGCAAAATCTACGTCGTACTCGCCCGGATATGGGCATGAAGATTAAGGAAGAAGTACAAAAACAATGGGACGCCGGTTTCCTTGTTGTAACTAGTTACCCGCTGTGGGTCGCTAATATTGTACTAGTGCATAAGAAGGATGGCAAAGTACGTATGTGTATGGATTACCGGGATCTGAACAGAGCTAGCCCGAAGGATGATTTCCCATTACCTCACATTGATGTATTGGTCGACAACACAACTCATTTCTCGGTATTTTCCTTCATGGACAGATTTTCTAGGTATAATCAGATCAGAATGTCACCCAAAGACATGGAGAAAACAACTTTCATTACACCTTGGGGCACATTTTGTTACAAGGTAATGCCTTTTGGACTGAAGAATGTCGGTGCGACTTATAAACGGGCTATAGTAACGTTATTCCACGAAATGATCCACAAAGAAATTGAATGCTACGTGGATGACATGATTGCCAAGTCCCTCACTAAAGAAGATCATCTGGTAAATCTGCTGAAGTTGTTCAAGCGTTTGAGGAAATATCAGCTGGAGTTAAACCCCAGCAAATGCACATTCGGGGTACGTTCTGGTAAGCTGCTGGGATTTATCGTAAGTGAAAAGGGAATTGAAGTTGATCCTGACAAAGTCAAGGCCATTCAGGAGATGCCTGCACCTAGGACTGAAAGGGAAGTTCGGGGGTTCTTGGGTAGATTGAACTACATATCAAGGTTCATATCTCATCTTACTGCAACCTGTGAACCCTTTTTCAAACTGTTAAGAAAGGAACAAACGGTCAGGTGGAACGAAGATTTTCAAAAGGCCATTGACAAAATCAAGGAATACTTACAAGAACCTCCAATTCTTATGCCTCCAGTTGAAGGAAGACCTCTAATAATGTACCTGATTGTGTTAGAAGGATCAATGTGGTGTGTGTTGGGCCAGCATGACGAGTCTGGTCGAAAAGAGTAGGCAATATACTACCTAAGCAAAAAGTTTACCGACTGTGAACAACGTTATTCACTGCTCGAGAAAACTTGTTGTGCTTTAGCGTGGGCTGCTCGCCGACTAAGGCAGTATATGTTGACTCACACTACTTTGTTGATCTCAAAAATGGACCCCGTCAAATACATATTTGAGAAGCCAACACTTACCGGAAGGGTTGCAAGATTGCAAATGATTCTGACAGAGTATGACATTTAATACACATCTCAAAAGGCCATCAAAGGTAGTGTAATGTCTGACTATCTAGCTGAGCAACCCATTGATGATTACCAGCCTATGAGATTTGACTTCCCTGATGAAGATATCATGTTTCTAAAAGAAAAATATCATGAAGAGCCCGTTCACACTGAAGGGCCTGACCCAGAAGAAGAGTGGACAATGATGTTTGATGGAGCTGTCAATATGAATGGTCGTGGAGTTGGTGCAGTGCTCATTACACCTAAAGGAGTTCATATGCCTTTCTCGGTGAAACTCACCTTTGTCTGCACTAACAATGAAGCCGAATATGAAGCATGTATCATGGGTCTTAAGGAAGCCATTGACCTCATGATTAAGACTTTAACTGTATTCGGAGATTCAGCTTTGGTGATCAATCAGACCAACGACAAATGGTACACTCACCAGGAGCATCTGATTCCATACCATGGCTATACGAGGAGATTATTGACTTTCTTCACAACAGTCAAACTTGAGTACATCCCTCGAGACGAAAATCAGTTCGCAGATGCTTTAGCTACCATTTCCTCCATGATCAAGGTTCAAACTGCCAATTATGTTCCTCGGATTTCGGTATCCAGACTAGACCGACCAGCATCCGTATTCTCTGTGGACATTGCTAAAGATGACAAGCCTTGGTTCCATGACATCAAAAGCTTCTTAGAGGATCAAACATACCCACCTGGGGCATCATCCAATGATAAGAAGACATTAAGAAGGCTGGCTGGTAGTTTCTTCCTTAATGCTGACAGTTTATTGTACAAGCGAAACTTTGACATGGTACTACTCAGATGCGTTAACAAGAGGGAAGCAGATTTGCTGATGCACGAGGTGCATGAAGGTTCTTTCGGTACCCATGCTAGAGGATATGCAATGGCTAAGAAATTGTTAAGATCAGGTTACTACTGGATCACAATGGATGCAGACTGTTGTGCCTATGCCAGAAAATGTCACAAGTGCCAGATCTACGTAGACAAAGTGCATGTGCCACCAAATCCTTTGAACGTGATGTGTTCACCTTGGCCCTTCGCCATGTGGGGCATTGACATGATTGGAAAGATCAAACCGACTGCTTCAAATGGCCACAGATTCATCCTGGTAGCCATTGATTATTTCACCAAAAGGGTCGAAGCAGCTTCGTATGCAAACGTCACCAGACAAGTGGTAGCCAGATTCCTGAAAAGAGACATCATTTGTCGATATGGAGTTCCCGAGCGAATCATTACTGATAATGGTTCCAATTTTAACAACAAAATGATGACAGAACTGTGCCGGGATTTCAAAATCCAACATCACAACTCGTCTCCTTACATGCCAAAGATGAATGGCGCTGTTGAGGCAGCTAATAAGAACATCAAGAAGATTGTGCAGAAGATGGTAGTTACTTACAAAGACTGACATGTAATGCTACCATTTGCCTTGCATGGGTATCGAACCTCAATCAGAACGTCCACTGGGGAAACACCTTATAAACTTATGTACGGTATGGAGGCAGTCCTACATGTTGAAGTAAAGTTACCCTCCTTACGGGTAATGATGGATGTTAAGCTGGACGAAGCATAATGAGTCCGTTATCGGTACAACCAACTGAATCTGATCGAAGAAAAGAGATTAGCTGCAATTTGTCATGGGAAGTTATATCAGAAAAGGATGAAGAAAGCTTTTGATCAGAAAGTCAGGCTTCGGGGATACCAAATGGGAGATCTTGTGCTGAAAAGGCTTCTTCCTCCTCATACAGACCACAGGGGCAAGTGGACTCCAAATTACGATGGTCCATTCATAGTAAAAAAGGTTTTCTTTGGTGGAACACTGATGCTCACTACTATGGATGGTGACGATTTCTTATCCCATGTGAATTCAGATGCAGTTAAAAAATACTTCGCCTAAAAATGACCCGCTGGACATAAAAACAAAATATAAGTCCAGGAAAAAATAGGGCATCCCGGCGAGTCAAAAACAAAATAAAAGACTCGGGCAAAAATAAGGGAAAATTAAAAAAAAATGTGTACACCCGCTGAGTTGAAAAGCCGCATTGGACAGCTCATGCAAAAATGGGTATCCCGGTGGATTGAAAACCCGAAAGGGCGATCCACACAAAATCAGGGAATAAGCGAACAACTGCATTCTGAATTTGTCTGTATCACTCACAACATGGCAAGCTTCGAAAGGATAAAACATCAGTCAGAATCAACCTTCTTCAGAAAGCTAGATGAGAAGAACGTCAATGTCATATAGGTCATTGTAACACCCCAAATTTGCCCTCTCCTTTTTATCATCATCATATGATAAGCATATCATCATCAAATCATAAGCATAACATCAGCATATCATTTTCTAGCATCTGGCATAGGAAAATGAGGCATAATCACTACATGTTCTAGCATAAGGCATATGATCAGTTATCTGGACAACTCAGGATTTTTAAAGTCAAGTCAATAGCCAGGTGACATTGCATGAAGCTTACAAGGTCTTTTCATGTCTTGTACAAGCCCAAGGTCATATTTAAAAAGTTCAGAAGAGAGAAGTGTCATCAGAAGTTCAAAAGTGCAACTTTCTCCTATGCAGAGGAAACCCTGATTAGGGTGGTGGGCCAGATCCTCATTTTCTTTTAGCTTTGACCAATTATTGTGGTCAAAGGATCTCATGTAATATGCAAGGCTTATATACGAAGTATGAGGCAAAAATTCACTGAGAAAGTCAAGCATTTGGGCAATTGCTTGTTGCTGAAGTAAGAAAGTCAACTGAGCAGTACAAAAAGTCAACTGAAGGTTTTCTGGGGTTTTACTCAGGATCATCAATCTTTGAAGGTCATATTATGTCAAGGAATAGTTTAGTTGAGCTTAAATGTTGAAAATCGGGAATATGCAACAAGTTGCTAAATATGGAAGTTTAGAGGTTTCTAGTTTTAGAAATATTGTCCTTAGAATTTCAAGCTATCATTTCATGTGCGAAAAAGCTCCAAATGATTTTTCAGTGAACATGAAAGTTGTAGATCACGGTTTTCCCTTTCCTAAAAGTCCAAGAACACCCTCATAGCAAATATAGAACTCGAGATATGATTTTTGGAAGTTTTGTTGCATTTTAGGTTTTTTGATGCATAAGTGTCAAGTTACCATTGGTCCATTGTTTTGATTTTATGGTGTCACAGTTCACTTTTTGTTGCTACACATTTTTGATGTCCACCAATATATTTTCATGTGACCAACAAAGGATTTTGTTTGCTTTCTTGCGGCTTGCATTTATTTGAAAAAAGGAAAGAATGAAATGTATAGTACAAAACGTGGAAAAGGTTGGTACAAGGTGATGGTGCACATACACACACTCACGCTCCCATTTCTTTTGCAAAAGGTCACACACGAGCTGTTCATTGGTTAGTAAGGAAGAAATAACAAAAAGGGTGGTACAAGTAATATGTGTATTGTATGAGAGAGAGTCAGCCACTCACAAACGCACACCTCATCACTCAAGTTTGTTTTTTTTAAAAGGAAGAAAGAAAAAGTTGGGGATTAAGGCACGAAGGGAGTTTTGATTTTCAGCATAACAAACTTAGTGCTCACCTTAATTTTGTTTCCATTCTCTAAAAAAAAAAACACCCTCACTATAAATAGAAATAATAAATTTTTGAGAGGGATTCACTCATTTTTCACACACGCAAGGAGCATAACAAACTTCCACCCATATGTTGCACTCATTCACGATTTTTGGAAAAGAGAGAGAATCATTTCCCACACTCATTTCTCACACTTTTACACTCATCCTCTCTGCATTTTTTCTTTTTTTACCCTCAACCTAAGAAGTTCAGATCCACAAAATCACCTCACAACTCTCATTTTCATAAAAAGAAACTTGGAATTTTTCCTTTTGCGTGTCCATCCTCATCATCCTTGAGCCATTTGAAGAACACTCTTGTGAACTAGGAAGCAAGTGCCATTCGGATTTCATCACCTTTGGAGAGATTTCAAGCTTCAAGCCTTTATTTGGCCAAAAATAAGTACAAGGAAGATCAAAGAGCCTTTGGATTTCTTAAAACCGTGAAGAAAAGCATCATTCAGGTTTCATGCTCATCTTGTTTTTCTTTCGGTTTGGACATTGTATTGATTATTTTGAGTTTTCGATGCTTGATATGTGTTGCTTGAAGTGTTTAGAAGACTTGGGTTGCATTAGATCTTGTTTTGCAACTTTGAGTTGTGTTGTTGCTTGATTTGGTTTGCATTCAATTTTGAGGATGTGTGAAAAATATTTGTATGATGTTGTTCCTCATGTTTCGTAGACCAATTTTGGTGTTGGATTTTTTAAGTTTCATAGAGATTTGAGAGAGATATGTGATGATGAAGTTGGTGTGCTTGTGCTGGATTTCAAATCGGGTTTGTTCTGTTTTTTGCTGGTTTCCATGAGTTTTCTCATGGCATGGGGAAGAAGACGGGTATGTGGCGGCAGGCGATTGGTCCGTGTTTCATCTTGTCTTTTGTGACTTAAATTAGTCATGACCAATTGATTTTTGTTTACATGATTTTTGTTTCTTTTCTTAAAAAAAACAATAATAATAAATAATAAAAGCTGATTTAATGGTAATTATTTTATGAATTTCGGGTGGGCCTAGTAGCATTTCTGTTCGCACCCCCTGGTTTCGGCCCATTCACGTTTTTGCTTTTACTGGGTTGCTATTTGAACCCAGTTTCCTTTTTTGTTTCATTTTATTCTTTTTTTATTACTTGTTACGTTTTATATTTTTAAAAATAGTTAAACTCATCTAAAAATAACCAAAAAAATCATGAAGAGTCTTTGTTATATTTTTGAATTTTTCATAATTTTTATTATTTTGCATTTATTTTGTTTTTTCCGCACTAAATTAAGTCATGACTTTTACTTCTTTCCTTTTAAGTTCTTTTATGCACACATTATCTTGCTGATTTTATAACTTGAGTTTTAAAATAGTGATGAACATGGTTCTTTTTGCTACTGATCCCTAACATGTTGAAGGTCATTTAGGATTTATTTCATGTTTTTTAGATTTTATTTGCTTGCTTTTTGTCATGTTGTTTTATGTTGAAGTTTACTAAACTTTAGTTGGACTTTAGGCATTTATTTGACTAAATTTTCTTCTGACTTTTGGATTGTGATTTTGATGTATGGATTATAGGTGGTTAAAGTGTTCTCATGATTAATTGTAGAATTTTTGGGATTGTTTTCCATTTTATTTGAATTTTATGTTTGCTTGTTTAGTTTTGAATACTTTCTGGATGTTTGATTGCTCATTAGTTTAGGAGGGCACTTGTGCCAACTCCTATTGGTTGTTTGACTCTATCCTAGTATATAATAGGTGTGATTCACTTATGGTTGTGTTAGATTGATGGGATCTCTTGCTTGTTTATATTCCATTTTGTTCTTGTTTATATTTCTAACATTTTCAGGTAATTGCATAAGGTAAGTAAGAAGTGTGGATGTTATTCACATTTCAAACTTTCATCGCTTTTCTTTATTGCTCTCTTGCTTTCATTTGTGATGTGCCTTATGCCATCCTTTGTACAACTTCATCTTTTCCCCTTCAGAAACAACTTATCTCCTTTAGAGGAGTAAGTTGTATTCTAGTTCTTCTTTCTTCTTTCTTTCTTCTTCATTAGGATAGACTTCCAACCACACTAACCTTAGGACCACCTTTGCATGATAACTTTAGGATTAGACTTTCCCCATTAGATTTTACCTTTAAGATCTTTGTTCTTTTCTCTTCTCATGTCAAAACAAAAACACTTAATAAGGATTGAAGTGGTCTTCTGTGCAATAGCCTTATTCCATGGGGCACTTATAGTATTCCCATCTTGGGATAGTACAAACTTGTCTAGCATGATGCACAAGTCTGATCATGAGACTACTTTCATAAAGAAAACCTTAAAAGGTACCATTTCTTCACAAAAATTACAAAAACACTTAATAAATTCAACGAGTTAGTGAGCTTAGGCCCTAATCTCTGGAACCAAGTTTTGGGGATCTTCTCCTTACTTGAGTATGCTTGTTCTATTATTCCATCTTGGAATGTAGTAGCAAGTACACATTCCATGGAAAAGAGCTTGAGTTCACTTCCTTGTGCCACACTCATAAAAAAAATCATAAAAAACACTGGACAAACAATAAACGTCTCTCCTTCGGGACTTCTTTTCTCACCACCTTCACTCTCAATGTACGAACTTGCTCCTATTTGTCATTTTGCAAGACGGTAACGCACTCGTCGTCCGAGCCTGCAACACCTGAGCATTGACATAGGCAGTTCAAGCCTTAAGACACAAGCAATCTTTTTCACCCCTAGTTAGGGGAACTACGACGACTCTAATCCTCATTGTCCAGATGAGGTACGTAGGCAGCGGGGTAGGGGCCGCTCGAGCACTCTTTTATTTTCCCTACATTTTCCCCCTTTCTTTTCTTTTCATTTCCAGTTCCGGTCTTTCTTTTTGCAGCAGTTTACATTCCTTCACCCTTTGAAACAGTTTCTTTGCAAGCGTGGATCCCGTCGGGTACGACGGACGATCTGGGGTGCTAATACCTTCCCAGGTCGTAACCGACTCCCGAACTCAGTCTCTTTGGTTCGCAGGACCTGTGTCCTTCCTTTTCTTTTCTCCGGTTTGTGTAGAATTACCATTCCCGTTCCTTCGGGATACAAATGCCTGGCTGGCGACTCTACCTCTTCCGCGCCACTTTCACGTTTGTACCAGGATGGAAATCCAGGGAGCGACAGTCATAGCCAAGGAAGCTCACTGAAGCATCGTCAACATTGCCAACATTTACTTTTTTCAATTTGTAACAATATCCTCATTCCAGGGGATCTGTTTCTTTGACTGTATCCTCCAATTCAGGGCACCCAGATTAATAAAATCAGAGTTTTCAGTCACACCTCGTTTTGTACATTTTTGTTTCGTTTGCAAAATGTCCAATACTCATGATATAATACTTGCATAAAAAAATGAGCCTTTCTTTAATAATAAACGCTTGCAGGAAATATATTACTTTCGGGAAAGCCTAACTCCTATGACGGAATCCGGTAAGGGATACCTCGGGATACTTGTGCGTTTCTTTTGTCTTAACAGGTTGCAGGTTTTCAATACACAACATGGGGCATGCCAAGCATTGTGTCCCCAAGCAGGTTACTTCCTAGAAGAGCAATATCTGAAATGCTTTTCCCTAGTGAAGTTATCAAAGCCTCCTCATCCCCGGCACAAGTCTACTCAACAGGAGCTTCCCCAGCCGAGAACCCCACCAGAGTGCTAGATCCCTCATCTTCAGTAAGGTTGAAAGAACCATCTCCCCACAGAGTCTCCAGCTTCTCCCCAGAAGAGCAATGCCTGAAACTCTTACACAACAAAGTGACGAAAGTTTCCTTCTAACCAGCTGAGTTCTCCTTAAGGATAGGCCTATTAATGATCTATTTCCCCAAGCAGAGCTATATCTACTAACAGATCTACCAATGATCTCTTCCCCAGCTGGGATATTCCTCTAAGCAGATCAGCCAGAAATCTTTTCTTCAGCGGGATCCGAATCCCGGATCGGTCTCTCTTTTGCATAATCATAACATTTGCATCATATTCACCAAATAAGCGTAGCATTCCGTCTAATACGGAGCATTACAGCAAAAATCAAACATTTTCATGATCACAAGTCAGGATCAAGCCAGTCACCTGCAAATACCATCAGTATTTCATCAGCAATGAATATAAAAACTCACATCCCCTGCAAATAGAAGCCAAAGCGTCCCCTTTGCACTCTCCAACACAAATGCCCATTCGACACACGTCTGTGTCGTATTATTCCCCGTAGATATAAGCCAAAGTATCTCCTTCGCACTCTCAAATATAGATATACATGCTCTTTTGACACTCGTCCGTGTCATACACCCCCAGGATGATTGCCAAAACACTTGTTGCAAACCAAACGTGTGTTTATAACACAGTCTTTTCGACACTCGTCAGTGTCATCCTATCCTCACAGGTCGCCAGAACACCTTTTTTACACTCTCACATACAAATATTTGTTCATAACTTATACATATTCTCTTTTGACACTCGTCTGTGTCATACATTCCCCAGCAAGTCAAACACTCGTCTGTGTCTTGTTCATATTTCACTAACAAACCAATACTCACTCATACTTATACAAGATTCTTTAATACTCGTCTGTATCTCGTATATATATCACTCTTCAACAGACTCGATACTCGTCTGTGTTCTTTGTTAACCAGTTGGTACTCGTCCGTATCATCATCTCTGAACACGCGTCAGCGTTTGTTTCTACCGATACTCGTCCGTATCATGGTCCTAAGGGTGCTCGTCCACATATTTAATCTATACACGTCGTCAAACACTTATACCTTTTATTCTTGAGAGTAAACACTCGTCCGTGTTTACCATTCCCCGACAAGTCACCAACAAAACAACCTTCTTCTACCCGACATTCGTCCTATATCGTGATACTTTCGGCAGTCGTCCCCTGCCAGGTGATCATCCTTTACCTTTGGATGACCGTCCCTCATCCTTTCCCCAACGGAGTCTCCATTATTGGAACCCTTTTCTATCCGACATTCGTCCTATGTCGTGATATTTAGCAGTCGTCCCCTGCTAGGTGATCGTCCTTCACCTTTTGATGACCGTCCCTCATCATTTATCCGATGGTCGTCCCCATCATTGATTTTGTTATTCGGCATTCATCTTATGTCGTGATAAACCCTGAGAGCAGTCGTACCCTGCTAGGTGATCGTCCTTCACCTCTTGATGATCGTCCTTCATCATGCTTATCAGATGGCCATCCCCATCGTCGACCTTTTCTATCTGACATTCGTTCTATGTCATGATAAAGAGCAGTCGTCCCCTGCTAGGTAATCGTCCTTCACCTCTGATGATCGTCCCTCATCATTATTTCATTTATTCTTTAGACCGGTGGCCGTCCCCATCGTTGTTTACTTTACTTTGCAAACCTGATGGCCGTCCCCATCATTGCCTTTACTTTAACCCCCAGAGAATCTTGTTTCTTTACCCGAAGGCCGTCCCCGTCGTGGTCTCTTTATTTCCCCAGCTTGTCGGTCGTCCCTGTCATTGCTTAGCCTACCAATTTTTCCCCAGCAGTCGTCCTCTGCTCGATAGTCGTCCTCCATCGCCTTCATTTGATAATCATACTTTGATACCTTTCACAATTTATATCCCTTTTCTTCTTCTATCCAGCGAGTGCAAATTTTGGATTGTCTTTGGTATTCAACCACAAGTTATCTTGTTTGTCTGTTAAGCCAGGCACTTACATCCTGCACAGCTAACTCATGTTTGAATAAGTATACCATCTCATATTTCATTTTTTGTTTCACTGCATAGTTCAAGTTCATCTGCATCTAGGGTTTGTTATCTGAGCAATCCAAGATTCCATCTGAGCCACCCCAAAGGTCTTAAAGCATTCCAAGAGGGTCCATGTGTTTTCTATCATCATATTGTGTCCCTCAAAGTTCATGGAAGTCAAGAGATCACAAGAACTAGCAAGGCATGGAAGCAGACCTAGGGTTTTCACTACACAGATGACCAAAATTAGGGTTTTGGTTTCAGAGGCCTCAACTCCAAATATTTGGGCCATTCTTGTTTCTAATGTTCTTAAGATGTTATAAGGATCATGTGTACCAAGTTTGATGAAGAAATTCATTGTGGAAGTCATCTATTCACTGGGTAACTTCTTGAGCAAGTTAAGTCAAAATCAGGGCATCTGAGGCCCCCAACAATGGAACCAAAGGGGTATTTTCATCAAATTGAAGTTATATGATCTTTATTTGATCTTAGAAGAGGTTGTAAGTTCACAATATTGAAGAATTTTGAGCCATTTGCAAAGTTGCCAAAAATGGAAAAGACTTGTAATGGAAACTTTCCATTTTGGGAAAGTTTTTCAACCACCTCTCTTTGATCAAAAAAAGCTTCAAATGAAAAATACTCAAACATGAAAGTTGTAGGATGGATCTTCCCATTTTCAAAAAGTACAAGAACTCCTTCTAATTCATTATAGAACTCAAGTTATGATCCTTCAAAGTTGGCAAAAATCCTATAATTTTCAAAAGTGCACCAAAGAGGGATTTTTGCAAAACCACTTGCCAAGGCCTCAAATGACTTCTAAAGTTCCCAAATATGCCATAACATGATCAAACAACATCAAATACTCAGAATTGGCCCAAGAATTAGGTCATTTCATGCCTTGGAACACAAGAAACATCAAAGAGGGAAAATATGCAAAAACCTTGTAAACCCTAGCATCAAGTGTTCTAGCTCATCAATTTCAATCCAAGGGCTCTCCATGAACTCAGCTGAGGCCAGACCTGCCCAAATACAGCTCTGACTCGTGCCCATGCTTGAGGTACACCAACCTTGACTTTTTTACAAAACCCCCCATACCAATCAGCCTGTGCCACAACCACTTCTCTGAGCATTCTCATTGGCTTATACAAACCTTATGGATCACAAAACACATAACACACAAGCTTGAATGATCCCATAGCTCAGATTGCCAAAAATCCCTCAAGAACTTCATCTCTTCGAAACTCTCAAACCACCACGCCAAACTTCAAAATTCTTTCACCAATCATCTCCATATAACTCATAGATCATTTCCCACCACTTACACAAGCCTGAAACCCCTTGAAACAAAAACACGATTCTGACATGCTCTGAACTGGAACCTTCAAAACAACCAACAAAAACTTGTTCTAAGCTTCTCAACATCCTCAAGGGACTCAAGGGAGCTGGTTTGCACCAAAGAAGGGGTCAGGAAGCAGCTAACTGAAAAGCTCCAACTCAGGTAATCTCAAGAATTTTTTTTCCAGAAATGCATTTTTAAGTTCCTAAATGATTTTTTATGCTTCACTGATCATGCTGATGTGTTTTGTTTTGAAAATGGTTGAGAAATGGGTATGTATTCATGTTCTGAATTTTTTTGATCTAGAACTGTTTTGATTCGATTCCCACTTTTGATGTGTTTTAAATGTTGTTTGTTTGGTGATTCTTAATGTATGGTGTATGGGGATCATTTCTGGGCAGAGAGATTGAGTTTTAGAGGCTTAGGGAGAGAGATAGGATTTTGGTTGATCGGAGAATCTGAAAGTGTTTAGGGTTTAATCTTGATTAGGGCTAAGTTTGAATCTGGGCCATTGGATGAAGTTTCACGCGCGCGTATGAGCGGTCCAGATTAGGTCATTAGTCATTAATTCTGATTAATTTAATTAATTAAAATCAATTAGCTGGGTTTGAACCTCAACCATTGGATTACGCGCGTTTCACAAGTTTGAACCTGGACCCTTGATTCAGCTAACTTCAAGTCAAGCTGACTTTCCCTGTACGCCCTTGATCCAGCCAACTTTGAACCACAACCCTTGATCTTGCATACTTCTCATTTTAGTTTTATTTATTTCTATTTTCTCTTGTTTATTTATTTTAAAATAGCAAAATCATTTAAAAAATCTGAAATTTTTTGTCATGACTTTGATTAATTTTCAGAAACCAAAAATATCTTCTTTTTTTTCATTTTTTGCATTAAAAAAGTATTTTTAAATCATTTAAATGTTTTATTTAATTAATTAATTCATTTTAATTAATTAAAAATACATTTAGGTATTTAAAAATCACCAAAAAAATCAGAGAGCATTCTAAGACATTTACAAACATTTACAAACTCACCTTATAAATTTCTTTTTGGTTTTGATCATACTTTGGGATTTTTCAATGAATTAGGGTTCTTAAAAATGTCCATTTTCTAACCCTAGCTTCAAAAATTCATAAGCCTAAACCTAAGTTGAGTTTGTGAATGATTCTTTTTTCCTTGCTTTGTACATGTCCTCTAGCATCTAAAAACATTTTTGTTTCATTTTTATCTTGCATTTTCAATTTGTTTGGCATTTTACATTGAAGATCACCCAAAAACCCTAGCAAACTTAGAAAATCCATAACTTCTTCTAGGTTTAGTTTCTTACCTCCCCCTTTGGATGGTAACCTAGTATAGTTTTAGGGTTCCTTTGAGTGCATTTTCAATTTTTATCATGTCATATGCTTCTGTTTTGGTCATGTGCATCTCATGCTTCCATATAACCCTAATTTTACATGTTCATTTGCATTCTTCTTGTATATGCATCAATACCTGAACTTTCCATGCCATCTCAAGCATTTGTATGTCATCTTAGACACCCTAGGACATGTTAGAACATATCTTGATCATTTATTCATCCATTTGGTATGCTTTGCATTCATAACATTTCATGAACATACATGTGTTTTCAAGCTTCTAACTTGCCTTCATTTGCATCCATCTCTTGTATGATCATACATATGCATCATGTGTGATTTTGCATCATCTCATAACTCATTTGCATTGCATATGCACTTCTGACTTTGGTCTTGGCACCTTTGCTTGTTGCATTTGCATTTCATTTCTTTCTTTATATGCTCAACTAACATTTCAGGGGCTTATGGTAAGTTGTTTAAGATGTGGATGTGCATCCACATCTAACTTCTCTTTCTCTCTTATTTTTGTACATTATACTTGTGTTTGAAGTGAATTTCATTCACTTGTGCCTCTTCCTTTCTTTTCTTTCTCTTAGGTTTACTTATCTTCTTAAATGAAGTAAGTAACCTAATCCTCCTTTCTTCTCTTTTCATCTGCTTCTTCCTTGGTGGCCATCTTGAAGACTTCTCTTGAGCCTCACAAACCATAGGATAATCAAGAATGATAACTTTAGGGTTTTATATAGTCCCCCTTTAGTCTTTCACCTTTGAGTCTTATTTGAGTCTCTCTTCTCATCTCTTAAACAGAGACTAAACTCTTAAAGTTTTAGGACTTTTGAATTAGGGTTATGCCTGCATCCTTATCTTAGGATAGAGTGTATAACTTTAATCCTAAGTGTTAAACCTTTAATTTGTTTACATCTCTTAATCAAAACACTTAATAACCATCAAGACATAAGCTTGTAACTTGGGCCTTACATTAGGGTTCTATCTCTTCCTTTTGGTTAAGAGGGACTAACCCTAGTGTTTAATGGACAAGTCCTCCTCAAGTGGTCTTACCAACTTAAAACTCATTTCTTAATCTCATCCTTAATTAAAATCCACTTAATAAAGGCTTTGTTATATAATGAATTTAATCCCTGACCATGGATTAAGTTGAGGTATCTTCCTCAGCTTAAGTGTGCTCATCTATTATCCTTCTATTAGGATGGTGTAATGAGTTCACTAATCTGTGATTAGAGATTAAACTCATTACTTAACACTAAACCAAAACCCAAAAACACCTAAATAATCACAAGTAGGTTAATGATCTTAATCCTACATCATCATGGCAATTAAGTTGAGATGCTTATCTCATACTTAAAGTATTCTCATTATCCCTAATCAGGGAGGATATAATGAGTTTACAAGCCCTTGATTTAGGCTTAAGCTTATAATCCAATGCAAAACACCAAAAAACAATAACAAAACTGAAAACACGAAAACAAACAATAATCGTCTCCTTCGGGATTCTTTTCTCATCACACTCATTCACAAACGAGAATCGCTTCTTCCGTCTAATGCAAGACAGTTAGCACTCGAGCCAGACAAGTCATACACTTGAGCATGGGCAAGCAAGAAGTTCACACTCATTTTATCTTTTAGTTTCTTTAAGTTGAACTACGGTGTTCTGACTTCCTCATTGCACGAGAGGATACGTAGGCATAACTTAACAGTTATCGAACAAAAGTCTCTTTGTCATCCCCCTCTTCCAGCATTCTTTTTAAAGCCTCAATTCCCAAGCATTTACCTTTTTGCACTAACACTTGTACATTTCTTTTCCAGCTTTTTGCACACAGATAGCACATACACTACCCCTTTAAACAGAATCTTGTAAGCGTTGATCCCGTCGAGTACGACAGACGATCTGGGTGCTAATACCTTCCTAGGTCGTAACCAACCCCCTTTCTCAGTTTCTCTGGTTCGCAACTGTCTTATCCATCTCTTTCCAGGTTTATGCAGCATTACCTTTCCTTCGGGATAAAAATGCCTAGCTGGCGACTCTATTCATCTTCACTTCATTTTCTCCCTTTGCCGACCGTTCGCGCTTGTACCGGGATGCAAATCTTCAGGAGCGACAGTCTCTTGTCAAGCTCACTCACGATGTGCCTTGTTTTCTTTATCTCCCAAGTGGGATAAAGGCTTTTCGATTCACTCCAAGTCCGATTTCTTATCTTTGAGTTATCATCCAAGTTATGATAGTCTCTTTTCAAGCTATCTAAGGGTGTGTCTTGTTAAATTTATCTCCCAAGTGAGGTAAATGCGTTTCGATAATGTCCAAGTCTGGTTTCGTATCTTTGAGTTATCATCTAAGTACGATGATCTCACCCTTGTTGATTCTGTCTAAGTACGATGGTATCATTTTTCGATTCTGTCTAAGTACGATGGTCTCGTATCTTTGTTTGAGTCTACCTTCGGCTTAGTTTCATTCCTTGTAAGTCCACCTTTGGCTTGGTCTTACTTTTTCGAGTTCACCTTCGGCATGTTCTTGAATTTTATCGTAAGTCTACCTTTAGCTTAGTCTTACGTTTACGATTCCACCTTCAACTTGGTTTCATATCCTTGTTTTAGTCTACCTTCGGCTTAGTCTCATTCTTTGTAAGTCCAGCTCCTGCTTGGTCTTACTTTTTCGAGTTCACCTTCAGCTTGTCCTCAAATCTTATCGTAAGTTTACCTTCGGCTTAGCCTTACATTTACCATTCCACCTTCGGCTTGGTTTCGTCTCTTTGTTTGAGTCTACCTTCGGCCTAGTCTCATTCCTTGTAAGTCCACCTTCGGCTTGGTCTTAATTTTTCGAGTTCACCTTCGGCTTGTCCTCGAATCCTTCATAAGTCTACCTTCGGCTTAGCCTTAAGGATTCCACCTTCGTCTTGGCCTCGTCTTTGTTTGAGTCTACCTTAGGCTTAGTCTCATTCTTTGTAAGTCCACCTTCGGCTTGGTATTAATTTTTCGAGTTCACCTTCGTCTTGTCCTCAAAACTTATCGTAAGTCTACCTTCGTCTTAGCCTTACGTTTACGATTCCACCTTCGGCTTAGTTTCGTCTCTTTGTTTGAGTCTACCTTCGGCTTAGTCTCATTCCTTGTAAGTCCACCTTCGGGTTGGTCTTACTTTTTCGAGTTCACCTTCGGCTTGTCCTAAAATCCTTCATAAATCTACCTTCGGCTTAGCCTTACGATTACGGTTCCACCTCTGGCTTGGTTTCGTCTCTTTGTTTGAGTCTACCTGCGGCTTAGTCTCATTCCTTGTAAGTCCACCTCAGGCTTGGTCTTACTTTTTTGAGTTCACGATCGGCTTGTCCTTGAATCCTTTGTAAGTCTACCTTCGACTTAGCCTTACGATTACGATTCCACCTTTGGCTTGGTCTCGTCTTTGTTTGAGTCTACCTTAGGCTTAGTCTCATTCTTTGTAAGTACACCTTCGGCTTGGTCTTACTTTTTCGAGTTCACCTTCATCTTGTCCTCGAAAGTTATTGTAAGTCTACCTTCGGCTTAGCCTTAAGTTTACAATTCCACCTTTGGCTTGGTTTCGTCTCTTTGTTTGAGTCTACCTTCGGCTTAGTCTCATTCCTTGTAAGTCCACCTTCGGGTTGGTCTTACTTTTTCGAGTTCACCTTCGGCTTTTCCTTGAATCCTTCATAATTCTACCTTCGGCTTAGCCTTACGATTACGGTTCCACCTCCAGCTTGGTTTCGTCTCTTTGTTTGAGCCTACCTTCGGCTTAGTCTCATTCCTTGTAATTCCACCTCAGGCTTGGTCTTACTTTTTTGAGTTCATGATCGGCTTGTCCTTGAATCCTTTGTAAGTCTACCTTCGACTTAGCCTTACAATTACGATTCCACCTTTGGCTTGGTCTCGTCTTTGTTTGAGTCTACCTTCGACCCAGTCTCATACTTTGTAAGTTCGCCTTTGGCTTTGTCTTACTTTTTCGAGTTCAACTTCGGCTTGATCTTGAATCTTATCGTAAGTCTACCTTCGGCATAGCCTTACTTTTTTCAAGTCCACCTTCGGCTTGGTCTCATATCATTGCTCCCTTTGAAATTCGGGTTATTTTACTCCCCGCAGAGTGAAAATTTTATGGTTTATTCGGGTATTCAATCCCTCCATACTGTTGGATTTATTAATTCAGTGTCACCCTTAGGGATTCGATGGGCTTAACATCCCAACCCATGGCGCTTAATAGGCGCATCCCCTTGAAAGACTCTATACTATAAGGAAATAAAGTTGCGCCTTCACTAACAACAATTGCTTTTAGTGCAGTGGTAAGCGCTTGATCCTACAAGTGGTATCAGAGCTAGGTCATGGGTTTGAATCCCCCCGGCTGACACTGGGGGGGAGATTGTTGGATTTATTAATTCAGCGTCACCCTTAGGGATTCGATGGGCTTAACATCCTAACCCATGGCGCTTAATAGGCGCAACCCCTTGAAAGACTCTATACTATAAGGAAATAAAGTTGCGCCTTCACTAACAGCAATTGCTTTTAGTCCAGTGGTAAGCGCTTGATCCTACACATACCTCGAACATCTAAGAGCCATTACTATCGTCCATTCAGGTCTACAGTTGATTGTATAAGGGCAGCTGTAACACCCTAAAATTTTCCCTCTTTATTTATAACCTCAACTGGCTTATGGTTCACATTCATCTGCATTCTCCCATTAGGTCATAACACTCACAATCATGCATTTCATTGGCTCTTTAGGCACGAGATCAAAGCATTTCCTTGTGATTTGAATTTTCTATTCAAAAGTGATTTGTCTAGCTATTACACTTGATATTAGGACAAAGGATGAGTTTCCAATATCACGAGTATTTTTCTATCAATATTCGTACCATTATTACCTACATCAAGATCCATCAAGAGGCACCAAGTGATTAAGGTTTCATCGGGGTTTCGATTGAAATTTTTGTTGGATTAGGGTTTTTGTTTTTTAGCAACTCAGGACATTTCATCATTATCGGTGTACACCTCAGGACAAAATAGGATTTTGCATTCATGGGTGAACTTATGGATAATCGTCAATGGCAGATGATGGTTAGAGTTTCTCGCCCAGAGTATGACCAAGGATCCCTCAGGGTATTGATGTTCTATCTGTTACTTGTTGCTCGCGATCCAGGTTAACAGGGTTTATTGGTTGAAGTTGGGGATGGACGGAGAATACAAGTTTTATATGAATTTGAAGCTTAATATTGACTAAGTATATTCGGATAGGTCACGTGGATCACTTGGGAAAAAAACAATATCATTATCAAGCGCATTTTTTCATTCGAATATCCAAGTTCATTTAGTCAAGACCGATTCAATCCATTTCCATATTCAAGTTCAAAATTCATTTTGTTTTAATTGTTCAATTCTTCAATTTTTGGTTCATTCATTTTATTCACGACTTCAACCACATATTATAAAGCCCATTTTTGTTTAATATCTAAACTGTAAACACCCCAAATTTGCCCTCTCTTTTTTCTCACACCTTGGCTTGTGACCCTCCATATTGCATTGCATAAGCATACCATCTCACACTGCATAGTTATTTCACTGCATAAGTTGCATAACTAGGGTTTGTGATCAAATGAATCTTATAAGTGGTTTGAGCTATCTCAGAGGCCATGAAGCATTCCAAGAGGGTCTTTGAGTGTTCTAAGATCATATTATACCCCCAAGGGTTCTTGAAAGTCAAAAAATCACAAGAGATTGCAGAGCCACCCAGGCAGGCTCAGGGCTCCTACATAGATGACCAGAAATTAGGGTTTTGGGTTTGTGGCCCTTACACTTAAATTTTTTAGCCATTCTTGATTCTATTGGTCTATATATGTTATAAGGAGCATGTGTATCAAATTTGAAGCAAATATTCCTTGTGGAAGTCATCTGATCAAATGGTAACTTGTTGTGCAAGAAAAGTCAGAATCAGGGCATCTGAGGCCACCAACAAGGGGTCCAAAGGGTCAATATCATCAATTTGAGGTCCTATGATCTTTATTTGATCTTATTAATGCTTGTAAGTTCACAATATTGGAGAATTTTGAGCCATTTGCAAAGTTGCCATTTTTGGACATGACTTGTAATGTAAACTTTCCATTTTGGGAAAGATTTTCAACCTCCTCTTTCTTGATCAAAAAGGTTTGAAATGAATTTTCTTCAAACATGAAAGTTGTAGATTGGATCTTCCCATTTTCAAAAAGTACAAAAAATCCTCTTGATTCATCCTAGAACTCAAGTTATTATGGATCAAAGTTAGCAAAAATCACATAATTTTCAAGTTCATGCCAAAGAGGGAAATGTGCAATTTTGCTTTCCAAGCCTTCTCATTACCTCTAATGCACTTCTACACATCATAGAAACACAATGCAACTTGTTTAGACCAGAATTGAACCAAGAACCAAGGCATTTCATGGCCGATTTTCACAAACTTCACAAAGTTGGAAATTTGAAAAATCACTTCAAACTTGTGTTCCAAGCATCACAGCTCACCACATTTGATCCAAAGGTCATCCTTGAAGCCAGCTGAACACAATCCAGCCAGAAAATCAGCTCTGCCATGGCCCATACCTCTAGTACACAAATCTTGACTTTTATGCATTTCAAGCCATGTCAATACCACACTTCCACAACAACTCTTCTGACCAATGGCATTGTTTATACAAACCCTAAGCATCATAAAACATATCACAAGAAGCCTTAAAATAGAACACAAGTTGAGATTGCAAAAATCCTCTCAAAAATTCATTTCTTTGAAACCCATTGCACATCCATCAAAAATCACAATTTCTTTCACCATTCAACTCTTTATCACTCAAGGAACAAAACCCACCCATCACCATGACTTGAAACAACTTTAAACACAAACACGATTTCTGCCATATCAGAACTGTATCTCACAAACTAGCCAAAATAAACTCCATCCAAGCATCTCAATAGCTTCAGGAGGTCTAAAGGAGTTGGTTTGCACAAAGGGAAGGCCTTGAAAGCTCTAGTTTGAAGAAATCCAGCTCAGGTATCCCTCAAGAACAATTTTTCCAGAACCTTAATTTCTTGTTAAAATGTGAATCTACATGTTATGCTGGTCATGTTGATGTGTTTAAAATTGAAAATGAGTGAAAAATAAGCATGTTGTGATGTTCTGAAAGTTTGACCTAAAAAATGTTTGGTTTCGATTCAGCTTGTTCATGCAATATAAATGGTTTTTGTTTGTGAATTCATGTTCTATGATGTTTGGGGTTTGATTATGGGCAGGTTTTATGAGTTTTAGTGGTCTGTAGAAGAAGATGGGGTTTGGGGTTGACCGGAGAAGATGACCGGAGCACTGTTCTGGTCATCTGAAAGTCATTAGGGTTAGTGTTTCCAGTTTGAACCACAACCATTAGATCCTGATTAGGTTAGTGAACGAACGGCCCAGATATGTCATTAAACCCTAATTTCTAATTAATTAAATTAAACCTAATTAATTATTTCAAAATGAATAAGGACCCTTGGATCACGCGCGAATTGAAAATTTGAATCTGGTCCCTTAGATCTTCATACCCCAAGTCACACTGACTCACCATCTTAGCCCTTGATCTCCTCAACTTTGCATCTGAGCCATTCCTTTCAATTACTTTTCATTTTTATTTTATTTATTTTGCATTTTATTTCACATATTTATTTAAAATAGTAAATCATTTTATAAAAATATAATCTTTTTCACTTTCACTTTAAATAATTCTCAGAAACAAAAAATATTTTTATTTTTATTTTTTGCATTAAAAATCTATTTTTAAATCATTTAATTGTATTATTTAATTCATTCATTCATTTTAATTAATTAAAAATACTTTTAGGTATTTAAAAATCATCAAACAATTCATGAAGCATCCATAAACATTTAGAACAATTTACAAACTCATCTTACAAATTTATTTTAGGGTTTGATCATGTTTTGACAATTAACCATGAATTAGGGTTTCCAAATTTCCTATTTTTCTAACCCTAACTTCAAAAATCCATTTCTGATCAACCAAGATGAGTTTGCACATGGTTATTTTTGCATTCTTTCATACTTTGCATGTAGTATCTAGGGAATTTAACTCATATTTTTGCATTGCATTTTCTTTTTGTTTGGCATTTTTCATGAAGAAGTACCCAAAACCCTAGCCTAACTTAGAAAAACCATATCTTGACTTTGGTATAGATTTTGACCTTCATCTTTGGGGAGTGATCTTATGTGTGCTTAGGGTTCATTTGATTGCATTTTCAATTTTTTTATCATGTGTTATCCTTCAGTTGTGGACATGTGCATCTCATACTTTCTTAAAACCCTAATTTGCCATGTACACTTGCATTCATCTTTGCATATCCTCATCATATGAACTTGTCATGACATCTCATGCATTTTTTTGTCATCTTAGACACCTTAGGTCAAGTGAGAACATTGGTTGATCATTGTTACATTCATTTGGTATGATTTGTATGCATTACATCTTGTGTATGTTCATGTATTTTCAAGCTTCTAACATGCCTTCCTTTGCATCCCATTTCTTGTATTATCATGCATAAACATTGTACATGTCTTTGAATCATTTCATAACACATTTTCATTGTGTTTGCACTTCTGGTCTTGATCATTGCATCTTCATTTGCCTTATTTCCTTTTGTTTCACATCTTATGCATTCATACTAACCATTTCAGGGGCTTCAGGTAAGTTGTTTAGGATGTGGATTTTCCTCCCCATCCAACCTCTTCTTATCTCTTCATTTTCATATTTATTTGTCTTTGAAGTTAGTTTGACTCACTTATGCTCTCTCTTGCTCCATTTTCTTTCTCTTAGGTCACTTAACTTCTTCAGGAAGTAAGTAACCTATTCTCCTTTCTCTTCTCTTTTCATCTGCTTCTTCTTCCTTGGTGGCCATCTGAATATCTTTCTCTAAGCCTCACAAACCATAGGAATATCCAAGCATGATAATTTTAGGGTTGTGCATAGTTTTCCCTAGTTTTTTACCTTTGAGTCTCCTTGAGTCTCTGCTTCTCATCTCATAAACAAGGCTAAACAGTTAAAGTTTTAAGTCTCTGAATTAGGGTTATGCCTGTATCCTTATCTTAGGATGGAGTGTATAACTTTGATACTTAGTGTTAAACCTTTAAGCTGTTTACACCTCCTAATCAAAACACCTAATAATCACTAAGACTTAAGCTTGTAACTTGGGCCTTATATTAGGGTTACATCTCTTCCTGTTGGTTTAGAGGGACTAACCCTAGTGTTCAATGGACAAGTCCCTCTCAGGTTTAGTCCTACAAACATAAAATCCATTTCTTAATCCCACCTTTAATTAAAATCCACTTTAATAAAGTCTTGTTATATAATGATTTTAATCCCTAACCATGGATTAAGTTGAGGAGTCTTCCTCATCTTAAGTGTTTTCATCTATTATCCTTCTCTTAGGATGGTGTAATGAGTTCACTAATCCCTGATTAGAGATTAAACTCATTACTTAACACAAAAAAAAAATCCAAAAACACTTAATAATCACAAGTAGGTTAATGATCTTAATCCTGCATCATTAGGGTAATTAAGTTGAGATTTTAATCTCATACTTAAGTAGACTCATTATCCCTAATCAGGGATGATATAATGAGTTTACGAACCTTGATTAAAGGCTTAAGCTTATTATCCTATGCAAAACACCAAAAGCAATACAAAACTGAAAACACAAAAACAAACAATGAACGTTTCCTTTGGGATTCTTTTCTCATCACATTCACTCTGAAAACGAGAATTCGCTTCTTCCATCTAATGCAAGACAGTTAGCACTCGAGCAAGATGAGTCACACACTTGAGCATAGGCAAGCAAGCAGTTCACATCAAAAACACTAAGTCTCTTTGAGTCGAACTACGATGTTATGACTTCCTCATTGCACGAGAGGATACGTAGGCATAACTTAATTGTTATCGAAGAAAAGTCTCTTTGTCTCCCCCTCTCCTCCTCCTAGTTTTCTTTTCTTGGCCTCAGTTTTGTGCACTCACTTTCTTCTTACACTGACACTCTATACATCTATTCCTCCCTAGCCTTTTTATACAAAGTTTAGCACACACACTATCCCCTTTTAAACACAATCAGGTATGCGTGGATCCCGTCGAGTACGACGGACGATCTGGGTTCTAATACCTTCCCAGGTCGTAACCTACCCCCTTACTCAGTCTCTTTGGTTCGCAACCGTCTTATCCATATCTTTCCAGGTTTATGCAGCATTACCTTTCCTTTGGGATAAAAATGCCTAGCTGGCAACTCTATTCAATGCCAACCTTCAACATCGCCGACAGTTCACGTTTGCATCGGGATGAAAATCCGGGGAGCGACAGCTTGGCGACTCTGCTGGGGAATTTGCAACCAGGGCTTCTGGTTCTCTTATGGGTTTCTCCTAGCGCTTGTTTGTTTGTGTTTGTGGGGGTGTTATATGCTATTTGTGTTTATGTTTTTGCTTTATTGCTTCCTGTACAGCTTTATTTATTGCATTTACTTTATCGCTTTCATTTATTACTTTTTGCATTTCATTTATTATTATCATATCATTGTGCTGGATTTCTAGTTTGCTTTAGTAGGAGGGGTATTCCAGTGAGAAAGGTCTAACACAAAGGCCTGAGTGACATATAGGATTAGAGTGGTTTTGTATTCTTTCCCATTTCATTTCGGTCTGGTGCGGGAATATGAAAACACAGTTCATACATGGGTTTCCTTTTGAGAACTCTATGCTACGGATTTCCTGTAGTGCTAGGGCTATCTGGGAAGCCTGCTAAGTCTGGATGACCTTTTTAGATGACCTTCAGCATCTGAGGCGAATTAGAGGAGGATCCTTTATGATTAGGGTAAACACTGTACCTCCGGGTTAGAAGTGTTTACACTTCTCATAATGGATCTGAATCTGAGGATCCTTGTTCTAGAATAATACCTGTGAGTGGGTTGGATTGTTTACAGGTTTGCAGGAACCCTTAACCTCAACATACCTTGCTAATGGAATTTGTTCTTAAGGTCGTACTATTTTGGACTAGTTCTTTGAAACCTTAGATTGTTGACTCTTTATTTGAGTCCCCCACCTGGTTACTGGTTCTCAGTCCTCCATCTGAAACTCTGAACACTCAAGGATCCTGTAAAAAGGCAACTGATAATCCAGCACATGATCACAAACCCTTGCATATAATAAGAATACATCATATTACATCATTTAACATTTGTCTATTTGTTTTACAGGGTTTCCATCTTCCCTTGGTTTGGTTTTGGTTGTTCTTCTGCTCAGCTTATCTGCTTCAGCACTTTTTCAGCTATCTTCTTCAGTTGTCCTCTTCAGTAATCTCCTTGAGCACACATATTCAACATGGATTCAACCAGGAAAAGCAAAATCACCTACCACTTCTTTGAGTATCCTCTAGCAGGCATCAGGCAGATACAGACCCTTATCACCCCTGATCATGTTCCCTTATTCAAAGAGCATTATGGTGGAATCCTGGACATGATCATGGACTTGGACACATTGCAGAGGAGCATGATTCACACATGTCTTCAGTTTTATGACCCTCCCCTCTGTTGTTTCGCTTTCCCAGATTTTCAGATAGGTCCTTTGTTGGAAGAATACTCTATGCTATTTGGTGTACCTATCAGAAGAGGAATTCCTTTCAATCCTGAATTGACTCCTCCAAAGAATGAAGACATAGCTAAAGCATTACATCTGGAAGCAACTATCATTGATGAGCACATGACTTCCAAGGCTGGAATCCCAGGCCTTCATCTGGATTTCTTGATCACTCAGGCTACAAAACAAGCGGCATTAGGGAATTGGGAAACTGTGTGTGCTCTCCTGGCTCTCAGCATTTATGGGATCATTTTTTTTGCAGACGAGCCAAAGTTTGTAAGCAAAAATGCCATCCACATCTTCATGCTAAAGAACTCGGTTCCCACCTTATTGGGAGACTTCTACTACTCAGTTCATCAGAGGAATGAGAAACAGAGAGGAAGACTGGTAAGGTGTTGTGCCCCTCTCTTCTACAGTTGGTTGATGAAGTATATGTCAAAGATGGAAGCTTTCCTAAACCCACATCAGTCAAGGAATTGGGATAAGAGGATGATTTCCCTTACTTCAGAAGATATCAGATGGTGCACTCAGAACACCAAGGGTCGAGACATAATAACAAGCTGTGGGCAATACCCAAATGTGCCACTTATTGGAGTAAAGGGTTGAATCAATTACAATCCTTTACTTTTCAAGAGACAGTTGGGGTATGCCTTGATACATCCACCTAGGGAGCAGGACTTAGCAGAGTCTCTTTATTGTGCTATTCAGAACAATCATGCCATTGTCCGACAAGCAGTCTGGGCTTGGGACCACATACAGACTAGAGGGACTGCCATTCTGGGAAAGTGTAATAACATAGCCTCTGCTTAGTACACTGAATGGTCACACATCAGAGGACAAATTACTCGTATGCCATTCACCCTGGAAGATGTGCCAGGGCCATCAGCAGTTGAGCCCATAGCCACAGTAAGCCTGGAAGAGTTTGAAAGGTTGAAGGAAAGAAATACCCAGCTCGCCGAAGCGTTAAAGAAGACCCTTTGGGAAAGGAATGATGCTCATCTGTACATTGAGAGGTTAGAGAAGCTATGCATCGAGCATGTAACCAAGATTGAGAAGACTGAAGACTTCATCAGGAAAGCCCGAGCAGGAGAACTTGTGTTGAAGAATACATGTAAAGAAGCAAAAATTCAAAGTGCATGAGCTGAGCATTATCTGGAGGAGAGTCAGGATAGATGGGTCAGGATAACTGAGGCTCGTCTGAAAGAAGACCAGAAGATGCAAGCCAAGATAGAGCAGTGAGAGTCTAATGAGAAAAGAAGTCAAGAAGCACTGCTAGCAGCTCGGAAGGAGATATCAGAGTTGAAACTCTGGGCGGGATTAAAGAGATCCAAAGAACAAGACAAGTATCAAAGGATGACAAATGCCATTGCAACTAGTAACCTTCTCATCAGAACCATTACAGAGCACCCAGTTGGACCGGTATTTGATGCTCTCCTGAAGGAAGTTAGGGAGGATGCTTTCGGACTGGATGTCTGATTTTCTTTACTTATATCTATTTGATTGTACTTTAGATCACCATGGTGATTTTGTTTGTTGTATTCTTGAATTTGATTGTATTTTGATTCACAATGGGAGGTTGTTTGGTTATAATTCATGAAATCTTTGTATTTTGGCATTGCTACTTGTATATTTATGGTTATGTATTGGATTTTCTTATGGACTTCGTTTGCTTCAACATCTTCATCTCCCAGAGGTCCGGAAGGTCAAAACCAAGAACCAAACCGGATACCCTCTGAAGACAAATAGACATATTCCATTGCATGATAACCTCATATCCTTTGTTTTGCAGGTATTTTGTTGTTGTTTTCTCACTCTGCTGATTGTTTCAGGAAATATTGCTCGCAGAAGGGTCTTTCCTGTCAATCGCATCCACAGATATCCAACTCCACACAACCTTCTGAGTCTACAAATGGATTAGCTACAGCAGGAACTGAAAGATGTGAGGACTCAAATGACATATGTGAGGACAGAGGTGAGGACCCAAATGAATCAATTCATGGTTGTAATGACTGGACTGGCCCAGACCCAAGAAAGATTGAGGGAGTTAGTCGAGCGGCAAAACCCCGGAAGATAACCATGCAGGAACTGGAGGTACTAGTAACAATGAGCACGAGCAGCCACGAACGACTCCAGTAGTGTTCGGACCCGACAACAATCCTGAAGCTAACATCCTTGGGCATGGCCAAAGGAACACCGGAGATCGTATTCTGCAGGAAGATCCTCAAGATGAGCAGTTTACAGTGTTAGATGTTGGGGCAGATGAAGCTTATGATCGTCGTTTGGACGAGATATTTGAGAAGCTGAGATCCCTGGAATCTCAGAACTCCTTGGGATTTGATGTAATGGACATGGGCCTAGTTGAAGGGGTAAGGATTCCCCACAAGTTCAAACCTCCATGCTTTGAAAAGTGTAATGGGATCTCCTGTCCTCGTACCCATTTGCAATCCTTTCTGGGAAGATTAAAAGCATATACCATGGATGAGAAACTGTGGATGTTTTACTTTGAAGATAGTTTAACCGGGGCATCCAGAGAGTGGTATTCACATCTATCCAGGGCTACTGTCAGGAATTGGAAAGACTTAGCTGAAGCCTTTGTGCGCCAGTATCAATACAACTTGGATATGGCACCTAATAGGACCCTCTTGATGGGTATGTCTCAGTCCTCGAGAGAAAGTTTCCGCGAATACGCTCAAAGGTGGAGACAACTCACTGCTGTTGTCCATCCACCTATGTCTGAAAGGGAAATGGCTAATATGTTTATGAATACCTTGCAAGGGACCTACATTGATAGACTCGCTGCCTTCTCTTCTACCAGTTTTGCTGATGTGGTTATAGTAGGCGTGAGAACCGAAAGCCTATTGAAGATGGGTAAGATTTCTGACAATGGTGCTAGCTCCAGCAATGCAAAGAAACCCTTCTCAAGACCTAGAAGGATAGGGGAGACTAATACAGTGCATGTTAGTAGAGGTAGACCCCAGTACTTGCAAAGATCAGTGGCTGCAGTCACCATCCCTACTTCAGCACCTCAGCAACAACAGTATCCTCAACAGCAGCAAAGACCTTACAATAACAACAATCAACAACAACGTCCTTTCCAACAATGGCCTTCTCAGATTAATAGGGTGATCAATCCCATCCCGATGCCCTATGCAGTCTTACTCCCGCAACTATTGAAACTTAACCTGACTGAACTGAGGACTTTGGCTCCACCAGATCCTTTGAATCTTCCAAGAAATTATGATGTCAACGCCAGATGTGCTTTTTACTCCAATGCGCCTGGTCATTCAACAAAGAAGTGTAGGGCCCTGCACATGAAAGTCCAAGATTTCATTGACTCTAAAGCTTTGAATTTTGCACCTCCACCAAATGTCACAAAGAATCCAATACCGAACCACGGTGGGCCAAGGATTAATGCTATTGAGGAGGACCAACCAGCAATTCTGATTGACGACATTGCAAGTATTCAAACACCATTGGCCGAAGTGAAAGCTCAACTATTAAAGTGATAAGTGTTTTCGGGTTGTGAGGCCTGTTGTGAAGCCTGCAAAGTTTCTACCAATGGTTGTGCAAATCTGAAGAATGGTATTAGAAGTCTTATCAGAGAAGGCATCATGCAAATCACATCAACAATTCCATCTTCTACAAATGCAACAAAAATCACTCCTACAGCACCAGCAAAAATGATCTCAACAGAATCTTCTACAACGCCAGCAAAAGTCATTCCAATAGAATCGACAACAACAACAACAAACACCAGTAACGACGTCTCAACGGTTACCATCTATTATGATCCAGCAACCATCCATGTTTCGGATTCTCTTAACAACAACTTTCAACAACACCCTCATCAACATCAACAATTTCCTGCACCTGCACCATCTTCAAACAGACCTCCTGTCACCATCTACTATGATCCACAAACTATCACAACTCCTTCTTCTGCTGCAATTAGTCTGATGACCATCACGGTGCATGGACCAATTCCTTATGATAACAAGAGTGTCGTGCCTTGGCATTATGGTTCAAATCTTTACCGCCACAGAAGAAAGGTCACTCTTGACTCCTCAACACCTGCACCACAAATTGGCAATGTCGGGGGAGGCGGAGGCTTCACTCGGAGCGGATGTCTCTTCGCTTCATAGTTTCCAATAATTAATGTTGAAGCAGAAACTGCTGCCAAAGCAAAAGGCAAAAGTGTGGTGCCAGAAGAACCAGCTGCAAAAGAAACTCAGAAGACGTCCTTTGATCAAGATGTGGATGAGTTTATGAGGATTATCAAGAAAAGTGATTACAAAGTTGTGGATCAGCTCCACCAAACACCCTCCAAGATCTCCATACTATCTCTGCTCATGTGTTCTGAGGCTCACCGGAATGCGCTACTCAGGGTCTTGCACGCAGCTTATGTGCCGGAAGAAATCACGGTCAATCAGTTAGAAGTGGTGGTCGCAAATGTCAATACTAGTCATGGACTAGGTTTCACCAATGCTGACTTGACTATGGAGGGGCGTAACCACAACAAGGCTTTGCATATCACTTTATAATGTAAAGGTGTTGTACTTTCTCATGTCCTTGTTGATATCGGATCATCACTCAATGTGTTTCCAAAGAAGGCTTTAGTCAAGTTGGAGTATGATGGTCTTGCACTCCACCCGAGCAACCTAGTTGTCAAAGCTTTTGATGGTTCTAAGAGATCGGTTCTCGGAGAAATTGAGCTGCCCGTGGTAATTGGCCCACAAGTTTTCAAAACTACCTTCTATGTGATGGACATACAGCCTGCCTACAACTGTTTGTTGGGTCGACCCTGGATCCACGCCGCCAGCGCGGTAACGTCTACCCTTCACCAGAAGTTAAAATATGAGTGGGAAGCCAAATTATCACCATTTGTGGGGAAGAAGAAATCTTTGTCAGTCACCTAGCTATGTACAAGTACATAGAAATGGATGGAGAAATCCATGAAACCATGAGCCAGGGTATTGAAGCCTTGAACGTCAACGAAGCTACAACTGAGGTATTTGCTGCATCCCGAGAGGAAAGGATGGGCACCTCAATTGCTTCTTACAAACAAGCTCGGAAGGTTGTGGAAGAAGGGAATGCCCAAGGCTGGGGAAAGCTGCTGAAGGTTCAAATGAAAGAAGACAAATTCGGTTTGGGTTACAGACCATCCCGACAAGTTCCAGAGGAGGCTGATGAAGCTCCCAAGTTCATAAGTGGGGGAATGCTGACCCTAGGTACTGTCAACACTTTGGAAGAAGAGGCTGAGAGCGACTACAACCTAGAAAGCTGGATCCGTCCAAGAGTCTCGGGCCAACAAGTCCTCAACTGGTCTTCCCAGGAAATTATAAGGGTTACTGCTGCAGAGTAATTATTATTTCCTGTTTTAAGCATGCATCAAAGTCCCGCATCTTTCCCAAGATGTCGGGACTCATTTTGTAATAGGGTCATATGTATTTTGTTCAAATTGAATATTAATGAACAATGGACGTCTTTTTGCAAACAATCTTTTTTTCGCTCACTGTCTTTTCATTTTTTTTATTTTCGCACAAAACAATAAATGGCAATGTTTTTATCAATAATAATTTCATTCACTTTTTCTAAAATAAGATAAAATCAATCACTAAAATAAACCAAATCTCAACCCTTGCAGAGGTAGCCCTCCAGATTTCACCGACAACGACACTTCTATGACCTCGTATGACTTCGACAATCCGATTAATCAAGCAGATGAAAGGGTTGAAGAAGACTACGATTTACCTGAAGAGCTAGCCAGGTTATTGAGGCAAGAGGAAAAGGTGATTGCTCCTCATCAGGAGGAGGTTGAGACTATCAATCTTGGTACCGAGGAAGATGTGAAAGAGGTGAAGATTGGAGCCAGTCTGCAAGCTCCAGTAAAAGAACAACTTATCAGTATGCTGCGAGAATATGTCGATGTGTTCGCTTGGTCCTATTAAGATATGTCGGGTTTGGATACATATATTGTCATGCACAAGCTGCTATTGAAAGAGGATTTTCTGCCAGTTAAACAGAAGTTGCGCCGTACTCGCCCAGACATGGCCATGAAAATCAAAGAAGAAGTACAAAAGCAGTGGGACGCCGGTTTTCTTGCTGTAACTAGTTACCCGCCGTGGGTTGCTAACATTGTACCCGAACCCAAGAAGGATGGAAAGGTGCGTATGTGTGTCGATTACCGGGATCTGAACAGAGCTAGCCCGAAGGATGACTTCCCATTACCTCACATTGATGTATTGATAGACAACACAACTCAATTCTTGGTATTTTCTTTTATGGATGGATTTTCTAGATACAACCAGATCAAGATGTCACCTGAAGACATGGAGAAGACAAACTTCATCACACCATGGGGCATGTTCTGCTATAAAGTAATTCCGTTTGGTCTTAAGAACGCCGATGCAACATATCAACGGGCTATGGTGTCGCTCCCCCAAAAAGACACCAAGGTCAGATAGGGTACAGACTCGAACGGTCGGTGAAAAGGAGAAAATGAAATGAAGTGAATAGAGTCGCCAGCTAGGCATTTTTATCTCGAAGGAAAGGTAATGCTGCATAAACCTAGAAAGATATGGATAAGACGGTCGCGAACCAGAGAAACTGAGAAAGGGGGTTGGTTACAACCTGGGAAGGTATTAGCACCCAGATTGTCCGTCGTACTCGACGGGATCCACGCTTAAAAGATTGTGTTTAAAGGGGTGAGTGTATGTGCTATCTGTGTGCAAAAGGTGTAAATTGCTCAGGAACTGAGGCTTAAAAGAGAAGGCTGAAAGAGGGGGAAGACACAAAGACTTTTGTTCGATAACAGTTAAGTTATGCCTACGTATCCTCTCGTGCAATGAGGAAGTCAGAACACCATAGTTCGACTCAAAGAGACTGAAGAATAAATTTGACTGTGAACTGCTTGCTTGTCAATTCTCAAGTGTATGACTCGTCTGGCTCGAGTGCTAACTGTCTTGCATTAGACGGAAGAAGCAAGTTCTCGTTTATGAGTAAGTGTGATGAGAAAAGAATCCCGAAGGAGACGATTATTGTTTGTTTTTGTGTTTTCAGTTTTGTTATTGTTTTTGGTGTTTTGCATAAGTTAATGAGCTTAAGCCTAAGTCAAAGGATTGTAAGCTCATTATATCCTCCCTGATTAGGGATAATGAGCCTACTTAAGTATGAGATAAGCATCTCAACTTAATTACCATGATGATGTAGGATTAAGATCATTAACCTACATGTGATTATTTAGATGTTTTTGGGTTTTTGTTTAGTGTGAAGTAATGAGTTTAATCTCTAATCACAGATTAGTGAATGTCACTCCCGGATTTCCATCCTGGTACAAACAAGAAAGTGGCGCGGAAAAGGTTAGAGTCTCCAGCCAGGTATTTTTATCCCGAAGGAATGAGAATGGTAATGCTGCACAAACCAGAAGAAAAGAAAAGGAAGGACAAGGGTCCTGCGAACCAAAGAAACTGAGTTTGGGAGTCGGTTGCGACCTGGGAAGGTATTAGCACCCCAGATCGTCCGCCGTACCCGACGGGATCCACGCTTGCAAAGAAATCTGTTTCAAAGGGTGAAGAAGTGAAAGCTGCTGCAAAGAAAAGGAACTGAACTGGATAAAAGAAACGAAAAGGGAACTGAAAAAGAAATGGAAAGGGAAAAAAATGTAGGGAAAATAAAGATTGTGCTCGAACGAGCCCTACCCCGTTGCCTACGTACCTCATCTGGACAATGAGGATCAGAGTCGCCGTAGTTCCCCTAACTAGGGGTGGAAAAGATTGCTTGTGTCTTAAGGCTTGAACTGCCTATGTCAATGCTCAGGTGTTGCAAGCTTGGACAACGAGTGTGTTACCGTCTTGCAAAATGACAAGTAGGGGAAAGTTCGTACGATGAGAGTGAAGGTGATGAGAAAAGAAGTCCTGAAGGAGAGACGCTTATTGTTTGTCCAGTGTTTTTTATGATTTTTTATGAGCGTGGCACAAGGAAGTGAACTCAAGCTCTTTTCCATGGAATGTGTACTTGCTACTACATTCCAATATGGAATAATAGAACAAGCACACTCAAGTAAGGAGAAGATCTCCAAAACTTGGTTCCAGAGATTAGGGCCTAAGCTCACTAACTCGTTGAATTTATTAAGTGTTTTTGTAATTTTTGAAGAAGTGTGTTTTATGATTTTCTTGATGAAGATGGTCTCATGATCAGACTTGTGCATCATGATGAACAGGCTTGTACTATCCCAAGATGGGAAAACTACAAGTGCTTCATGGAATAAGGCTATTGCACATGAGACCACTTCAATCCTTATTAAATACTTTTTATGGTTTTTGTTTGAGATGAGAAGAGAAAAGAACCAAAGATCTTAAAGGTAAAAGTCTAATGGGGGACTAACAAGTCCTAATGTTATCATGCATGGGAGTCCTAAGTTGGTGAGGCTTACTATCCTAAATAAGAAGGAAAGAAGAAAAGAAGAAGATGAAAGGAGCAGAAAACACTAGAAGACAACTTACTTCTCTAAAGAAGTTAAATTGTTTCTAAAAGGGGAGTGATGAAGTTATTCACAAGATGGCATAAGGCACATCACAAAGACAAATGAGAAAGCAAAAATAACGAATGAGATGAAGATTTTAAATGTGGATATCATCCACACTTCACTTACCATGAGCCCCTGAAACAAAGGTTAGTGAACTGCATAAGCATAAAATGAAAATGAGAATATTCAAACAATACACAAACCAAATATGAAGATCACAAATCAAGATAATCAAAAAGTCAGTACCTAAACCCTATAGGTGACCTAAGACAAAGACCAAGCAAACCTAATAGGATGGCATAAATGCCTTCCTCAAACTATGTTAGAAGAAGGGAAGAAAAAGGCACGAAGAGCTACCTAAAAAGCAAGGCACCAAACAAATACCAAAAGACATGAGAAAATTATGAAATTAAATCTCTAAAGTCAACAACTAGCAATAAACAATGTGTCAAAATATCTCACAAAAATTCACAATAAAACTCCACTAAATGATCGCACAAAGCCGCTTAGGAACAGATAAAGGAATCGCACGAACACAACTTACAAAACTATGGATAAAATGGAATTAAAAATAATACAAAAATATTTTTATGAGCTTTTATGAGTCTATGA
This sequence comes from Lathyrus aphaca, assembly GCA_963966055.1. Lineage (NCBI taxonomy): Eukaryota > Viridiplantae > Streptophyta > Magnoliopsida > Fabales > Fabaceae > Lathyrus > Lathyrus aphaca. The sequence goes on from OZ014522.1 coordinate 326,050,775, forward strand.
AATAATGCAAAAAGAACGGAATTAAAATATTAATCGAGGTGAAAGAAATAAATCCTACAAGATGATGCATTATTTATGGAAATTAGATGAGATAGAAATAAAAGAAAATTATAAATAATAATGAGAAAATAATAAAAAACAGAAAATAAAAGTATGAAAAATTTCTAAAATGAAATATGAAACTAAAATATTTTTTATAGAATTTTGTAATGACTTTTGGTATTAAAAAATGAATTAAACTAAACTATATGTGCAAAAGAAAATAAAAAAAAAGAAAAGGAAATAGGGAAGGGGTGCAAACAGTAATAGAAAACTGTTAAAAAAACTGAATGGGCCCAGGAGGGGGTGCTGATAGCAAAGGACTCCAAGGCCCAAATGCAGGAAAGGAAGAGGTGACTATGGTGAGGATCCGGTCAACCTGTTGACTGCGTGGGAAGCGCTGATCTGATGGACCACCAAAGGGAATCTCATCAGACGGTTGAAAAATGCAAGGGAGTATGCGATTGCAGTAGGAGTGCACGCGCATGATCAGTTCGAAGGTATCCTACCGGACGGTGACAAGTGTCACCGCCGGTATGGAGGAAATCCAAAAAAACTACCTAAACCTTATCTCTCGTCACGATCTCCCACAAAACCTTATCACAATCTCCTTAAAATCTCTTTACAAATCTTTATTATCATCACTTAAAAATAAAACAAATCAAAAGCAACAAAGAAAGAAAACAGAGCAAACACGAAATATCTCTTCTCTCTCTCGGCCTCCTGTTCATCTTCTTCAACCTAAGTCGTCCGCATCTCTTGCGTTGCCGACACTCCACCGCCACCATTCCCGGAAAAATCGAACGCAAACCCTAACCCCCTTTCCGTGTTCATCTCAAATATGGATTCAGGAATCTCAAACTCTCAACCGAAGCAACGAATCAAAGACACATAAACAAGAACAAACCAAAGCCAATACACGATGATAAGAAAGTCTAAAAAAGGTTCAGAAATACGCACCCGCCGAACGACGACGCGAAACTGTGGTAAGACTCCATCACAACTTGTCTCGGACTCTTCTTCCTTCTTCTTCGGATTTGACTCGGCTGCGGATTTGTTGTTGTTGTTGAGTCTTGCTTCAATCTTTGAATCGCGACCTGTTCGCTTCGATTGATGTGAACCGCTCTGTCGAATCTCTTTGCAGGCTATAGTTATTAATGCTAAACTCATACGAAATTATGATGATTGTGGATGCTGATTCGAGAGGCTTGAAGACTCATCCGATTGAAGAAGTTGATGAATATTGACGGCGAATCTGTGATAATGATGAAGATGATGATGATGAAAGTCCTGGATCCAATTCGGTTTTGATTTTGTGATGAATTCAGTTATGGTTTTCTGTGATGAATGAGTGTTGTGAAGATTCTTGTTGTGCTTGATGAAGAAAAGTGAGAAATTTGTTTCGTGATGGTGTGATGACGATGATGCGATGATGAAGGAGTGAAAATTCGGTTGTGTCGTTTGTGGTGTGATGTCAAATTCATATGGAAGCTGTGATGATGATGATGAACTTATGAGTTATTGGAAAATGGTGAGATATTGATGATGATGTCAAAGATCATTTGATGCTGCAATTTATGTTGAAGAGTGAGGGTGAAAGAAGTTGCTATGAGAGATTCTGACTTTTGATATGTGGAGTTCTCTTTGAATTCGGTTTCTTGATTTTTTTTCCATTTTTTTTTCATTCTGTTATGATTTGTTTGTTATCTCTTCTCTTTTGCCATGAATTGAAGCAATGCGTTTTGGTACTTTTTTTTTCGTTCATGCTTTCTCCGTGTGCGATATGTGCGTATATTGTATGCTTGTGTTTTGCTCAAAAAAGTTGTCGTTTTGGACATGCCTTGTGCGTGTGACTTCCCGCGTTTTACGTTTCTTTCCTATGCGTTTTGGGTGATGCTGATGGCTTGATGATGTTATGACTTTTTGATGAAAACTATGTCACGTGGAATGGTGCCTCACTCCTTTTCCTTTTCTTTTTTTAAACATTTCGTAAATTTGTAATAATAAAAAAAAGAAAGTAAATTGGGCTCTTAGAAAGGAATGCCTATGGGCCTAATTATGGTTTAATAGCTTTTGACATGAATTTAACTAAATGGGTGATTATGGATACTAATTGAAAAATAAATTGAATATGATGGACAATTGAAAATTGATTAATGAAAAAGAAGGTTTAAGAATATGGACTTAATGGATAATTGGAGTTTAAACAAGGAAATTGGGTAATGTAATGTGGACTTAAATGAGAAATAAAAAATGGTTATTGGAAAAAAAAGAAAAGTTCAATTGGAAATGGATAATGGATATGAGAATGGATTTAGGTGATATTTAAGATGGGAGAAATCAAAATATGAACAATGGTTGAGAAATTGATTTAAATGGATAATTCGACAAGAAATGTTTAGAAATGAGTATAATATATATTTTTGTGGGACGAACCAATTATCACCAATACGCACATATCCACGAAATATTGATTCATCAATTCACTCAACTCAAAACGAAATCTCGCATTGCCTCCACATAAACCACCGACCTTCTGAATAAGTCACATTTTAAGTGTCATCATGATAAGCCTGAATCTTTGAATCCAACACCATCACATGAACCATTGCCTGGAAAACTGATGATCTATGCACACAACACGACCCGACGTTGAAACACGTCGCCTGAGAAATAACCACCAACGCAGATGACTTGCAGTTGAGATAATCCCTCGATAGTTTGACCAAGATTAGGTCAAACGTCCCTCTGAATCGAATCGATGAACTGAAATCACTGCCAGCTTATGTTATGCCAATGGGTGTCATGCTTTATCTTTCTATGCTAATGATGTAGTGCGAAATATGAAAATGATATGCTAAATGCTATGAAAATGAGAGGGCAAATTTGGGGTGTTACAGCTGCCCCTATTCAAGCAACTGTTAATCTGAAAAGGACGATAGCACGGGCTATCGACCATTCAAGATGAACTGTGGTTGAATACATAAATAAATACAAAATTTCACTCTGCGGGAGAATAAAATAGATGGGAAATAAACCCAACCAAAAGAAGAAAGTAATCCAAAACTCTGTGTAGGCTGTAGTAACACGGAGCAGACGAGCTCTCTCCAAACTAAACTGCTATACCAGATGGAGAGGTAACTTAGACAGACGAGTCTTCCTCAAATAAACCTGTTACGTCAGGTGAGAAGTAACTAGGACAGACAAACCCTTTTCACAAATCTTGCATAGATATGTAATGCTTCAGACAGACGAGTCTTCTTCAGGAAAACTGTTACGCCAGGACCAACAAACATTTAGACATTTAATTCCACCATCAGAACTTCAAACCTCTTCAACACGACCGAGTGTTAGATAAGATCAAGCGATCTGCTAAGGAAATGGTATCAATTGATCCATAACCAGGAAACGGGAACGTAATATCAAGCGATTTACGACTCGTGTCTTTTGGTACGACACCAGGCGACTACGGGCTTGCCACAACGACGGTGGACTTTAACAGCGTTGCAATATCGAGCGATCTGCAAACCAAACAAGATCGAGCGATCTGATAGGATAATGGTATCAAGCGATCCATCCACAGTAGGTCCGTTGACACGGGACAAGGCGATCAATAAGCTTTGATTCGAGAAAAGAGTAACAACTCTGCAGGGGAATATCATCTAGTGACATCTTGCATTTTCTGGACTATTGATTGCTTGAAGATCAATCCAAGAGGATTTTACAGAAGACATGACATCCAAAATGCCCAAGTGTCTTCAAAATCTTTAGAGATTCGTTGAATCTTGACATAGTTGCCCCAGACTGCATAGACTGTGGAAGAATTTGTCTCGCGAGGATTCCTGAAAAACCTCGTATCACTGTGAAATACCGTGCCCTGGTATTATGAACCATATATAGGTCTATCAATTGTCAAGATCGAAGAATGTCTCAATATCCTGAAGAAATTTCAATCTCGCTTTCGAGTTCAGTAAGAAACTGTTACCTGTAAGCACAAATATATGCACACCTGCCCCGGGCATAAATGAATCCAGTGTGGTTGAACTTTGGTGATATGATTTTGAATTTTTCTTTGTTTTTATGACAGACTCACTGGGTAACAACTCAAGGATTGAAGAAGTGAAGACTATGATATCGACTCAAGGGTCGTAAGAAACGGAAATATCGACTCAAGGGTCGAGGAGAACATAACAATATCAACTCGAGGGTTGGGGAATAAAGCGACAACAACATCAACTCGAGGGACGAGGAAATAAGGTAGCAACATCGACTCGAGGGTCAAAATAAAAATAGCAACATCGACTCGAGGGTCGAGGAAACGAAGGCAGTGGTATCGACTCGAGGGTCGAGGAAAAATAAAGCAACATCAACTCGAGGGTTGAGGAAACGACAACAACAATATCGACTCTAGGGTCGAGGACAACAAAGCAACATCAACTCGAGGGTTGAGGCAACGAAAGCAACAATATCGACTCGAGGGTCGAGGACAACAAAGCAACATCAACTCGAGGGTTGAGGAAACAATATGACAATACCGACTCGAGGGTCGAGGAAATAACCATGATATCAAAGCGAGGGTCGAGAAAATAAAGACAATGATATCGACTCAAGGGTCAAGGCAATGAAAGCAATGATATCGACTCAAAGATCGAGAAACAAGGGTGACGGTATCGACTCAAGGGTCGAGAAAATAACCATGATATCGACTCAAGGGTCGAAGCAAACACCAATATCCACTCAAGGGTCGAAGAAAACCAAAGCGAAGATTGCCAAACTCAACTGAAGTGAGAGGTTGCACACATATAGATGCCAACTAGTCATAGTTGAGGAGATGCCAACAAAGATTGGACTTTAACCGTGTATGATGCCAATGACTGGACTTTAGTCGTGTATGATGATCAGATGAAGTAACCATAAATACTGAGGAGAAATTCTCTGATCAGGGAAACACGCTTCCCGCGCCCTACTGGGATCAATCATCAGACGTTTATTCTGGGAACTGCCTTGCATACTGTAAGATTGTCTCAAGAGGATTTTACAAAAAACCTGGCATCCGAAATGCTTCAGTGTTTTCAAACTCTTGTAGATCTCAAAGTAACTACATCATTCTGTAATGTCCATGAAGGAATTTGCCCCAAGATCTTGCATCATCATGAGGTGTTCTTCCCTAGTATTCTGAACCTTGGGTAGGTGCATCTGATTAACCGTCTTCTGAAGAGAGTAACCTCTAGTGCTTCTAGGGTGACCTTCCCTAGTACGAGCCTTGCTTTGGAAAAACGCCCAGGATAACTGCTCTGCGAAAGATTTAAATCTCGAAGTGATTTCCCCAATTTGGCTATAATTTGAAGAGATTGATCGACGTTATTACCCCATATTGGCTGCATTTAACCCAACTGGTTAGAAAAGTCTATATTCAATGGAGTTTCTTGGAAAAATGCCCCTTGACATGAATGTCCTTCAGAAGTTTCCGCCTTCTCAACTTGGCATGATTAAGCTTCTAGACTGAGGTTCCATATGTGAACTTCTTTGATGCCAAACAAATGTATGCAAGCAGAAAATGTTTTATTCTGAGAATGAAAATTCTAATGTGACACATGTTAATCTTGAAGTTATTATTGAAAAAATGTTGCAAACCTTTGTGAGCAACTCACTGGTTAAGATACGACATGTATTATTTTTTTTAAAAAGAAAACATGCACATGCAATACCGACAAATATTTTTTTAGCATAACTCATAAGAGTTGGGAACGCTATCTTATGGTAGTACACTCTCGAATTAACACTGTTTCAGTTAGCACTTTTGAGGGTTGTATCGTGGTCTGGTTCACGGTTACAAAGATATAGGCTCAAAGTTTATATGTTCCCGCCCATCTTCGTGATGTCCTTCTAGTCCTATGTTCAACTAGTTTTCACAAACGCTCACCTCTCAAAAGGGTTTCGTGTTGGTTGAGGAACCATTACTACTAACAGTTTAAGCACCACTGCGGTTGTCAGAGTAACAGTCACCCCTATTGTCTTTTGTGCCTGTATCACACGACTTTGTTCTTTCTTAAGGATCTTTCTTATGTAATCCTTTTCGTCTTTCGCTTTTTCATTCTTTTGTATATCCCTAACTTTTGCCTGGACTGATTCTTTTGAATCTTTGATTTTGAAGTCCAACGGGATACCCTAACTTTTTCCTAAGTCGCTTGTTTTCAAGTTTCGACTTAGTGGGCTTTTTATTTCTTCTTTTTTATATTCTTTTTTTTAACAAATCGTGTGACACTATTTGTCTTGATTGTTTTGCAAGGGTTTGTGATTGTCTCACTCTTCAGTTGATGAAGGATAACCGTTGTGGTTTCCGGTCTTTAGACCTCTTGATTTGGTACACTGAAAGGTAATGGATCCTCAAATGCGCACTCCTTTATGAAAGCATGAACGCTCGGTCCAACTAGCTGACGTTTACCCTGCCCCGGGTTAAATGTAAGGGTTTTTTCATGCCAAAAGAAACTCATACTTTAAGGCTCAAAAGGGTTAGCGAGGGTCTATCTCCCTTATATCTCTAGTGTTTAGGGGTTTGAAACAAAGCCTGTACATCGCCAACAAGGTCTTATTCAAGAGCACACAATTGGAGATTTTTGCGTTTTCATTTCTTCATCCTTCATCTCAGAGTTTAAGAGCAACAATTGGTATTGCAATGCACACACAAAATTATAAGTAAAATACGAATGAATTACTTCAAGAAAAACATGTGCATTTCATTATGATCAATATTCAAAAACAAACAAATTCCATGCATGCATACAAATGTTCAAACAAACAGATAAAAGCTACACATGAAAATGCAGTAAAGAAAAATTGATCAATGCCATTGTTGAGGAGACTTGACTCCATCTGGACTTGTTGATCTTGAATACTTTCAGTAGTCAGCAGCCTTTTCCTGATGGAGTTTGCAGTCTTCAATCAAATGGCCATGTGCCCAGAATCATATTTCATTCCCAATTATTCTGACCTTAAGCCTTCGACGTTTAAACATTGACACGAGACGTCTGAAGAAAAGTAACACTGAGATGAAGTTGACACACAAGTTTGCTCGGAAAGACCTGACGATCTTCTGCCTACGTATCTCCATTGACCAAAGACCAATGAAGAATCAGAGCGACGTAGTTCCCCAAGATGGACATCTCATTGCTTACTTTTCAAAGAAAATAGTCCCTAGAAATCAAAAGAAATCAACTTACTTTAGGGAAATGTTAGCTATATCAGAAGCAATATCTAAGTTCAGACACTATTTGCTTGGGCATAGATTCATCATTCGTACCGATCAAAAGAGCTTGAGGAGTTTAATGGATCAGTCTTTACAGACACCAGAACAACAACAATGGATACATAAATTCTTGGGTTACGACTTTGCCATAGAGTACAAGCCAGGCAAAGAAAATCTTGTTGCAGATGCTCTGTCTAGATTAATGACATTATCATGGTCTGAGCCACAGTGCTAATTCATTCAATCAATCAAAGAAGGACTGAAAGAAGATAATCAATGGAGAGAAGTTATAGATAAATGTATTCAGCAGGGCAATGCTTATTTACAATACACTTTCAAAGAAGGCTTACTATATTGGAAGAATATAATTATCATTCCTCAACATAAAGATTTGGTTCAAAGAATCTTAAATGAATTCCACTCATCTCCAATAGATGGTCATGCTGGAATTACTAGATCTATGGCCAGAATTAAGGCTCAATTCTATTGGCCTGCCATTAAGAAGGATGTCTCTCAATATGTACAAAACTGTATGGTCTGTCAGCAAGCAAAAATATCCAATACCTTGCCTGCTGGATTATTACAGCCATTGCCTATTCCATCACAAGTTTGGGAGGATGTAGCCATGGATTTTATTACTGGCTTACCAATTTCTTTTGGTTATACCACTATTTTGGTAGTTATTGATAGACTGACAAAATATGCTCATTTTTTCCCAATGAAAAATGATTATTCTAGCAATTCTGTTGCTGAAATCTTCATGCAGAATGTGGTGAAATTACATGGCATGCCTAAATCCATCGTGTCTGATAGAGATAAGGTGTTCACAAGTTCATTTTGGCAACATCTATTCAAGTTACAGGGCACAACATTAGCAATGACTTCTGCTTATCATCCTCAATTGGATGGTCAATTTGAAGTTCTTAACAAGGGGTTAAAGTTGTTTCTTAGGTGCTTCACATTCCATAATCCTGTCTTTGTTTAATTAAAGCTTTATCATGGGCAGATTTTTGGTACAATACATCATTACAAACGAGCATTGGAATGACTCCATTCAAGGCTCTTTATGGGAGAGATCCACCAACTCTAACAAGATACGAATTCCATGCTAATGACCCTCCAACACTTCAATAGCAGTTGATGGAGACGGATATATTACTGCAGTAGTTGAAAAAGCATTTAGAAAGGGCTTAGCAATATATGAAGAAACAAGCTGATAAACATAGACTAGATGTGACTTTACAGGTAGGTGAACTAGTCTTGGTAAAACTTCAGCCATATAGGCAACAATCTGTTGCATTGAGAAAGAATCAGAAGTTGGGAATGAGATACTTTGGACCATTTGAGATCATAGCACGATTAGGAGAGGTTTCTTACAAACTCAAGTTGCTTGAACATGCTAGAATCCATCCTGTTTTTCACATATCCCAGCTAAAGCCATTCAAAGGTGTGCCACAAAATCAGTACATGCCCTTACCACTCACTATGTCTGAGAGTGGACCTATCATACAGCCCAAGGAGGTATTGCAAGCTCGTACCGTAGTCAAGGATAATCAGAAAATTCATCAGGTTCTAGTCCAGTGGGATCAACATACAGCAGCTGAAGCAACTTGGGAAGATGTTGATGACTTGCAAAAGAAGTTTCCTTCCTACAACCTTGAGAACAAGGTTGTATTTAAAGGGGATGGTATTGTAATGAGACAAAAAGGTAGAAGCCTTCTAGAAGCAGCAGGTGAGTCGGCAAATCCGTTAGGGGGCCCACAACAGATGGAGGAAAAGGATGATGATGGTATCGGTAATGGAATGTTACCACGTAGAGGAGAGAGAATGAGGAAAACGCACCGCATGTGGAAACAGTTTGTGAAACCTTGATGCCAACTACATATAGTGGATTAGGAGAATCATTTTAGGGTTATGTGATTTGTAGAATGAATTTTCTTCTCCCTCTATTCTCTTTTCAAATCTGAGTTTCTATTGTAAGCTAACTATTGTAAGCTAACTGTTTGTTGAAAGTTCAAATACAATCCTCCTTCTCTTTTCTCCATTTTTATACTGTTATATTGAATACTGTTCCAAGAACCCAAAAGATCTCTATCTTGCTATTTGCAGATGATAGTCTTCTCTTTTCTTGGGATAATTCAAAAGAAGTTGATAAGATCGTGCAATCTCATTCGAGATACTTGGGATTACCGGTAATTCTCGGTAGATCTAAGAAGGAAGTGTTCTCTAGTTATTGAACGAGTGTAGAAGAAGATGAAAGGTTGGAGTGAAGGATTTCTATCAAACGCAGGAAAAGAGGTTCTAATCAAGGTGGTCGCTCAAGCAATCCCAAGTTATATCATGAGCTGCTTTAAGTTGCCAGAAGACGTGTGTAAGGAAATGGAGAGTTTGATGGCTAAGTTCTGGTGGGGGGCAAAAGATGGAGAAAAGAAGATTCATTGGTTGAGGTGGGATAAGATTGCAGTGGTGAAAGGAATCAGTGGAATTGGTTTAGAGGAGTGACTTCAATTTGAGCCTCTAGGAAAACACTTTTGGACTCCTTATCAGAAGAAGTCTTAAAGAGTAGATATTATCCGAATTACTCGATCCAAGAGGCGAATGTGGGTTTTGCACCAAACTATGCTTGGAGGAGCATCCTTAGCTCAAGAGAGTTGGTAATGGTAGGTTCGAGGTGGAGGATTGGAGACAACTCAAACGTAAGAATATGGGAGGATAACTAGGGTTTTGAAGTCCTTAGTGCTGCAAGAGGCCTGAACAGAGATTCAATGGTGAAGAATTTAGTTGACCAAGACTTGGCTAGGTGGAAAATGGACATTCTGGAAGCATGCTTTGATCCTCTTGAAACCAGGCAGATTGCTAGTATACCTTTATCGATAAGATGGTATGACGACAAGCTTATTTGGCACAAGGAAAGAGACGGCGAGTACACAGTAAAGTCAGCTTATCGCCTACTAGTTGCCAAGAGAGCTGCAATCAAACAGGACCCTCCAGTCTCTCTAATGCAAAGCCGTGGAAGAAAATCAAGAAAGCTCCGCTGCACTCGAGAATTAGGAACTTTTTGTGGAGGCTTAGAAGAGTATCTTGCCCACCAAGACAAATCTAGAAAAGAAAGGTATAATTCTTGACTCCCTTTGCCCCCTCAATCAAGAAAAGCCCAAAACCAATCACCACTTATTCCTCGACTGTATATTCTCAAAGCTGGTTTGGTTCTCTTCCCCCTTGGGTCTTCGAATTTCTCCCAATACGGAACCTGGAAAAAGCTTTAGACATGGAAGACACTCTTGGTGTCCAAGTGTTGTGCACTACATTATAGAAAGTTTGGACAGTGAAAATTGCTGCGTGTTCAAGAATAACTAGTACATTATACAATAAATAAGTATCTAGCTACGGTTAATATGACAATATTCTGGTAAAAAATATAATAACTATGACATCTGATATTGCTATCAGTACAATATATAAGCATCTAGCTACAAATAATATGACAGTTATTAAAATACTGCAAGACTATACCTTAAAATCACCATGCAACAATTCTAAGAACAACTAACTACACAGAAGGAAAAAACTTGTTTAGATTGAAAGGAAGAGAATAAAATTCTTCACTCCTTGTATCTGTCTTAAACGATCGAAACTTATCCCACCAATGCATTCCTCTATCTTTTCGTGTTTGGTTGTCTTTCTTATGCAATGTTACGTCTAAGAACAGCGCCAAGAAACTAGCCACAAATGCTTCAGATGCAAACGGGACATTGATCATGTCATTGAACTGTCAAAAAAGGAAAATATATCTGTCAAAGGTCGAATTTTCTATAGTATTAGAACTTAATTTTCTAGTTGAAATCTCGGACGAAAGGAAGTATGAAAGAAAGAGACATACCCATCTTGCGCGCGTGTGTACGGGACCATAGCCTTTAAATGCTGTGTACTCGTTGAAATATTGTGGTATAGAGAATCCCATGAAAATAGAGAAGCCTAAGATGAATTTTGTTCTGAAACTGTTTAAGTTGCAAAATTGAAGGAAGCTAAGACCTGCAGAGCCTGTGTTGCATCGAAACAAAAAAAAAAATGTAAGCAAATAATACTCAAATGAAATTTCAAAATTATCAATGTCTCAAGTTCTTGAAATTGATAATATTACATACCCACATAAGCAAAGAATAGGCAATATAAAGCAGCAACTATAGGTGCTGGAATTGAAGCAAATACAGCTCCGAATTTTCCTGCGTATAACGATGATTTGTAACAAGTTTTCATTTTCAAGTTCATATAGTAAACACCAAACTAAACTAACAAGAATTGTCCGCGTGGTTAGATCTAGTTAGAGTTTGTTATAGACATGTGCAAGTTAGTTAAGATTAGTTGCGAGTTGGTTAAGATTAGTTAGTTTAGTTATGATCACCATGAAAAGTGTATTCTATAATCATTGTAATCAATTTCTTTGTAAACACCGGCATTAAAATCTTACCCAAAATTGAGAAAAAGATCATGAATCCGGCCGATATTTGAACAACTCTTCGGCTACCTACGCGTGTCAAAGCTAAGAGTCCTGCATTTTCCCTGAAGAAAAACTAATTGTTTCATATCATTTTCTACATTGCTAGGAAAAAAATAGGTGCTTTCTTGCAATAGAAGAAACATAAAAATCGTAGTGTTGTGGCCATGTGATTGTGCAGTTATTGTTTTAAAATCTTGCAAATAACATGAAATTATCTTGGAATGAAATCTTACACAGAAACTGATGATCCATTTCCTGTCCCAAATATCCCGGACAACATTATTCCAACTCCCTGATATGAAACATAAAAAATTTACACGAAAATATTACAAAATTTAATGCGAGAAAAACAGAAAAAATAAAGAAAAACATACTCGTAAGTTTTGTTTACCTGCCAGCCTACGCCTCTGCTAAGAACCGAAGGTGGAATCGGAGTTGCACTCGCATACCTTGACACAGCAATGAATGCACCAGTTGACTGTGGAACAAGTACATTTATGCTAGAGTATTAGATGCAACAACAGTCTAAGGTTCGATTATTTCTACGGTTTGAACGTAGTTTTGTCTTGATTTGAGTCATTTGATACAATTAAACCATAATATAAATGTCTCGTAGGTTCGATGTTGAAACAATAATATACCTCTACTAGAGCAACAAGTGAAGCAGCCATCATAGCAAAAGTTTCACCGGCATCAAATGTTGGAGCTCCCCATTGAAACGGATACGGGACTCTTATCCTACAAAATGTATTTTTGTAAGGAACTTTTGTTCGAAATTAGTTTATTTAAGCTTAACCGTTCGCATAAGTACTTTTTTAAAGAACTTATCAAATAGTTTATTGTCTTTTGAGCTTACCAAGGAGCACCACCTATAATTCCAGCGCGATCCGTCCTGCATGTAATTTGGGTTTTAGGTGCTGAGTTTTTGTAAGCTCCACCAACAGTAAGAAGATAAGCATAAAGCCACACAATTGCCACTGTGAATATAACTGCAAATCGATCAAAGATCGGCTTTTCTCCTTTCATCATGTGAGGAATGTACTGCAAAAACATGTTGTCAGGTCCTTGATAGAACATTGTGGCCGAAGTTGATTTATGTAGTCGATCCCACTTAATAAGATAAGGTTTGGTTGTTGTTATTGGAGATGAAAGGAAAACAAATTACTGAAAATATTACCTGCGAAAATACTACTAGGATGATGATTTCTGGTAGTCCAATCTCGACGCATTTTGCAAGCTAGAATTCAACGGCCGCAACCAAAAGAGTGATAGTCACTCATTATATATATAAAGATATAAATCAAAGGTTAATTCTTGTTTGAAATATGCATACCACAGGAAATCCGAATTCGTACATGCCAAAGCCAGAGAGAGCAACCAAGGGAACTGCAGAGAGAGGACTTAAGAACCTAAACAAAAAAACAGAATATTATTCATGAATATGATTGATTATAGATTATGAGGCTAAACTAATGATTAAGTAGTTTAGATAGGATAGATTCAAAAACCTCACTACATTGCGCCATAATCCGCTAAAACCAAGAACAATTTGAAGTGTTGAAGCAACTATAAGGGCACCTTGTGTTCCCCTCATGATCTTCTCAAACTTCTGCATAATTTCAAGTAAAAATAAATGATTAAATAATAGAAAGAAAAAAAATGAAGATATCATCAACTCAAATTTGTGACGGACAAACCTCGTGAGGATTAACAATGTCGCTATATCGTCCGGCCAAAATAATTGAAATAGTTGTTGGAACAAAAGTGTAGGATCCTCCGATAACTGCTGGAAGACGAGTCCCGAATGTTGTTTGGAAAAATGTGTTAATTCCGGCTACAAATAGAAGAGTCTGAATCACTTTTGCTTTCTCTTCCTATATTGAAACCATAATTGAATTCTTCATTAGATTTATGAACCAAACAACAATATTAATAACTTTTTCTTTTCGCGTCTCTTTGATTCGAAGACTTACATTTCCTCCTCCCATTTGAGGAACTAGAGAGCTTGGAATTAGAACTGTTGTTCCAAGCATCACAAGGTAATGTTGAAAGCCAAGTAGGATTGCCTCGGCTTCATTAACATAAAAAAAAAATGTTAGAGATTGTGATGATTCGGGAACTAACATGATCCTAACGCATATGGTTGTATCTAGTGTCAGCGTCGTATTAAAGACGTGTTAGTGTCAGTTTCAGTGACGTGTTTAGTACAGGAAAAAACGGTTTCAATGAAGAAGTTGAGTAACTTACGCCACGGAGGAGGACTTGTAATGCAATAAGAAACATTTGGTAATTGATCTTTAACCGGATGTGGAAGAAGTTCATCTTGCTTTGGTTGTGGTGCAGCTCCACCTCCTGCCATACTTGTTATATATTATTAACTTAACAATGCAACCAAAACTCAAAGCTTCCCCACATCAATTTCTCAAACTCAAAAAACAAGTAGTTATTACGGAGCACTGATGCTGACACAGACACAAATTCAAATAGATATTATTGTAACGGATAGTGGAATGATCGATATAGAAGTTCAAATCAACCTTAGAGAAGAAAAACAACAATCTTGGGAAACTAACACAAGAATTCAAGTTCTCAAAGGAGACAACTTGTCAACAAGGTAATGCAATGCATAAAAAGTGAGTGTGAAGATGTGAAAAAAAGGAAAAGGAGGAAGCCAGCTCTTACTAAAGCAAGAAAGAAAATAAACAATGCAAAAGAATCTCTTTGATTTCCAACTTTGCTTTACATTTTTATAGTACAATATTGTAATCAAATATTTAATAGTGTTAACCATAGTACTTTTCTTTTTATTCAACACGTAAAGATAAAGTAATGCATAAAAGCATCTTGACCTTAACCTTTATTTACCTCAGATTTAATGTTTAACTTATACAAGTTTATTGTTGGCAATTCAAGTTATGCTTAAGTTATGTCTCTTTTGATAAATTGGCAATTCAAGTTGTGAGAAGGGAACTTGATGCCTAAGAAAACTCACCACCTTAGATATATAGATGTCTAGGTTAAATAAATTCATTAAATAATTGTCGGTTAAACTATAGCTAAAGATAACCCACATTTATTTAGTCATAATTGAATGGTGACTTACAACAAATGGTGAGAAGTGCACTAGTGTCTTAAAATCAAGTCCAATGGATAACAACCCGACCATGCAACTTTTACCAAAGGTACTTTAGAATCCTTTCGGCTACACATTGTTTTGAAGAGGGAAAATATAACCATTTCTATTTGACCTATCATTAATCTTCATTTTTGTCAAAGTAAGAGTTCATAGTGGCAGCATATGATACTCCATAGTAGAAATCATCCCATTGTTGTTCTATAATGCATCCCCGTATGATGTCAGACAAATGCAGAGATAAAGGGTTACGCAATTCTTCCGTTAACTTCATCATCTCACATACAAAATATATGTAATAAAAAGATTGCTATTAGAGGTGTAAAAAATATATGATAAGGAGACCTAAGATTTAGACTCCTACTTAATCTCTTTATTCTAGGACCTGGAAATATTTTTTATCCCTTATTTTTAAGTCCCTTGTAATTTTGTTTTTTATAGGGTCAAAGTAAAGGACTCAAAATCTAATATATCAAATTTTTTTTTTTTTTACTAAAAAAAAAAAAGAAATTGGTTTTTTTCTTCGAAAAAAGTTGTTTTTTTTTAAATAAAAAAACCGACATTTTCCAAAATTTTAAAAAATATCGATTTTTCGAAGAAAAAAAACTTAATTTTTTGAAAATTATTCTATTTATTAAAAAAAACTCGATTTTTCGATTAAAACTCCATTTATCGAAAAAAAAACTCGATTTTTAGAGAAAAAATTGATTTTTCCAAAAATATTTGATTTTTCGATTAAAACTTGAATTTTCAAAATATATTTTATTTATCGAAAAAAAACTCGATTTATCGAAGAAAAAAAAAATACTCGATTTTTTGTAAAAAAAAAATCGATTTAAAAAAAGACGATTTTTCGAAGAAAAAAATTCTATTTCTCAAAAAATACTTGATTTTTCAAAAAATATTCGATTTTCGAAAAAAAAAACTTGATTTTTTAAAAAAATATTCTATTTTTTTAGGAAAAAAAAGTCGATTTTATTTTGAAAATAAAAACAATAGATTTTTTCTGAAAAAATCAATTTTCTTTGAAAATAAAATCAGTTTCTTTTTTAATTAAAAAAATCATTTTTTTTTCG
The DNA here is from genome assembly GCA_963966055.1 of Lathyrus aphaca. Lineage (NCBI taxonomy): Eukaryota > Viridiplantae > Streptophyta > Magnoliopsida > Fabales > Fabaceae > Lathyrus > Lathyrus aphaca. Next base: position 326,066,767 of record OZ014522.1, read on the forward strand.
AAAATAAAAAATATCATTTTAAAAAAAAAAATATCAAATTAACTTTTTCAAAAAAGTCAATTTTCAAAAATATTGAACCTTTAGCCCTTTAATTTTAGAGACCTTTACTTTAAAGGTCCTACATATTTTAAGACTCATTTATTTTTAAAATTATAAACCCTCTATATTTTAGGAGTCTAACTTTTAGGACCTAACTCCTGCATTAATCATTCTATTGCTATAGAAGAGGGACGTAGATAGTTTAACTATATAATTACATCATAGGAATATTATATTTTTGTATTTAATTTTTCAATTTTTTCCGTTTGATATTGATCTTTATTATTATCATTTGTGAAGTCATTATTGAGATATGTATATTCCAATAGAGTTACTCTGGTAAAGTTAAAGTCATTGATGTCTCTAAACCCCTAAAGTCCTTAGGTCCGACTTGAACATTGAAAATTAGGGATGTCAATGGGGCAGGGTGGGTGGGGGGTACATTCTTATCTTAGTCCCGACCCTCAAATTTAGTTCACATCCTCATTTTGGATCCCTGCCTCGGAGGGATTTTGTCCCTCAGCTCCGTCCCCATGGATCCACACAGATACCCATGGTTTCTTCGAAAATCTATAAACATAAATTTTTATTTATTATTTTTAACTAAATTAATAGAAAAAAATCAAAAACTAACCACAATGAATTAATAAACTAATCATCTACGATAAATATATTATTTTAATAATATTTAATCATGAGATTCTTGAATACCAAATTTTCAAACTTAAAATAATTTAAAGTAACATTTACATCTCTCTCTTTTACTAACATTACATATGTGTTTTACATTTGTTCATAAAACAAGTTTTTTAAAAAGACAAATAAACCTACGTAGAAATGTTAAATTATATATTAATTACGTTATTTTGGTATTCTAGTGCGAGGCGGGGACTCCACGGGGCGGGAGATATGTTCGCCAGCCCCATCCCCAAAGTGCCTTCGGGAGAACTTTCTCCCCTCATCCCCGTCCCTGCGGGCGAGGGGGGATTCCCCATCTTTGGGGACCCAAACGGGGAATCCCCATAGGGATCCCCACTAATGGGGCAAGTTGACATCCCTATTGAAAACCGATGATGGTATAGTTTGGGTGAATTTTCAAGAGAAATTTTTATGCCACCCCATGTGTTTCTCAAGCACCAAGTGTGCTTCCTAAAATACTCTTCTTGTTTTCGCTGATGTACCTCCGGACACACTTTTTTTTCCATTTTTTTAATTAGTTTTGTAGATGTATTTACGGAAGTTTTCCATACGTATAGATGCGGAAGAAACCCAGAGACAAAAACTTCATACATTCAACATAGCAACCATAAGTTCTACATTCATAAAATAAAATAGATAATACATTGATGATTTCAACATAAAAATAAATAATACATTTTAATAATCCGGTGGACGTTGGCATATTTTCAAGATATCATCAATCGTTCTTCCTATCGTCGCCTCCAATTCGAGCGGGTATTTCTCTTCGAATCCAAAATATGTTCGCCACATCGCCCTAACATCGTCTGAATTCTTGAGCTGGAGTTTGTTGAACACGAAATTTCCTTCGTTGTCACCCGAAGGCGAACGGTATTTGAGTTTCTTAACCTTCCTTCGATCGTTGTAAGGTAGGAGATACTCGATTTCATCGATGATACAATCAAGCGAGGAGTCGCGGATAACTTTAAAAGTCTCCCGAGTGTTCTGTCACGGGTTATTTTCAAGGTCAAGTCATTGATGCATGTCTTCTCTTCCGGTTTGATGCGATAAACACTAGTATGACCTTGTAACTTTGAGCACATTTCATGGTTATGTGAACCACAAACAACACTAAATTTCCACTTCTTGCTAGCCAACATGTAACCACAAATTTTAAAAGGACACTCGCATTTTCTACTACCCGTGTCGTCTCTTTTAAACTTCCACGGTGGAACTTGATATATTTCGCTTCTTTCGCACAACAATGTTACAAAAAGGATTTCTTCTTTCTGATCCATTAACTGATCTTCATATGACCACACCAAAACCAAGTGTAGTTGTCATCCTACGAATCCATTTGATCATGCTTTCACGATCATCAAAGTTTTTCTTGTGATTAAACTTACCGCTAACTTCTTCTTTCTTCATAATAACCCTCGATACATTTGGAACACTAATGTTTAAAGAAACTAATTCTTTTGAGATGTTATTCGGGTGCACCATATTTATTGTAAAGAATAAGAAAAATTAACAAAACTAAAAAAATTGCAGCAGACAATAAAAACAGAAGTAACAGCAAATGTTTCGCAGATGTACTTGCGAAATTGTTCTTCATGAACATGTTTCACTTATGTACTTGCAGAAGTAACGTAACTTTTTTTTTACAAAAGTTTGATGATCAATGTGAACAATGTAACCGACAAAGTTAGATTTTTACCTGAAATTTGCTTTTCACTTGTTCCTTTTGATTTGTTGCACCAGAAAAGATTGAGCTTTTGAGTATGGAAAATTCCAATATTGTATTTCAATTATAGTATTTTCTTATCACAACGAAGAACATTTCTCCATTGGAAATCATAAAAGTATAAGTATGGGAGTTTGAAGTCAAAAAGATGGAAATACTTTGAAAAAATAAAAGAAAGAGAGTAGTGGCAAGAATGAAAGTTTTTGGTTTGGAAATTTTTTATTCATAACACTAAAAACCTCATATTTGATAAATTCAAAATTCGTATTAGACAAGGATTTTAAAAGGAGGGCTTATCTAAATTTTTCAATTTTTTTTGTAACACCCATATATAACAACATACATCAAAGCATATATATATATATATATGAAATTCTGGTATGACAGACTTAGATGTCGAATATGATGTTGAGACATCTTATTTGTTACTAACAAACATGGTAAGGCATACACATCAGTACTTAAAAATTTTGATATATCAGAGTCAAACATGCTTCAGGATGTTGTGACATCTTATAAGATATTGAGTTCAGGTACTACATAAAATAAAGACAGAAAAGCTGTAAAGAATATAACATAATTGTTAACCCAGTTCGATCAAACTCATCTACTCTGGGGGCTACCAAGCCAGGAAGGAAATCCACTATTTAGTATCAATTCAAAGACTTCTCGGAAAACACATACAGTTTATAGTCTTCTCACTTAATCACTACTAATGTAACTTTTACTTAGGAACTCCTAAATATGAGAAACTCATCCTCACTTCCAATCACCTCAGTGATGTCTCACAGTCCTCAACTCTCAGTTGCTGATATTGACGGCTATACAAATATACAACAATTCACAATAGAAGTCACACTTCCATTACAATACAATAACCTTGCTTAGCAGCTTCATTTAAGTACAATTCACCTCTTGCTTAGCAGCTTTGAGGTTTACAAATACACAGCCACAACAGGGTTCCTTGTTGCATACGGCTGCACAAGAACACAACCCTAATGATGTTTACATTTTGATCGGTTGGTTGGTTGCTTCTAAACTAGGTTACAAGGTTTCTTTTATAACCTATTCCCAACTAGATTTGGGCCTAAACAATCATAGCAATAACTGCTACAAATATGCAGAAAAATCTGCTACAAATTATACAAAAAGATCTTCAAATATAAAAACTCCTAAAATATCTCTAAATATAGAAACTCTATATTTTTCAATATTAGTCTTCAATGTAAATTTGAGTCTTCAAGATCTTTTACATTAGCGCCATTAGATTGATTTAAATCTTCAATAATATTCTGTTTTTGTTGAAACCTAACAGAATATTCAATCCACCTTCAGCAGTTCATGATATCGAATGAACTGTCTTGACATCTTCTTCGACATATTGTTCCAGATGTTGAAACATTTCAACATAACATGTTTGGACGCACACAAAAGGATTATTTGCTTTATATATTCTTTCTTTTGCAAGGATCATATACATACACACTGCTGCTATTTATTTTACAAAATTAATGTCAATTTTACAAAACTTACTATATATATATATATATATATATATATATATATATATAGAGAGAGAGAGAGAGAGAGAGATGAATCCAAGTATTGGTATTGAAATACTGATAAGTTCCTAGTCAACACATTATACACATTACATACCCAAAAACATAAACCAAAAACTATGGCATAATGTATACAAGATGTTTAAAATAAAATACTAAGAACTAGATCAATAATGATCTCAAAATATAAACTCATCAGCGGAAGCCACGCCATGCCAAAAAACCAAAACTAGTAAGGATAATCAAACGACTTTATCCTTACCCTTCTCAGAACCTGAAGCACCTGAAATATAATCAACAACATGGGGTGAGATGACAAATCACAGTGAGTTCCCTATCTTATGTATCCTCTTGGCTTTACAAGGTTTTACAAATCCTACTCAAGTCGGGGGAAAACTAAGACCTTGAGTTTAAAATCTTACACTCATATGGAAACATGTCTTGAGTTTACTAACTCGAAAGTATCACAAATCCGGAAACCAAACGAAGGCATCCCATATTCCCGACCTCTCATACGTCTAAGAGTCGGCACGAGTCATGGATCCTTGTAATTTACTTGACATACGAAATGGATTTGAATTTGAAATGCTCCATTCGTACTATACGTGAGAATCAAACCTACCAAGGATTCTTTGCTTTATATATTTTTCTTTTGAGAATTTCTTGTACATACACACTTATGCTATTTGTTTTACAAAATTAATGCCAATTTTATAGAACTTACAATCTCCCCCTTTGGCAAATTTTGGTTAAAACAAATATTACAAAAAAAATACATCAAAAAAATCTTCAGCAGCAAAAACAAAAAAAAAACCTTTAGATTGATCATGTTAGAACATGTTGCTTGACATCTTCCATAGTGGCCTCCTTTTCTTCAGTGGAAATAGCAGTGGACAAGGAGTAGAAAATCCTCCTTAACACTTGAAAGAGAAAAAGAGCAGAACCACTACTACCCCTCATGAGCTGAGAGACTCTTTCCTTCAGAGAGTCTCATGGATCCATGGGAGAGCAAGGCACTCATTTTCTAATGCTCTAACTCAGGACACAAGTCACAAGAACTAAGCTACAACTTCCATCTTGACATTCTGGCCTCCACACACACCACACACACAAACCCATAACAGATGCAACTATTGTAACAACAACTCTGAGCACAACATCTGTACACATTATTTCTCCCCCTTTGTAGCCAAAACTTGGCAAACACAACCCTCACAACACCATACCCACGAATTATTCATCCAAACACAAAAGAACCCCATTAGAAGGAATGATGAAGTATGAAAAACAATCAAAACTCACATGCTGGAGGAGGAGGAAATAAGCTTCTATAAATAGGGAGCAAGGACATAAATAATAATGACCTATCCTTGAAAAAGAAGCATTCTTGGTCCAAGATCTTTATGATAGGAGCAAAAACTTCTGCACCATTCAATGTGGAACAAAAATTGATCTTGACCAACTAACTAGTTGTAACACCCTGCTACCCCAAAATAAATTATTTAGATTAATATCAGAGTACAACAACAAGAAGGGCATCACATATCTATCAAAAACATCAATCATATAATGTCTTGTCCTGTAACACGGGTAAATCATCAATTCAAACAAATAAAAAATTTATTTCGCAACGGAGTCAATTTAAAACTCAATTCATCAATATTCTTCAAAATAAACTTCAATCCATCCAGAGTTAACATCATAAAGTAAAAGAAAAATTTCTCCAAATAACATAATACGAGAACAGGTTTAATAACTAAAACCCCAACCCGGTGTTACATGACACAGAGCAGGACACAAGACTCCAAAACCACTCCTAAGGTAATAACAGACACGCTCTGAGACTCTAAAAAACTCCTCTTGCACTGCAAAGCTATTCTTTCTCATCTGCAAGTTACCCATACAAGAGACAACATTTCCAAGCAAACAGGGTGAGTAATCATAATTCATTATAAACAAACGAGAACATGAAATATGAATAAATTAGTACAAACATATCATACCAACATCAATAACAAATTTCAGCAACAACACCATCATAAACACATACCAAAAAAAGAATGAAATTTCAATCATCATGAAATGCACAATATGCATGTGGTACCAATTTCATCGTGAGATAGATACATGACCATCAACCAGCCACAAGGGAGCACACCGTAATCACCAAATCACTCCAATCCACACAATGGGATTGAATCTACCAAATAGGCCGAAGCCCCATCGTGAATGTCATGAAATGCAATGATGCGTTACTCCGTAAAAATCACTGAAAAATCATTAGTGCATCATTCATTTCATGTTCAACAAATAATCATCATAAAATCATGTCTTTCATCACGACAACACATCAACAATACTTCTTTATCAATAGTATAACAAAACAACTTATTTGATTCAACGAGACAACCAAATAACTCCCCTCATCAACAACAACAAAACACCAATTCACAATAACATCATATTTATAATCATAAAACCAAATTTTAACAATACAACAAGCAACTCCTTTTAATTCATAATAGCAAATCATCAATTTACAATAAAATCGTGTTTATAAGATTTATCATCATGACAGTAGACCCATAACCCTCGTTCATCAACAACCCCAAAATATCCCTTTATAGTTCAATTACGATAAAAATCATAAGATTATTTTGACGTTTTCTAAAAATTCAGTTTTGAAAAATATCTCACATCACTCATTTTCCCTCATCAAAATAAGGTTCATTTTATTACCTTTCTGACGCTTCAAACGGAACTCAAATCGGGTTTACGGATTAAAAGTTATGCATTTTTCAAAAACCAAAATCTATCATTGATACAATGTTAACCGGTTAACACCCGCGTTACTTTAGAAAAACCCACATTTCACACTGGTTAACCGGTTAACCCATAGTGTTAACCGGTTAACCCACACATATCAGCCATTCTTGTTGTTTTATACAGACTGCACCAAAAATTCCCAAAATCCCAATTACGGGTTCTACCTCATTATACCCCAAAACTCCACTAATTCATTCAACAAAATCATACAGCAACAAGACACCAATTCATACATCATTCACATACTTCTAAGTCATTTTATCTACTCCAATTCATCAATTTACACTCCTAAATTCAATTTAATTCAAAAATCCTAAAACTCCCAAAAATTCATACAAACCTAATCTACTCATATACCAATTCCTATACAATTATAATAGATTATGAAAACTCCCCATATCTTAGAGAATTCCGTCAATTGATAGTCTTCTCCAAGGTTCTTCGTAATTTCCTGACTCTGAGCTTTCTCTCCCTCTTTTCCTCTCCTCAGAGCTCCTCTTCACCAAAGAAAATACGATAAGTGAGAACTTTGATCGTGTTCTCCTATTTGGGTAAAATTATCCCAGTTAATGATTTTCCAAACTTATCCTTACTTTTTTCTCATAAAGACCAGCTTGCATTTTCTTCAATATATTTTTATTAGTAATAATAATAATAGTATAATAATACACTAATTATTCATATTATATAAAAATACTCTTATACTCCAAAATAACTAACATAACATTCATACTTCCACTTCTATTATCATAAACAATAAACAATAATTCTAATAATACTACATGATTATTCTTATTATTAATATTATTAAAGTAATTTCACCATAATGCATCGGCCACATAACCACCTATTGTCAAAATCATCATATATCCTCAAATAAGTAACAATTACTCATAATCGAATTTGAGGTGTTACAACTCTCCCCCACTTAAAGAATTTTCATCCTCGAAAATTTATCTGATTCAACTATTCAACTACTCATTCCATTCGACTAATCAACCCTCGACTCAGAAGGCAACTCCACATAAAATACAAACCATAACTCATAACATCAACGACAACAACAATAATACGAATACTACACATGTGATACACTTGACAACTAGCATCACAACACAAGATAGTACCCCACTCAAGAATTCATTGATTGAAGTATCAGAACACCACAACATAGGAACATACAACTTCAACACGACATTAATACAACCAACCTCAACATCATTGTTACTCCATATGAGCAACTGCACTATGCCACGCATTCGCTGCACACTCTGATTACCCGTAAGGTAGTAACTCCACTAATTTCAACTTCCAACTCACAATCACCAAAACTGATATAGTAAAAAACTTCGACCTAACTCCTCGAACATTTCATTCCAACAGGTATTCTAACTCTTGTAGTTACCGAATACTTCCAACTTAGTTCCATAAGTTAACAACTTTGAACATCCAATACCATTACAACCACGATCACTTCCAAATCTTGGACAATACATACCTATACTTCTCGTGAATTTCCAATTATGCTCAACACAATTACAACTTTATCATCTTTTAACAACACATCCTTCGAAAATCATCTTAATTTCACAACATCACTGCAATAACATAGGGTACCTGGGTCCAACAATTTCTATAAGATAACTCATATCCTTCACTTCTAACTAATTCAACATACTGAATCCTCGATTCCTACTCATACCGACACAACCCTTCATAAATTCTTATCCAAAACAACATAACTAAACAACTCTTCTAGTTCCAACCAAAACTCGTACTTTAATAAACCTACTTATAATTCACTTATTCTAATACTTACAGCTCAACTTTATTCGACACTTTTGTCAAATCACGCTCTTACACTCCCATCTACTTTCCTCTCTAATCATCTCAAGAAAACTTCAAGTCTCGCGCCACTTAATTCATCACCAAAGCAACACTCCAATTATCTAGAGTTCAACTATGAGTTTACATATTACTATTCAATTCAAATGCAACTTCATACTATCATCCTTAAATCCGACTAACATTATTATATACGAATTTACATTGACAAAATAACCAATACTCAAGCGCTCGACTTAACTTCAACCAATCCAACATGCATATTATTTCAGTTGGTATGACACATCTATCAATCAATTATGATTCCATCTACTATCAATAATAGATTAAGGGTGATCAGTTCCTCAATTCGTCGATAGACATCCAAAAACCATAACGGTAGCTTAAACCATCATTACCCAACACAATAGCGTGCTTCAACTCGTGCCCCAAAGTCCGCAAGCATAATGCTCTGTCAACTCTCTAAGGCTTACCAACGCCTTTTTAGTTTCCTTAGTTCCAACTTCGACAATTATACAAAAACTTCCAAAAAAATCCATTCCACAATCTCTTATACACGCTCATAGAATAACACAACCTTAAATATTTTTCCAACACCGGAATCGCTACAACATTGAGTACCATCCAATTCGGTTCGTTCCAATTACAACTTCCATCCAAGTTAAAATTTTTAACAACGTTACTCGAGCATTTGTCTCTTCTCTCAACTCCACCATCACATACATTGTCACTTTACTCATTCTTATTCAATGTAAATTTCATCCCCATGCATTCTCCGACACGGTTACATTCTTAAAAATACCAACATTATATTCCTAATAATATTTCACACTTATCTTCATCTTCCCAAATTTTCAGCAATATTCGTTCATCCTTAACCACATATTTCTCTTCCAATACAAACCTCCCAACCACAAAATCATATTCCAAAATGAAGATAATTTCATGTATATTCCATAACTTCAAAAATCATCAAATCCGATTTACAAGAAAAGAGTTATCATCCTCGCAATGGGACTGATCAAGAATTCCCGTAAGCAGAATTTCCAAAAATCAGCAGCAGACCCAGTTATTAAAATGCGCTTATCTCCCTCATCATAAACATCCTGAATGCAAATCTTATATGCAAACTGTAGGGAATTTCGTAATTTTTCCAAAAGGTCCATAATCACCTCCATCAAAATCACGAGTAAAACATTATGCCTCTTCTCGTGACTGCTGCTCCGAGATCGCAAAAACCAGAATTTTGAGATTGATGAATATAAGTTCCATATCTCTCCCTCTTGCTTCCAAGATCTACCAAAAAGCATTGCCCTGGATCCAACTTCAAAATGACTCGACTTTAATCCAACTACACTCAAAGCATAGTAATCTACCGACTTGATCCTTCTACTTGATCCATCGACTTGTCTTTTCATTTGGAATAAATCCTCTTTCTCAAACAGTCTCCATATAAAATCCACGCACTTCTCAACCCGACCGATACGAATTCATGAGTCCATGCTCTCGCCAGTCCACAACAATATCTCTTCAACAACTTTGCACTCTTGCAATCAACATCAACTTTGAACCAACTTCGACATTCCAACAACAGTCCGGGAGCAACCTCTCCCCCACTTAATTCCAAACCAACACCTACACACAACGACTAGAACTAACAACAAGTACCGATAGTGTTTCACACACATGCCGCATACTAAATAATTAACAACATTAGACAACATTGGTCGGACGGACCGACCTGCTCTGATACCACTAATGTAACACCCTTCTACCCCCAAAATAAATTATTTAGATTAATATTAGAGTACAACAACAAGAAGGACATCACATATCTATCAAAAACATCAATCATACGATGTTCTATCCCGTAACACGGGTTAATCATCAATTCAAACAAATAAAAATTTTATTTCGCAGCGGAATCAACTTAAACCTTAATTCATCAATATTCTTCAAAATAAACTTCAATCCATCCAGAGTTAACATCATAAAGTAAAAGAAAATTTTCTCCAAATAACATAATACGAAAACAAGTTTCATAACTAAAACCCCAACCCGGTGTTACATGACACAGAGCAGGACACAAAACTCCAAAACCACTCCTAAGGTAATAACGGACACGCTCTGAGACTCTGAAAAATTCCTTTTGCACTGCAAAGCTATTCTTTCTCATCAACAAGTTACCCACACAAGAGGCAACATTTCCAAGAAGGCAGGGTGAGTAATCATAATTCATTATAAACATACGAGAACATGGAATATGAATAAATCAGTACAAACATATCATATCAACAACAAAATTCAGCAACAACACCATCATAAACACATTCCAAAAAAAGAATGCAAAATCAATCATCATGAAATGCACAATATGCATGTGGTACCAATTTTATCGTGAGATGGATACATAACCATCAACCCTCCACAAGGGAGCACACCGTAATCACCGAATCACTCCAATCCACACAATAGGATTGAAGTTACCAAATAGGCCGAAGCCCCCATTGTGAATGTCATGAAATGCAATGATGCGTTACTCCGTAAAAATCACCGAAAAATCATTAGTGCATCATTCATTTCATGTTCAGCCAATAATCATCATAAAATCATGTCTTTCATCACGTTAACACATCAACAATACTTATTTATCAATAGTACAACAAAACAACTTATTAGATTCAATGAGACAACCAAATAACTCCCCTCATCAACAACAACAAAATATCAATTCACAATAACATCATGTTTATAATCATAAAACCAATTTTTAACAATACAACAAACAACTCATTTTAATTCATAATAAAAAATCATCAATTTACAATAAAATCATGTTTATAATATTTATCATCATGACAGTACACCCATAACCCTCGTTCATCAATAACCCCAAAATATCCCTTTATAGTTCAATTACAGTAAAAATCATAAGATTATTTTGACATTTTCTAAAAATTCAGTTCTGAAAAATATCTCATATCACTCATTTTCCCTCATCAAAATAAGGTTCATTTTATTACCTTTCTGACGCTTCAAACGAAACTCAAATCAGATTTACAGATTAAAAGTTATGCATTTTTCAAAAACCAAAATCTGTCATTGATATAGTGTTAACCGGTTAACCCATAGCGTTAACCGGTTAACGCATGCGTTACTTCAGAAAAACCTACATTTCACATTGGTTGACCGGTTAACCCATAATGTTAACCGGTTAACACACGCATATCAGCCATTCTTGTTGTTTTATACAGACTGCACCAAAAATTCCAAAAATCCCAATTACGGGTTCTACCTCATTATACCCCAAAACTCCTCTAATTCATTCAACAAAATCATATAGCAACAAGACACCAATTCATACATCATTCACATACTTCTAACTCATTTTATCTACTCCAATTCATCAATTTACACTCCTAAGTTCAATTTAATTCAAAAATCCTAAAACTCTCAAAAATTTATACAAGCCTAATCTACTCATATACCAATTCCTATACAATTATAATAGATTATGAAAACTCTCCATACCTTAGAGAATTTCGTCCATTGATATTATTCTCCAAGGTTCTTCACAATTTCCTGACTCTGAGCTTTCTCTCCCTCTTTTCCTCTCCTCAGATATCCTCTTCACCAAAGAAAATACGATAAGTGAGAACTTTGATTGTGTTCTCCTATTTGGATAAAATTATCCCAGTTAATAATTTTCCAAACTTATCCTTAATCTTTTCTCATAAAGACCACCTTACCCTATCTTCAATATATTTTTATTATTAATAATAATAATAATAGTATAATAATACACTAATTATTCATATTATATAAAAATACTCTTATACTCCAAAATAACCAACATAACATTCATACTTCCACTTTTATTATCTTAAACAATAAACAATAATTCGAATAATACTACATGATTATTCTTATTATTAATATTATTAAAGTAATTTCACCACAATGCATCGGCTACATAACCACCTATTGTTAAAATCATCATATATCCTCAAATAAGTAACAATTACTCATAATCGAATTTGGGGTGTTACACTAGTTCTCTCAAAACAAACGGCCCAATAACAAACACGCATGAAAACCCCGTGTTTCACATTTTCTGCCAGCACCGTCCACAAACACTCCCAAAAAGAGAACAATACACACATGTTCTGATATCCAACCATATACTGGCTGCTAGCAGTGCAACAATATGGTCCACAATACCTCAAGAATCCAACTTAAACTACAGAGAGCAGCTTTAAACAATATAGTCTTCTGGACTCCTATGACACTCCTCATCTGGATCACAAGACATGCACACCACAACCACTAAGTAATAAAAATTAATCATAAAAACATTCTTAGTAGAACATGTCACAACATGATGTGTAACATCACAGAACCTGGTTAAGGCATTACTCCCCCTTAACTTCACAAAATCAGCTGCACAGAATTGTAACATACTCCCCCTATCAAGGATACTCCATGTTTCTCTATACTATGATGAAAGGAAAACATAAGACGCATCTTCATGTCTTTAAGAGGTCACCCTCTGTTAAATTCCCAATTGAACACATTCGCTTCTTGTACCAAAGCACACCTGATCCCTTCTAAGTTTGTTGTTACCACAAACTATACAAGTTGAACATCTTCTAGCACACAGGTTCTTGAAACTGGCACAACATAATATTTTTACAGTCCTTTGGCCATAAAATCCAGATAAAACACATCCAAATTAATTCTAAAATTAGAATGAATGTCCATAATCATACTTCCAAGAAATCAATACCTGATCTACTTTAGTCTCTTCTACATGTTTCTTCCAATACAGATCATTTACTTCATCATTCTCCCATATGATTAGGTAGGCTAAGAATAGAAACCCTATAGAAAAACATCCCAGATAATGTACTAACACTTAGTTATAACATTTACCATACACTAAGACCTTATCACCATGATCCTAGATGTACTCCACCAACTAGACTTACTATAGCATAGTAATCCAAGAACTGAAAATCTTCAACTGCACTGTGCCATCAGCTTGAATCAGAAATCCATAAAGAGAGATAAACTCTCACCCACCTTCAAGAAGAACAAATCTCCTTGATTCTTCAACTCATCAGCCTTTTGCCCAAGAGCAATTTGTTCTAAGACAATCCTCAAGAATGACCAGTTGCCACACTCTGATTATCTCGATTCTTCGAATCCACTATAGAGATCAACCAATTGCCATAGTTTGATTACCTCCTTTATGAATCCTCATATGAAAAAGCCAATTGCCACACTTGTCTTCTTCACGTTTATCAGAAATCTTCCAAAGATATCCTGATCAATAAAGTTGATCTTCACCAAGCTGTCAAGATAACAGGCCTTATGGGGCATTCCATCCCTGTAGATCATTCTATCTTAAATTGATGTGCCACTTCACCAATTAGACTTTGATGTTGAACTAGATGTTTGAACATTTTTAGTCCATATCCAACTGTTAAATTCAACTCATTCTTCTGCCACTTGAAAGAACCTCCTTCCTTTATAGAACAAGAGTTTGATGCTCTCATAGACTTGATTTATCCACCAAGTTTGAGTAAACAACCTCCATTCTGTTGGTTTTGCAGAAATTCCTACCAATAACACATATTGATGAGAAACTTCCAATGTTTCTCCAAAGTCTTCAAACCTGCCACTGTCTGAATCTTCAGAAGGAATAGTTCAGAACTACACCTTGCAGCTATACCAAGGATGACATTTCTCCCTGAGTAAAGCAATCTTCACAAAGTCCCGATGATTTATCAATAATAACTTTATGATTATAAACACCTTCCTTGTCAAGGGAAGTAAAACACTACAACTGCATCCATCAAAACCAGTTTGCACTCTTGCATCAGAGGACCACATATAACACTACTTAACTCCTCATTTCCTGAACAACCAAAGCTTTTTCTGAATATGAGCATAGTTTACTCAGTACACCTTTTGAACTATAAGATTCAGACTACATATATGCATACTTCCCAGATAAATACTAAGTCTCTCGTCTAAGTATCCACCTTTAGGCATCATAAAAACAATAGACAAATACCAAGTCTCCCGTCAAGGTATTTATTATAGGTCATATAGGATTACCTTATCACACAATGTTGAACATGTAATATGACTTCTTCTTCTTCTGTTGAAATATGACACTTTCTGAGATGATGTTCTAACATTCATTTAGACATCAGTATCAGTCACATAATCTCCACACAAACCATATGCATGGAAACACATGGGAATCAACCATCAGCAGTTGATCAGGCTACCAAAACACAGAAATAAGCAGCAGTTGGAACACTTCCACGGACTTCTTCTGCATACCTAATATTCTGACTGTCTGATTTGAGATGTCTTCACACATAATATAGTTGTTGATCAGATATATCCACATCAGTCAACTCTACCAGTTGACACAGCTTGACCTTCAAGTACAAGGAGTCTCTCTGAAATAATACTCCTTGAAACTTAGGTACTTCACTCCTGCAACAAGGACCAGAAATAAATTGTCCTCAGGAGAAAACACATGTTGATCACTCCTTGATCAACACCCATAGCTAAGAAAAGTTCCAGGGCCAGAACCGTCTTAGACACACCATACAGAAGCCTCCTCTTCCAGATCAGGAGTAGGTTCCAAACAATTGTGAAATAAACACAGTGGTTTAGCACCCAAGCATCTTTATAGCCATTCCTTGGACAACAGAATCATGCCTAATTTTGATGTGATGTTCTATCATGGGATAAGACATCATTCCAAGGATCACAAAGAGATCTATAGACAGAAGATAGGTCTTTTAATAACATTATTCACATCTCCAAACAACCACTTCTCTTCACAGTTCCTTGAGTGGACTTGAAAAAGAGTCTTCAAGTATCATTAGCACAGTTGACAGAAGCAGATAGACATATATCCCCAACACCATAGGATATATCTCCAGAGAATAAAAACTTTCTCACACAAATGAGTTATCAGATAGATAAGCAGCGGATACCAAACTCCTTATAAGCTTCAAGTGTCACAAATTAGCCCTAGAAATTATCTCCAGGTGACACCAATAGCCATGGGTTTAAAAATAAATCAAATCTATCACAGTAGCAGCATGAACCGATGCTACAAAAACAAAACAATCCATCCTCCACTTCTAGGGACCATTCACACATCTAAACAGCTTTTCAGTAGAACCCTTCTACCTTGACCATGAACCAGAAAGTATCCCCCTTGGATCTCATCCAGAAACAAACTAGGATGTCTGCTCTGATACCAATTGAAATTTTGGTATGACAGACTCAGATGTTGAATATGATGTTGAGACATCTTATCTGTTACTAATAAACATGGTAAGACATATACATCATTACTTAGAAATTTTGATATATCAGAGTCAAACATGCTTCAGGATGTTGCGAGATCTGATAGGACATTGAGTTCAGGTACTGCATAAAATAAAGACAGAAAGTTGTAAAGAACACATCAGAATTGTTAACCCAGTTCGATCAAACTCATCTACTATGGGGGCTACCAAGCCATGAAGGAAATTCACTATGTAGTTTCAATTCAAAGACTTCTCAGCAAACACCTACAATTTATAGTCTTCTCACTTAATCACTACCAATGTAACTTCTACTTAGGAACTCCTAAATATGAGAAACTCATCCCCACTTCCAATCATCTCAGTGATGTCTCATAGTCCTCAACTCTCAATTGTTGATATTGACGGCTCTACACCTATACAAAAATTCAAAATAGAAGTCACACTTCCATTATAATACATTAACCTTGCTTAGCAGTTTCAGTTAAGTACAATCCACTTCTTGCTTAGCAGCTTCGAGATTTACAAATACACAACCACAACAGGGTTCCTTGTTGCGTACGGTTGCACAATAACACAATCCTAATGATGTTTACATTTTGATCGGTTGGTTGGTTTCTTCTAAACTAGGTTACAAGGTTTCTTTTATAACCTATTCCCAACTGGATTTGGGCCTAAACAATCACAACAATAGCTGCTACAAATATGCAGAAAAAATCGGCTATAAATTATACAAAAAGATCTTCAAATATAAAAACTCCTAAAATATCTCTAAATATAGAAACTCTATATTTTTCAATAGTCTTCAATGTAAATTTGAGTCTTCAAGATCTTTTACATCAACACCATTGGATTGATTTAAATCTTCAATAATATTATGTTTTTGTCGAAACCTAACAGAATATTCAATCCACCTTCAGCAGTTCATGATGTCGAATGAACTGTCTTGACATCTTCTTTGACATGTTGTTCTAGATGTTGAAACATTTCAACAAAACATGTTTGGACACACACAAAAGGATTCTTTGCTTTATACATTCTTTCTTTTGCAAAGATCATGTACATACACATTGCTGCTATTTGTTTTACAAAATTAATGTCAATTTTACAGAACTTACAATATATATATATATATATATATATATATATATTATAGATGAATCCAAGTATTGGTATTGAAATACTGATAAGTTCCTAGTCAACACATTATACACATTACATACCCAAAAACATAAACCAAAAACTATGGCATAATGTATACAAATGTAAACACCCCAAATTTGCCCTCACCCATTCACACCATGGCTTGTGATCTTTTCATATGCATAAATTCAATCATAGCATCTCATATTGCATAGTTGCTTCACTGCATTGATTCAAAGTCATCTGCATCTAGGGTTTGTGATCTGAGTAATCCAAGAGCCACTTGAACCATTCCAAAGGTCATCAATCATCTCAAAGGGGTCCATGTGTGTTCAAGCATCATATTATATCCCCACAAAGTCAAGAAAGTCAAAGAATCACAAGAACTGAGGAAGGCATGGAAGCAGAGCCAGGTTTAATTGCACAGATGACCTAGAATTAGGGTTTTGGTTTCATAGGCCATAACTCCAATTTTTTTTGGTCATTATTGTTTCTATTGGTCTCTATATGATATAGGGATCATGCATATCAATTTTCATGAAGAAATTCCATGGGGAAGGCATCTGATCAAGAGATGACTTCTTGAGCAAGTCAGTGCAAAATTAGGGCATCTGAGGCCCCCAATGACCCAACCAAAGGGTGTTATTCATCATTTTGAATGTGTATGATCTTTATTTGATCATAGAAGATGTTAGAAGTTCACAAAATTGAAGAATTTCAAGCCATTTGCAAAGTTGCCTTTTTGGGAAAGTGACTTGTAATGGAAACTTGCCATTTTGGGAAAGTTTTTCAACCTCCTCAAATTTATTAAAAAATGCCTCAAATGAGAAAACTTTGGTCATGAAAGTTGTATAATGGATCATTCCCTTTTCAAAAAGTACAATAACTTGTCCTAATTCATTTTGGATCAAAAGTTATGGCTTGTCAAAGTTGGGAAAAATCACATAAATTCAAGTTTTGTACCAAAGAGGCATTTTGCAAAGTGGTATGATCAAGCATTTTAAAGACTTCAAATATGCATAAACTATTCACAACATGCTCATGTGACTTCTAAAAATCAGAATTGGCCCAAAAATTATGCATCTTGGTGCCTTGAACTTCATGAATTTCCAAAGGGGCCAAAGATGTACCAACTTGCAAAAACTCATGAAGCCATGCCTCTACTTGTTACAGCTCACAATATTTGGTCCACAAGAACTCCATGATCTCAGCTGAGCCAAACCATGCCCCTATCACAACCTCACGCTTGCCCATACCTCAAGTACACCTAACTTGGACTTTATGCAAAAACACCCATACCAATCAGCCTGTGCCACACCAACTATTCTGACCAATCAAGACTTTACAAACACACTTCAAGCAAGCCATTTCATATCATCTTGAAGCCTGAACACACACACAAGCCAGCATACACAAAAATCCTCCATCTTGCATTTTCTATCGAATCCCTTAACTCAGCCACCCATTCCTCAAATTTCTTCCACCATCCATCTCAAAACACTCCACTGATCATCCCTGACCCTTCACCTTGCCTTGAAACCCCCTGAAACTGAAATACGATTCTCACCCCTCACTGAACAGAACTCCTTCAAACTCACAAACCAGCCAAAATAAACTCCAAACAAGCTTTGCAAACACTTGAGGGAGGTCAGTAGAGTTGATTGGAAGCAAGGAGGAAAGCTGAAAGCTCCAAACTGAAAGCTTCACCTCAGGTAGTTTCGAAATTTATTTTTTCCAGAAGCTCTATTTTAAGTTCTCAACTTGTTAAGTTTGATCCCCTGAGTTCATTGAACTTTTTATTTTTGAAAATGATGAAGAATTGAGAGTGTATTGTTTGCTTGAAATTTCTGCCATTTTTGTTCATAGCTTCGAATCTTGTTAATGGTGAGAAATAAATTCCATTTGAGGGCAGGGATGAGCTTAGGGAGGTGAGAGGAAGTGATCTGGAGCTTTAGAGCTCCAGAAATAACCTAGGGAGTGAGTTTGGAATTTTTAGGGAGGGATGTCACCGGAGAAGACGACCGGAGCTCTTCTCCGGTGACCTGAAAGTCATTAGGTCATTAATTGTGTTTAGGGTTTAGTTTGAATGTGGACCGTAGATGTGTTTGACTAGGGTTGACTCCCGCGTGAACGAATGGCCTGGATCTCTCATTAAAACCCTAATCTTATTTAATTAGTTTAATTAATCCAGTTTAAATTAATTGACTCAGTTTGAATTCCAGCCACAGGATCTGGCGCGCAGTCAAACCCCCCTTCCCCAGAATCAATCATGGCCCTTCCATCTGCATACTTCCATTTTATTTTAATTTTTATTTCATTTAATTTGATTTATCTTTTACATTTTATTTAAAATAGCAAAAATCATTTAAAAATTACGAAAATTTTTGTCAAAGATTTCACTAATTTTTAAAACCCAAAAATATTTTTATTTTTATTTTTTGCACTGAAAATTATTTTTAAATCATTTAAATGTTTATTTTTAATTAATTAATTAAAAATGCATTTAGGTATTTAAAAATCACAAAAAAATTCACATTGCATTTAGAAACATTTAGAAACATTGTCCAACTCTCAAACCGAATTTCTTTTTAGTTCTTGATGCCTTTTGATCATTTTCATTGTAATTAATTTCATTTTAAGGCAATATTTTGTTCCAAACTTCAAAAATTTCATTCTGCCTAACCCTTGAGAGTTGGATGATGATTCTTCTTGCATTGCATCCTTCAAAGCATGTAGTTTATAGGATAAATTTGGTTTGATTTGATCTTGCATTTTCAATTTGTTTAGCATTTTTCTTGATGAGGTACCCCAAAACCCTAACAATCTTAGGAAATTCATAACTTATACTAGGTTAAGAGTTGGATCCTCCCCTTTGGGCAGTGAGCTTGTATAGGTTTAGGGTATCTTTGATTGCATTTTCAAATTTTTATCATGTCATTTGCTTCTGGTTTTGGATTTTTGCTTTGCATGATGCATGTAACCCTAATTTGTGCCTTCCCTTGCATCCATCTTCCATTTGCTTGCATACCATGACTTTCCATGACATTTTGTGCATCCACATAATTCATAATACATCTTAGGACATATTAGAACCATGATTGATCATTTCATCATTCCTTTGCCATGTCATATGTCCATTGCATCTCATAACTTTTCATGTACTTTCATGGTTCAAAACCTACCTCATTTGATCCTTATGTTTGTTTTATCATTCTCATGTATTGCCTCATGTTTGTATCATCTCTTAGCACCATTAACATCATGTAAATGCTTCTGACTTTGGTTTGCATCATGCCATTCCATCTCATTTACATTGCATTTCTTTTGCTAACTTTTCAGGTGGTAAGTTGTTTTGAGAAGTGAATTTGCCTTCACTTCTCACAATCTCTTCTCATCTCTCTTGCATCTTTGCTGCATTTTGTATTTGTATTAGAGTGAGCTTGCTCATTCATGTTCATCTCCTACTTTCTTTCTTCAAGCAACTTGACTTCTTAAGTGAAGCAAGTTGTTTTGCTTCTCTTTGCTTCTTGCTCCTTTCATCTGCTTCCTTCCTGGTGGTTTCTATGAAGATCTTCTTGCAAGCCCCATAAACCCTAGGATCTACAAGCATGATAACAATTAGGGTTTGATTAGTCTCCCATTTAGTTTTACCTTTGTGTCATCTTTGAGTCCTCTCTTCTCACCTCATAATCAAGGACTAAACCCTAAAGGCTTTAAGGCTTTGTGATTAAGCTTATGCCTGCATCCTTCTATTAGGATGGAGTGTATAACTTTAATCCTAAGTGTTAAACCCTTAATGTGTTTAAATCCTTTAATCAATCCACTTAATAATCATCAAGACATCAAGCTTGTAACTTGGGCCTTGCATTAGGGTTCTATTTCTTCCTTAATTGGTTAAGAAGGACTAACCCTAGTGTTAATGGACAAGTCCCCCCCAAGTTGTCTTACAAACCATAAAACTCACTTCTTAATCTTACCATTAACTAAAATCCATTTAATAAAGGCTTTGTTTTGTCATGAGATTAATCCCTAATCATGGATTAAGTTGAGGAGTCTTTCTTAGCTTAAATGTTCTCATCTATTATCCTTCTATTAGGATGGTGTAATGAGTCCATTAAATCCTTGATTATGGCTTAAACTCATTACTTAACACTTAACAAAAACTCCAAAAACATCTAAATAAATGCAAGTAGGTTAATGATCTTAATCCTACATCATGGTAATTAAGTTTGAGGTGTTTACTTCATACTTAAGGTATTCTCATTACCCCTAATCAGAGGGAGGATGTGATGAGTTTACTAACCCATTGGTTTAGGCTTAAGCTCATTAACTTATGACAAATCCAAAAAGCAATAAAAGATTGAAAACACCAAAAACAAACAATAATCGTCTCTTCAGAGATTCTTTTCTCATCTCATTCACTCACAAACGAGAATTTGCTTCTTCCGTCTAATGCAAGACAGTTTGCACTTGAGCCAGACAGGTCATACACTTGAGCATTGACAAGCAAGTAGTTCACAAGTCAATTCATCTTTCAGTCTCTTTGGGTCGAACTACGATGTTCTGACTTCCTCATTGCACGAGAGGATACGTAGGCATAACTTAACAGTTATCGAACAAAAGTCTCTGTATGTTCCCCCTCTTTCTAGCCTTATTCTTTAAGCCTCATAGTCATGAGCATTTCATTCTTGTTCTTACACTGACACTTCTCTTATACACTTCACATTTCTTTTACACTGACACTTGCATTCTTTCCAGCTTTGATACACAGATTGCACTGACACTACCCCTTTAAAACACAAATCTTTCAAGCGTGGATCCCGTCGAGTACGGCGGACAATCTGGGTGCTAATACCTTCCCAGGTTGTAACCAACCCCCTTTCTCAGTCTCTCTGGTTCGCAACCGTCTTATCCACATCTTTTCTAGGTCTATGCAGCATTACCTTTCCTTCGGGATAAAAAATGCCTAGCTGGCGACTCTATTCATTTCTTTCTCTTTCGCCGACCGTTCGCGTCTGTACCCCTTCTGACCAGGTGTCATTTGGTGGGAGCGACAGCTTGGCGACTCTGCTGGGGATCCTTATAATGTAACCAGGGCTTCTGGTTCTTTTTGTGGGTTCCTCCTAGCGCTTGTTTGATTTGTGTTTACTGGGGTGTTATGTGCTAATTGTGTTTATTTATTTGCTTTATTTACTGCTTTATGTACAGCTTTATTTATTGCTTTCCTTTACAGTTTTTCATATTTCATACTGTCATTATCATTGCTGGATCTGGTTTCTGTTTTATTGGGTGCGGTTTCATTGAGAGTTTGAGGTTCTATACCTGGGACCTGAGTGACACCTAGGCTAGAGTGGTTTATGTTCTTTCCCATTCCATTTCGGTCTGGTGCGGGAATATGAAACACGGTTCAGATATGGGTTTCTTCTTGAGAACTCTGTGCTACAGATTTCCTGTAGTGCTAGGGCTATCTGGGAAGCCTGCTAAGTCTGGATGACCTTTATTATTGACCTTCAGAAACTGAGGTGAATTAGAGGAGGATCTTTTATGGTTATTGTAAACACTGTACCTCCGAGTTAGAAGTGTTTACACTCCTCATAACTGATCCAAGTCTGAGGATCCTTGTTCTAGAACACCACCTGTGAGGGGGTTGGGTTGTTTACAGGTTTGCAGGTACCATTAGCCACATCATACCCTGTTACTATTGTGTTTAAGAATGCTTCACTTTGGACAGTTCTTGTGATTTAACCCTGGACATGTGACTCTTTATTTGAGTCCCCCACCTTGGTTACTGGATTTCTAAAACCTCCATCTGGACTTCTTGAACATACATGGACTTATATCAAGACAGTTAATCAGATCCAGCTTGATCACAAACCCTTGCATATCATTTGCATACTCATCATTTGCATCATTTAACATTTGCTTATTTGTTTTTCAGGGTATCCACATTACATCTGGCTTGGTTTTGACCCCTTCATCTGCTTAGACCTCTGTTTCATCAGTTATCTACTTCATCTATCTTCATCAGTTGTTTGCTTCATCATCAGCTTATCAGTGGCTCATCTCCAGTACCAGTCTTAACCTTCATCAGCACTTGTCCTCAGTTCTTCATCAGCAGTCATGGCACCCAGGAAGAGCAATATATCATACCATTTCTTTGAGCCTGTGCTGACTGGCATCAGGCAGGTCCAGTCACTTATCACCCCTGACCACATCCCATTATTCAGAGAGAATTATGGAGGTATCTTGGATATGGTTATGGACCTGGACCCTTCTCAGAGGAGTATGATCCACACCTGCCTACAGTTTTATGACCCTCCTTTGAGATGCTTCACTTTCCAAAACTTTCAGTTAAGACCTCTGCTGGAGGAGTTCTCATCATTGATTGGAGTACCTGTCAGGGGTGGTGTCCCCTTCAACCCAGAGATGACTTCTCCCAGCAATAGAGAAGTGGAAAAAGCATTGTACCTGGAGCCTACTTTGATTGAGCAGAACATGACAACAAAGGCTGGGATCCCTGGTTTGCACTTAGACTTTCTGACTTCTCAGGCCATCCGAAAGGCCTCCTTGGGAGAATGGAGGGCAGTTTGTGCATTGTTAGCCCTCAGTATATATGGGGTTATACTATTTGCAGATGAGCCCAAGTTTATCAGCAAGAATGCCATTCATCTTTTCCTTCTGAGGAACCCAGTACCCACCTTGCTGGGAGATTTTTATTATTCCATTCATCAGAGGAATGAGAAGCAAAGAGGAAAGTTGGTGAGATGCTGTGCTCCTCTATTTCACCCCTGGCTGCTCAAACACTTACCCAAGACTGATGCCTTCCTGAATCCTCACCAACAGAAGAATTGGGCTAAGAGACTTATTGCTCTGACTTCAGATGACATCAGATGGTGTACCCAGAGCACCAAAGGCAGGGACATAATAACTAGTTGTGGGCAGTACCCCAATGTACCTCTAGTAGGAGTGAAGGGTTACATCAAC
This sequence comes from Lathyrus aphaca, assembly GCA_963966055.1. NCBI lineage: Eukaryota > Viridiplantae > Streptophyta > Magnoliopsida > Fabales > Fabaceae > Lathyrus > Lathyrus aphaca. The sequence continues at coordinate 326,090,928 of OZ014522.1, forward strand.
TACAATCCTTTGCTGTTTAAGAGACAATTGGGCTATGCTTTGGTTCACCCTCCTAGAGTGCAAGACTTGGATGAGACCCTGTATTGTGAGATAAAACCTAATCTAGCTGTTGTCATACAAGCATCCTGGGCTTGGGACAACATCCAGACCAAAGGGATGGCCATTCTTGGGAGGTGCAATAATGTGGCTTCAGCTCAGTACTATGAATGGTCCCATGCTAGAGCTCAGATTTATGGAATGCCTTTCACCATTGAAGATATACCTGGACCATCCACAGTACCACCTCCAGCCACTGTCAGCCTGGAAGAATTTGAGAAGCTGAAGGAAAGGAATGAGAATCTGTATCAAGCTCTGAAGAAGACCCTCTGGGAGAGGAGTGATGTTCGTCTGGACATTGAGAGGTTAGAGAAGCTTAGAGTGGAGCATCTAGCCAAGATTGAGAAAGCAGAGGACTACATCAAGAAATCAAAAGATGGGGAGAAAATATTGAAGAATGCCTGTAAAGAGGCCCAGTTCCAGAAAGCTAGGGCTGATCTCTATCTGCAAGAAAGTCAAGCTAGGTGGGTCAGGATCACTGAAGCTCGTACTCAAGAAGATAAGAGAACTCAAGTCAGGATTGAGCAGTTGGAGGCCATTGAAAAGAAACAACAGGAAGCTTTGCTGGCAGCCCAGAAGGAAATTTCAGAATTGAAGCTTAGAGCTGGTTTGAAGAGGTCAAAGGACCAAGATAGGCACAAGAAGCTGACCACTGCCATTGCTACCAGAAACCTCCTCATCAGAAACATCACGGAGCATCCAGTCGGTCCAGTGACTGAGGCACTTCTAAAGGAGGTTAAGGAGGATGAGTTTGGATTAGATGTTTGACTTCTTTGCTTGTTGTTATTTCCATTTGATGTACTTTTCTTTTTATGTTGTATTTTGACCCTTCAGGGGCATATGTTGTAAAAACAAACTATGTATGATCCACCATTTGTAATGTATTTGTTAGTTTGTTTCAAATGAGTTTTTTTCTCTCAATCAACATCAAAGCATCTTCCTCGGGGTCTGGAAAGGTCAAAACCAAGAGCCAAGCCGGATACCTTGGAAAGCAAATAAGCATACTGCATTGCATGCTAACTTTTGTTTTGTTTTGTAGGTTTTTTTGTCTTTATTTGTTTCTAACTCTGTTGTGGCTCAGGAATTATTGCTCGCCGCCGGGTATTCCCTCTCAACCGTCTGCACCGGTATCCTACTCGCAACAACCTTCCTGGTATCCAAATGGATCAAGTACAGCAAGACCTGACAGAGGTCAGAACTCAAATGGCTAACGAAAGAGTGGAGATGAGGAACCAAATGGCCCAGTTCATGACTGTAATGACTAACCTGGCTCAAAGTCAGGAAAGGCTAAGGGCATTGGTAGAAAGACAAAACCCCGAGGAACCTCATCCTGGGACTGGAGGGACCAGCAACAATGAGGGAGGTCAGCCTCATGTTAACCCACCAGTATTTAGACCTCATCTAGGTCCAGAGGCCAACATCCCAAGGAATGTACAGGGCAACACTGCTGCAGGCAGGATCTTGCAAGAAGATCCTCAAGAGGAGCAGTTTACTGTAATGGGAGCTGGGGATGAAGTTTATGATAGAAGGTTTGATGAAATTGCTGAGAAGTTGAGATCTCTGGAGTCTCAGAATTCCCTAGGCTTCAATGTGATGGATATGGGGTTAGTGGATGGGGTAAGGATTCCCCATAAGTTTAAACCCCCATGCTTCGAGAAGTACAATGGAACTTCCTGTCCATGAACTCACTTACAATCCTTTCTGGGGAGACTTAAGGCATACACCATGGATGAAAAACTGTGGATGTTTTACTTTGAAGACAGCTTGACTGGAGCTTCAAGAGAGTGGTACTCACACTTAACCAGAGCTACTATCAGATGCTGGAAGGACTTAGCTGAAGCCTTCATCAGGCAGTACCAATACAATCTGGACATGGCTCCTAACAGAACCCTCTTGATGGGAATGTCTCAATCCTACAGGGAAAGCTTCAGGGAGTATGCCCAAAGGTGGAGACAGCTTGCTGCTGCTGTCCAACCACCCATGTCGGAAAGAGAAATGGCTGACATGTTCATGAACTCTGCAAGGGACATATATTGATAGGCTAGCTACCTTTTCTTCCACCAGCTTCGCTGACGTCGTCATAGCCGGTGAAAGGATTGAAAGCCTGCTAAAAATGGGCAAAATTTCTAATAACGGTGCAAGTTCGTCCAGTAATCCCAGGAAGCCTTTTGTGGGACCTAGAAGAACCAGTGAGACAAATGCCATTCATTCCACCAGGGGCAGACCTCAGTATGTCCACAGATCAGTAGCAACTGTCACTATTCCAGGTCCGATTCCTCAGCAACCAGCATATCAACCACAACAACAACCACATTATCAACAGCAAGTTCAGTATCCGCCACAAAGAACCTACAACAACAACAACAACAATCAACAACAAAGACCTTTTCAGCAAAGACCGTCACAGGCAAATAGGGTAATTGACCCTATCCCTATGCCTTATGTTGCCTTATTGCCACAACTCCTGAAACTCAACTTGGTTTAATTAAGGACATTGGCACCACCAGATCCCTCCAACCTTCCCAGAAATTATGATGCCAACGCCAGGTGTGCTTTCCACTCCAATGCACCTGGCCACAATACTGAGAAATGCAGGGCTTTACAAATGAAGGTACAAGATCTGGTGGATTCTAAAGCCCTCAACTTTGCACCCCCTCCAAATGTCAACAAGAATCCCATGCCCAATCATGGAGGGCCAAGAATTAATGCCATTGAGGAAGACAATCCATCTTTCTTGATAACCAGTGTTGGACAGATTCAAACACCTCTGGTTGAAATTAAAGCTCAGCTTCTAGAGTGTCAGATGCTCCCTGGGTGTGAGCTCGTCGGTTGTGGGTATTGCAACATTTCGGTCAACGGGTGTGATAACTTGAGAAGTGGCATAGATGGTCTTATCAAAAGTGGTATACTTCAGATCTCAACAACGGCGCCTGCAAATCCAGCAATTCCTCTTACAACAATTCCTGAGTCTCCTACAACTGCAGCAACAATCATTCCGACCGATTCCTCAATATCATCAACAATGGCTCCACCCATCACTTCAACAAATCAAATGTCAACAACCCTTTCTTCTACAACATCAGCATCCATTTATTCGGCAGAATCTTCTACAACGCCAGCAGAAATTAATGAAGATATCTCAGCAGTCACCATCTACTATGATCCGTCAAATGTTCCTCCAAACAACAACTTTCAACAACAAACAGTGGCATCTCCTGCCAGATCACCAGTCACCATTTACTACGATCCGCACACCATTTCAGTACCCTCCTCTGCTGCAGTCAGTCCAGTTACTATCACGGTACCTGGACCAGTTCCATATGAAAGTAGTAATGCCATACCTTGGCATTATGGCTCTGACCTCTATTGCAAGGGGGAGAAAATCACTTTGGATTCTTCAACCTCTTCTCCACAAATTGATAATGTTGGGGGAGGCGGAGGCTTCACCAGAAGCGGACGCCTTTTTGCCTCACAATTGCAAAGACCTAATGCCGAAGCAGAAGCTGCTGCCAAAGCAAAAGAAAAGAGTGTAGTATTTGAAGAGCCGGCTGTCAAGAAGACTCAGAAGACATCTTTTGAACAAGATGTAGACGAGTTTATGAGAATCATAAAGAGAAGTGATTACAAGGTGGTGGATCAGCTTCACCAAACTCCCTCAAAGATCTCCATATTATCATTGTTGATGTGTTCTGAAGCTCAGAAGAATGCATTACTGAAGGTCCTGCACGCAGCATACGTGCCAGAAGAGATCATTGTTAATCAGCTGGAAACCGTGGTAGCAAATGTCAATACCAGTCATGGACTGGGCTTTACCAATGCTGACTTAACAACTAAGGGAAGTAACCACAACAAGGCTTTACATATCACCCTAGAGTGCAAGGGTGTTGTTTTATCTCATGTACTGGTGGACACTGGGTCGTCACTCAATGTTCTACCAAAGAAAGCCTTAGTGAAGCTGGAGTATGATGGCTTGGCGCTGCGTCCGAGTAATTTGGTGGTGAGAGCATTTGATGGCTCTAAAAGGTCAGTGCTTGGGGAGATTGATCTGCCTGTGATGATTGGCCCGCAGACCTTCAAAATTATCTTTTATGTGATGGACATTCAACCGGCCTACAGCTGTTTGTTGGGTAGACCTTGGATCCATGTCGCTGGCGCTGTTACGTCTACCCTTCACCAGAAGCTGAAATTCGAGTGGGAAGGCCAGATCATCACCATCTGTGGGGAAGAAGACATCTTTGTTAGCCATCTGGCTACGTACAAGTACATAGAAATGGATGGAGAAATCCATGAAACTATGAGCCAGGGGTTTGAGGCCCTGAACATCAATGAAGCATCTGTTGTACTAGGAATTTCCATGACGTCTTATCAGCAAGCCAGGAAGGTTGTTGAAGAGGGTACTGCCCAAGGCTGGGGCAAGCTGTTGCTCGTGGAAAAGAAGGAAGACAGATTTGGGTTGGGTTACAAACCAACTCAACAAGATCAATCAGAGGCTGCTGAGAAGCCCAATTTTGTCAGCGGGGGAATGCTCACCCTGGATGCAGTGAACAACTTGGAAGACGAGGAAGAAAGCGACCGCGACCTGGAGAGCTGGATACGTCCAAGGATCCCGGGGAGCCAAGTCCTTAACTGGTCTTCCTAGGAAATTATATGGGTTACTCCTGCAGAGTAATTATTATTTCCTGTATTTTTAAGCATGCATCAAGTCTTGCATCTTGCCCAAGATGACAAGACTCATTTTGTAATCGGGCCATCTTGTAATTTTGTGCAAACAGATCAATCAATGAATATCGGACATCTTTTGCAAATGAGTCTTTTTCTTTTCCGCTCACTGTTTTCCATTTTTCTTTTTGTACAAAAATAAAATGGCAATGTTTTCCAAAATGATAACTTCATTTCACTTTTTCTAAACAAGATTAAAATCGATCACTAAAATGAACAATCTAAACCCTTGTAGAGAGTGCCTTTCAGACTGCACCGACAACAACACAGCTATGGCTCCGTATGACCTTGACAATCCAATCAATCAAGCCGATGAAGGGGTTGAAGAAGATTATGAGCTACCTGAAGAGCTAGCCAGGTTGTTAAGACAAGAGAAGAAGGTTATCACTCCTCATCAGGAGGAGGTCGAAACGGTTAATCTTGGTACGGAAGAAGATGTGAAAGAGGTTAAGATCGGAGCCTGCTTACAAGATTCAGTAAAGGAACAACTGATTGATATGCTTCGGGAGTATGTGGATGTCTTTGCTTGGTCTTATCAGGATATGCCAGGGTTGGACACCGATATTGTCATGCACAAGCTGCCTTTAAAAGAAGACTGCCCACCGGTGAAACAGAAACTGCGTCGTACTCGCCCAGATATGGCCATGAAGATCAAAGAAGAGGTACAAAAGCAGTGGGACGCCGGTTTCCTTGCTGTAACTAGCTACCCACCGTGGGTTGCTAATATTGTACCTGTGCCTAAGAAAGACGGCAAGGTGAGGATGTGTGTGGACTACCGGGATCTGAACAGAGCCAGCCCGAAAGATGACTTCCCTTTACCTCACATTGATGTATTGGTTGATAATACGGCTCAGTTCTCGGTATTCTCCTTCATGGATGGATTCTCAGGATACAATCAGATCAAGATGTCACCTGAAGACATGGAGAAGACCACTTTCATCACACCCTGGGGCACGTTCTGTTACAAGGTGATGCCATTCGGACTGAAGAATGCTGGTGCTACTTATCAACGGGCTATGGTAACATTATTCCATGACATGATCCACAAAGAAATTGAATTTTATGTAGATGACATGATTGCCAAGTCCCTTACGGAGGAAGACCACCTGGTAAATCTGCCGAAGTTATTCAAGCGTCTGAGGAAATACCAACTGAAATTAAACCCCAACAAATGCACATTCGGGGTGCGATCCGGTAAGCTGCTGGGATTTATTGTAAGTGAGAAAGGGATTGAAGTTGACCCTGACAAAGTCAAAGCCATTCAAGAAATGCCTGCACCAAAAACTGAAAAGGAAGTTCGGGGGTTTTTAAGTAGATTGAACTACATTTCACGGTTCATATCTCACCTTACGGCAACCTGTGAGCCTTTGTTCAAGCTGTTAAGAAAAGAACAAACGGTCAGGTGGAATGAAGATTGCCAGAGGGCTTTTGACAAAATCAAGGAGTACTTGCAAGAACCTCCAATCCTTATGCCTCCAGTTGAAGGAAGACCTCTAATCATGTACTTGACAGTATTAGAAGAGTCAATGGGGTGTGTGTTGGGCCAACATGACGAGTCTGGTTGAAAAGAGTATGCAATATACTACCTAAGCAAAAAGTTTACCGACTGTGAACAACGTTATTCACTGCTCGAGAAAACTTGTTGTGCTTTAGCGTGGGCTGCTCGCCGACTGAGGCAGTATATGTTGACCCACACTACTTTATTGATCTCAAAGATGGACCCAGTTAAGTACATTTTTGAGAAGCCAGCACTTACCGGACGGGTTGCAAGATGGCAAATGATCCTCACAGAATATGACATTCAATACACATCTCAAAAGGCCCTCAAGGGCAGTGTATTGTCTGATTATCTTGCTGAGCAACCCATTGATGATTACCAGCCTATGAGGTTTGACTTCCCTGATGAAGACATCATGTTCATAAAAGCAAAAGATCATGAAGAGCCTGTTCACACCGAAGGGCCTGACCCAGAGGAAGAATGGACTATGATGTTTGATGGGGCTGTTAATATGAATGGTCGTGGTGTTGGTGCAGTACTCATTACACCTAAAGGAGTTCACATGCCTTTCTCGGCAAAGCTCACTTTCAACTGCACTAACAACGAAGCTGAATACAAAGCTTGTATTATGGGTCTTGAGGAAGCCATTGACCTCAGGATCAAGACTCTGACTGTGTTCGGCGATTCAGCTCTGGTAATTAATCAAACCAACGGCAAATGGTACACCCACCAGGATCATCTGATACCTTATAGGGACTATACAAGAAGGTTATTGACTTTCTTCACGACAGTCAAGCTTGAGTATATCCCTCGAGATGAGAATCAGTTTGCAGATGCTCTGGCTACCATTTCATCAATGATCAAAGTTCAAGCTGCCAACTTTGTGCCTCGGATCTCAGTATCCAGACTCGACAGACCAGCATATGTATTTGCAGCAGATTTTGTTAAAGATGATAAGCCTTGGTTCCATGATATCAAGTTCTTCTTGGAGGATCAAACATACCCACCTGGGGCATCTTCCAATGATAAGAAGACATTAAGAAGACTGGCTGGTAGTTTCTTCTTGAATACTGACGGTTCCCTGTACAAAAGAAACTTTGATATGGTACTCCTCAGATGCGTTGATAGAACAGAAGCAAACTTGTTGATGCAGAGGTGCACGAAGGATCCTTTGGTACCCATGCAGGAGGGCATGCCATGGCTAAAAAGTTGTTAAGATCAGGCTATTACTGGATCACAATGGATGCAGACTGTTGTGTCTATGCCAGAAAATGCCATAAATGCCAGATTTATACGGATAAAGTACATGTGCCTCCAAATCCTCTGAATGTGATGTCTTCACCCTGGCCCTTTGCCATGTGGGGCATTGATATGATTGGCAAGATTGAACCAACTGCTTCAAACGGCCACAGATTCATCCTGGTTGCAATTGACTATTTTACCAAGTGGGTTGAAGCGACTTCTTATGCAAATGTTACAAGGCAGGTGGTAGCCCGATTTCTGAAAAGAGATATCATTTTCCAGTATGGAGTGCCCAAGCGAATCATTACTGATAATGGTTCCAACTTGAACAACAAAATGATGGCAGAACTATGCCGGGACTTCAAGATCCAACACAACAATTCTTCTCCTTACAGGCCAAAGATGAACGGCGATGTTGAAGCAGCTAACAAGAATATCAAGAAGATTGTGCAGAAGATGGTGGTTACCTACAAAGACTGGCATGAAATGCTACCATTTTCCTTACATGGGTACCAAACGTCAATCAGAACATCCACTGGGGCAACACTGTATCAGCTTGTGTATGGTATGGAAGCAGTCCTACCTGTTGAAGTTGAACTACCCTCTCTACGAGTATTGATGGATGTTAAGCTGAATGAAGCAGAATGGGTCCGATCCCGATACGAACAACTGAATCTGATTGAAGAGAAGAGGTTGGCTGCCATTTGTCATGGGCAGCTGTATCAGAAAAGAATGAAGAAAGCCTTCGATCAGAAAGTCAGGCTCCGAGAGTACCAAGTAGGAGACCTCGTTCTTAAAAGACTCCTCCCTCCTCATACAGACCATAGGGGCAAGTGGACCCCGAATTATGAAGGACCATTCGTAGTAAAGAAAGTTTTCTCCGGTGGAGCACTCATGCTCAGTACTATGGATGGTGAAGACTTCCTGTCCCCTGTGAATTCAGATGCAGTTAAAAAATACTTCGCATGAAAATGACCCGCTGGACATAAAAACAGAATGTGAGTCCAGGCAAAAATAGGGCATCCCGGCGAGTCAAAAACAGAATAAAAGACTCGGGCAAAAATGAGGGAAAATAAAAAAAAAGTGTACACCCGCTGAGTTGAAAAGCCACATTGGACAACTCAGGCAAAAATGGGTATCCCGGTGGATTGAAAACCCGAAAGGGAGATCCACGCAAAATAAGGGAATAAGCGAACAACTGCATTCTGAATTCTTCTGTATAAATCACAACCTGGAAAGCTCCGAAAGTTTCAAGCGACGGTCAGAATCAACCTTCTTCAAGAAAGCAAGATGAGAAGAACGTCAATGTCATACGAGTCACAGCAAAAGGGGAAGCTCCTTGAAGCGTCATCAACATTGCCAGCACCTTTTTGTTTCTCAATTTGTAACGATTTCCTCATTTCAGGAGATCCGTTTCTTTGACTGTACTTTGCCAATTCAGGGCACATGAATTAATAAAATCAGATTTGCAGTCATGTTTCGTCTCGTACATTTTATTTCCATTTGCAAAATGTCCGATGTCCTTGAGATTTGATTGCATAAACACAGATGCTTCCTTTCTAAAATACGTGCTTACAGGAAATATACTTACTCACGGGAGTGTCTAAACTCCTATAATGGAATCCGGAAAAGGATACCTCGGGATACTTGTGCGTTTCTCTGTCCTTTCAGGATTGCAGGTATTCAAAGCGCAACATGGGGCATGGAAACTTCTCCCCAGTAGGCTGCCAAATTATTGTCTCCTCAGCACACCTTCCAAACAGTACCAAGGATGTGTTCTCCCCGTCAGAGTTACCAGGCATCACTTCTCCAACACTTCCCTCAGAGCAGCACCAGAAAGTATTCACATCCCCAGCTGAGTTGTCAAGTATCATCCTTAGCAGGATCCCCACAGAGTCTCAATCTCTATCCGGAAAAGTAATCTCACAACAGAGTGAAGAAAACTTCTACAAACCCCAGTTGGGTCCCTCATTACTAGGATAGGTCTATCAATGACATACTTCCCCAAACAGAATCATATATGTCAGATCTATCAATGATCTTATCCCCAGCTGGGATATCCACTTCAAGCAGATCAGCCAAAGATCTCCACAACAACGGGATCCGAATCCCGGATCGGTATCTTTGCATAATCATAGCATTCGCATCATATTTTCCCCACAGAGCGTAGCATTCCGTCTAATACGGAGCATTACGGCAAAAATCAAACATATTGCATAATCATAAGCCATGATCTGAATCAAACACTTGTAAATACTGACAACCCATCAACGATATACAGAAGAATCCCCAGATTCCCTGGCAGGGAGCCAAGGCAATTTCCCTAAAAGATACAGACGCTTCCTGACACTCGTCCGTGTCATATCCCCAGTAGAAAGCCAAAGCGTCCCCTTTGCACTCACAGATACTTATACACAACTTCCTTGGTACACATACACTTGTTTATATTTCACTTTTCTCTTTTTGACACTCGTCTGTGTCACTCTCCCCAGCAAGTTAAACACTCGTCTGTACACCACTCATACTTGTTACTCCTGTTTTACTCATACAGATACTCGTCCGTATCTTGTATACGCCACTCATATCCCCTCAGATTCAACACTCGTCCGTGTTATTTGTTAACCAGTTGATACTCGTCCGTATCATCATCTCTGAACATGCGACAAGCGTTTGTTTCTACTGATACTCGTCCGTATCATAGTCTTAAGGATGCTCGTCCGCATCTTTAATCCATACACCGTGTCAAACACTTATGTCTTCTTGAATTTAGACATTCGTCTGTGTCTACTGTTCCCCGGAAGAGTCCCAGCAAATTTCAATAAATTATTTCCTTTCTATCTGACATTCATCCTATGTCATGATACCTTCCGGCATCCGTACCCTGCCAGGTGATCGTCCTTCACCTTTTTGATAATCGTTCTTCATCACCCCCAGTGGAGTCTCTATTCATTAGAACCCCTTTTCTATCCGACATTCGTCTTATGTCGTGATATTTTCAGCAGCCGTCCCCTGCTAGGTGATCGTCCTTCACCTCCTGATGATCGTCCTTCATCATTTTATCCGGTGGTCGTTCCCATCGTCGATTCTTTTATCTGACATTCGTCCTATGTCAGGACAAACCCCGAGAGCAGCCGTACCCTGCTAGGTGATCGTCCTTCACCTCTTGATGATCGTCCTTCATCATGCTTATCTGATGGTCGTCCCCATCGTCGACCTTTTCTATCCGACATTTGTCCTATGTCGTGATACTTTTCGGCAACCGTACCTTGCCAGGTGATCGTCCTTCACCTTAGATGACCGTCCCTCATCTTATCCCCAACAGAGCATCCGTCCCCTGCTAGGTGATCGTCATTCACCTCCGATGACCGTACCTCATCATTTATTTCATTTATGCCTTGATCTTGATGGTCGTCCCCATCATCTACCTATAATCCCCAGAGAGTCCTATATCTTTATTTGATGGTCGTCCCCATCATAATCTCTTATATCCCCGACTTGTCGGCCGTCCCCGTCATCGCTTCATCCCCAGCAGTCGTCCTCTGCTCGACGGTCGTCCTCCGTCGCCCTCACTGTTAAATATAATTTATTTTTCCCTTTACAATCTATATCCCTTTTCTTCTTCATTCTGTGAGTGCAAATTTTGGACTGTCTTTGGTATTCAACCACAAGTTATCTTGTTCGCCTGTTAAGCCGTCGCTTACATCCTGCACAGCTAACTCATGTTTGAATAGGGGCAGATGTAAACACCCCAAATTTGCCCTCACCCATTCACACCATGGCTTGTGATCTTTTCATATGCATAAATTCAATCATAGCATCTCATATTGCATAGTTGCTTCACTGCATTGATTCAAAGTCATCTGCATCTAGGGTTTGTGATCTGAGCAATCCAAGAGCCACTTGAACCATTCCAAAGGTCATCAATCATCTCAAAGGGGTCCATGTGTGTTCAAGCATCATATTATATCCCCACAAAGTCAAGAAAGTCAAAGAATCACAAGAACTGAGGAAGGCATGGAAGCAGAGCCAAGTTTAACTGCACAGATGACCTAGAATTAGGGTTTTGGTTTCATAGGCCATAACTCCAATTTTTTTGGTCATTCTTGTTTCTATTGGTCTTTATATGATATAGGGATCATGCATATCAATTTTCATGAAGAAATTCCATGGGGAAGGCATCTGATCAAGAGATGACTTCTTGAGCAAGTCAGTGCAAAATTAGGGCATCTGAGGCCCCCAATGACCCAACCAAAGGGTGTTCTTCATCATTTTGAATGTTTATGATCTTTATTTGATCATAGAAGATGTTAGAAGTTCACAAAATTGAAGAATTTCAAGCCATTTGCAAAGTTGCCTTTTTGGGAAAGTGACTTGTAATGGAAACTTGCCATTTTGGGAAAGTTTTTCAACCTCCTCAAATTGATTCAAAAATGCCTAAAATGAGAAAACTTTGGTCATGAAAGTTGTAGAATGGATCATTCCCTTTTCAAAAAGTACAAGAATTTGTCCTAATTCATTTTGGATCAAAAGTTATGGCTTGTCAAAGTTGGGAAAAATCACATAAATTCAAGTTTTGTACCAAAGAGGCATTTTGCAAAGTGGTATGATCAAGCATTTTAAAGACTTCAAATGTGCACAAACTCTTCACAACATGCTCATGTGACTTCTAAAAATAAGAATTGGCCCAAAAATTATGCATCTTGGTGCCTTGAACTTCATGAATTTCCAAAGGGGCCAAAGATGTACCAACTTGCAAAAACTCATGAAGCCATGCCTCTACTTGTTACAGCTCACAATATCTGGTCCACAAGAACTCCATGATCTCAGCTGAGCCAAACCATGCCCCTATCACAACCTCACACTTGCCCATACCTCAAGTACACCTAACTTGGACTTTATGCAAAAACACCCATACCAATCAGCCTGTGCCACGCCAACTATTCTGACCAATCAAGACTTTACAAACACAATTCAAGCAAGCCATTTCATATCATCTTGAAGCCTGAACACACACACAAGCCAGCATACACAAAAATCCTCCATCTTGCATTTTCTATCGAATCCCTTAACTCAACCACCCATTCCTCAAATTTCTTCCACCATCCATCTCAAAACACTCCACTGATCATCCCTGACCCTTCACCTTGCCTTGAAACCCCCTGAAACTGAAATACGATTCTCACCCCTCACTGAACAGAACTCCTTCAAACTCACAAACCAGCCAAAATAAACTCCAAACAAGTTTTGCAAACACTTGAGGGAGGTCAGTAGAGTTGATTGGAAGCAAGGAGGCAAGCTGAAAGCTCCAAACTGAAAGCTTCACCTCAGGTAGTTTCGAAATTTATTTTTTCCAGAAGCTCTATTTTAAGTTCTCAACTTGTTAAGTTTGATCCCCTGAGTTCATTGAACTTTTTATTTTTGAAAATGATGAAGAATTGAGAGTGTATTGTTTGCCTGAAATTTCTGCCATTTTTGTTCATAGCTTCGAATCTTGTTAATGGTGAGAAATAAATTCCATTTGAGGGCAGGGATGAGCTTAGGGAGGTGAGAGGAAGTGATCTAGAGCTTTAGAGCTCCAGAAATAACCTAGGGAGTGAGTTTGGAATTTTTAGGGAGGGATGTCACCGGAGAAGACGACCGGAGCTCTTCTCCGGTGACCTGAAAGTCATTAGGTCATTAATTGTGTTTAGGGTTTAGTTTGAATGTGGACCGTAGATGTGTTTGACTAGGGTTGACTCCCACGCGAACGAATGGCCTGGATCTCTCATTAAAACCCTAATCTTATTTAATTAGTTTAATTAATCCAGTTTAAATTAATTGACTCAGTTTGAATTCCAGCCACAGGATCTGGCGCGCAGTCAAACCCCCCCTTCCCCAAAATCAATCCTGGCCCTTCCCTCTGCATACTTCCATTTTATTTTAATTTTTATTTCATTTAATTTGATTTATCTTTTACATTTTATTTAAAATAGCAAAAATCATTTAAAAATTACGAAAATTTTTGTCAAAGATTTCACTAATTTTTAAAACCCAAAAATATTTTTATTTTTAGTTTTTGCACTGAAAATTATTTTTAAATCATTTAAATGTTTATTTTTAATTAATTAATGGAAATTAATTAATTAAAAATGCATTTAGGTATTTAAAAATCACAAAAAAATTCACATTGCATTTAGAAACATTGTCCAACTCTCAAACCGAATTTCTTTTTAGTTCTTGATGCCTTTTGATCATTTTCATTGTAATTAATTTCATTTTAAGGTAATATTTTGTTCCAAACTTCAAAAATTTCATTCTGCCTAACCCTTGAGAGTTGGATGATGATTCTTCTTGCATTGCATCCTTCAAAGCATGTAGTTTATAGGATAAATTTGGTTTGATTTGATCTTGCATTTTCAATTTGTTTAGCATTTTTCTTGATGAGGTACCCCCAAAACCCTAGCAATCTTAGGAAATTCATAACTTACACTAGGTTAAGAGTTGGATCCTCCCCTTTGGGCAGTGAGCTTGTATAGGTTTAGGGTATCTTTGATTGCATTTTCAAATTTTTATCATGTCATTTGCTTCTGGTTTTGGATTTTTGCTTTGCATGATGCATGTAACCCTAATTTGTGCCTTCCCTTGCATCCATCTTCCATTTGCTTGCATACCATGACTTGCTGTTGCACCCCAAAATTTGCCCTCACAATACAAGACTTTGTGTGCTAAGAAGGTTCACAAGGTTCACAAGATTCACAATGCTTTCAATACCTTTCATGAGGTTCATGAAGTCTACAAGTCACTTCATGAAGGTTCACAAGGTTCACAAGCTTCCCAATGCTTTCAATACCTTTCATGAGGTTCATGAGGTCTACAAGTCACTTCATGAAGGTTCACAAGGTTCACAAGATTCACAATGCTTTCAATACTTTTCATGAGGTTCATGAAGTCTACAAGTCACTTCATGAAGGTTCACAAGGTTCACAAGATTCACAATGCTTTCAATACTTTTCATGAGGTTCATGAAGTCTACAAGTCACTTCATGAAGGTTCACAAGGTTCACAAGATTCACAATGCTTACAAAACCTTCCTGAGGTGCATAAGGTCTACAAGTCACTCTATGAAGGTTCACAAGGTTCACAATACCTCCCATGATGTTCACAAGACATTTTATGATGGTTCACAAGGTTCACAAAGTTCACAACTGGTCAGAAGAGTTGACAATTCCCTCAGACAATGCACCTCCTAAGTAGTGCATCCAAAACTAGGGTTTTGACTTTAAGCAGTCTAAATGGACTTCCAAGACTTCAAGTGAGCTTCATAACATCTTATATGTGTGTAAGAACCCCCATGACAAGTTTCAAGACTTTTCTCAGAAGTTTGCTCAGTCAGATGATCAGATAAGTCAAAATCAGTCAATGCAGTTAAAAAGTCAAACTGAGGTCAACTGTGGTCAAACCAAAGTCAAACTTTATGATTTTTTGCCAACATCAAGTATATAAAGTAAAATTCATCATTTGATCAAGGATTGATCATGATTCATCAAGGAGATTCCAGATCATCAAGAATCAGGAGTTTCTAAATTAGGGTTTCCTCAGTAAAAGTCAACTAAACTTTGACCAGTCATAACTTTCACATACTTCATCACCAAGTCTCCATCCAAAGCTCATTTTGAAGGAAATTGAATTCTATACAACTTTGTGTCTCACAAGCCAAGCCCAAAAATGCTTCATTTGGAAGGTATGAGCTAAGACATTATAGGTCATTTCAAAAGTCAACAAAAAGTCAACAACTTCAAAAGGGCATAACTTGAGATTGGTAAATGATATGGACATGAAACCAGTGGTGTTGTTTAGAGGACTCTTCAAGCTTTCCAAAATGTCCAAGAACACCCTCATAGCATTAAAATTGAAGGATATGTGCCCTTGCAAAGTTGGGAAATTTTGGGTTGGTTTATGATGAAAATGGAGGTCTAAAACCAATTTCTTCCAAATGGGCTTGCCAAATAATGACCCAACCCATACAATGACTTCATGCACGACCCAAACCATTAAAAATCAGAATTTTTATTATTTTATTTTTATTTATTTTGATTTAATTCATTAAAAATCATTTTAAATAAAAATAAAATATGAAAATGTAAGATTTGATTTGGATTAAGCTTCTAGAAAGTCTTAAATATTGATTGGAATTGAAGAGGAAAGAAATCATGAGGTTTGGCCAAAAATAGAAAGCATTCACACATGAATATTTGATTTTTAAGGCATGATCAATTTGGATCTTTTCATATCAAATTCTTCATACAACCAATCAATTTTTTGACCTAAAATCAATCACCTATAAGTACTAAACACAACCCTATTGCAAGAGGAGGGATTACACAGCTCCAAGAGTAAGTTCACAAAATCAAAAATCCTTCACAAAACTCACATTCGGTTTTCAATTTTCAGGACCTTTGAAGGTAAAATAAGAACATAGCAATGTTCCTTGGACCTCATTGAAGCATTATCATCACTCATATGCATCAAAACCATGCTATATTGCTCAACCCGAATCCACTTTTATCTTAAAAATTCAAATTTTTGAATTCATTAATATATGCATTATAAACTGTTTTTGATGATTGGTATGTGTTTGTTGTGATGCCTAGATTGTTTCTGGATACAAGAATCAAAGAAAACAGCCCTAACCCGCAAGTTGCCATAGCTAGGGTTTAAGCTTCAAATTTGGGGTTTTGCGATTTAAGTAATATAAATGAATTCTATTGACATAGATTGATTGGGTGAACCATAAGGAACTCAATGACATCTTCAATTCCATGAATTTGTACTGTTTCATCAATGTTTGATTTTCGTAGGTTCTGAATGTTGAAGAACACGCAGGAGATTTCGCAGGTAAAATTGCATGAAATTTCGCAGGTAATATGGAGAAGATGAAGGCTGTTGGCGCGTCCTGGAAATTCGAATTTTGTTTAAAATATTTTATGTTTTAGTGTTTGTTTGTTATCACAAGCGTGCAACTTGTCTCAGTGGTAAGGATGGTATGCATATTGTATGATGGCACTGGTTCGATACTTGGCTTGGTGCATTTTTTTTCCTCTTATTTTTCAGGTTAAGCGTACATAATATATTATGTATTGTTGCCAACACATTAGCAGAATTGCTCACCTAGCTGGATGGTCATGCGTGCGTTTGTGTATTCAAGAGGTCCTGGGTTCGATTCCTCCCCCAGGCCTTTTGGTTTTCATTATTTTTTGTGATTTTTCAAGACATGGCATAAAACAAATTTGATCTATTCCTCTATCACCTGCGCTTGGCTGGCCTAGTGGTGGATTTTGGTGTTGGCAGGCAGAACGTCCTGGGTTCAAATCCCAACAAGGTAAGTCCCATCTTTTTGCTTCTTTTTTTATTTTGTCTTATTTATTTAATTATTATTATTATTAATAAATCATATAATTAAATAATGTTGTATGTATTCAATGATCTTAAAAATTCTAAAATTCTTTTCTTAATTCAAAAAATTATTTTTTTTATTTTATGTATTTAAATTATAATATATGTATATTAATTAAAATAATTTTGTATATTATATTATAAACCCTTAAATATTTTTCTAAACAAACCCTAATTTTGTAAAACCTAATTTATTTTCTAAATAATAAAAACTAATTTTATATTATGATTTAAATTTCTAATTTTTGTAAATATAATTACTATATACATATTTATTTAATATAATTAAATTTTGTAAATATATTTATAACTTATGTGAATATTTCTAAAATTTGTTTGTAATCTAAATTATATATATAAATAATTTTTAATATGTGTTTAGAAACAATTGAACCTATAATAATTAAATTTTGTAATTATAATATGCTTAAAAATAATTTAATAATTTGTACATAAATTAAAATGTTATAATAATTATTTAATTGTTCATATTTCCTCTTGTTTTTTTTAAATAATTGTCTATATTAAAAATCTAACTTTTGTTTATTACTTTAATCATGTTCTTATAATATTTTGCTAATTCTATTTATTTTAATTATTGTTATTATTACTAATCCATTTATTTTCTAATTATGCTTATTATTATTATTTTACTAACCTTATTTATTTATTTTTTATTATTACTAACCCCTATTATAATTTGCTTATTTATTTATTTTTTGCTTATTATTTATATTTTGCTTCTATATTTATTTTTGCTATTTATTTTTTTAATTGCTTATTATAATTATTATGTAATTGCTCCTGGATGTAATTTTTGTAAATATTTAAATTATTTAATTTGCTTGCTATGGTTAGTAAAATAGGGAGTGTAAACATGTATTTATATTTAAAATCAAATTTAGATCATTTTAATTAAAGATAAATAAAATTAAACACTCACACACGTAAGTCGATTTTTAATCGCCATCTCACTTTCTAGGGTTGCCTCTCAATGTTGCCTATTCAAAAAGGTCAAGTGGGGTGTATAAAGCAAAGTCCCTTAAAAAGAAAAGTCATCAAGTCCCTTAATGGTTGCCTTTATAAAAGATCTTGTCCCTTTCGAATAATGATGACAGTCCCTCCTAAATGCTTAATACACCCCACAGTTGCCTTCATTAAACAGATGTCCCTCATATGTCCCTTACATCCAAGGTAATGACTACCTATTCCTTAATAATAGGGATAGTTTTACCATTTAAAGGATAAAGAACAGGAAAACTTAAAACTGTAGGGTAGGTTCCTCATAGTTGCTTGCTCACTTCATTTAAAAACTTTTCAAACACTTCACAAATTTTCAAACACTTTTCAAACACAAGTTTTTACGCATCCGTACATGGATCATTATTAACTTTCATGAAAATTTCTATTCACACACCTCACCTTTTCAAAAAACAATTCAAAGTGAGCTAAGTAACTAAGAGCCCATGGATAACCATGGATGTAAAGGGTGCTAACACCTTCCCTTTACATAACCTACCCCCCGGACCCAAAAATCTTTTAAAAGGTCTTTCCTGTTCTTTTATGCCTTTCCTTTGGATAAAATAAAAGTCGGTGGCGACTCTTGCTATCCGCAACATAACTAAAGTCAGTTCTCCCACCGTGTTACAGGACTGGCGACTCTGCTGGGGATTTGTAGTATTAAAGAGGGGTACCCTTAGGAATTAGATCACTTTAAAATTGTTTGCCTTGATTGCTTTATATTATCTTGTTGGGGTGCTCTTATGTGTGAAAGATCCTAACCCGGATCTAGTGTACCTTAGGTAAATGGCAATAGACCAAGGAAACTGTACGACGTATATCGATATGGTTGATCTGGTGGCCATAGTTAGTGCGACTTCTTGGTTGGTGCTTATGTTCCTTAAGTCAAGTTGAGGATAATATGAGGCTGCCATATGTTGTCAATGCACTAACTAACTTTTAGAACCCTAATTATCCCATCTTGGCCTTTAGAAAGTAGTGAGGTAACCGGCTTTGGTGCAGACTGAAGTTGGTTGACACTCGATACTACGCTCATTGAGATCTTAAACTTGGAGGGTTTTGGTTGGCAAGTAAGTTGCCTTCTGAGCAACCACCCTTGTGAAGGATCAATGATATTGAGATCCCTTAGAACCTGGTTACTTTTGTAGGACAAGATGAACCAACTAACTCCAGGGGAGGGTACTTACCATTGAACCTCATGCAAGCCTTTAAACCTAGGGCTATGGTGTGACTTGTTTGTGTGTGCCACATGTTTGTGATTGAGCATAACATCATGACATCATCATGCATCATAAGCATAGCATTTTCACTAACCATTTCAAGGACCAAAAGATTTATCTTTGTTCTTTGTTGCAGGTCATGGCTTCTGCTCGTAGAAACACCATCAGGATCAACTTTGTGGGCATACCTCCCAAGCTTAAAGAGTTGGTTTCTCAAGTGTCTGATCACTCCCAGTTTATCAAGAGACATGGTCACCTATTGGATCTAGTCACCTCAGGATTCAATGAAGACATGATGAGTGTTCTGTTCCAGTTCTTTGACCCTAAGCACCATTGCTTTACATTCCCCGACTATCAGCTGGTTCCTACCATGGAGGAGTTCTCTAGACTTCTGGGCATACCTATTCTTGATCAAAGACCCTTCACAGGTTTGGAGAAGGATCTTAAACCAGAAGTTATTGTTGCAGCTCTACATCTGAAGAAGTCTGACATTGTTCTAGAAACAAGAAGCGGAGTTAAGGGTATTCTTGCTAAGGTGTTAATGGATAAAGCTCAAGTGTTCTTGAAGGCCATGAGTTATGATGCTTTTGAGGAGATCTTAGCCTTGCTGATTTATGGCTTAGTATTGTTCCCCAATCCAGATCAGTTCATAGACGTTCATGCCATAAACATATTCCTGAGTCACAATCCAGTGCCTACATTGCTTGGAGACATTCTACATTCTCTTCATACCCGTACTACAAGGGCAAGAGGAACTTTGATGTGCTGCATACCTTTGCTTTCTAGGTGGTTTATTTCTCACCTTCCTCGCTCAGTAATGAAGAATGAGCAAGGGTTCAGATGGTCCAAGAGGATCATGTCACTTTCTCACTCAGATATCCATTGGTGCTCCAGATCTATGGAGAATGTCACCATCATTGACCGTTGCGGGGAGTTTCCTAATGTGCCACTTCTAGGCATAAGAGGAGGCATCACCTATAACCC
The DNA here is from genome assembly GCA_963966055.1 of Lathyrus aphaca. Classification (NCBI taxonomy): domain Eukaryota; kingdom Viridiplantae; phylum Streptophyta; class Magnoliopsida; order Fabales; family Fabaceae; genus Lathyrus; species Lathyrus aphaca. The sequence continues at coordinate 326,111,139 of OZ014522.1, forward strand.
CTCTCTAGCTTTACGACAGTTTGGTTACGCTCGGAGTGATGGTCCACATGACATGTTGATTCAGGGCATTGTGTTTTATTACGACAACGATCTTCAAGGTTACCTTCAGAGATTCATACGAGCATGGGGAAAAGTAAATAGGGTTGACAGCAAGACACTGGAGCCTAAGTACACTATTCCTATGGAAGCTTATCTCAGATGGGTGCGATCTCGTGCTCAGACTCTCATGATGCCATATCCGGCTATCCTGCCAGTTACCATGGAACCTGTTGCTGAAGGAGATACTGCTTATACCATCCTTCACCCAGACATGCCTACTGACATGGAAGACTTGCAGAGATCCTGGATCCAACTGAAGGAGCAAAGGGATACTTTCGAGGCTCATTACAAAGCAAGCCAAGAAAGAATCCTGGAACTAACAAAGCAACTTCACAAGGAACAGAATCTCAATTCATACCTCAACACAAAGAGGAAACGTCCATGGGAGACTTAAAACCCCATCTTTTGTACTTATTTCATTTTATTTTTTGTAAGCCTAAAAGGCAAAACAAATTTATTACTAATAAAAGTTTACCTTCTTGTTTGTTTAAGCAAATTTAAATCCTGCGGTCCTTGAAAACATTGCATATGCATTCACATATCATTTCATTGCATCACAGGTTTATAATTGTGCACAGGTTTCTCATCTTCTCGCTGTTTATTTCAGCAATGGCTCTTGAACAATCAGTTAAGGATCTCCAGGCACAAAATGCACAGTTCCAAGAGCTGATCCTGAACCTGTCCAAGGGGCAGGATGAATTGAAGGCACTGCTGGCCAAGAAGACTAAGAAGACTAGAAGGTCAGCTGGTTTGATCAACATGGGAAGAAGGTTCAAAGGTCTTGCCAAGACCAAAGAACCAGCTGAAGACTATGAATCTGAGGAATCTGAAAAAGAGGGAGGCAGTCTCCACAACACTAAGGGGGACTCTGATTCCGAGGCTAATTATTATCATGAGCCTAATGAAGACAAATTCAAGATGCTGGTGGATAGGATGGATGCTATGGAGTTGCAGAAGTCATCTGGGCTGGATTTTGAGGATTTGAGTCTGATATCTGGGGTAGTCATACCCATTGGTTTCAAGGTTCCTACATTTGTTGTTTATGATGGGGTCTCTTGTCCCAAGCTGCATCTAAGGTCTTATGTCAGAAGAATTCAACCCCACACTGCTGATAAGAAGTTGTGGATCCATTTCTTTCAAGAGAGCTTATTTGGAGCTCAGCTAGAGTGGTATTATCAGTTGGAGAGTGTCAACATCAGAGACTGGAATGATCTTGCTGAAGCTTTCTATAAGCAGTATCAATACAATGCTGACTTAGCCCCCACTCGCATGCAGCTTCAGAGCATGTCTATGGGTGCCAAAGAAAGTTTTAAAGAGTATGCTCAGAAGTGGAGAGATTTAGCTGGAAGAGTTCAACCCCCTTTAACTGACAGGGAACTGGTTGATATGTTCATGTGTACGCTGAATGGTCCGTTTTACAGTCATCTCATTGGAAGCTCATCATCTGGCTTCACTGAGTTGATAATGACAGGGGAGCGAGTAGAAAATGGCATAAAGAATGGTAAAATCCAAGTGGGTACTTCCTCATCAGGTGCTGCAAAGAAGCCTCCCACTGGGAAGAAAGAATCCAATGTTGTTTATAGTCAGCCTGATCATAACAGAAGGCATCAGTCTGTTAGTGCAGTTCATATTTCAAATCCAACTCCTGCAACAACAGAGAAGCCACAGGGCAACCAACAGAGGGCTAGAAGACAGTTCACGAAGATCAACATGTCAATGGCTCAGGCATTGCAACACTTGTTGAAGGCTGAACTTATTACTTTGAAAGAGGCTCCTCAGAATCCTAATGTTACCTCTCCCAGGTACAATCCCAATGCACGGTGTGCATACCATTCAAATTGTCAAGGACACGATACTAATAATTGTTGGGTCTTGAAGAATAAAATTCAAGATATGATTGATGCTGGAGAAATTGAGTTTGATCCTCCGGGTACTCCAAATGTGATTACTGCTCCAATGCCAAATCACGAGAAGACTGTCAATGCCATTGAGGAAGATTTACACATCCATTCAGTAGCGGAGCTGACCACACCATTGTCTGTTATCAAGAAGAAGTTAGTACAAGCTGGGTTCTTTCCAGGTTGTCGTGAAGATTGTTTGTACTGTACCTATAAGCCGGATAGTTGCTTCAGATTGAGAGATGGAATTCAACGTCTCATGGATAAGTATACTATAGTGTTTGAAAGGAGACCGTCTTCTGTGGAGAGTATGGTGGATCATATTACTCAAGGTAGGAAGATTGAAGAGGTTGACATGGTTGACAAAGTGCCGGTGAGAATCACTTCCAAGGGACCTATTAAAATCACCCATCAGGGTCCAATCAAAATTACTGATGAAGGTCCTGTGAAAGTTGTTGCTGAAGCCAGAGTAGCTCATGTGGTTATTACTACTCCTGGTCCTATCCCGTATACGTCTGATAAAGCTGTGCCTTGGCATTATGGATCTGATGTCTACATCCATGGTGTTAAGCAAGAGCCCTTAGCTGATATGCCCGTTGATGTTGACAATATTGCTGGATCTAGTAAGATCACACGCAGTGGAAGAGTCTTCTCTCCTCCAGTTGCTTCCAAGAATGCAGTTACTCCTGCTGCTACTTCCACCACTGATGCTCGGGGCAAGGGTCCTGTTATTGAGCCTGTATCTACTGATGTGCCAGCTGCTGATGATCTCTCTAAGCAGATGGAAGAAGTATTGAAAATCATTCGCAAGAGTGATTATGACATTGTTGATCAGTTGGGGCATACTCCCTCAAAGATTTCTATGTTGTCCCTGTTGTTATGTTTTGAAGCTCATGCAAAAGCTTTGATCAAGTTTCTGAAGACTGCTCATGTACCCAGTGCAATTTCTGTTGACCAATTTGAGAACTGTGTTGCCCACCTGACCTATGACAATGGGTTAGGATTTTCTGATGCTGATCTGACCCCTGCCAAGAGGGATCATAACAGGGCCTTGCATATCTCAATTGAATGCAGGGGCACCACCCTGTCACATGTACTGATAGACAATGGTTCCTCTCTGAATGTGTTGCCCAAGGAAGTCCTGAACAAGCTGAGTCCTGAAGATGCTGTGCTGAAGCCCAGTAACATTGTGGTGAAGGCTTTTGATGGTTCTAGAAGAGTAGTACATGGGGAAATTGATCTTCCAATCAAAGTTGGCTCCCAGGTCTTTACTGCTACATTTTATGTGATGGATATTCGTCCTTCATACTCTTGTCTGCTTGGTCGTCCCTGGATCCATGGGGCAGGTGCTGTAACCTCCACTTTACATCAGAAATTGAGATATCCGGTAGAAGGAAGGGTTGTTACTGTCTATGGAGAAGAAGAATACTTTGTCAGCCATGTGAATACTTTCAAATATCTGGAAATGGAAGGTGAATACATTGAGACTCCGTTTCAGACGTTTGAAGTGGTTCCTTGGGTTGTTAATGATTATGTAGCTCCTCCTGTTGCGAAGAAAGTTCCTGTGGTCACCAGAAAACCTCCAACAATGGCAATGGCCTCCCTCAATGATGCTAGAGCTGTGGTGGATGAAGGTGGTTGTACTATTTGGGGTCAGCTTCCTGATATTCCATACAAGTATGACAAGTTTGGTTTGGGTTTCACTGCAGAGTCCCAGAAGGCTGTTCGTCGTGCTCGTGCTGTTCGTATCACCAATCAAGGGGTTATGAAAGATCAGATCAATGCTGTGGGAGACTATGATGAAGACTACAACTTGGATGCTTGGATTTTTCCTACTGTGGGTGCTGGACTCAATAATTGGAAAGCTGAAGATGTTATCCCTATCTCCTTTAGTCAGGAGTAAATACTATTACTGTGTTGTTGCTTTTAAGTTTATAATTTCTTGAACAATTAAAACTCTCAAGCCTTGTGCCTTACCCGGGGCACAATGGTGTGCTTGTTACGGGCTGTCATTTCATTTGCATACCTCATTCAATAAAATCAGTGGACGTTTCGTTTTCGTAAATATTGTGTTCCTTGTATTTCTTTTCTTTTATTTTTGTTTTATCAGCTATGTGTTCTTACACACACCCACGTCACTAAAATGCAGATCCTCATCCACTCTGGATCCTGTTGATAACAGTTCTACTATTGCCAATTATAATTTCGAGAATCCGATCTATCAAACTGAAGATGGAAATGAGGACGATTGTGAAGTACCTGTAGAGCTTGCTAGGTTGTTACAACAAGAGGAGAAAGCTATACAGCCACATGAAGAGCCAGTTGAAGTTGTGAATCTGGGAACTGAAGAAAACAGGAAAGAGGTCAAGATAGGGGCTGATTTAGAGGACAGTGTCAAGAGCAGGTTGATTCAGATGTTACGTGACTATGTAGAGATCTTTGCTTGGTCTTATGAAGATATGCCAGGGTTAGATACAAACATTGTGGTTCATCGTTTACCAGTAAAAGAAGATTGTCATCCAAAGAAGCAGAAGGTTCGTCGTATGCGTCCTGAGATGTCAGAAAAGATCAAAGCAGAGGTAATGAAACAGTTTGATGCAGGGTTCTTAGCAGTGACTTCTTATCCTCAGTGGGTTGCAAATGTGGTACCAGTTCCTAAGAAAGATGGTAAGGTACATATGTGTGTAGACTACAGAGATTTGAACAAGGCTAGCCCCAAAGATGACTTTCCACTTCCTCATATTGATGTTCTGGTAGACAACACAGCTCAGCATAAGGTATTCTCTTTTATGGATGGTTTCTCTGGTTACAATCAAATCAAGATGGCACCTGAAGATATGGAAAAGACAACATTTGTTACACAGTGGGGCACCTTTTGCTATAAGGTGATGCCATTTGGGTTGAAGAATGCAGGGGCAACATATCAGCGTGCTATGGTGGCTTTGTTTCATGATATGATTCATCATGAGATAGAGGTGTATGTGGATGATATGATAGCCAGATCTCAGAATGAAGAACAACATCTTGATCATTTGCATAAATTGTTTGAGAGGTTAAAGAAATACAAGTTGAGATTGAACCCAAACAAGTGTACTTTTGGAGTTAGATCTGGAAAGCTCCTGGGTTTTATTGTCAGTGGAAAAGGTATTGAAGTGGATCCTGCAAAAGTGAAAGCTATACGAGATATGCCAGCTCCCCGTACTGAGAAGGAGGTTAGAGGTTTCTTGGGACGATTGAACTACATTGCAAGATTTATTTCCCAATTGACTGCCATCTGTGAACCAATATTCAAGTTGTTGAAGAAAGATCAGGTGATGGAGTGGAATGATGGGTGCCAGACTGCCTTTGATGAAATCAAGAGATATCTGTTAGAACCTCCAATTTTGATGCCACCAGTTGATGGAAGACCCTTGATCATGTACTTAACTGTGTTAGACAACTCAATGGGGTGTGTGTTGGGCCAACATGACGAGTCTGGTCGAAAAGAGCAGGCAATATACTACGTTAGCAAAAAGTTTACCGACTGTGAAACAAGATACTCACTGCTCGAGAAAACTTGCTGCGCTTTGGCATGGGCTGCTCGCCGATTAAGACAGTATATGTTGACCCATACTACCTTATTGATTTCGAAGATGGATCCTATCAAGTACATATTTGAGAAACCTGCTCTCTCCGGAAGAATTGCAAGATGGCAAATGATCTTGACAGAATATGACATACAGTATACTACTCAGAAGGCCATTAAGGGAAGTGTTGTTGCTGATCATTTGGCCCATCAAGCAGTGGATGATTACCAGTCAATGAGTTTTGAGTTCCCTGATGAAGATATTATGATTATTACCAAAGAACCTGGACAATATGACGGACCTGAACAAGGATCCCGATGGACTATGGTTTTTGATGGTGCCTCCAATGCACTTGGTAATGGTGTTGGTGTTGTGATTAGTTCCCCTGAAGGTTGTCATACCCCGATTACTGCCAGACTTTGTTTCTATTGTACCAATAACATGGCTGAGTATGAGGCATGTATCCTGGGTATTAAAGCTGCTATTGATATGAAGATTCAGTTCCTTGATGTGTATGGAGATTCAGCCCTGGTAGTAAGTCAGATTAAAGGAGATTGGGATACCAAGCATGATAACCTCATTCCTTACAGAGAGCATGTGTTGTCTTTAATCCCACATTTCAAAGAGATTACCTTTGGACATATTCCACGAAGAGAGAATCAGTTGGCAGATGCATTGGCCACCATGGCATCCATGTTTGAGATCAGCTGGGATGATGAAGCTCCTAAGATTACTATTGATAGATTTGAAAAGCCTGCATACTGCAATGAGATTGATACAGAAGGGGCAGAGGAGAAGCCTTGGTTCTATGAAGTAAAAAGATATCTTGAAGCTCAGGAGTTCCCTGAAGGGGCACCTGTCAAAGATAGGAAATTTCTGAGAAGGTTTTCTGCTAAGTTCTTTTTGAGTAATGGGATTTTGTACAAGCGCAATCATGACTCAACTATGCTTCGTTGTGTGGATAAGAAGGAAGCAATTGAGATTATGGAAGATATGCATGATGGGATCTTTGGAACTCATTCTAGTGGACATACCATGGCAAAGAAGATATTGAGAGCAGGTTACTATTGGTCTACCATGGAAGCTGACTACTATCAACATTCTAGAACATGTCACAAATGTCAAATCTACGCTGATAAAGTCCATGTACCTCCATCACCATTGAATGTGTTGACTTCTCCTTGGCCCTTTGCCGTGTGGGGAATTGATATCATTGGTGAGATCAAGCCTACTGCTTCTAATGGGCATCGTTTCATCCTGGTTGCTATTGATTACTTCACGAAGTGGGTAGAGGCAGCTTCATTTGCATCTGTTACTAAGAATGTTGTGGCTCGATTCATTAAGAATAATCTCATATGTAGGTATGGCATCCATGAAAGGATTATCACTGACAATGGCTCTAATCTGAACAACACTATGATTACTGATCTTTGCACGCAGTTCAAGATTAAGCATCACAACTCTTCTCCGTATCGTCCAAAGATGAATGGGGCAGTGGAAGCTGCTAATAAGAACATTAAGAAGATTGTACAGAAAATGACTGTTACTTACAAGGATTGGCACGAGATGTTACCATTTGCTCTTCATGGTTATCGTACTACAATACGTACTTCAACAGGGGCAACCCCATTCTCCTTAGTCTATGGTATGGAAGCAGTTCTACCTATTGAAGTTCAGATTCCCTCCTTGAGAATTATGAAGGATGCAGGCTTGGATGAAGATGAGTGGATTCAGACCCGACTTGACCAGATAAACTTGATTGATGAGAAGAGGTTAGCAGCAGTTTGTCACGGCCAGATGTACCAGAAACGGATGATCAAAGCTTTTAACAAGAAAGTTAAGCCAAAGGTATATCAGGCTGGTGATTTGGTAATCAAGCGTATCATATTACCACAGGGTGATCCTAGGGGCAAGTGGACTCCTACATATGAAGGACCATTTGTGGTTAAAACAGTATTCTCAGGAGGTGCCATGATACTTACTACTATGGATGGTGAAGACTTCCCACAGCCCGTAAACGCAGACATAGTTAAAAAATACTACGCATGAAAAGAGACCCGCTAGGTTGACTGGCCTAGGCAAAAATAAGGGCATCCCGGCAAACCAAAAGGGTTTGGGAAAAAATTAGGGATATATATAAAAAGATGTACACCCGGCAAGTCGAAAACCTGAAAAGGAGGCTTGGGCAAAAAGGGTATCCCGGTGGATTGAAAACCTGAAAGGGCAATCCAGGCAAAAGTTAGGGATTAAAGCGTATGACTATGTCTCGTTTGGATCACCCGTGAAACTGCAACCAGTTGTACTACTTACTTAAGCTCAAACAGATAAGGCTCAATCCAATCGTTTCCGTCTCAACAGCAGAAGATGAGATACTTGAAGATAATGGCAATAGTAGAATTGAAACTCAATAGGATTATTTCTCGCATAGCTGATTCTCTTTGTTCTGTAAAAACTCTATGACAAAATCCTCTTACTAGGGTTTATGTCTCCTTGTACAAATTTACCCGTGTATGGGTCACTTTTTGATATAAATAAATTCCATCTTTTGAATCCAGATTTACTTTTACCCTATTTACATAAGCGAAACGTCCATTGGTTGTGAATGTATGTATGCTTTTGAATATGGTTGATGTTTACAATAAATGCATGTATGCTTAATATGATTGATGTTTACCAGAAATGCATGAAAATGCAGTAATAGTATTTACTAAGGACGAACGAGGGAAGGATTTCAACAAAGTTTCGCCGGTTCACCTTTACAAGACAGTTACAAACCCTCAGTGGGACGAATCCATCTTCATAAAGTCTCATCTCCCCTGGAATTTATATCCATCTCTTTTATCCTCATACGGATATACGGGAATTTACTTTCCAATAAGGGTACGACGAACGAAGACGGGAGGTTATATATGCCCTACTATCAAACGAAGACGAATGTTATATATGCCTTGCTATCCCCAGCAGACGGGAGGTTATATATACCTTGTTATCCCCAGCATAAGGAAGGTTATGTATAATATATTCTTCAACAACGAATCGGGATTTATTTTCCCTGGCCAGCAGTTGTTATACGAAGATATCCAGGCGCTTCCGGCAGTATCATATCATACATACATCATTTATATCATACCATAACATACATATCCATAGATGCATAATACATTTACTTAGGTGCATCATACTATGCATGCATACAGGTTGCATAAACTAACATTCTCCCTGCAGGATAGTTATATGCAGATAAAACAATATCAACAATTCACAACGGGTCAGAGAGGATCCATACATTACTCAAGATGTCCTCGGAGAGTAGGCAAACGGTCTGTAAGAAGATCCATTCCCTAATCCAGGATATTTCCAGAAGATTTCATCTATCTGGTCGTGAATAGCAGGAAAACGGTCTGTACAAAGATCCATTCCCTGGTTCAAGATATTTTCGGAAGATTTAATCTATTGGCCCTTGAATAGCAGGCAAACGGTCTGTACAAAGATCCATTCCCTGGTTCAAGATATTTTTCAAAAGAACAAATCCTGACGTTCTTTTGACCTTGGAGAGTAGGCAAACGGTCTGTAAAAAGATCTATTCCCTAATCCAGGATATTTCCAGAAGATTTCATCTATCTGTTCTTGAATAGCAGGAAAACGGTCTGTACAAAGATCCATTCCCTGGTTCAAGATATTTTCGGAAGATTTAATCTATTGGCCCTTGAATAGCAGGCAAACGGTCTGTACAAAGATCCATTCCCTGGTTCAAGATATTTTTCAGAAGAACAAATCCTGACGTTCTTTTGACCTTGGAGAGTAGGCAAACGGTCTGTAAAAAGATATATTCCCTAATCCAAGATATTTCCAGAAGAGACAATCGTCACGAAGATTTATTTCTACTGGTCTATTCAACAAATTCAAGTTATAAACGATTCAGAGACGGCCTATACGAAGACCTAGTACTGAAATCTAGTATCAATACAAAGCTATCATCACATCCAGTTCTTTAGATGGCATCTCTAAGCCCATCTCCAGTTCTTCCAAGTGGCATCTTTAAGCCCACTCAAGCATATACAACCAACCATCAATATCACTCTATGCACTGGTGAGTGCAAATTTTTGAGCTTTTGTGTTCAATCCCCTTCAACCTTCCATGTCACGACTGGCAAATATACCAATCTAACCCCTCAGGTTTCAGAAAATTGAACAGGGGCAGCTGTTGCACCCCAAAATTTGCCCTCACAATACAAGACTTTGTGTGCTAAGAAGGTTCACAAGGTTCACAAGATTCACAATGCTTTCAATACCTTTCATGAGGTTCATGAAGTCTACAAGTCACTTCATGAAGGTTCACAAGGTTCACAAGCTTCCCAATGCTTTCAATACCTTTCATGAGGTTCATGAGGTCTACAAGTCACTTCATGAAGGTTCACAAGGTTCACAAGATTCACAATGCTTTCAATACTTTTCATGAGGTTCATGAAGTCTACAAGTCACTTCATGAAGGTTCACAAGGTTCACAAGATTCACAATGCTTTCAATACTTTTCATGAGGTTCATGAAGTCTACAAGTCACTTCATGAAGGTTCACAAGGTTCACAAGATTCACAATGCTTACAAAACCTTCCTGAGGTGCATAAGGTCTACAAGTCACTCTATGAAGGTTCACAAGGTTCACAAGGTTCACAATACCTCCCATGATGTTCACAAGACATTTTATGATGGTTCACAAGGTTCACAAAGTTCACAACTGGTCAGAAGAGTTGACAATTCCCTCAGACAATGCACCTCCTAAGCAGTGCATCCAAAACTAGGGTTTTGACTTTAAGCAGTCTAAATGGACTTCCAAGACTTCAAGTGAGCTTCATAACATCTTATATGTGTGTAAGAACCCCCATGACAAGTTTCAAGACTTTTCTCAGAAGTTTGCTCAGTCAGATGATCAGATAAGTCAAAATCAGTCAATGCAGTTAAAAAGTCAAACTGAGGTCAACTGTGGTCAAACCAAAGTCAAACTTCATTATTTTTTGCCAACATCAAGTATATAAAGTAAAATTAATCATTTGATCAAGGATTGATCATGATTCATCAAGGAGATTCCAGATCATCAAGAATCAGGAGTTTCTAAATTAGGGTTTCCTCAGTAAAAGTCAACTGAACTTTGACCAGTCATAACTTTCACATACTTCGTCACCAAGTCTCCATCCAAAGCTCATTTTGAAGGAAATTGAATTATCTACAACTTTGTGTCTCACAAGCCAAGCCCAAAAATTCTTCATTTGGAAGGTATGAGCTAAGACATTATAGGTCATTTCAAAAGTCAACAAAAAGTCAACAACTTCAAAAGGGCATAACTTGATATTGGTAAATGATATGGACATGAAACCAGTGGTGTTGTTTAGAGGACTCTTCAAGCTTTCCAAAATGTCCAAGAACACCCTCATAGCATTAAAATTGAAGGATATGTGCCCTTGCAAAGTTGGGAAATTTTGGGTTGGTTTATGATGAAAATGGAGGTCTAAAACCAATTTCTTCCAAATGGGCTTGCCAAATAATGACCCAACCCATACAATGACTTCATGCACGACCCAAACCATTAAAAATCAGAATTTTTATCATTTTATTTTTATTTATTTTGATTTAATTCATTAAAAATCATTTTAAATAAAAATAAAATATGAAAATGTAAGATTTGATTTGGATTAAGCTTCTAGAAAGTCTTAAATATTGATTGGAATTGAAGAGGAAAGAAATCATGAGGTTTGGCCAAAAATAGCAAGCATTCACACATGAATATTTGATTTTTAAGACATGATCAATTTGGATCTTTTCATATCAAATTCTTCATACAACCAATCAATTTTTTGACCTAAAATCAATCACCTATAAGTACTAAACACAACCCTATTGCAAGAGGAGGGATTACACAGCTCCAAGAGTAAGTTCACAAAATCAAAAATCCTTCACAAAACTCACATTCGGTTTTCAATTTTCAGGACCTTTGAAGGTAAAATAAGAACATAGCAATGTTCCTTGGACCTCATTGAAGCATTATCATCACTCATATGCATCAAAACCATGCTATATTGCTCAACCCGAATCCACTTTTATCTTAAAAATTCAAATTTTTGAATTCATTAATATATGCATTATAAACTGTTTTTGATGATTGGTATGTGTTTGTTGTGATGCCTAGATTGTTTCTGGATACAAGAATCAAAGAAAACAACCCTAACCCGCAAGTTGCCATAGTTAGGGTTTAAGCTTCAAATTTGGGGTTTTGCGATTTAAGTAATATAAACGAATTCTATTGACATAAATTGATTGGGTGAACCATAAGGAACTCAATGACATCTTCAATTCCATGAATTTGTACTGTTTCATCAATGTTTGATTTTCGTAGGTTCTGAATGTTGAAGAACACGCAGGAGATTTCGCAGGTAAAATTGCATGAAATTTCGCAGGTAATATGGAGAAGATGAAGGCTGTTGGCGCGTCCTGGAAATTCGAATTTTGTTTAAAATATTTTATGTTTTAGTGTTTGTTTGTTATCACAAGCGTGCAGCTTGTCTCAGTGGTAAGGATGGTATGCATATTGTATGATGGTACTGGTTCGATACTTGGCTTGGTGCATTTTTTTTCTCTTATTTTTCAGGTTAAGCGTACATAATATATTATGTATTGTTGCCAACACATTAGCAGAATTGCTCACCTAGCTGGATGGTCATGCGTGCGTTTGTGTATTCAAGAGGTCCTGGGTTCAATTCCTCCCTCAGGCCTTTTGGTTTTCATTATTTTTTGTGATTTTTCAAGACATGGCATAAAACAAATTTGATCTATTCCTCTATCACCTGCGCTTGGCTGGCCTAGTGGTGGGTTTTGGTGCTGGCAGGCAGAACGTCCTGGGTTCAAATCCCAGCAAGGTAAGTCCCATCTTTTTGCTTCTTTTTTTATTTTGTCTTATTTATTTAATTATTATTATTATTAATAAATCATATAATTAAATAATGTTGTATGTATTCAATGATCTTAAAAATTCTAAAATTCTTTTCTTAATTCAAAAAATTATTTTTTTTATTTTATGTATTTAAATTATAATATATGTATATTAATTAAAATAATTTTGTATATTATATTATAAACCCTTAAATATTTTTCTAAACAAACCCTAATTTTGTAAAACCTAATTTATTTTCTAAATAATAAAAACTAATTTTATATTATGATTTAAATTTCTAATTTTTGTAAATATAATTACTATATACATATTTATTTAATATAATTAAGTTTTGTAAATATATTTATAACTTATGTGAATATTTCTAAAATTTGTTTGTAATCTAAATTATATATATAAATAATTTTTAATATGTGTTTAGAAACAATTGAACCTATAATAATTAAATTTTGTAATTATAATATGCTTAAAAATAATTTAATAATTTGTACATAAATTAAAATGTTATAATAATTATTTAATTGTTCACATTTCCTCTTGTTTTTTTTAAATAATTGTCTATATTAAAAATCTAACTTTTGTTTATTACTTTAATCATGTTCTTATAATATTTTGCTAATTCTATTTATTTTAATTATTGTTATTATTACTAATCATATTATTACTAATCCATTTATTTTCTAATTATGCTTATTATTATTATTTTACTAACCTTTTTTTTTTTTATTACTAACCCCTATTATAATTTGCTTATTTATTTATTTTTTGCTTATTATTTATATTTTGCTTCTATATTTATTTTTGCTATTTATTTTTTTAATTGCTTATTATAATTATTATGTAATTGCTCCTGGATGTAATTTTTGTAAATATTTAAATTATTTAATTTGCTTGCTATGGTTAGTAAAATAGGGAGTGTAAACATGTATTTATATTTAAAATCAAATTTAGATCATTTTAATTAAAGATAAATAAAATTAAACACTCACACACGTAAGTCGATTTTTAATCGCCATCTCACTTTCTAGGGTTGCCTCTCAATGTTTCCTATTCAAAAAGGTCAAGTGGGGTGTATAAAGCAAAGTCCCTTAAAAAGAAAAGTCATCAAGTCCCTTAATGGTTGCCTTTATAAAAGATCTTGTCCCTTTCGAATAATGATGACAGTCCCTCCTAAATGCTTAATACACCCCACAGTTGCCTTCATTAAACAGATGTCCCTCATATGTCCCTTACATCCAAGGTAATGACTACCTATTCCTTAATAATAGGGATAGTTTTACCATTTAAAGGATAAAGAACAGGAAAACTTAAAACTGTAGGGTAGGTTCCTCATAGTTGCTTGCTCACTTCATTTAAAAACTTTTCAAACACTTCACAAATTTTCAAACACTTTTCAAACACAAGTTTTTACGCATCCGTACATGGATCATTATTAACTTTCATGAAAATTTCTATTCACACACCTCACCTTTTCAAAAAACAATTCAAAGTGAGCTAAGTAACTAAGAGCCCATGGATAACCATGGATGTAAAGGGTGCTAACACCTTCCCTTTACATAACCTACCCCCCGGACCCAAAAATCTTTTAAAAGGTCTTTCCTGTTCTTTTATGCCTTTCCTTTGGATAAAATAAAAGTCGGTGGCGACTCTTGCTATCCGCAACATAACTAAAATCAGTTCTCCCACCGTGTTACACTTGCCATGACATTTTGTGCATCCACATGATTCATAATACATCTTAGGACATATTAGAACCATGATTGATCATTGCATCATTCCTTTGCCATGTCATATGTCCATTGCATCTCATAACTTTTCATGTACTTTCATGGTTCAAAACCTACCTCATTTGCATCCTTATGTTTGTTTTATCATTCTCATGTCTTGCCTCATGTTTGTATCATCTCTTAGCACCATTAACATCATGTAAATGCTTCTGACTTTGGTTTGCATCATGCCATTCCATCTCATTTACATTGCATTTCTTTTGCTAACTTTTCAGGTGGTAAGTTGTTTTGAGAAGTGAATTTGCCTTCACTTCTCACAATCTCTTCTCATCTCTCTTGCATCTTTGCTGCATTTTGTATTTGTATTAGAGTGAGCTTTCTCATTCATGTTCATCTCCTACTTTCTTTCTTCAAGCAACTTGACTTCTTAAGTGAAGCAAGTTGTTTTGCTTCTCTTTGCTTCTTGCTCCTTTCATCTGCTTCCTTCCTGGTGGTTTCTCTGAAGATCTTCTTGCAAACCTCATAAACCCTAGGATCTCCAAGCATGATAACAATTAGGGTTTGATTAGTCTCCCATTTAGTTTTACCTTTGTGTCATCTTTGAGTCCTCTCTTCTCACCTTATAATCAGGGACTAAACCCTAAAGGCTTTAAGGCTTTGTGATTAAGCTTATGCCTGCATCCTTCTATTAGGATGGAGTGTATAACTTTAATCCTAAGTGTTAAACCCTTAATGTGTTTAAATCCTTTAATCAATCCACTTAATAATCATCAAGACATCAAGCTTGTAACTTGGGCCTTGCATTAGGGTTCTATTTCTTCCTTAATTGGTTAAGAAGGACTAACCCTAGTGTTAATGGACAAGTCCCCCCCAAGTTGTCTTACAAACCATAAAACTCACTTCTTAATATTACCATTAACTAAAATTCATTTAATAAAGGCTTTGTTTTGTCATGAGATTAATCCCTAATCATGAATTAAGTTGAGGAGTCTTTCTCAGCTTAAATGTTCTCATCTATTATCCTTCTATTAGGATGGTGTAATGAGTCCATTAAATCCTTGATTATGGCTTAAACTCATTACTTAACACTAAACAAAAACTCCAAAAACATCTAAATAAATGCAAGTAGGTTAATGATCTTAATCCTACATCATGGTAATTAAGTTTGAGGTGTTTACTTCATACTTAAGGTATTCTCATTACCCCTAATCAGAGGGAGGATGTGATGAGTTTACTAACCCATTGGTTTAGGCTTAAGCTCATTAACTTATGACAAATCCAAAAAGCAATAAAAGATTGAAAACACCAAAAATAAACAATAATCGTCTCCTCCGAGATTCTTTTCTCATCTCATTCACTCACAAACGAGAATTTGCTTCTTCCGTCTAATGCAAGACAGTTTACACCTGAGCCAGACATGTCATACACTTGAGCATTGACAAGCAAGTAGTTCACAAGTCAATTCATCTTTCAGTCTCTTTGGGTCGAACTACGGTGTTCTGACTTCCTCATTGCACAAGAGGATACGTAGGCATAACTTAACAGTTATCGAACAAAAGTCTCTGTATGTTCCCCCTCTTTCTAGCCTTATTCTTTAAGCCTCATAGTCATGAGCATTTCATTCTTGTTCTTACACTGACACTTCTCTTATACACTTCACATTTCTTTTACACTGACACTTGCATTCTTTCCAGCTTTGATACACAGATTGCACTGACACTACCCCTTTAAAACACAAATCTTTCAAGCGTGGATCCCGTCGAGTACGGCGGACAATCTGGGTGATAATACCTTCCCAGGTTGTAACCAACCCCCTTTCTCAGTCTCTCTGATTCGCAACCGTCTTATCCACATCTTTTCTAGGTCTATGCAGCATTACCTTTCCTTCGGGATAAAAAATGCCTAGCTGGCGACTCTATTCATTTCTTTCTCTTTCGCCGACCGTTCGCGTCTGTACCCCTTCTGACCAGGTGTCATTTGGTGGGAGCGACAACAAGATGTTCAAAATAAAATACTAAGAACTAGATCAACAATGATCTCAAAATATAAACTCATCAGTGGAAGCCACGCCATGCCATAAAGCCAAAACTAGTAAGGATAATCAAACGACTTTATCCTTACCCTTCTCGGAACCTGAAGCACCTGAAATATAATCAACAACATGGGGTGAGATGACAAATCATAGTGAGTTCCTTATCTTATGGATCCTCTTGGCTTTACAAGGTTCTACAAATCCTACTAAAGTCAGAGGAAAACTAAGACCTTGAGTTTACAATCTCACACTCATATGGAAACATGTCTTGAGTTCACTAACTCGAAGGTATCACTAATCCGGAAACCAAACGAAGGCATCCCCTATTCCCGTCCTCTCATACGTCTAAGAGTCGACACGAGTCATGAATCCTTGTAATTTACTTGACATACGAAATGGATTCGAATTTGAAGGGCTATAAACCTTACAAATCGTCACTTCACATGGGCCATAAAACATCACAAGTCACTTTACCCGTAGGCTCCATTCGTACTATACGCGAGAATCAAACCTGCCAAGTAATCATGCGTACATTAAAGAGGAACCCCATGCTCATGAAACAATATTCTCTGGGAAACTGTTCCGATTATGTGATTTATACACAAAAGTGAATGCATAAGACATTCATAAGGCCGCATTCACCTTTTTACAACAAAACACCCAACGGGTTCACACATGTTTCATATAGTATCTAGCTCACCACTAGACCCTTACTCGACTAAGATACGCACCTAGGTATCGAACGTCCGAGCATCTCCATCTAGTTTCTAACATCACCTAGTTACATCAGTAGGACTCACTATCATAGTGTAATAAGGTTTCCTCCCAAACCTTAAACTTCTACACTTTTAGTTAATAGGTTTTCCACAATTTCGCATATTCGAGAATAATCGATTAAATATCGTAATTAATTAAATTCCTCATCAAAATCAATATTTTCTCTTTCATTGGATAAAATATCATCTCAGCTTCCTATCGATATAAAGTTTACCTCAATCGGCCACCCGAGTAAAAAGTTATGAATTTAAGAAAATATTTTTTAAAAACTAACAATGGTAACCGGTTACCTCAAAAGAGTAACCCGTTACTCACTGCATTACTGATCATCCAGTAGCATTTTGATAGTTAGAGGCACATTTCAGTAACCAGTTACCTCAAAATGAGTAACTAGTAACTCAGTACAATTTTCACACAAATAAGTCATTTTCTAGAGGGTAACCGGTTACCCAAAATCATGTAACCGGTTACCACTGAGTCAAAATAAAAAATATTTGTGTTTTTCAACCTAAAAACCAGAAAAATTCCAATCAAGCTCAGTGTAACATACTAGCAATTTTTCTAGATCATTTCCATACACATCATGGTCATACTCATGCATTTAATCAACAATTTAATCGTTAGAAATTTCGATTTAGCAAGCGTTATCATTTCTAACCTAGAATTTTATAACTCAAAACTCAAGAACAAAAGTATCTAACTAGAACTTACCTCTAGCTATGAAGATGATGAAGAAATATGAGATGAATGTTGAAGATGAAGCTTGATGATCCCAGAGCTTCTTCTTCAAGGTTTTCCTCTTCTCTAGCTCTTCTCCAACTTCTCTCTTCTTTCTCTTTAAAAAGTTTCTAATTTTGGATATTATGAAACAAATGAAATGTTATAGTGATAATATCTATCAGTTAATAACCTAACTAGTCTAAAATTGATGGTATTAAAAAATTTCTCTGATGCATTTAATTTAATAAAACCTCTGAATCAGATAATATTAACTATTCAAATTGAGTTTATCGGTTGCTCTAATTATTTTAGCAGAAAACTCTCAGAGCACACTGGAACCCTATTGATCTTAATTAATTTTATCTAAAGCATTAATCAAAATATGGGGTATTACATTTTTTTTATAATTATAATATTTTAAAAATTAAAAATATAGTAATGAAAAATATTCATTTATCATTCTAGACAAAAGTACAATTTCAAAAAATGATAAAAATTTTGTTTTTTTTTTCTACAAAATATCTCCTTCAAAGTTTTTACATCTCCTTTCCTCCAAACTCCTAAATAAAGTCTAAAGATATACTTGGGAGTTGATTTTTGGATGGTTTTGGAGGTGGAGATTTTAGATGGCTACATCTATATCTTGAAATGTTGAAATATGTTTTATATTTTAAAAAAATTCAAAAAAACATTATACTACATTAGCATATGAAATCATATTTGCTTTTAATTATTTTTTTTAATATCAAATACATTTTGAGATATAGACGCAATCCTCCATAGCATTTTCTTCCAAAATCCTCCAAAAAGTAACTCTCAAACCTTAAACTTTGTCTGGGAGAAAAGAATAAAATGATTTTGGTTGTGAAAGTTTTAAAGGATTTATGTTTATTCATAACACCAAAAACATCATAATTTAATGAATTCAAAATGAGAAAATGGATGATGCACTGAAAATGTAAATTATTTTTATACTGTTAACCAATGACAATCATGTATCTTGTCAAGTCAGCCTGTAAATTTTAAATATTTATATGATTTGACACTTTAAAGTATTTTGATTGGATGTATGTGTAATATTTTTTTATACTGACAGTGCACTACCATTAAACTCATTCAAAATTTCTATTATAAGAGTTTTGATGGATTCAAAAAATACTAAGGATTTCTCTATATTCTTTATAAAAAATCGAAAATGTCGCGTCCCCTCCATTCCAAACTCCTAAGCAAAACTTAAATGTTTGTATGGAAATTGGTTTTTGAAGGATTTTGGAGGGGGAAACTTTGGAGGATTGTGTCTATATTTTGATATTTTAAAAAAAAAATTAAAGGATAAAAACATAGGATTTTATTATATTTTAAACTATATTTGTTCTCTATAATCAAATTAAGCGGATATTTTTGCAATTAAACAAATGAGATAAAATCAACCTCAACTCACATAAATTGTAAGTCCTCTGTTGTTGCGCATTGAAACATTTAAAAAAAGAATATTTCTTCTCATATGATGCGTGAGAATTTTACAAGGGATAAAAACGATCAACACACCAACATTTTTTCAGAAGAACTACTATGTTCTATCCTTCATCTAACATGAGGATATATAGGCATGGATTTGTAAACTCTAACGAGTACAATAAAAAAAGAAAATTTAAGATTCCTTCTTTGTAAAATATCAAAATAATATGCTTTATTTTACATTTTTTGCAATTATTATTTTGAATAATTCATAATCATACCTTTTCACAATCATATCACCCTCATTTTAATAATCATTTCAATACTAATGTTATTTTGAACAATATTTCAATACTAATGTTATTTTGAACAATCATCTCATTCCACTTTAATAAACATTTCTTTCTTTTTTTCAATAATCAAAATCATTTCATTTTTATTATCATCATTACTATAATAAACACTTTTTTCATTTTTATAAGTCATGTTCTTGTTACAATTTTATTTCTTTTAAGATAATTTTCTATTTTCTCAAAGTGTCCATTTGGCAAAAACAATAAATCTCATTATAATAATATTTATTATCTAGTTAAAAATTAAATCTGAGACAATTAGGTATATTTATTCCTTTAAGTACTCCTCCATGGCATCCCCGGATTGATGACGCGTGGGGACTCCTCTGTTTCAATTAGGTATATTTATTCCTTTATAATTAGGGATTTAAGTATTCTAATTTCTTTTTCTGTTAATTAATTTACGTTTCTTTTATTTAAATAATTAGAAGAAATAATTTATTAATTTAATCAAGGGGTTTAATACACTTTATGCTTGATTAATTGGAATAATCTAAGGGATATAATGTTGGAACAACTAAATAAGTAGGGAATATGGATTAAATTATTAGGGTTTTAAGGGATAAAAATTGGGACAAAATAAGGGATAAGGAATAAATATCTGGTTTATAATATATTGGATAATTATAGGATAATTCTTAGGGATAATCGAGGGATAAAAATGGGATAAATTTTTGGGATAAAAATTTTAGGGTTTAAAGGGTATAAAATCAAGATAAGGGATCAAGGGATAAAAACATAGGAGTTTATAATATTTTAAACTATATTTGTTTTCTATAAGCAAATTAAGTGGGTATTTTTGCAATTAAGCAAATGAGATAAAATCAATCTCACTCATCTAAATTGTAAGTCCTTTGTCGTTGCGCATTGAAGTATTTTTAAAAAAATGAATATTTCTCCTCCCCAAATGCGTGAGAATTTTCCAAGGGATAAAAACAACCAACACACTAACATTTTTTAGAAGAACTACGATGCTCTGATCTTTCATCTAACATGAGAGTACGTAGGCATAGAGTTGTAAAGTCTAACGAGTATAATAAAAATAACTTTTAGGTTTCTTCTTTGTAAAATATCAAAATAACCTTCTTTTTTTTTAAACAATAAGACTTAGACATACACTAACCCTAGAATTAGAGGAGTATCCCATTAAATATAATGGAGGTGAGGGATGCATAATACCTTCATCTCACATAATCGACTTCCGAACCTAGTATCTCACCCTTTACTATTAGGTTTTATCATTATTTTCATGTTCCTTAGAAACAAATAAAAGATGATGGTGACTCTATCATTTTTCCGGACTACATCAATTCGGAACAAATGGCAAGCCCTCTTCATTAATCATCTTGCAGCAGGTTTTCAGCATACTATGGATCATAGACTTCATCGATTGAATTCTTCCTGCAATAGAGAGAAGGCTAGCTTTCCAAGCTGCTAGCTTTATTCTAACCTTATTTGAAATGAACTGGAAATGATGAGCTTTAGGTTTACCACAAAAAAAATAAGAACTCCCAAATATCAAATATAAAAGAGGATGAGCAATGGTAAACTCAAGAAGGTCAACCAAGAGCTTATTTCTTACATTATTCATAACACCAGTATATAAAAGACTTAGACACATTGCAAATTATAAGCTATAAATTATCAGTCATCAATCATAAACTATAAGCTATAAGTTAGCTTATCAGTCAACCGCTAATTTTACCAAATAGAAACCGCTAAGTTTATCGAATATAGTCAAGTCAAAAATGATTTTGCACAATAAAATACACATGAAACAATGATATAGGGACTAACATAGTATTAGTTGCTGTAAAAGTGATTTTACAATGAAGGAAAGAAAACAACATTATTTCCTATACATTTTTACAAGTTAAGAAAACCAATCCCTGTTTGATTTCTTGTTGAGTGAAGCCAACAATAGATGATGTAGGTTTTGGAGATCTTAAAATATATACAAATTTAGAGGTCAGATGACCCAAAACCAAGCTATAATAGACCCAGAAGCAAGACCAACGACTAAGAATAACACACACACAGTCCCTGCAGTCTCTGCATGCTGCAACTTCACAGTTTTCGGAGCTAAAATCATCAATACGCTAGTAAAATATCCATTCGTAAGCCCTAAAACACAAGTCAATATTGTGACAGGAATCTCTGTCCGGAAGAATTTCGGACCATGCAAGCACCCTAAGAAGAGAGGGAAAAACAACAGTCTTGCTACGCAACAACCTATAGCAATTTTGGCATTCTCCAGAAGGTATACTGCAGTAAAGCTTTTGCCAACAAGGTCAAACACATTAAAGCCAGTGATAAGGAGAATTGGATACCAATCCTTGAGAAGTTCAGAGTGGACATCTTCTGTAATGTAGCCGGGAAATATAGCAAGAGTAACAACATAAATGAGCACCAAGCCAAATCCATACCACTTGATTGTTCCAACAGTTTCCCATACAGTCGACCTCCATACGGATCCTGTCAAAGGACCATTTTTGTCTTCCACCGCAACTGCCTGAATCTTAACTTCATCATAGTACTTCATAATGGGAAGTTTGCTTGCTAGACTGTATAAAACCATGCATATCAACATAATTACAATGGATACACCAAAGTAGAGATTTGCACTCTTTTGCAAGCCGGAGACATCTTGTGTGTAAACAGCTTTCGTAAATATCCTTAGGAAAGAAACAACCACCCCTGATGTGAAAAAAACATACATAATGTGAAGAGAAAAACCATTTACCGTTACATGTTCAATAAACAAAGGAACATATCAAGTACTAGTATCAAAAAGTCCTTACACATTTATTTCCATTCAAAAGTAAATCCAGCATATTAATTTGCTCAAGATTTAGCAGACAAAAAAGTAACATGAAAGAACATGATGTCACAACGGATTCTGCCTAATTGGTCAGTATTGCCAAATTAAGGTCACTTTTGACAGACAGAGAACATATCAAAAAATGAAGACTGAATGCTAATTACAGTTTCAACTCTACCATTCTCACACCATATATGATCTATGAAACACAAACACAACTACTAGACTCGACATTGACACGACAATAATCTAACAAATATGGGAGTTATTGACTATAACCATACGCTTCATTGTCATGTTGGTGTCCGCCCCAACAAATATTAGATACCGGACACTCCTTCATATTGGTGCTTCATAGACTGAATGCTGATTACAATAAAAGGAATGTCGAATAGTTTTTTCACTCCCATTCTCACATCATATATGATTTATGAATCACCAACAGAGAAACAGCCATCACACATGACATTGGCACTACTAAAACTTAGACACATTGAATATAACCACCACACCAGGGCCGTCTATAAGGACTTGTAAGGTGGGCTACTGCACAAGCTCTAAAATTTGTCTCAATCTTAATAAAGAAAATTGAAAAATCCCACATGGAAAAAAATAATAATAAAAATAAATAAAAATAGTAACAAAGCAAAGGGTGAATAGAATACCAGAAGCAGCAGTGCCAGCAATGACAGCTTGCATATACCTGTCCGGCAACTCACCAGCAGAACCAACAATAGATCCCTGCACCAAAGCATCAGCCACACCAGAAACTCCAACTGCTCCGGCAGTAATATAAAACCCACCATAAAACCCGACCCGACCCTTAACATAAAAAGCATCAATCAAAGGAACAACAAGTAACGAAACAACAAAAAGAGCAAGACCCAAGTTAATCCTAACATAGGCAGGAGATTTGTGCCTATACAGAATAATAAGCGTAAGACCAGAGAGAGCAACGAGCATATAAACGACGGCGAAGATACGATCAACGCTGGCATCAGGATAAAGGTAAGAGAAGTAATCAACGGCTGTGATGAATACGTTCCATGGAAGTATATTACCAAAGCCGAGGAAGAAATATATCATGTACGCTAAATGCCATTTGTCTTCTGGTGCTTTTTTCTTTGTGCCTGAACTTGATGGTAGAAGAAGAGTTGAATCGGTTTCGGTGAATGCCATCTTTGTTTTTCGGGTATTCCGGTCGGGTTTCCGTTCGGGTTTTCTGTTCGGGTTGGGTTGTTAACCGGAACGGAAAAGGACTTTTTAGTGGATAATTGATGTTGTTCACATCTTCCAAAGAGATATTATATCATAGGCAAAATTAATCTTTGATGGAATGGTATAAACTTAAATTTTATTATTTAGATTAATTAAAAATTAGATTGTCGGTGGAATTGATTTGAATCTTTATTTTAAATATTATTTTAAATAAATAAATATATTTCAGTATATACAATTACAATACTCATAATATATATATATATATATATATATATATATATATATATATATATATATATATATATATATATATATATATATATATATATATATATATATATATATATATATATATATATATATATATATATTGGCTCCCTTTTAAATATTAAATAATTACATCAAAAAAGTAATTTATTAATTACTATTGAATGGAAAATAAAAAAATTGTCTAAATTACAATATTATTTCAAATTTAATTATCAATTTAGAATATGAATAATAAAGAATCTAATTTAGGGGTGTTCGCGGTTTGGTTTGAATCGGTTTTGAAGCAAAATATCATCCGATCCAAAAATAAATTTATTTGCGATTTGATTTGATTTTGGATGATTGATTAAAAAAATCCGATCCGATCCAATTTCATACGGTTTAATTTGGATCGGTTTTTTGGATAGCCAAATTATAAATCATAACTTTTATTAATATTCTAAAAATACTAATAAATAGTAAGTTTGATATAATATATATTATACTATATCAAAAATTAATATTACAAGATGAAAAAAATAAAAATTAATATATTAAATCAAACTAATAAATAGTATTTTAAAAGATAAATATCATCTAATATTAAATTAACACAATATATATACTAATAAAATATAAATAAGTAATATATATATATATATATATATATATATATATATATATATATATATATATATATATATATATATTCAATCCGAAATCCGATTCGAACCGATCGGTTTTGAAAAATCAATCCGAAATCCAATTCGAACCGATCGGTTCTTACAAAATGACATTCAAATACATCCAAAACAAATTAATTTTTTTTTTCGGTTTTCAGTTTTTTATTTGGATTGAAACACCCCTAATCTAACTTATCAGTTTTAATACACTAAATTTTTTTAATTCAACAAACAAAATATTAAAGAAATCATAATTATGGGAATAAATAATGGCTAGTCAATAATAAATAAAAAATTATGAAATTTTTGAGTTAATAATATTTTCAAATAATATAATAATTAGTCAATATCTTCAAAAACATAGCTTATATATTTTAATTAATGAAATAAAAAATATTTAAAGAGCTCAAGTATTTATTTTAAAATTAGTATCAAATATATTTTTTAAATAATATTTTTCATTATATACAATAAAATATTTTAGCATAAAATATATTTTAATCCAATAATATAATTATATTCAATATGGACAACTTAAAAAGTAAAAAAAAATTAAATAATGTATAATATAACTTAATATAAATATATTAAACACCATAAATTTATTATAATAATATTAAATATAATAATATCTAATTTGTACATATATTGAATAAAAATAGATAAATATTAATACAATTCTCTTCAAAACCATCAACTTAAAAAATGAATTAAAACTTTAAAATGAATATAATATAAATAATTCAAATACTATGAATTTATTATGATAGTACAGTTTTTATTCATTAAATTAATTTATACCAAATCAATATTAATTATATTTAAATTAATAATAAACTCAATCACATTTTATTAACAAAACATTTTTTATTTTTTATTATAAATACTATCTTAGTTAACAAAAAAAAAAAAGAATAAAATTACATTAGTGGACAGACTTGTATCCCACTATATTAAAAAAATGAAAGAAAAATAAAATAAAATACAAAATTAAAAGAAAACAAATAAAAGCTGAAAAAAGTCAATTATAAATAAAAAATAAATCATGGAGGTCAAATGTTTCTTGAAAAATCTTTCTCAAGAAAATGTCGTAATATTTTCCATCAGATTTTTTTTTGTAATATATGTCATTGGTTTGTCAGTTTGTCAACACACTCATTTCATTCATTATTTAGATTTGTCTTTTTTTCCTGGTTCACATGAAAAATAATCACACATTAATAAATAAAAGAAAATGAAAAAGCAAAAAATAAAAACAAACTAACAAAAAATATATATTAATAGAAAAATAATTGATTTATACAAATTTTTTTTTATAAATTGGGCCTAAGCCCATGAAATTTCAATAAATGAAAAAGAAGAATAGGTAAAAATGAGGGGGACGAAAAACTATTTCATAGAAATATATATTTATTTACATGAAAAACCATTTCATAGATTTTTTAAACAAAAATGATACAACATAAAGCTATCATCTTCACCTAATTCACATGGGAAAAAAAAACCATATTCATATCAAGAAATAAAACAAAATTAGAAACAAAATTAGAAAAAACCATCTTCCATTGATAGAATTCACGTATAATAACAATTACCATTCTAGTATTGGGATGGAACCTTTTGAAGCGTTGTATGGTCGGAGATGTAGGACTCTTTTGTGTTGTCATGGAGAAAGTGTAGTACTTGGACCTGAGATTGTTCGAGAGACTACCGAGAAGGTGAAGTTAATACGAAAAAGATGAAAACTTCCCAAAGTAAGCAAACGAGTTATCCTGACAAGCGAAGGAAATATTTGGAATTTCAAGTTGGTGATCATGTATTTTTTAGAGTTACACTTGTAAACGGTGTTGGGCGTGCGTTGAAGTCTAAGAAGCTCACCCCTCGTTTTATTGGTCCGTATCAGATTTTGGACAGAGTTGGAAATGTTGCTTATAGAGTGACTTTACCGCCTAATCTTTCAAATTTGCATGATGTGTTTCACGTGTCGCAACTTTGGAAGTACATTTCAGATCCATCTCATGTGATTAGTATGGATGATGTGTAAGTACAAGATAATCTTACTATTGAGACGATGCTTGTACGAATCGCGTATCGTGAAATGAAGACTCTAAGAGGCAAGGAGATTGTGTTGTTGAAAGTAGCCTAGTTGGGAGCAGTCGAAGAGAGTGTGACGTGGGAGTTTGAAAGCAAGATGCGAGAATATTATCCCGAGTTGTTTGATAGAGGTAAGATTTTCGAGGACGAATATATCCTAAACGGGGGAGAGTTGTAACGCTCTGTTTATTTAGTTATTTATTTAAATATCATATTATTATTTTGGTTTAAATTAAGTTGATTAAGTCGATTAAGTTAATTTAAGTTGTGTTATGATTAGTTGGATTAAGTTAAGTTGATTAATTTGTGGGTTTAATAGTAGAATTGTGCTATTATTGACAAATGGACCTATTTATGAGTATGAGTAATAAATAGTGAGGGTGTATGGTTTAGAACCAATGGAAATTATTAAGATTAAAGTAAAACCATAAATTAATTAGGATTATAGAAAATAAGTTATAAGTGAAATAAGGAAAACAAGAAGTTGAGAAGGAGGTTACGTGAGGTTGCTTAGGAGAGGAAAAAATTAGGGTTCCGATCAAAGTGTTAGATTCGCCTTCAATCCAAGGTAAGGGTAGGGTTCTAAATCTATAATCGAGATTATGTGATGAATACATGTGGAATTGGGTATATAGATTGTTTCTGTCAGTTGTTATATGTGTTAGTTGAATAAGTTGTTTTGGTTTAATAAGAGAATTAATATGTGTTACTGAGTTAATTGTGAATTTATTATTCATGGTTGTTATGCATGAATTTGTTGTTGTTGTTGAATTTGTGTATTGGTTGAGTGGGTAATTGGTATGGAATGAGATCGGGAAGGATTATAGAGACGAAACAAGGAGGAGAGAAACAGAGGAGAAGAATGCAAGTTGGTTGTGGGACGACCGTGCCATTTTCCTAGGACGACCGTCATAGGTCACAACGTGACGATGGTCACACAGTGTGACGAGGGTCACACGGGGTCTGAGGGAAATTGGTGTTTTGTTCTGCGTGGTGGTTCTTTCTGTTGTCTGCAAGATTGGTTTATCCTACTTTTAGTCCAGTAATATAATTAAGTTGAAGAGCACTAATTGCAGTAGTAGTGATCATAATGAGTACTTGTCATAAAATTAAATAGTAATCATGTGATGAATTAGTAGAAGAAAAATAAGTAACAGTAAGGTAGACTTGGTAGCAGGTTTTGATAAGTCCTTTTATTGATAATGTTACAGGAAATTTGACAGAGGTATGATAATAAGCTAGTAGTAAGTGGCAATAACAGAGCGTAGTAAATAATTTAATTAATCGGTTTTAGTCGAAACTTATGTGAATATGAACATGGTATATTGGTTATTCTTGCGTTGTGTTTGTTTTGTTGTAAGTTGCGAAGTTGTTGGTTGTGGATTATGTTGCAGTGCCTTATAAATGGCAAGAATATAAGTTGTAGGATTATGACCAAAGTTGAATGTTGTTGTGTTGCTTTGTATTTATAATTGTTGTTGATTGACATTCACGTTGAGTCGCATTACATAACATTATTTAAGTTGGAGTTGTTACTCGATAAGTCGGCCTGGATTGGCAAAAATAAAGTTGAAGGTTTATGCCTTGTTGTTGACGCCTATATTAATTGGAAATATTATAAGTTGGGAGTTTTGCTGCAATGGTACCACATGCATTGCATTTGTCTAAGTTGCATTTCCGAGTTGTATAGCATGTTGTTGTGTTGTATCTCGTGTTGTTTAAGTTGTTTGTGAGTTGTGAAGTGGAGGTTTACATAATCTGATTTAATATGTTATTTATCATATTCTTGATTATATTGTTAGATATCTCACCCCTTCTGTTTGAATGTTGCCCTTTGTTGGTGTTGTCGCTTTGATACGTAACACTCGGGGGGATAACACATGTTTTTTGTTGATGTCGAATTTGATTATGTTGCTGAATTTTTAGTTGTCTTTATTAAAGATTGTTGTTTTTAAGTTGTTTTGATGTTGAATACAATAAGTTGTTTTAAGCTGAATTTTATGAATCCGCTGCGTAGTAATGAAAATATTCTATTTTAAAAAACTAATCAATTGTTTAAATGTTGTTCTTTAAGTTGGAAATGTATCACCTCATTGTTTGTTGGAATATTTGTACTCTGATTTTAATAATAATCAATGTGTAGTAGTGAGGTGTTATAGAATTCGTCTGACCGTTCATGACCGCCTAGTGGCTATATTCTATCGCCCGACGGTGGAAGATATTTTATGAAGATCTAGAGGCCCATATTTGATCACGCGCTTGACTTTTTGCTAGACAGCCCAGCCGTATTATGATCGCCTAGTGTTTTTCTGTTTTATCAAATTGTACTTAGGTACAATTTGTAGATATTTTTAGGATACTTTTTACGTTTGTTCTTCTAGACATCATCTTGTAATAGAGACTACTTTTCTTAAGGAGAGAAATCTCCATTGTTATCATATTTTCCTAGTTTCAAGCATTTATGCTTTAATCCTTTCATCTTATAAGATTGATGCTTCAAAAGCTTTACATATTACTTGTCAAGCAAGCTACCATATCTATGGATAGATAAATCATCTTGTGTCAAGATTAGAAGGTAGAATTTCCTTCTTTTGTATGTATAGTTGTTGATGTAAACTCTTGAACTTATGGATGATGAATATATGGTGAAAAACCTTGATTTTATGATATATTCTTTGTGTTGATTATAATTGAGAAATGTGTTCCAACTCTTTACCTAGGTTTTGTATCCATCAATGGAAATAGGCTAGAAATAGTTATAAGATTTGATGTTCACAAGTATTGAACTTGAATGTTATCATTTTGATAGTTTGAGTGAGAAATCATCAAAGGATTAATAATGGTAAATCTCACAATATGTCTTAGTGATAAACATATTGAGAGGATATATGATTGTATTTATCATCTAATTGAGTTCATCCGTTTTATCTATTTTATCCGTACGAATAGGTTTGTCGAACCCTAATCTTGGCATGTTTTATTAAACCTTTCAAAACCGATAATTTTACCGTTACATTTTAGAACTTATGCAAACGAAACATTACCCTCAAACAAACCCTTTTGTTTTGATAAGCTTGAAATGATTACGACTGTAGAACGGCGGTAATATCTAGAAAAAATCTCTGTGGAACGATAACAAAAACCTTACTCTATTTGTATTCCAATAGCCATCCAAAGTTAAATTAGAAAATAAATTCTAAACAACCAACACAACCCCAAAAGATATATTTCCAAAATCATATGTATAGCTCCAAAATCAAAATATATTTCCAAAATCATCTACATCATATCTTCATAAATCTGATTGAGATTTCTCATGAGCCATTTGGCTATTTTCAGAGTGATATTGACTTGCAGCTCCATGATGACTTTCCATGTTTGCATAAGCAAAATCCCTTCAAATCACACTTTTTGCCTCCCTCCAAATCGGAGGAATTTGGAGAGGAGAGGAGAGAATTTGGATTTTAATATTTAATAAATTATTATATTTACGAAATTATCCTCGATTTTATTTTCCTTATAATTTTCTTTTTGTGTTCTTGCTTATCTTATATTTATTTAATTTTTCTTTATTGATTCCTTCAACTTATTATAATTATTATTCACATACAGATTATTTTTTTATATTTTTTTTATTTAATATAAATTATAATCATTGTAATTTTTTTGTTTTCTTTTATATTTTTTACTTTTAAATTTACTTATAATTTTATGTATTTAGAAGTTTAATTTGTGTCGGAAAGTTATAATACAAATCAAATGTATTCAATTTTTTTAATGTTATGTGATAAGTTATGACTTTTTTAATCACTCAATATTACAAATTTTATTTTCAAAAAATTATTTATGGATTTTTCATCTCTAAATATTATAGTTGTTATATCATGAGGATAAAAATGTAAGTTATTAATAAAATCTCTCCTCTCCCCCTCGTGAACCAAACATATTTTTAATTAAAATCTCTCTCTTCCCCTCCCCTCTTTTGAACCAAACATAAATATACTTAAATAAATCCCTCACCTCCCCACCCTTTCCTTTCCTTCCCTTAAAATCCATCCCCTCCTTCCCTCATTTGAACCAAACACACCCTAAAACTCAAAAGTCAATCAATGGACTCACATGGTTCACATGGTAGCACTGGACCAAATCGAAGATCTCTAAAGTCTAATACCTTCATTTCTAGTGTATCACAAACTGTAATAGAACCTATATGTCTGTGTGGATCCAAAGCTTTGTTAAGAACAATTAAGAAAAAAAAGGAAGAAACTTGAGGAAGCTATTTTGTGGATGCAGATTGTAACACCCCAAAATAATTAGAATATTTATTTAATTGATTTATTATAAATATTCGTGATTTTCAGTGAATTTTGAAGAAATATGTTGATGTATGATGTGTTCGTATTGCGTGTTTTTGGATATTGATGAGCTAAGGGAATAATGAGGGTATTTAGAAAATAAATGATTAATTGGAATTATTTGAGTGTTAATAATAATAGAATAAAGTGAATAATATTATTTGGACTATGGTTATTATTTACACTAAGGAGGGTAGAAACATTAAGGGTAATGTGGTCTTTTGTGAGGAGATAAGTGAGGATAAGATGGGAAAATCATAATAAGGGTCCAAAGGGCGTGTTGGACATAAAGGAAATTAGATTGGAGAAGTTGTTTTGATGGATCGTGTTTTGGAGTAAAGTTCTTAAGATAGGAAGAAAAGAGGCTAAGGCTCAGAGCAATTCTTGTAGAACCCAAAGAGTGTTGGTGTAAGCCCTAGAGGCCAATACTTTTTGGTACTTGTATCGGATTATTCGTTTAATAATAAAAAGGCATTTCTTTATTATGTTTGTCTTTCAGAATAATAAAGTCCCTAGAATAGTTAGTCTGTTTAATGAAATGTTAAGTGTGACTTAATCATGAGATCCCATTAAACATAAAGACATTATTCTTAAAATATCCGTAGTCAAGCTTTATTGCAAAGTGGGATAACATTAAAGCATTGAGACTATTATGAAGATAGACTGATGATCACATCTCATGGATCATGGATAAAGAGTTATCAAGTCTTGACATAGGTATAAATATTAGGAGTAATATTTATACCGGATTGACCCGCTGTGAGAATACTACATAGTATGTTATGCAAAGTGTCATAAGTTATTCTCATGGTGATAATGGTGTATTACCACCCTTCGACCTGAAACCACTATGGACCCTAGATGTAGAGTCGGGTGCTTTATTGCTGATCAAACATTATCCGTAACTGGATGATCATAAAGACAGTTGATGGGCACTCCACGAAGCATGCTGAGGGACATGAGTGTCCTAGATGGAATTTGCCAATCCTGCATAACAGGAGAAATGTCTAAGGGCCCAATATTGAACTGGACAAGGATGACACAGTGTATGCCTTGTGTTCAATATAGACATAGGGGCAAAAGGGTAATTGTACAAACATATATTATCACGAAAAAGGTTTTGTCAGATCACATGACATTTTCGTGACTTGGGTAGCAGTGATGTGTTGCTAGATACCGCTCACTGTTTATTATGTTAAATATATAATTTAATATAATTACCAACGTTACGAAATCCTACAGGGTCACACACATAAGGACAGTTTGATGAGAGATAGAGAAATCAAAGGAACACCGTAAGGTATGGTGCACTTAAGTGAAAATAGAAATTCGGATAATATAATAATAATTATTGTTATTTTATAATGGTTATAAAATAATAATAAAATAAATATATTTATTATAATAATAGTTATTATAATAATATATAATATTATTATGGATCATGTGAATTGGGCTTTTAGCCCGCAGCCCACAAGAGAGTCTATAAAAGGAACCCTTGTGATGAAGCTTTGACTTGATGCAATTTCGTTTTTGATTCTCTTTTCTCACTCAAATAATTCCGTTCGTAAGCAGCTAGCACTGTGACCGGAAGCTGTTCGTGTGGACTGAGTAGAGGCGTTGCACTTCATCAACGCTTGTGATCGCTGCATCAAAGATCTGAATCGCCACAAAGAGGTAACGATTCTATCACTGACCATGCTCATTCGTAAGGATCACTAAAGGAAATTTTTGTTTTCCGCTGCGTTTAGATCGCAATTTTCCTTCAGTGGTATCAGAGCCACTTACGAAACCATGGATCTGATAGCTGTTAAATTTCCGTCTTTTCTGTATTTGATTCGATTAAAACACAGAATGAATTTAACAATAAACGATTAATTAAATTTGGCATCTGTTGTGTACGATTTGGATGATTGATGTTGATTATGCTTCAGAAACCGACATTAGTATGGTGAAGTTGTGCGATACATTGATCATCCATAGGTTACACAATTAGATCGATCACTTTTATATAAGATATAAGAAATTCTGATGCAAAGATGGTATATGGGATATACTGTTTTGATTTCATCCATTCAATCACATAAGGATTGTAATTCTTTTGAAAGATCATCATTTTCATTCGCTTCGGAATCCGACGTTAGTATGGTGAAGCAATGACATGTTGATCTATCATATTGAGTTATCAATCGAGTTGTGTTTGACGGCATGAAATTGTTGCATTAGGATTAATGGCAGTACAAGTGTTGTATTGCCGCGGACTTTTCCGGTTGGGGTTGTAAATGCACAAAAGTTGTGCAGGAAACGACGTGAAATACAATGAAGTGTTCATAAAATTTTTCGTCGGGGCGCTGCCCCTAACAACCCCGCAAGGAGGCGCTGCCCCCTTGACCGGGCAGCGGAACCCCCGGCTAAGTCTGCAAAGTGTGATCAATCAGCCGAAATTTAATTTAGTTTATTTAATTATCGGAATTTTAAACTAATAATAAAAGTGTGTTTATTATTATTTATTTGTGGTGATCAGTTATGGCCTTAGTTTATCCTTTATTATTGTTTTGGGATTTTTAAATACGGCCTGCGTGTCGTGCCTCTCTCTCAATCTCTTTATGTAACTTCTTTTCTCATCTCACTCCCTCGTATGTAAAACGAGTTTTCTTATATGTAATGTAATATTATGTTATGAAGAAAAAAAAAAGAAGTATTCAATATTAAAGGAGGATAACCTTGGAGATCATGCTTGGAGAAGCTTAGATCGTTATTAGGTTAGCTTAGGTTCTCTCATTGGCTTGAGAGAACAATTGCGTTAGGGGCCATAATTGTATCTTTTTATATGTATGTTGATGCATGTAATTGTATGTTGATGCATGTGAGAGACGTTTTGCATGTTAAGCCGGTGAGATCAAACTAATAACAAATTCCCTCAAAATTAAATATTAAGTTTATGCTTTCCAATTTTTAGCACTCATCAAGACTAGTATCGAGCATTGTAGGTTTCGCCTACGCGAGGTGCATGTTCTATATTAGTAAGGTGTGATGGGATAATTGTAATATCCAATTGCTAAAACAATGGGTCAAACTTAACTAAACAAATTATAATAAGATTATACATGTTTAGAAGCAAGAATTGGGAATGATTCATGTGATGGATCAGAATAAGGAGTTATTCACCCAATTGAAAATATTCGAGAGTTGTATGAGATACAATTGGAAGGAGTTCCTACCTAAATAACTTAGTTTTGTGTAATCAGCCTAACGCTGACTTAAAACAAAGTGAAACATGGATCTCGACCCACTAGAAAGTCTTCCAACGGGATTTTCCGAATCAAATGATGAGGGTCATTTGTTTTGAATAAAATAGTGGGAGCATATTTGATTAAAGGCCTAATTAAATATGTTGTTTTTAATGATACTTATATTTTCATATTTCTCTTGTAGATTACCATGACAACAAACACATCGAACAATATTTTGCGATCCATCCTAGATAAGGAAAAATTGTCTGGGACAAATTTCCTGGATTGGCACCGTAATCTGAGGATTGTCCTCAAGCACGATAAGAAGCTGTATGTCTTGGAGACACCAGTTCCTGAGGAGGAACCTCCTAGTTCTGCACCAAAGGCAGAAAGAGATGCTTATAAGAAGCATTTCGATGATGCAAATGAAACCGCTTGCCTCATGCTTGCTACCATGAACTCTGAGTTGCAAAAGCAACACGAGAACATGTCTGCGTTCGATATGATCGGACATCTGAAAATGCTTTATCAAGAGCAAGCAAGAAATGAGAGGTTTCAGGTTTCAAAGTCCCTTTTTAACAGCAAGTTAGCTGAGGGAGCCCCTGTAAGTCCCCATGTACTCAAGATGATTGGGTATGTGGAGAACC
The DNA here is from genome assembly GCA_963966055.1 of Lathyrus aphaca. Classification (NCBI taxonomy): domain Eukaryota; kingdom Viridiplantae; phylum Streptophyta; class Magnoliopsida; order Fabales; family Fabaceae; genus Lathyrus; species Lathyrus aphaca. The sequence continues at coordinate 326,146,015 of OZ014522.1, forward strand.
TTGACAGATTAGGGTTTCCCCTTGGAAAAGAACTTGTGATTGATCTGATCTTGCAATCGTTGCCAGAGAGCTTCAGTCAGTTTGTCCTGAATTTCAATATGAATGACTTGGACAAAAGTCTTCCAGAACTGCTAGGCATGTTGAGAACTGCTGAGCAGAATATGAAGACAAAAGGGAAATCCATTCTGATGATCAGTAATGGAAAGAAACAGAACAAGAGGCCCATCAAACAGGGTGGTAGAGGGAAAGGCAAGGAAGTTGCCAAACCCAAACCCACTCCTCCTATTTTGAAGCCTAGTGGAGGAATAGCAAAGGAGGGCACTTGCTTCCATTGCGGTAAGACCGGACATTGGAAGAGAAATTGCCCAAAGTACCTGGAAGATAAGAATAATGGAGTAGAGACTTCAAATTCAGGTATTTTTGTTATTGAAATTAATTTATCTACTTATGCATCATGAGTATTAGATACTGGATGCGGTTCTCACATTTGTACTAATGTGCAGGGGCTAAAAAGGAGTAGAGATTTGGCAAAAGGTGAAGTTGACCTACGAGTTGGCAATGGAGCAAAGGTTGCTGCTTTAGCTGTAGGAACTTATGTTTTAACTTTACCTAGTGGTTTAATAATTCAGTTAGAGAACTGTTATTATGTACCTGCAATTAGCAGGAATATTATTTCCGTTTCTTGTTTGGACAAGTTTGGTTTTTCATTCATAATAAAGAACAATTGTTGCTCCATTTATTTGAATGATATATTCTATGCTACTGCAAAAATGAATAATGGACTATATGTCCTTGATCTTGAAATGCCAATTTATAACATTAATACTAAAAGGTTGAAACCTAATGAGTTGAATCCAACTTACCTTTGGCACTGTCGATTAGGCCACATAAATGAGAAACGCATTTCCAAACTCCATAAAGATGGACTCTTGGACTCTTTTGATTATGAATCATATGAGACATGCAGATCTTGTTTAATTGGAAAGATGACAAAGTCCCCATTCACAGGAAAAGGTGAAAGGGCTAATGATCTTTTGGCACTCATACATACTGATGTATGTGGACCACTGAACATACCAGCCAGAGGAGGTTTTCAGTACTTCATCACTTTTACTGATGACTTCAGTAGATACGGATATGTGTATTTAATGAAACACAAATCTGAGTCCTTTGAAAAGTTCAAGGAATTCAAGAATGAAGTACAAAACCAACTAGGTAAGAATATTAAAGTTCTTCGATCAGATCGAGGCGGTGAATATTTAAGCCTAGAATTTGATGACCATCTAAAAGAGTATGGGATTCTATCCCAACTTACTCCTCCTGGAACACCACAATGGAATGGTGTATCTGAGAGAAGAAATCGAACCTTGTTAGACATGGTCCGATCCATGATGAGTCACGCCGATCTTCCAAACTCCTTTTGGGGACATGCATTATTAACAGCAGCTTACACACTTAACCGTGTTCCATCCAAAAAGGTTGATAAGACACCATATGAGATATGGAGTGGTAAGAAACCACATATGTCTTACATGAAGATTTGGGGTTGCGAAGTTTACGTCAAACGACAAGTTTCAACCAAGCTTGAGCCCAAATCTGACAAATGCTTATTTGTGGGGTATCCTAAAGAAACAAGAGGATATTACTTCTACAATCCTTCTGAGGGCAAAGTGTTTGTCGCTCGAACTGGAGTCTTTCTGGAAAGGGATTTTATTTCCAAAGGAAATAGTGGGAGGAAAATAGAGCTTGAAGAAATTCAAGAATCACAAAACATTGAAACACCTATGGAGGAACTAGAGCAGGAAACACAAGTAGTTGTGGAAGAGCAACCTGCTCAAGTAGAACAAGACCAGCGTAGGTCAAGCAGGATACGTCACCAACCTGAGAGATATGGATATCTCATAAGTGATCAGGGTGATGTATTACTCATGGATCAAGATGAGCCTGTGACCTACAAAGAGGCCATAACTGGTCCTGAGTCTGAGAAGTGGCTAGAAGCCATGAAATCTGAAATGGATTCCATGTACACAAACCAGGTTTGGACCTTGGTAGAACCTCCTATAGGAGTTAACCCTATAGGATGCAAGTGGGTCTTCAAGAAGAAGACTGACATGGATGGTAAGGTACATACCTATAAAGCAAGACTGGTTGCAAAAGGCTATAAACAAATTCATGGGGTTGACTATGATGAAACCTTTTCACCAGTTGCAATGCTTAAATCTGTTCGGATTTTACTTGCCATCACTGCATATCATGATTATGAAATATGGCAGATGGATGTCAAAACTGCTTTCCTTAATGGGAATCTTCTTGAGGATATGTACATGACACAACCTGAAGGATTTGACATACCACAAGATGCCCAAAAGATATGCAAGTTACAGCGATCAATCTATGGATTGAAGCAAGCTTCCAGAAGCTGGAATCTTCGTTTTGATGAAACCGTAAAACAATATGGATTCATCAAAAATGAAGATGAACCTTGTGTCTACAAGAAGGTTAGTGGGAGCATGATCGTGTTTCTGGTATTATATGTAGATGACATATTACTCATTGGAAACGATGTCCCTACCTTGCAACAAGTGAAGACTTGGTTAGGGAATTGTTTTTCTATGAAAGACCTAGGTGAAGCAGCCTATATATTAGGAATTAGGATCTATAGAGATAGATCACAAAAACTGCTTGGCCTAAGTCAGAGTACATACATAGATAAAGTGTTGAGACACTTTAATATGCATGATTCCAAGAAAGGATTCATACCTATGCAACATGGTCTGTGTTTATCAAAAACACAATCCCCTTCAACTAAGGAAGAAAGGGATCGCATGAATAAGATTCCATATGCATCTGCAATAGGATCTATCATGTATGCCATGTTATGTACTCGACCAGATGTCTCGTATGCATTAAGTGCAACGAGTAGGTACCAATCTGATCCCGGTGATGCTCACTGGGTAGCTGTCAAGAATATCCTTAAGTACTTGAGAAGGACTAAGGATTCATTCTTGATATATGGAGGTCAGGAAGAGTTTGATGTAATTGGTTACACTGATGCTAGCTTCCAGACAGATAAGGATGATTTTAGATCACAATCTGGTTATGTGTTTTGTCTCAATGGTGGCGCTGTGAGCTGGAAAAGTTCAAAGCAAGAAACAGTTGCTGATTCTACAACTGAGGCCGAGTATATTGCTGCCTCAAATGCAGCAAAGGAAGCTGTTTGGATCAAGAAGTTCATTAGTGAACTTGGCATAGTCCCTAGCATTGTGGATCCCATTGGTTTATATTGTGATAACAATGGTGCTATCGCACAAGCTAAGGAGCCTAGATCTCACCAACGATCCAAACACATACTTAGGCGTTATCACCTCATTCGAGAGATAATCGATCGGGGAGATGTGAAGATATGCAGAGTACCTACACTTGACAACATCGCTGACCCATTAACAAAGCCTCTTGCGCAACAGAAGCATGATGGTCATACTAGATCTATGGGTATTAAGGGTATGCCTAATTGGCTCTAGTGCTAGTGGGAGATTGTTGGTGTAAGCCCTAGAGGCCAATACTTTTTGGTACTTGTATCGGATTATTCGTTTAATAATAAAAAGGCATTTCTTTATTATGTTTGTCTTTCAGAATAATAAAGTCCCTAGAATAGTTAGTCTGTTTAATGAAATGTTAAGTGTGACTTAATCATGAGATCCCATTAAACATAAAGACATTATTCTTAAAATATCCGTAGTCAAGCTTTATTGCAAAGTGGGATAACATTAAAGCATTGAGACTATTATGAAGATAGACTGATGATCACATCTCATGGATCATGGATAAAGAGTTATCAAGTCTTGACATAGGTATAAATATTAGGAGTAATATTTATACCGGATTGACCCGCTGTGAGAATACTACATAGTATGTTATGCAAAGTGTCATAAGTTATTCTCATGGTGATAATGGTGTATTACCACCCTTCGACCTGAAACCACTATGGACCCTAGATGTAGAGTCGGGTGCTTTATTGCTGATCAAACATTATCCGTAACTGGATGATCATAAAGACAGTTGATGGGCACTCCACGAAGCATGCTGAGGGACATGAGTGTCCTAGATGGAATTTGCCAATCCTGCATAACAGGAGAAATGTCTAAGGGCCCAATATTGAACTGGACAAGGATGACACAGTGTATGCCTTGTGTTCAATATAGACATAGGGGCAAAAGGGTAATTGTACAAACATATATTATCACGAAAAAGGTTTTGTCAGATCACATGACATTTTCGTGACTTGGGTAGCAGTGATGTGTTGCTAGATACCGCTCACTGTTTATTATGTTAAATATATAATTTAATATAATTACCAACGTTACGAAATCCTACAGGGTCACACACATAAGGACAGTTTGATGAGAGATAGAGAAATCAAAGGAACACCGTAAGGTATGGTGCACTTAAGTGAAAATAGAAATTCGGATAATATAATAATAATTATTGTTATTTTATAATGGTTATAAAATAATAATAAAATAAATATATTTATTATAATAATAGTTATTATAATAATATATAATATTATTATGGATCATGTGAATTGGGCTTTTAGCCCGCAGCCCACAAGAGAGTCTATAAAAGGAACCCTTGTGATGAAGCTTTGACTTGATGCAATTTCGTTTTTGATTCTCTTTTCTCACTCAAATAATTCCGTTCGTAAGCAGCTAGCACTGTGACCGGAAGCTGTTCGTGTGGACTGAGTAGAGGCGTTGCACTTCATCAACGCTTGTGATCGCTGCATCAAAGATCTGAATCGCCACAAAGAGGTAACGATTCTATCACTGACCATGCTCATTCGTAAGGATCACTAAAGGAAATTTTTGTTTTCCGCTGCGTTTAGATCGCAATTTTCCTTCAAAGAGAAGGATCAAAATCGAAACCTAAGGTATGTGGAGTATTATTTTTCATTATAATTGATATAGAGTTTAAATTATATGTAGGTGGTATGGGGTTTTGAGGGTTTATGAGAATTTATGATGAATATGATGCAATTGTGATGGATGTGATGAATTTGCATTGTACTTTAACATAGACTTAAGATATCTTAAATCCCTTCCATTGTGAATAACATAACTTGAAATAGCTTCCTTGAACTCCTCTTTTGTTAAGAAAAAGCTTCCCAAAACCCACTTATAGTCATTAAACCTCTTAGGATTGATAAATGAGGGATACTTAACTTTCTCATCCTCATTTGTACCACTACCATCCTCACTCTCTAACTCTTCACTTGAATACTCAGGTTCAGACAAACCTCTACATACCTTTTTAGATCTACTTCTTGTCTTAACTCCAACATCAATGTCATCTTCATCACTTATAACTTTATCACTTCTATTCTGAACTGAAGTTACTACATCCACACCTTTTTTCTTAGGCCTTCCCTTATTCATTTTTTGCACTGGCCTTTGACTTCTTTTTTGATGGTCCACCTCCTTTCCTCTTTCTTTTTTGAGTTGTTTCATCACCTGGGATATCAACACTAGGTTGATCAAACCTAGGTACGTCTCCTCCTACCAAGAGTTCAGAAAAACCACCAATATCCACATCCGAGTCAACAAAGACACCTTCTCCTAATGCACTGTCATCACTTTCCTCCACATGGTCCCCGCCAATTTCTACATTTTCTTTCTCAACATGGTCCCACCAACATGAACTTCCTCCACATTTTCTTTCTCCATATGGTTCTCACCTGCATCAATATTTTCTTCTTCCATGTGGTCCTCACAAACCTCATCAACTTAGGAATCGGGTAAACCAACTATCACATCATGTTCTTTAATTGGGTGGACTATAAAGATGTCATCCTTACCATCAATCTTGGACCGGTTCAAAGCTTCTATTATCCCCAAAATCATCTTCCAACGCCTTGAATGTTCCAACAAATTCATACAACATTTCTTGAACTCCTGGATACTTCATCTCTTTAACAACCCCCAAAATTTCAAAATAACTTCACCTATCACCATCACACTTCCAGTTTGACACATCACATCTTATATATTTTTCATCAACAAAATACCTTCCATGATGAAAGTCAACAAAAAATACATCAATGTTATTCCTAGTTAAACCAATACTAAAATGAGTAACCTATGTATTATCCCTAAATCCTAAACAACAACGCATAAACAACAGAAACAACATGCATAAAAAAACAATGCATATAAGGTGGACGAACCTGAAAAGAAGGCTTTCTTCAACATTACTTGCGACTGATGAATGAATTTCACGAATGAGAGTGTTTGAAGTTTTCACGAAATGAGGTGGGGGAAGATTAAGGTTCAATTCTAACTCATGTAAATCAATTAAATAATCCTTAATCAATTTAATAATAACATAAAAGCCAGATCAAGATGGTTAAAAAAATAATTCATCTAATTTAAAAAAGGGCAACGACGGACGGTAATTTAAAAAAGCCAGATCAACTGCCAGCTCAGCTCTCCCAATGCCACATATACGCTTTTTAACGGAATTTTTAAAAAAAGGGCAACAATGCACGATTTAGTTAACTTAAAGGACCCAATCGTTACAAATAATACTTAAAATACTTTTTTTAGTATTAAAAAAAAACATGATTTTTGTCTAAACTTAACTATTATTTATTTAAATAAAACTATATTGAAAGTCGTTTTACTATTTCTAATAACTTAAATTAGTGTAGACTCACACTCACGGTCTTGTATGGCTACCCTAATCTTGTATGGCTACCCTAATCATAGTAATAAGCACCTTACTTTTTCTATGATAAATGATGTTTAATTCCCAACCCGTGGAAGATTGGATTATGTGTGGTGTTTTAAACTTGGTTGCTTCTCAATGTGAATATCTGGGGGAATCCCGATTTACACCAATATTTCCAATCTTTTTTGTAATTTTATTGATAACTGTAATCTAAATGATATTGATTTTATATGTAATATTTTCACATGGAAAAATAACTAGCCAGGAACAAATCATATTCAAGGTAGAATAAATAGATTTCTAGTCTTAGGCAAATGGTTGTACAATTATGATTATTCAAATAATCATCTACTAAGGTACTCATCCAACCATAACCTCATTCTTCTCATATATGATATTAACCCCAATAGAAGGTACAATAAAAACCAACTAAATCATTTACCCAAATTCTAAAAGAGGTGAACAACTAATGACAATGGAAAGAAAGTGGCCAGATAAACGTGGAATAACTTTCAAAGGACTAACTCACAAAGGGATCAATTGTCCAAGTTGTCCAAGTTGTCATATCTCATTTTTAAATATCTTTAAGTCAAGCTACAACTATGCTCAACAAGATACTTATAAGGTTGTGGAAATCAGAATAAATTCATAGATGAAAAATAACTTTTAAAGACAAGTTACAACAGACAAGGTAAGATAACTCATCTTCCAAATGAAGGGTACAACTTCACTTGGATCAGATAGACTCCGACTTTTTTTCTATCAATAATAATGGGACTAATAGATAACAACATCATAAATTTTGCACTTAACATTCTCAATTTTCATGTATTAAACAAACTTTTATATGTATTATCCCTAAAGTCAAGACCCTCATCCTCTCTTCTGAGTTATGCATTATATCCCTTTGTGTAGTGTTATATTTGCGAGAGTCTCAAATAGGGGAGACTTTAGGATCCCCGTATAGAGTGAGGTTTCCTAGGTGACATCCTCATGGAACATAGGAGTGCGCCCTCCTAGGTGACATCCTCATGGAACATAGGAGTGCGCCCTTGGGACAAATAACATGTATAATATTGTTTTCTCCCACTAGTCATATGTGAAAGATTTCCTAATTGTGGGACACAGTTACTGCCTCCAAAGATATACTAAACCATAAGCCTAAGGGTCTCTATAAATACTTTTCACCTAACAGGGGAAAATGAAAGATCATAACATACACCCAACACCAAAAGAAAACATACAAAGTCTCTCACCTCACATAAGCAGGACCTCTACAACCATGGTAACCCCATCATATAGGGTTTCTCGCTACATGGGCAAGTCCTTACCACCATAAATTGTTATCAACACACTAAAGCCTTTGAGTACCCCTGTCCTTGTAGAGGTAACATACACACTTGTACTTTTTATCAGTACAATGGCGTACAACGTGAGGCCCTAGTAAAATTAACTTGAACCACGTCGTAAGTATCTTTCTATCAAAGTCCATCCAGATACAAGGCTTTCTCTGCCAAGATTCATCAAGTCTCGAGTGTAGGTCTTCCAAGATTCCGCAGAGTTTTCCTTGTGTGTAAAGATCATTGGTTGAAATTAGGAGGTCCTTATGGATTGAATCGTGAGGCATGATCATGACACAAGATGCGAAGTTGAAGATTCTTTGTGAAGCAAGACACTTTCATCATGGGATTTATTTTGTTTGCTCGAAGCATGAACTGAGTGCATTTGTCATTCAAAATTTGTCATTTAAAATGGTTTGGTTTGCTTCGATTGCGAGATTACAAGTTAACTTGGGTTTACGGATTAAGGTCCATATATAAAACATACTCCATCATCCATGTGGATTTTATCCACTTTCAAGAACCCATGTTCAATTTCAATATCCAAACTAAGGCCCATACTTTTAATCACCTTCAATTTCCCAAATTATCCCAATTAATTCCAAATCTACATTTGTGTTTTAAAACCATTAAGAAAAAATTTGTCAGTTGGTTTTTATTTTATTTTATTATTATTATGGCATTTGTTCTTGTGAAATTGCATATTACAAGCACAAAAGGAAAATGGGAAAAAAGGCTAAAGTCATTTCCATATCAGTTCATACAAATATACTCATTGGGGAGAAAGTTTTCTATTAGTAATCAAATTCTAACGATCTTCTTACTCAGAAAAGTAATGAGTGGTAAGTCCTTCTGACAGATTATAAAAGTTATAAAAGCCAATACGTTGCAGGCAGTGCAGAAAATTCAGAGTTGAAGAGTTTATTGGAAAAAGAGAGCCTAGAAAATTATCAACTTCATGATGAAATATCCATTTTGCAGAAAGAGTTAAAATCTTTCAGAGCTAAATTTGATGAGCTTGATTCTATGAAGAATGATCTGCAAAACAAAGTCATTTTTTTTGTCTAGTAAGTTGCAGGAATTGGCGGCATCATATGATGATAGACACACTGAACTTTCTATTTGTAGTACTTCTGCTTGCTTGGATTCAGAAAGTAAAGACTTGGAAGGTCTGTTATTGCAACTAGAAGAGCAGCAACGTATTACTTTTGATAGGATTCCGGTACTCATTGAGGAGAAGAAAATTTAGTGAATGAAAAACATATGATTCAAGTATCATTAAACACAGCAGAATCAGATGCTCTAGTCATGAAACAGAAGTTTGAGTGTGATTTACAACAGATGGGTCAGTTCCAGTTTTAAAACTGAAGAAATATACTCTCAGCAGCACAATGATTTGTTTTCCAGTTTTGGTCAATTGGAAGCTGAACTTTAGCAACTTAATTCCAGAAATCACAATTTTACACAAGAAATTGTAAAGCTAGGTACTTGCAGATTTGGTTGAAACAAAAATAAAAAAGGCAAGCAAGGAAATCCATAATATAAAAAACCAGCAAGTACAGAAAGAGGTTACATAAGGAAGAGGCCTCATAACAAGGGCTGACAGAAGAACTCAGATGAATAAGAAGTTCAGAAGGAAAATCCAATACAAAAAATCAGAACCAATTCCTAATCTAACAAACTAACAGAATTCCTAACTGTTATAACTAATTTTCTAACAGAATACCATGGTGATTACCGAATTTTCCTCATAAGACGAACTACGGCGTCTCTGATCCTCATTTATCCCGATGAGGTACGTAGGCAGTGGGGTAGGGCCCATTCGAGCACAATCTTTATTTTCCCTACATTTTCCCCTTTTATTTCCATTTTTCAATTCCATCTCTTTTCTCATTTCCATTCTGTTCCAGATAGCCGTTCTTTTATTCAAATAGCATATTATTTCTCACCCTTTGAAAACAGACTTATAAGCGTGGATCCCGTCGGGTACGGCAGACGGATTGGGGTGCTAATACCTTCTCAATTCGTAACCGACTTCCGGACCCAGATCTTTGGTTCGCAAGGCCTCGTCCTTTTCCTTCTTCCTTAGGTTTGTGCAACATTACCTTTCCCATTCCTTCGGGATAAAAATGTATGGCTGGCGACTCTAACTTTTCCGCGCCACTTTCGCGTTTGTACTAGGATGAAAATCCCGGGAGCGACAGCTGGCGACTCTGCTGGGGACTTTTAGAAATTCTGATTTCCCCTTTGAGAGTCAATCCTAGCGCTTGTCTGTTTCTGTTTTCTTTGGGTGTTTATTCATTTGCTGTTATGCTTTAGTTTAGCTTTACTGTTTTATTTACAGTTTATCGCTTTCCTTTACGACTTTATTTACAGCTTTCTGCACTTTACTTTACTGTCGCATATACTGGCATATAATGTACTGGCTGTTCTGGTTTTCCTTGGTGGGATGGGATTATTGTGAGATAAGCCAAATGCCCGGCTTGAGTATACACATAGGATTTAGAATGGGCAGTCGTGTGGCTTGCCTGGTTTTGAGCACGTGTAGTTTTCACGAGTCCCACACCCAGATCAGGCTCTCTTGGGATATGTTCTATACTACCTAGGTAGATCATAGAATGTTCCCACCTGAGCTGCTAACACTGGGAACCAATCATCGAGGACCTCAGTGGAAACAACCCTCTCCAGTGGTGACAGTGGCAGACCACATTTCGTGGCAAACCCATTCGCACCCGAGGGCCCACTAGGAAATCGCATAGGATGACCTTGTTCTCTCATAAGAACCTAGTTAAAGCAACTGGTCATATGACGGTAGTATTGTACCCTTTGGGATGAATGTACTATTGTTTCTCGACTTCAGTGCTTGAAGCCGGGAACTTATGAGGGATGCTTGTTTTTCCGGAATTCAGCTGAGGCCTCCCTGAGTAGTACATAATGCCAAACCGATTCCCTGATTTGGTCATGAGCCATTTCTCAGAAATGGTGAACGTATTATTGCTATTCGGTTTTGAGAGTCCGTGATGTTGACCCGTAGTAGCATACCCGTGAGATTGGGAGGGATTTACAGGTTTGCAGGAAAATTGACCTTCAACCTACCTTGTTCTTGATACTTGGGTTTCCTTTCGATACATACTTATGATCTGGTATTCTTGACAGTCGGTATTCAGGAAAAATCAGAAGGCAGTACAACAGTGCCCACTATATGCAACAATGATCATATACCATTGCATTGCATCACATCATCCGCATACTTGCATTCCTAACGCATGTTTATTCATTTGCAGGGCTGCATATCACATCCTTGATTCCAGTTGTGGGTATTTATCTATGAGTATGGAATCCAAGAAAAAGACCAAGTGTATTATCTCCTACAAGGTTCATCAGTCTATTGTGAAGGAAATCCTCAAAGTGAAAGCCTTAGCTCCTCCAGAAGTTCTCAATGTCTTCAAGCAGGATTACAGGTGGATTTTGTATTTCATAGAGCCCATCAGTGACTACGCTTTCAGAGGGATGCACACCTTGTTACAGTTTTATGATCCACAGCTTAGATGTTTCGTACTTTCTGACTTCGTATTGGCACCTACATTAGAGGAGTACTCGAGCATCCTGAGAGTTTCCTTGAAGGACTGTTCACCATTCTTTGGGTCCAAGATTGACCCCGACTTCAAATATGTAGCAACTGCTCTTTATTTGAGCAAGTCATTATTGGAAGACCGGGTTGATAGCAAAGGAGGCTTCTGAGGATATCATTTGAGTTTCTTGTTAGATGAGGCTACTAAAGCAGCTAAGGCAAAAAGTTGGAGTACCTTCAATGTGATCCTAGTTTTGTGTATCTATGGAGTCACTTTGTTCCCGAACATGCCGAACTTCGTGGATGTCGATGCTATTCGCATTTTCATAGCAAAGAATTATGTTCCTACTCTCTTAGGGTATCTCTACCACTCTGTGCATTATAAGAATGAGAAGCAAAGGGGTGGAATGTTGAATTGTTGCGCGACTGTATTCTATAAGAGGGTCACACGCTTTCTTCCACAATCAGGGGCTTTTGAGAGAACGAAGAATACACTTGAATGGTCGGAAAGACTGATGGGCTTGCAAGCAAAGGACATTGTCTGGGTTAATCAGGGATTGCGGTGCATCGACATTCTTCATAGTTGCAGAGGATTCCCTAATGTTCCATTGATCGGGAGGAAAGGGGGAATTAATTATAACCCTTCCCTCACAGTTAGGCAGTTCGGGTACGCCTTAAGGGAACCACCAGCCGTTATGGACATTACATAGTGCTTGTACTTCCAATCAACAGACGGATTCGAGATTGCTCAGAAAGCTTCTAATGCTTGGCATAGTCGAAAGACAAGAGGGAAGAAGACTTTGGGAGTAGGGGATTGTCGAATGTATCCACCGTTTGCAGAATGGCTAAGAGAACGGGTTGAAGTGTTACTGTTACCATTTAGGCCTGCGCCTCTTCTATATCCCACGGTCATTGAACAACCTACCACAGTTAGCATTGAAGAGTTCAACAAGATGAAGACGGAAAGAGACGTGTTGTTAAAGGAGAATGCACAGTTGAGTCGGGAGCTTGCTAAAGCTAATCACGCCAGACTTGAGATTGAGTGGAAAGCTCAAGAAGATGCTGAGAAGCATGCTATTGCAAGGAAACAATGTGAAGTTGAGTTAGCTCGGTATGAGAGGTTCGAGTTTTCTACTAGGAGCTCTTCCAAGGAACACATTGACACTAGAAGGCAACTGGATCAAAAGACCTTGATGTTCGAGAACATGAAAAAGAGGCATGCTGCTTACAGGATCAAAAGAGAGGAACAAGACAAAGTTCAAGCTGAAGAGATCGTGAGTAAGCTAAAGGAGAAATATGAAGAGATGGCCGGTAAGTTGAGAGAAAAGGATGCAGAACTTGCTAAAGCCCGAGAGGAAGCTGTTTACTACAAGCGAATGATGATTTGCTATCAGAAGAAGCTGAAGAGGTTTGAAGACAACCAGGTACAGACGAAGGAATTGGTAGAAGTTCCTAAGACAGGACCGATCATTGACTCAGACCTAGATAGAGGATCGCATTGACAAAGACATCTTTCTGTTTACTTGTATGTTGTGGGATTACCATCAAGACTGTTGATGGAATCTTTTTATCATTGCACTTCTGTTTAAAATCCATGTGTTGTGTGTTTTGACTATATCAACAAGTTCTTATCATAAAAGGTCTCTTTACTATCATTCCGTATTCTCTCGCTTTGTGATCACCGACACATCTGACACGTTTGCAAAACACATTGGTCTTTGTATTCTCAGAATTGTTTGTCACGTCTGCTATACACACACCTTATATTACCAACACTGCTTGTTATTTGCAGCAAAAAGAGCCTATGTCTTCATCAAACCCACAAAAAACTGGAATCAGGGGATGGAATGCCCTAAGAATGAATCAACATGCCATAAGCATTAATTTCCTGCATATCATATTCTTGTGTTTTTGCAGGTTACCCAGAGTTTCTAACTTATTCAACAGCAGGCAGTATAGCTGGTCAACGCGTTCACCGATATCCGACTAAAAGAAACCGAGTAAGGATGGCTGAACGAATGCAGATTGATCTCAACGAGCTCCGTCAGAGGATGGATCAATTTATGGACATGATGACTGGCATGGCCCAGAACCAAGAGCGTCTCAGGATGATGGTTGAGCAACCCTACAGGAATGTTAATACTGGAATACCAACTGAGAATGTGGATTCTAACGTTGCCCGTAACGGAGAACCTAATCCAAATATGACCGCGACACATAATGCAGATTTAGAAGATAATCAAGAGGACCAGTTCACTCTACTGGATGCTGATATGGGTAACATGAATGAGATCAACAATCATAGGTATGAAGAGCTGGCAGAGAAGATCAAGGCCATGGAATGTCAGAATTCCTTGGGCATCGATGTAACTAGTCTCGGGTTAGTACCAGGAGTTAGAATCCCTCCTAAGTTCAAGGCGCCATCATTCGACAAGTACAACGGCAGCACGTTCCCTAGGACTCACATTCACGCATACTTTGGAAGAATCTCGGCTCACACTGATGACGAGAAACTTTGGATGCATTTCTTCCAATATAGTTTATCTGGAGCTTCGTTGAGCTGGTACATGAAGCTGAGTAGGGTCTCTATCCGAAGCTGGAAAGATCTAGCTGAAGCATTCCTCAAGCAGTATCAATATAACATTGATATGGCTCCGAATCGCACTCAGTTGCAGAACTTGTCTCAAGGACCTAAGGAGAGTTTTAAGCAGTATGCCCAGAGGTGGCATGAGTTGGCCGCACAGGTTCAACCTCCATTGCTGGATCGGGAAATGGCCGACATGTTTATGGGCACCTTGCAAGGTGTTTACTTGGATCGTCTGGCCGCCTGCCCGTCCATTGGTTTTTCTGATATCGTCATTGCTGGAGAAAGAATAGAGAATTTTCTGAAATTGGGAAAGATTCAAGATGCAAGCAGTGCTAGTTCCTCTGGTGTGAGAAATCCTTTTGGCAACGGCCAAAGAAGAAGAGAAGGCGAGACAAATGCTGTGTATAGAGGCCAAGATAGAAGTTATTCTCAAGGTTACTACCAAGAAGCTGTAGTGACTATTACTCCACAGGTTCAACAACAACGACCACAGGGTCAGCAACAACAGGTATAGAGACCAAATCAGGAAAGAACAAGAGCGAGAAACCGCATACTTGATCCCGTCCCATGCCCATATGCTGTATTGCTTCCAGAGCTGCTAAAGCTGAACCTGGTCGAGCTTCGTACCATGAGAGCTCCTGCTCCTGATAATATACCTCTGAATTTTGATGCAAATGCCAGATGCGAATTCCATTCGGGTGCCCAGGGGTACATCATTGAGAAATGTCGGGATTTTCAGAACAAAGTACAGGACCTAGTTGACTCCAAGGCGATCAATTTCGCTCCTCTCCCAAATGTACTCCAGAATCCAATGCCTAATCACAACGGAACCGGTGTCACGGTTGTTTTACCAGATGGTCCACGTTAAGCTGGAATCTTCATGAAGCAAATAAAGCCAGCAGTATTCAAATACTCTTAGCGATAGCATTTATGTGTTTGCCTTTCTTCATTGTTCATTTTCATCCCTATTGAGGGGAACTACGTCGCTCTGATTCTTCATTGGTCATCAGTCAATGAAGATACGTAGGCAGAAGATCGCCAGGTCTTTCCGAGCAACCTTATGGGGCAACTTTACTCCTCAGTTTCACTTGTTTTCTTAGATGTCTCGTGTCAGAGTCAAAATAGTTAGAAGAAGAAGTATGAATGCTATGGTTAGGTATACGGCTGCAAATTGAAGATTACAAGTCTGTGAAAAGAGCTATTGACCGCTGAAAGTATCCAAGACTGACAGGTCCAGACGGAGTCAAGCCTCCTCAACTACGGCAATATTCAGTTTCTTTACTGCATTTCCATTTGTAGTTTCTTTTATATGCTAAAAATTTGTCTACATGTATGAAATTTGTTTGCTTTTGAATGTTAGCAATAATAAAACTCACATGTTTTTCTTGAAGTAATTCATTCACATTCACTTATGAATTTGCATGTGTACATTGCAATACCAATTGTCATGCTTAAATTCTATGAAGGAGAATGACGAAATAAAAATGCAAAATCTCTAATTGTGTGCTCTCGAGTAAGGCCCTGTTAACGATGTACAGGCTTTGTTTCAAATCCCTAAACACATGAGATATAAGGAAGATAAACCCTCGCTAACCCCTTTGAGCCTTGAAGTAGGAGTTTCTTTTCAAATGAAAAAACCCTCACATGTAACCCAGGGGCAGGGTAGATGTCAGCTAGTCGGACCAAGCATTCAGGCTTTCATAAAGGAGTGTATTTGAGGATCCGTTACATCCTATTATGCTAATCAAGAGGTCCAAAGACCAGAGACCATAATGGTTATCCAAGTCAAAAGATGCAAAGATCGAAAACCACAATGGTTATCCTTCATCGACCAAAGAATGAGGTAGTCACAACCCTCGCAAAGCAATCAAGACAAACAGTGTCACACGACTCGTTCAAAAAAGAAAAAGAAAAGAAAAAGCCCGCTAAGTCGAAACTTGAAAACAAGCGACTTAGGCAAAAGTTAGGGCATCCCGCTGGACTTCACAATCAAAGATTCATAAGAATCAGTCCAGGCAAAAGTTAGGGATAAAGAAAAATAACGCAAAAGCGAAAGACGAAAAGGATTACACAAGAAAGATTCTCAAATGAGAACAAAGTCGTGTGGCACAAACACAAAATATAGAGGAGTGACTGACTCTCAACAATAACCAGATTGGTGCTTGAACTGATAGCAAAAATGGTTCCTCAATCAACACGAAACCCTTATGAAAGATGAATGCTTGTGAAAACTAGCTGAATGTAGGAATGGAGAACATTACGAAGAGTGATTGGGCACAAATAAACTTCGAGCCTATATCATTTGTTTCTGTAACCGTGAACCAGGCCACGATACAACCCTCAAAAGTCTTAACTGAAACAGGGTTAATTTGAGAGTGTACTACTACGATACCGTGTTTCTGACTCCTATGAGTTGTTCTAAAAGACATTTGTTGGTATTGCATGTACATACTTTCATTCAAAATAATGTCGTATCTTAACCAGTGATTCGCTCATGAAGGTTTGCGATCTCTTTTCAAAACTTCAAGATTAACATGTGTGTTGCATTAGAATTTTCATTCTAGGAATAAACATTTTTTTGCTTGTATACATTTGTTTAGCATCATAAATGGTTCACATGCGGAAATTCAATCCAGAAGCTTAAGCTTTCCAAGTTGAGAAGTCTAAAAACTTCTGAAAGACTGTCACGTCGAGGTGCACTTTTCCGAGAAAGCTTCATTGAGCAGGGACTTTCCCAACTAGGCATGGTAAGAGCTAGCCAATCTGGGGCAGTTACGTCGAGCAATCTCTTCAAAGTTAAGGAGTTAACCCATCCGGGGCAGTTACGTCGAGCAATCTCTTCAAAATTCAGCCAAACTAGGGCAATCACCTCGAGATTCAAATCTCTCCAAAAGCGAAGATTAGTCAGTCAAGTGCAAAACTATTCAAGTACTCGCACTAGGGCAGGCCACCCCAATAGTACGAGAGTTCATTCTTTCCCGAAGGTAGACAATCGAAAGCATTTACCCGGAGTTTAAAATACCGTGGTCACTTGTCAAGCCAACTATCTCATTCAACACTTCTGACAGATACAAACTCATATGCATTAGCAAGGTTGTTACGCTGATTCATGCAGTCATTACGATACCTAAGATTTTAAAGACACCAAGTCTTTTGTAAAATCCTCTTGAGGTAAAATCCATACGGAAGCAACCGATCCCCAACACGAGACAACTTAAAATCTTTCCTCCTCAACAGGACGTGTCTCGGTTTTGGTTATCCCCAACAGACGAATGGAAGTTATCCCCAGTAAGGTCACCAAGTTTTTTCCTTCAGATGGTTTCCTTGATCTCGGTTCCTCAACAGATCTAAGGTAATTCCCATTCCCCTAGCAGATTTCAGATAAGTCATTCTCCTCCCCAGCAGATCCATGAGAGTGGATAATCCCCAATAGTCAAAGTATCCCCTAGCAGGGTCTTCGAATCTAAAGTCCAATTTATTTTTGGCAAGGTGATAAGTCGAGACAGACTAGTCACACTCTTCTCCAGCAAAAATATCAACAATCATTTGTATTCCCCACAGAGTCAGCAAAGATTTCTTATATCCGCGTCAGGAATTCTTTTTATACCTATCCCCCAGTGTCATGGGGCATCATGTCATACAATTCAGCATGTGCGTATTAAATCCAAGGTTGATATCCAAAGTCCACCCGCAGCGTGGCAACTTATCCAAAGTCCACCCGCAACGTGGCAATTTATCCAAAGTCCACCCGCAGCGTGGAAACTTATCCCAAGTCCACCCGCAGCGTGGCAATTCATTCAAAGTCCAGCCGCAGACTGGCCAAAGTCCATCTTCGGGTGGCGAATTCTCAAAGTCTCCCGTAGCGAGCAGCAGCCCCCGTAGTGTGGCAAGAAATTGAAGTCTCCCGTAGTGAGCAAAAGTCTTCTGTAGTGAGAAGAAGTCTCCCGTAGTGAGCAACAGCCCCCGTAGTGTGGCAAGAAATCGAAGTCTCCCGTAGTGAGCAGAAGTCTCCCGTAGTGAGCAAAAGTCTCCCGTAGCGAGCAGCAACCCCCGTAGTGTGGCAAGAAATTGAAGTCTCCCGTAGTGAGCAAAAGTCTCCCGTAGTGAGCAAAAGTCTCCCGTAGTGAGGAGAAGTCTCCCGTAGTGAGCAGCAACCCCCGTAGTGTGGCAGGAAATCAAAGTCTCCCGTAGTGAGCAGAAGTCTCCCGTAGTGAGCAAAAGTCTCCCGTAGTGAGCAGAAGTCTCCCGTAGTGAGCAAAAGTCTCCCATAGTGAGCAAAAGTCCAGCCACAGACTGTCCAAAGTCCATCTTCGGGTGGCAAGTTTCAAAGGTCTCCCGCAGTGAGCAGAAGTCCACCCGCAGTGTGGCAAATTTCCAAAGTCCACCCGCAGTGTGGCAAATTTCCAAAGTCCACCCGCAGTGTGGCAAATCATCCAGGGTCCATCCACAGTGTGGCAAGGTATCTGAAGTCCAACCGCAGATTGGCAAAAGTCCATCCACAGGGTGGCAAAGTATCTCAAAATTCGATCGCAAATTGTTGAAAGACCACCCACAACGTGGCAAGTCAGTAGCCGTCTGACATCACCCAAAAGGCATCCCCTGTTTACTATTCTCCCCATCGTAATTATATCCAAGCAGAGTTCATTCGGTTGAGTTTATTTCCCTGTTCTTCTGCAACTGAGTGCAAATTTTTTGGTTGTTTTTGGTATTCAATCCCTGCATACCTCAAACGTCTGAAAGCAACTGCTATCATCCATTCAGGTCTACAGTGATTGAATAGGGGCAGCTGTAACACCCCAAAATTTTCCCTCATATTTATTACCACTAACTGGCTTTATGCCTTGTGTAAACACCCCAAATTTGCCCTCACCCATTCACACCATGGCTTGTGATCATTTCATATGCATAAACTCAATCATAGCATCTCATATCACAGTTTTGATTCACTGCATAGATTCAAAGTCATCTGCATCTAGGGTTTGTGATCTGAACAATCCAAGAGCCTTTTGAGTCACTCCAAAGGTCATCAATCACTTCAAAGGGGTCAATGTGTGTTCAAGTATCATATTATATCCTCTCAAAGTCAAGAATGCCAAAGAATCACAAGAACTGGGATTGGTATAAAGGCAGAGCCAGGTTTAACTGCACAGTTGACCTAAAATTAGGGTTTTGGTTTCAGAGGCCATAACTCCAATTTTTTTGGTCATTCTTGTTTCTATTGGTCTCTATATGGTATAGGGAGTATGCATATCAATTTTCATGAAGAAATTCCATGGGGAAGTCATCTGATCAAGAGTTGACTTTCCAGACAAGTCAGTGCAAAATCAGGGCATCTGAGGCCCCCAATGACCCAACCAATGGGTGATCTTCATCATTTTGAGTGTATATGATCTTTATTTGATCATGGAAGAAGGTTTAAGTTCACAAAAATCAAGAATTATAAGTTTTTGCAAATGTTGACTTTTTGGGCATAGTTGACTTTTCAAGAATGTTTCATTTTAGGTCATTTTTCAAGCCTTGATTCTTGATCCAAAAATGCTTCAAATGGAAAAACTTTGGTCATGAAAGTTGTAGAATACATCTTTCCCTTTTCAAAAAGTACAAGAACATGATCAAATTCTTCTTGGATCAAAAGTTATGGTGTGACAAAGTTGGCTAAAATCATTGATTTTCAAGACATGCCTCAAATGTGAATTTTGCAAAATCATGAACCAAGGCTTTTTGTAACCTCTAGTTGACATCAAACCATGACACAAACATTCCATGAGCTCTAAAAATCAGAATTGGACCAAAGTTTCTCATGTCCATGGTTTGTGTAACAAGACTTTTTTCCATGAAGTGCCAAAGGTAACCAAGTTGCAAAACCATCATGATGCTTCTCACCACTTGCTGCATTGGCCTTTGAACCATTCTAGCCTTCCATACACACCATGCTGCGCCAGCCCTAGCCCTTGTACCAAGATAGAACCAAGCCATACCTCTCTTACACAAAAAGTGGACTTTTGGCAAAAGCAAACATCCCAATCACCACAGGCCATGTCACATCCTCTGGCCACTTGCAATTGTTTATACTTTCCATCTGCTAGCAAAACACATCAAGAAGCAAGGCTGAAACACTCCCTAACATCACATACACAAAAACACCTCATTTTGCAAAACTCTTCGAATCTGCCTCCACAAACTTCAAACATCCAAACCATTTTCACCAATCATCTCACCATGTTTCATTGAGTAGAAACCAACAAGATTCAAGCCTGAAACCCTCATGAATTGAGCTTCACCATTTCTCATCCTCAAAACCAGAACTCTTCGAATCCCTTTATCCAGCCATCAAACACATCATTTTCCTTCACCAACAAGTCAAACACACCTAAAGGAGCAGGAATCCACCATTGGAATGGCCTGAAACCTCCCCATTCTTGACTGTGCTATCTGCTACACCAGAACTGTTCCTCACAAATCAGCCATCCACAAGAGCTTTGAAGCCTTCCATTAGCATCAGGGGAGACAAAGAAGTCCATTTGCACGCAAAGGAGGCTCTGGAAGCTCAATTTGGAAGCTTTCCAGCTCAGGTATGAACATGAACACTTTCTCCCAAAGCTTGCATTTTAAGTTATAATATGATTGCTCATGTCTTGCTGATCATGGGGTTGGTTTCAGAATCAAAAATAAGTGAAAAATGAGTTTGTATGATCCCTCTGAAATTTTGCCCGTGGATTTTATTTTCTTCGATTTGCATGATTCTTGGGGTTTAAATGTTGTTTGAGGGTGGATTCATGACCTAGGTTGTTAGAGGATCACTTAGGTGTGTTTAATTTGTGGAATAGGTGCCTGAATCATGTTTTAGGGTTTTAGGGGTGCCGGAGAAGATGACCGGAGCTTCTCTCCGGTCACCTGAGTGTGGTTATCCCTAATCTCAGGTCATTAAGTGTGTTTGAATATGGGGCGTTGGATTGAGCTGACCTGTTGACCTGCCGCGCGAATAGAAGGCCCAGATGCATTCAATTAGCCCTAATCTTTTTATTTAGTTTATTTAAACTCAATTAAATTAATTAAATCAGAGCCAACCAGGACCCTTGGATAGCGCGCGTGGTCAATGACCTTCACCCCAGTTCAAATCTCATCCATCAGATCTGAATACTTTCCTTTTATTTTAATTTATTTTCATTTCTTTTTCATTTAACTTGCATATTTAATTTAAAATAGTAAAAATTGCTTAAAAATTATGAAACTTTTTCTCATGAGTTTTAATAATTTTTATGACACAAAAATATTTTTGTTTTTATTTTTATCATTAAAAAAGTATTTTTAAATATTTAAAGGATTATTTTTAATTGATTAATGGAAATTAATTTATTAAAAATACTTTTGGGTATTTAAAAATCACCAAAAATTCATGAAATGTTCTAGGATATTTAGAAACATTGTCCAACCTTCAAACCAAATTTCTTTTTTGATCTTGATGCATTTTGAGAATTTTTCTTTGAATTAAAATCATTTTTGTGCATTATTTTGATCCTAAGTTCAAAAAAATCATTTATGCCTATTCATGAAGAGTTGGACATTGATTCTTCTTGCATTGCATTGTGTTTAGCATGTAGTCTTTGAGGTTAAATGGCCATGATTTGATTCCTCATTTTCAATTTGTTTGATAATTTTCTTGTTTGGGAACCCTAAAAACCCTAGAAACTTGTAAAAATCATAACTTGAAATTGGTTAGGAGTTGAGACCTCTCCTTCGGGCTTTGGGTTAGTATAGGTTTAGGGATCCTTTGAGTGCATTTTCAATTTTTTATAATGTTGTTTGCTTCTGGTTTTGTTTTTTGTTTGTTGCATTGTTCATAAACCCTAATTTGGGCCTCCATATGCATCCATCTTGCATTTTCTTGCATAACATGACTTGCCATGACATTCCATGCCTCCATTTGATTCATTTAACATCATAAGACATATTGAAAGCATGTTTGATCATTTCACCTTGCATTTGTCATGTTGTATGCCATATGCATCTCATAACTTTTCATGTATGTTCTTGGTTCTTAACTTGCTTCATTTGCATTCATGAACTTGTATGATCACTTCCATGTGCTGCCTCATGTTTGTAGCATCTCATTGCATCATTAGCATCATGTAAATGCTTCTGGTTTTGTTTCTCATCATGTCATCTCATTCCCATTTTGCATTGCATTGCATTTTTCTTCTAACCTTTCAGGTGGTAAGTAGCTTTGAGAAGTGAATTTGCCTTCACTTCTCATAACCTTTCTTTTCATCTCTCTTGCATCCATTGCTGCATTTTCTATATGTGTTTGAGTTTGAGCTTGCTCATTATTCTTCTCCCCACTTTCTTTCTTCAAGTGACTTGACTTCTTGAATGAAGCAAGTCACTTTGCTTCTCTTGATCCTTTCATCTGCTTCCTGGTGGTTCCATTGAAGACTTCCCTTGAAAACCTCACAAACCTTAGGAACAACCAAGCATGACAATGATTAGGGTTTTGATTAGTCTCCCCTCTTAGTTTTACCTTTGTGTCTCTTTTGAGTCTTCTCTTCTCATCTCATAATCAGGGACTAAACCCTAAAGGCTTTAAGGCTTTGTGATTAAGCTTATGCATGCATCCTTCTCTTAGGATGGAGTGTATAACTTTAATCCTAAGTGTTAAACCCTTAATGTGTTTAAATCTCTTAATCAATTCACTTAATAATCATCAAGACATCACACTTGTAACTTGGGCCTTGCATTAGGGTTCTAATTCTTCCTTAATTGGTTAAGAAGGACTAACCCTAGTGTTAATGGACAAGTCCCCCTCAAGTTGTCTTACAAACCCTAAAAAACATTTCATCATCATATCACTAATTAAAACCCACTTAATCAAAGGCTTGTTTTGTCATGAGTTTAATCCCTAATCATGGATTAAGTTGAGGAGCTTTCCTCAGCTTAAACATTCTCATCTATTATCCTTCTATTAGGATGGTGTAATGGGTCTGTTTAATCCCTGATTATGGCTTAACCTCATTACTTAACACTAAACAAAAACACCAAAAACATCTAATTAATCACAAGTAGGTTAATGATCTTAATCCTACATCAAAGGTGGTTAAGTGTGAGAATCTGACTTCACACTTAAGGTACTCTCATTACCCCTAATCAGAGGGAAGATGTGATGAGTTTACCAAATCCATTAGTTTAGGCTTAAGCTCATTAGCTTATGACAAACTTCCAAAAGCAATAAAAGACTGAAAACTCAAAAACAAACAATAATCGTCTCCTTCGGGATTCTTTTCTCATCACCCTCATTCATAAACGAGAACTTGCTTCTTCCGTCTAATGCAAGACAGTTTGCATCTGTTCCAGACAGATCATACACTTGAGCATAGACTAGCAAGCAGTTCATCAGTCAATTCATCTTTCAGTCTCTTTGGGTCGAACTACGGCGTTCTGACTTCCTCATTGCACGAGAGGATACGTAGGCATAACTTAACAGTTATCGAACAAAAGTCTCTGTATATTCCCCCTCTTTTCAGCCTTATACTTTAAGCCTCATGATCTTGAGCATGTTATTCCTGTTCCTACACTGACACTATACATTTATACACTTCACTTTTCCTTACACTGACACCTGTACATCCTTTTCCAGCTCTTTTGCACACAAATTGCACTGACACTCCCCCTTTAAAACACAAATCTTTTAAGCGTGGATCCCGTCGAGTACGACAGACAATCTGGGTGCTAATACCTTCCCAGGTTGTAACCAACCCCCTTTCTCAGTCTCTCTGGTTCGCAACCGTCTTATCCATATCTTTCTAGGTCTATGCAGCATTGCCTTTCCTCCGGGATAAAAATGCCTAGCTGGCGACTCTATTCATCTCCAGTGAGTTCACGGCAGTGTGTTCTCACTGTTCCTCTCGCCGACCGTTCGCGTCTGTACCTTTATCTGGGCCAGTCCCATTTAGCGGGAGCGACACCTTGGCGACTCTGCTGGGGAATCTTACACTGCAACCAGGGCTTCTGGTTCTTTTTGTGGGTTCCTCCTAGCGCTTGATTGATTTGTGTTTACTGGGGTGTTATGTGCTTATTTGTGTTTGTGTATTTGTATTTATTTTGTACAGTTTTGTTTATTGCTTTCTTTATAGCTTTATGCATATATTATCATATTGTCATACTGTGCTGTTGGCCGGATCTGGTTTTGCTTTGGTGGGTGGGGTTCTACTGAGAGTTAAGATCCTATACCTGGGATCTGAGTGACACCTAGGATAGAGTGGTTCATATTCTTTCCCATTCCATCTCGGTCTGGTGCGGGAATATGAAACACGGTTCAGATATGGGTTTCTTCTTGAGAACTCTGTGTTGCAGATTTCCTGCAATGCTAGGGCTATCTGGGAAGCCTGCTAAGTCTGGATGACCTTTAGTCTTGACCTTCAGAAACTGAGGTGAATTAGAGGAGGAACTTTTATGGTTATTGTAAACACTGTACCTCCGGGTTAGAAGTGTTTACACTTCTCATAACTGATTCGAGTCTGAGGATCCTTGTTCTAGAGCATCACCTGTGAGGGGGTTGGGCTGTTTACAGGTTTGCAGGTACCTTGACCTCAGAATACCCGGTTACCTTGATTTGTTAAGAGTACTCCATGTTGGACAGTTCTTGTGATTCTAAACCCTGGACATGTGACTCTTCATTTGAGTCCCCCACCTTGGTTACTGGATTTTTAGACCTCCTTCTGGATTTCTTACATACATGGACCTATATCAGGGCATTTGATCAGATCCAGCTCAGTCACAGACCCTTGCATATCATTTGCATACATAAATCATTGCATCATATTGACATTTGCTTATTTGTGTTTCAGGGTATCCATCTTCATTTGGTTTTGGTTTTGACCCCATCTTCAGTATTGACCTATCTTCACCAGCATCTGCTTCAGCTATCACCTGCACCAGCCAATCAGTGGCCCATTTCTTCAGTATTATCATCATCACTTGTCTTTGCTCAGTCTCAGCATCATGGCTCCTAAAAAGAGCAACATCACCTATCACTTCTTCCAGCCAGAGCTATCTGACATCAGGAGGATTCAGACCCTGATCACTCCAGACCATATACCACTGTTCAGGGAACACTATGGAGATATACTTGATTTGGTTATGGATCTGGACCCATCACAGAGAAGCCTGATCCACACTTGCATTCAGTTTTATGATCCCCCATTGAGATGTTTCACTTTCCAAGACTTTCAGTTGGGTCCTCTATTAGAAGAATACTCATCATTGGTTGGTATGCCAATCAGGGGTGGAATCCCTTTCAACCCTGAGATGGTCTTTCCTGGTAATGGAGAAGTAGCAAAGGCTCTGCATCTGGAACCTGTCCTGATTGAGCAGCATATGAATTCTAAAGCTGGAATCCCTGGCTTCCATCTGGATTTCCTGATCTCTCAAGCTACCCTGAAAGCTTCTTTAGGAGAGTGGAAAGCTGTTTGTGCCTTGTTGGCTTTGAGCATATATGGAATTGTGTTTTTTGCAGATGAGCCTCGATTCATTAGCAAGAATGCAATCCATCTGTTCATCTTGAAGAACCCAGTGCCCACTTTATTGGGGGATCTCTACTATTCAGTGCATCATAGGAATGAAAAGCAGAGGGGAAGATTAGTGAGGTGTTGTGCTCCATTGTTCCATACTTGGCTTCTCAGGCATCTACCCAGGACAGATGCATTTTTGAACCCTCATCAGCAGAGTAACTGGGCTAAGAGGCTCACTGCTCTAACTTCAGCCGATATCAGATGGTGCGCTCAAAGCACCAAGGGTAGGGATATCATCACCAGCTGTGGGCATTTCCCCAATGTGCCCCTAATAGGAGTTAAGGGTAGTATCAATTACAACCCTCTGCTGTTTAGAAGACAACTGGGCTACGCCCTGGTCCACACCCCTAAGGCGCAGGACTTGGTTGAAACTCTTTATTGTGAGAACAAGATTAATCTGGCTATTGTTAGGCAGGCAGCCTGGGCTTGGGATAATGTTCAAACCAAGGGAATAACCATTTTGGGGAAGTGCAACAATGTGGCATCAGCACAATATGATGAATGGTCCCGTGCCAGGGCCCAATTCTCTGGGATGCCCTTTACTATAGAAGATATGCCTGAATCATCATCAGCACCACCTGCCACTGTCAGTTTGGAGGAGTTTGAGAGTTTGAAAGAAAGAAATGAGAAGTTAACTCAAGCTTTGCAGAAGACCCTCCGGGAGAGGAGTGATGGTATGAGGGAGGTTGAGAGATTGGAGAAGTTGAGAGTGGAGCATTTGGTTAAGATTGAGAAGTCTGGAGATTATATCAAAAAGTCTAAGGCTGGAGAACAAATTCTGAAGAATGCTTGCAAAGAAGCCCAGTTCCAGAGAGCAAGGACAGACTTGTATTTGAAGGAGAGTCAAGCTCGGTGGGTCAGGATCACCGAAGCCCGTACTCTGGAGGACAAGAGAGTTCAAGACAAGATGGAGCAACTGGAAGCTAGTGCAAAAGTACAGCAAGAAGCCCTGGCAGCAGCCCAGAGGGAGATATCAGAGTTGAAGATCAAAGCTGGAGTAAAGAGGTCAAAGGACCAGAGCCAGCACAGGAAGCTAACAGCAGCTGTTACGACCCGGAATCTCCTCATCAGGAATCTCACTGAGCGTCCGGCTGATCCTGTGACCGAAGCACTTCTCAAGGAAGTTCGTGAGGATGAGTTTGGTCTTGGTGTTTGACCATTTGTTTGTTGTTGCTTTCGTTACATGTACTTTTATTTTCCTGTAATGTATTTTGACCCCTCAGAGGGCTTGTATTTGTAAACAAACTATGTACCCTTTTGCTTTTGTAATATATGTATTAGTTTGTTCCATCCAAGTTTACTTCAAAAGCAACATCAACAGCATCTCCAAGGGTCTGGAAGGGTCAAAACTGAAGGCCAAGCCGGATACCTTGAGGACAAATAAGCATACTGCATTGCATGCTAACCCCTTTGTTTGTTTTGTAGGTTTTTGTTTTACTGCCACTAACTCTGTTGTGATGTTCAGGAACTATTGCTCGGCGCCGAGTTTTTCCCCTCAACCGTCCGCACCGTTATCCGACCCGTAGCAACCTTTCGGGCATTCAAATGGATCAGATGCAGCAGGACCTTACTGAGGTCAGAAATCAAATGGCAAATGAAAGGCTAGAGATGAGGAATCAAATGACTCAGTTTATGGAAGTGATGAACAACATGGCTCAGAGCCAGGAAAGGTTGAGGGCCATGGTGGAAAGGCAGAATCAAGAAGATCCACATATAGGGACTGCCGGCACCAGCAACAATGAAAGGGTCCAACCTCATGTTAAACCCTCCTGTATTTGGCCCACACCTCCATCCTGAGGTCAACATCCCTGCAAATGTTCAAGGGACTGCCACTGCAGCCAGGGTACTTCAAGAAGACCCCCAAGAGGATCAATTCACAGTAATGGGTGCTGGGGAAGAAGCTTATGATAGAAGGTTGGATGAGATAGTTGAGAAGTTGAGATCCTTAGAGTCTCAAAACTCTTTGGGCTTTGACGTCATGGACATGGGCTTGGTAGACGGGGTCAGGATTCCCCATAAGTTTAAGCCTCCTTGTTTTGAAAAATACAACGGGACTTCATGCCCCCGGACTCATTTACAATCATTTCTAGGGAGGCTGAAGGCCTATACTATGGATGAGAAGCTCTGGATGTTCTATTTCGAAGATAGCCTGACAGGAGCCTCAAGAGAATGGTACTCTCACCTGACAAGGGCAACTATCAGGTGCTGGAAGGATTTGGCAGAAGCCTTTATCAGACAGTATCAGTACAACTTAGACATGGCACCCAACAGGACCCTCCTAATGGGGATGTCACAGTCTTCAAGGGAGAGTTTCCGAGAATATGCCCAGAGATGGAGGCAATTGGCTGCTGCTGTTCAACCACCTATGTCTGAAAGGGAAATGGCAGATATGTTCATGAACACCCTTCAGGGGACTTATATTGACAGGCTGGCCGCTTTCTCTTCCACTAGCTTTGCAGATGTTGTCATAGCTGGGGAGAGAATTGAGAGCCTGTTAAAGATGGGTAAGATCTCAGACAACGGTGCAAGCTCGTCCAGTAGTACAAGAAAGCCTTTTGCAGGCCCGAGAAGAACTGGCGAGACCAATGCCATCCACACCAACAGGGGCAGGCCCCAATATGTTCATAGATCAGTGGCGGCAGTCACCATTCCCGCTCCAGCTCATCCTCAGCCAGTTTATCAACCTCTGCAACAAAACTATCAGCCACAACCTCAGTACCATCAACAGAATCAGTATCCTCCGAGAAATTACAACAACAACAACACCAATAACAACAGTCAGCAAAGGCCATTCCAGCAGAGGCCATCTCAAGCCAATAGGGTGATCGATCCGATCCCTATGCCATATGCTACCCTGCTGCCACAACTCCTGAAACTCAACCTAGTTGAGCTAAGGACGCTGGCACCTCCGGATCCCAACAGTCTACCCCGGAACTATGACTCCAACGCCAGATGTGCTTTTCATTCAAATGCGCCTGGCCACAGTACAGAAAAGTGCAGAGCTCTGCACATGAAGGTGCAAGACCTGGTAGACTCAAAAGCTCTGAATTTCGCACCGCCACCCAATGTCAATAAGAACCCCATGCCAAACCACGGTGGTCCCAGAATTAACGCTATTGAAGAAGACAAACCGTCTTATTTAATAACCAGTGTGGGTCAGATCAGGACACCGTTGGTAGAAATCAAGGCTCAACTCCTGGAATGTCAAATGTTCCCGGGGTGTGAGTTGGGGTGTGCTTACTGCAATATTGCAGTCAATGGGTGCGATAACCTGAGGAATGGCATAGACGGTCTCATTCAGAGTGGCCAGCTTCAGATCACCACATCATTTCCTACAAATCCAGCAATCTCATCAGCAACAACTCCAGAACCTCCTACACCTGCAACCACCATTGTTCCTGACAATTCTTCGATTTCATCAACAAGTACTTCATCTATTATCTCAACTGACCAGTCATCAACAAATTTTCCTTCTACAACTCCAGCACCACTCCATTTTGAGACTCCTACAACAACAACAACCATTCTTCCATCAATGTCTCCTACAACACCAGCAACAAATCATGAAGATGTCTCCACTGTCACAATATTTTATGATCCAGAAAACAACTCTGCCTACAATTCAGAAAGTGCCGCTCCCATCAGAGCACCAGTTACAATTTATTACGATCCACAGACTATCACAATTCCTTCCGCAGCCGCAGTCAGTCCAGTCACTATCACGGTGCCTGGACCAGTACCCTATGAAAGCAGTAATGCTATCCCCTGGCATTACGGCTCTGACATGTACTGTGAAGGACAAAGAATCACTTTTGAATCATCAACCCCTGCACCACAAATTGACAATGTGGGAGGAGGCGGAGGCTTCACTCGAAGCGGACGTCTTTTCGCCCCACAAGTTCAGAGACCCACTGCCGAAGCAGAAGCTGCTGCCAAGGCAAAAGGGAAGGGCCCTGTGCAGGAAGATCAAGCTGTTAAGGAAGCTTT
Source organism: Lathyrus aphaca (assembly GCA_963966055.1). Lineage (NCBI taxonomy): Eukaryota > Viridiplantae > Streptophyta > Magnoliopsida > Fabales > Fabaceae > Lathyrus > Lathyrus aphaca. The sequence goes on from OZ014522.1 coordinate 326,175,790, forward strand.
GAAGACACCCTTTGACCAAGAGGTTGATGAGTTCATGCGAATCATCAAAAAGAGTGATTATAAAATAGTGGATCAGCTTCATCAGACGCCTTCCAAGATCTCAATCCTATCATTGCTTATATGCTCCGAGGCCCATCGGAATGCACTACTCAAAGTCTTGCACGCAGCTTACGTGCCTGAAGAGATCACTGTCAATCACCTGGAAGCTGTAGTTGGAAATGTTAATGCTAGTCACGGACTAGGGTTCACCAATACTGATTTGACAACGGAAGGCCGCAACCACAACAAAGCCTTGCACATAACCATGGAATGCAAAGGTGTTGTCCTTTCCCATGTGCTGGTAGACACGGGGTCATCCCTCAATGTCCTACCTAAAAAGGCCCTGGTGAAGCTAGAATATGATGGATTGGCATTGAGACCCAGCAACCTGGTGGTGAGAGCCTTTGATGGTTCAAAGAGATCGGTTCTGGGAGAGATCGAGTTGCCCATAACGATTGGCCCGCAGACCTTTAAAACTATCTTCTATGTGATGGACATTCAGCCTGCCTACAGCTGTTTGTTGGGTAGGCCATGGATTCACGCTGCTGGCGCCGTGACCTCTACCCTTCACCAGAAGTTAAAATATGAGTGGGAGGGTCAAATCGTTACAATCTGCGGAGAGGAGGACATTTTTGTCAGCCACCTGGCTACTTATAAGTACATTGAGATGGATGGGGAGATCCATGAAACAATGAGCCAGGGGTTCGAAGCCTTGAATGTGAATGAAACATCCGCTGTACCTGGAATCTCCATGTCATCATACCAACAAGCCCGGAAGGTTGTTGAGGAAGGAACTGCCCAAGGCTGGGGCAAGGTTTTAGCTGTGGAGGAGAAGAAGGACAAATTTGGGTTGGGTTACAGACCAACTCAACAACATCAAGCAAAGGCTGCTGAGAAGCCTGGTTTTGTCAGTGGGGGGATGCTCACCCCTGATGCTATCAACTGTTTGGAAGACGAGCTGGAGGAATAACGCAATCTAGAGAATTGGATTCGTCCAAAGATCCCGGGGAGCAGTATCTCAAACTGGTCTTCCCAGGAAATTATAAGAGTTACTCAAGCAGAGTAATTATTATTTCCTGTATTTTTATAGCATGCATCAAAGTCTTGCATCTTGCCCAAGATGACAAGACTCATTTTGTAATCGGGCCATCTGTACTTTTTGTGCAAACAAGATTAATTAATGAAATATCAGACATCTTTTTGCAAACGAGTCTTTTCCGCTCACTGTTTTTCCATTTTTCTTTTTGTACAAAAAAATAAATGGCGATGTTTTCAAAATGACAACTTTATTTCATTTTTTCCAAAACAAGATTAAAATCAAATCACTAAAATGAACAAACTGAACCCTTGCAGAGAGTGCCTTCCAGACAGCACCGACAACAGCACGGCTATGACTTCGTATGACTTTGACAATCCAATCAATCAAGCTGATGAAGGGGTTGAAGAAGAATATGAGCTTCCTGAAGAGCTAGCCAGGTTGTTAAGACAAGAGGAAAAGGTTATTACCCCTCACCAGGAGGAGGTTGAAGTGATCAATCTTGGTACAGATGAAGACGTGAAGGAAGTTAGAATCGGGGCCTGCTTGCAAGACTCAGTGAAGAGACAATTGATTGATCTGCTTCAAGAATATGTGGATGTATTTGCTTGGTCTTATCAAGATATGCCAGGTTTGGATACCGACATTGTCGTGCACAAGCTGCCTTTGAGAGAAGAATGCCCACCAGTTAAACAGAAACTGCGCCGTACTCGCCCGGACATGGCTATGAAAATCAAGGAGGAGGTACAAAAGCAATGGGACGCCGGATTCCTTGCTGTAACTAGCTATCCACCGTGGGTTACTAATATTATACCTGTGCCTAAGAAGGACGGCAAAGTAAGAATGTGTGTTGATTACCGGGATCTGAACAGAGCCAGCCCGAAAGATGATTTCCCTTTACCTCACATTGATGTATTGGTGGATAATACGGCTCAGTTCTCGGTATTCTCCTTCATGGACGGATTTTCAGGATACAATCAGATTAAAATGTCACCTGAAGACATGGAGAAGACAACCTTCATCACACCCTGGGGCACGTTCTGCTACAAGGTAATGCCATTTGGGCTCAAGAATGCTGGTGCAACATATCAACGGGCTATGGTAACATTATTCCACGATATGATCCATAAAGAAATCGAATGTTATGTGGATGACATGATTGCCAAGTCCCTTACTGAAGAAGATCACCGGGTAAATCTGCTGAAGCTATTCAAGCGCCTGAGGAAGTACCAACTGAAGCTGAACCCCAACAAATGCACATTCGGGGTGAGATCTGGTAAGCTGCTGGGATTTATTGTAAGTGAGAAAGGGATTGAAGTTGACCCTGATAAAGTCAAAGCCATCCAAGAGATGCCTGCGCCGAAGACAGAAAAGGAAGTTCGAGGGTTCTTAGGTCGATTGAACTACATCTCAAGGTTCATATCCCACCTTACGGCAACCTGTGAACCCTTGTTCAAACTGTTAAGAAAAGAACAGACGGTCAGGTGGAATGAAGACTGCCAAAGGGCTTTTGACAAGATCAAAGAATACTTACAAGAACCTCCAATCCTTATGCCTCCAGTTGAAGGAAGACCTCTGATAATGTACTTGACAGTATTAGAAGAGTCAATGGGGTGTGTGCTGGGCCAGCATGACGAGTCCGGTCGAAAAGAGTATGCAATATACTACCTGAGCAAAAAGTTTACCGACTGTGAACAACGTTATTCACTGCTCGAGAAAACTTGTTGTGCTTTAGCGTGGGCTGCTCGCCGACTGAGACAGTATATGTTGACCCACACTACTCTATTGATCTCAAAGATGGACCCGGTTAAGTACATATTTGAGAAGCCAGCACTTACCGGACGGGTTGCAAGATGGCAAATGATTCTCACGGAATATGACATCCAGTACACGTCTCAGAAAGCCATCAAGGGCAGTGTATTGTCTGAATATCTTGCTGAGCAACCCATTGATGATTACCAGCCTATGAGATTTGACTTCCCTGATGAAGACATCATGTTCATAAAATCAAAAGATCATGAAGAGCCTGTTCACACTGAAGGGCCTGACCCAGAAGAAGAATGGACTATGATGTTTGATGGGGCTGTTAATATGAATGGTCGTGGCGTTGGTGCAGTACTCATTACACCTAAAGGAGTTCACATGCCTTTCTCGGCAAAGCTCACTTTCAACTGCACTAACAACGAAGCTGAGTACGAAGCTTGCATTATGGGCCTTGAGGAAGCCATTGACCTCAGGATCAAGACATTGACCGTATTCGGGGATTCAGCTCTGGTAATCAATCAAACCAATGGGAAATGGTACACCCACCAGGATCATCTGATACCTTACAGGGATTATACAAGGAGGTTATTGACTTTCTTCACAACAGTCAAGCTTGAGTATATCCCTCGGGACGAGAATCAGTTCGCAGATGCTCTTGCTACCATTTCATCCATGATCAAAGTTCAAGCTACTAACTTTGTACCTCAGATTTCAGTGTCCAGACTTGATAGACCAGCATATGTATTCGCAGCAGAAGGTGTCAAAGATGATAAGCCTTGGTTCCATGACATTAAATGCTTCTTGGAGGATCAAACATACCCACCTGGGGCATCTTCCAATGATAAGAAGACTTTGAGAAGGCTTGCTGGTAGTTTCTTTCTGAATACTGATGGGTCTTTATACAAGAGGAACTTTGATATGGTACTCCTCAGATGTGTTGACAAGACGGAAGCAGATTTGCTGATGCATGAAGTGCACGAAGGCTCCTTTGGTACCCATGCTGGAGGACATGCAATGGCTAAGAAATTGTTAAGATCAGGCTATTACTGGATCACAATGGATGCCGACTGTTGTGCCTACGCCAGAAAATGCCACAAATGCCAGATCTATGCAGATAAGGTGCATATACCTCCCAATCCTTTGAACATCATGTCTTCACCATGGCCCTTTGCCATGTGGGGCATTGATATGATTGGCAAGATTGAGCCAACTGCGTCAAACGGCCACAGATTCATCCTGGTTGCCATTGATTATTTCACCAAGTGGGTTGAAGCAGCCTCATATGCAAACGTCACAAGGCAAGTGGTAGCCAGATTTCTGAAGAGAGATATCATCTGTCGATATGGAGTGCCCGAGCGAATCATTACTGATAATGGTTCCAATCTAAACAACAAAATGATGGCAGAACTGTGCCGGGACTTCAAAATTCAACATCACAATTCTTCTCCTTACAGGCCAAAGATGAATGGCGCTGTTGAGGCAGCTAATAAGAACATCAAGAAGATTGTGCAGAAGATGGTAATCACCTACAAAGACTGGCATGAGATGCTACCATTTGCCTTGCATGGGTACCGCACGTCAATCAGAACATCCACTGGGGCAACACCGTATCAGCTTGTATATGGTATGGAAGAAGTCCTACCTGTCGAAGTTGAATTACCCTCCTTACGAGTACTGATGGACGTTAAGCTGAACGAAGCAGAATGGGTTCGGGCCCGATACGAGCAACTGAGTCTGATCGAAGAGAAGAGATTGGCTGCAATTTGTCATGGGCAGTTGTATCAGAAAAGAATGAAGAAAGCCTTCGATCAGAACGTCAGGCACCGAGAGTACCAAGTAGGGGATCTTGTGCTGAAAAGAATCCTCCCTCCTCATACAGACCACAGGGGCAAGTGGACTCCAAACTATGAAGGACCATTCGTGGTAAAGAAAGTTTTCTCTGGTGGAGCGCTGATGCTCAGCACCATGGATGGTGAAGATTTCCCGTCCCCTGTGAATTCAGATGCAGTTAAAAAATACTTCGCATAAAAATGACCCGCTGGACATAAAAACAGAATGTAAGTCCAGGCAAAAATAGGGCATCCCGGCGAGTCAAAAACAGAATAAAAGACTCGGGCAAAAATAAGGGAAATAAATAAATGTACACCCGCTGAGTTGAAAAGCCGCATTGGACAGCTCAGGCGAAAATGGGTATCCCGATGGATTGAAAACCCGAAAGGGCGATCCATGCAAAATAAGGGAACAAGCGAACAACTGCGTTCTGAATTCGTCTATATCGTTCACAACTTGGTAAGCTTCGGAGGGATCAAGCTTCTATCAGAATCAACATTCTTCAGAAATCCAGATGAGAAGAACGTCAAAAGTCATACGGGTCATAGTGAAGAGGAAGCTCCTCAAAGCGTCATCAACATTGCCAGCACTTTATTTCTCAATTTGTAACAATCTCCTCATTTCAGGGGATTTGTTTCTTTGGCTGTATCTTGCCAATTCAGGGCACATGAATTAATAAAATCATATTTTTCAGTCATGTTTCGTTTTGTACATTTTTATTTTTGCAAAGAATGTCTGATGTCTCTAAAAAACTGATCGCACGAGTACAAATGCTTCTCTCTAATAAAAACACGTGCTTGCAGGGAATATACTTACTCTCGAAAGGTGCTTAACTCCTATGACGGAATCCAGTAAGGGATACCTCGGGATCATTTGTGAGTTTCCTTATCTTTGCAGGATTGCAGGTATCCAGAATGCAACTTGGGGCATGTAAGCCTCATCCCAGCGAGCTGGCAAATCAACACTCAATTGTGGCACCCGAAGTGCTTTCTCCCCAGCTGAGTTGCCACCTACTACTTGCCCCCATCAGAATTGCCAGGCATCACAGAGGACACCTATATCCCCGGCTAAGTCAAGGATCTTTTTCAACAGAATCCCTAGGGAGGTCTCTCAATGATCTCTTTCTCCCCAGCCGAGTTGCCATCTCGCCCTCAGCCGAGTACAATAGCCAGGGAACCATCTTCCCCACAGAGTTACAGCCTCTATCCAGCAGAGCAACGCATAGAAGATCACAACAGAGTGAAGAAAACTTCTGCAAACCCCAGCTGGGTCTCTCATTTACAAGGATATGTCAATTAATGACCTGTATCCCCAAGCAGATACATCTCACCAGGTCTACCAACGATCTCATCCCCAGCTGGGATGCCCATTTCGAACAGATCGATCGAAGATCTTCGCAGCGACGGGACTCGGATCCCGGTTTGGTATCTTTGCACAATCATAGCATTTGAATCATATTTACCCACAAAGCGTAGCATTCCGTTTTAGTGCGGAGCATTGCGGCAAAAAATCAAACACATAGCATAATCATGAGCCATGTTATGAATCAACACTTGTGAATAATGACAGTTCATCAACATACAGAAGGAAAATCCCCACCAGGATCCCCGGCAAAGCAGCCGCCTCACAATTCACAAACACCAGTATATACTCTTTTGGACACCTGTCCGTGTTATACCCCAGCAGAAAGCCAAAGACATCCTCTTTGCACTCACTTGTATATTCATTTTCTTGACACCCGTCCGTGTCATATCCCCAGCGCAGTCACTTACACTTTTACGACCCAGATACTTGTTGATATTATTACACTTTTCTCTTGACACTCGTCCGTGTCACTCTCCCCAGCAGATTAAACACTCATCTGTACAATACTCATACTCACTACTCATGTTACACTCATACAGACACTCGTCCGTATTTTGCATACACCACTTATATACCCACAGATTCAACAGTAGTCCTTGTTCTTTGTTAACCAGTTGGTACTCGTCCGTACCATCATCTCAGAACATTGCGTCTAGTGTTTGTTTCTACATGATACTCGTCCGTATCATAGTCTTAAGGATGCTCATCCGCATCTTTAATCCATACACTGTGTCAAACACTTATGTCTCCTTGAATATAGACACTCGTCCGTGTCTACTATTCCCCAGAAGGGTCCCTTCAGATTCAACACTCGTCCGTGTTCTCTGTTAACCAATCGATACTCGTCTGTATCATCATCTTGGAACACGTGTCAATATTTTGTTTCTACATGATACTCGTCCGTATCATAGTCTTGAGGATGCTCGTCCGCATCTCTAATCTATACACGAATACCAAACACTTATACCTTTGCTTCTTGGATGTAAGCACTCGTCCGTGTTTACTTTTCCCCAGTAGATTACCAACAAACAAATTTTCCCTTTTTATCTGACACCCGTCCTGTGCCATGATAAACCCTGAGAGCAGCCGTACCCTGCTAGGTGGTCGTCCTCCACCTCTTGATGGTCTTCCTCCATCATGCTCATCCGATGGCCGTCCCCATCATTGATTTAGCAGCCGTCCCCTGCTAGGTGGTCGTCCTCCACCCTTGATGATCATCCTTCATCATTTTATCCAATGGCCGTCCCCATTGTTGATTTTGGTTATCTGGCATTCGTCCTATGTCATGAGAAACCTCGAGAGCAGCCATCCCCTGCTAGGTGGTCGTCCTCCACCTCTTGATGGTCGTCCTCCATCATGCTCGTCCGATGGCCGTCCCCATCGTCGACCTTTTCTATCCGGCATTCGTCCTATGTCGCGATATTTTCGGCAGCCGTACCCTGCCAGGTGGTCGTCCTCCACCTTTGATGGCCGTCCCCATCATATTTCTTTTATTCCCAACAGAGCAGCCGTCCCCTGCTAGGTGATCGTCCTTCACCTTTGATGGTCGTACCCCATCATCTGTTTATTTCATTTATTCTTTAGCCCGATGGCCGTCCCCGTCGTGGTCCCTTTTCCTTTTAGCCCGATGGCTGTCCCCATTGCTGGTTACTTTACCTTTGTGAGCTTGATGGCCGTCCCCGTCATGTTTCATTAATCCCCGGAGAATTTTACAGCTTTATCTTGATGGCCGTCCCCATCATGATCTTATTTTCCCAGTTAGTCGGTCGTCCCCGTCTTAGCTTTACCTTTTATCCCCAGCATGTCGGTCGTCCCCGTCATTGCTCTGTTTCCCACACTTTACAATATACTTTATTCTCCTTTTACAATCTATATCCCTTTTCTTCTTCATTCTGTGAGTGCAAATTTTGGACTGTCTTTGGTATTCAACCACAAGTCATCTTGTTTGCCTGATAAGCCGTTGCTTACATCCTGCACAGCTAACTCATGTTTGAATAGGGGCAGCTGTAAACACCCCAAATTTGCCCTCACCCATTCACACCATGGCTTGTGATCATTTCATATGCATAAACTCAATCATAGCATCTCATATCACAGTTTTGATTCACTGCATAGATTCAAAGTCATCTGCATCTAGGGTTTGTGATCTGAACAATCCAAGAGCCTTTTGAGTCACTCCAAAGGTCATCAATCACTTTAAAGGGGTCCATGTGTGTTCAAGTATCATATTATATCCTCTCAAAGTCAAGAATGCCAAAGAATCACAAGAACTGGGATTGGTATAAAGGCAGAGCCAGGTTTAACTACACAGTTGACCTAAAATTAGGGTTTTGGTTTCAGAGGCCATAACTCCAATTTTTTTGGTCATTCTTGTTTCTATTGGTCTCTATATGGTATAGGGAGTATGCATATCAATTTTCATGAAGAAATTCCATGGGGAAGTCATCTGATCAAGAGTTGACTTTCCAGACAAGTCAGTGCAAAATCAGGGCATCTGAGGCCCCCAATGACCCAACCAATGGGTGATCTTCATCATTTTGAGTGTATATGATCTTTATTTGATCATGGAAGAAGGTTGAAGTTCACAAAAATCAAGAATTACAAGTTTTTGCAAATGTTGACTTTTTGGGCATAGTTGACTTTTCAAGAATGTTTCATTTTAGGTCATTTTTCAAGCCTTGATTCTTGATCCAAAAATGCTTCAAATGGAAAAACTTTGGTCATGAAAGTTGTAGAATACATCTTTCCCTTTTCAAAAAGTACAAGAACATGATCAAATTCTTCTTGGATCAAAAGTTATGGTGTGACAAAGTTGGCTAAAATCATTGATTTTCAAGACATGCCTCAAATGTGAATTTTGCAAAATCATGAACCAAGGCTTTTTGTAACCTCTAGTTGACATCAAACCATGACACAAACATTCCATGAGCTCTAAAAATCAGAATTGGACCAAAGTTTCTCATGTCCATGGTTTGTGTAACAAGACTTTTTTCCATGAAGTGCCAAAGGTAACCAAGTTGCAAAACCATCATGATGCTTCTCACCACTTGCTGCATTGGCCTTTGAACCATTCTAGCCTTCCATACACACCATGCTGCGCCAGCCCTAGCCCTTGTACCAAGCTAGAACCAAGCCATACCTCTCTTACACAAAAAGTGGACTTTTGGCAAAAGCAAACATCCCAATCACCACAGGCCATGTCACATCCTCTGGCCACTTGCAATTGTTTATACTTTCCATCTGCTAGCAAAACACATCAAGAAGCAAGGCTGAAACACTCCCTAACATCACATACACAAAAACACCTCATTTTGCAAAACTCTTCGAATCTGCCTCCACAAACTTCAAACATCCAAACCATTTTCACCAATCATCTCACCATGTTTCATTGAGTAGAAACCAACAAGATTCAAGCCTGAAACCCTCATGAATTGAGCTTCACCATTTCTCATCCTCAAAACCAGAACTCTTCGAATCCCTTTATCCAGCCATCAAACACATCATTTTCCTTCACCAACAAGTCAAACACACCTAAAGGAGCAGGAATCCACCATTGGAATGGCCTGAAACCTCCCCATTCTTGACTGTGCTATCTGCTACACCAGAACTGTTCCTCACAAATCAGCCATCCACAAGAGCTTTGAAGCCTTCCATTAGCATCAGGGGAGACAAAGAAGTCCATTTGCACGCAAAGGAGGCTCTGGAAGCTCAGTTTGGAAGCTTTCCAGCTCAGGTATGAACATGAACACTTTCTCCCAAAGCTTGCATTTTAAGTTATAATATGATTGCTCATGTCTTGCTGATCATGGGGTTGGTTTCAGAATCAAAAATAAGTGAAAAATGAGTTTGTATGATCCCTCTGAAATTTTGCCCGTGGATTTTATTTTCTTCGATTTGCATGATTCTTGGGGTTTAAATGTTGTTTGAGGGTGGATTCACGACCTAGGTTGTTAGAGGATCACTTAGGTGTGTTTAATTTGTGGAATAGGTGCCTGAATCATGTTTTAGGGTTTTAGGGGTGCCGGAGAAGATGACCGGAGCTTCTCTCCGGTCACCTGAGTGTGGTTAGCCCTAATCTCAGGTCATTAAGTGTGTTTGAATATGGGGCGTTGGATTGAGCTGACCTGTTGACCTGCCGCGCGAATAGAAGGCCCAGATGCATTCAATTAGCCCTAATCTTTTTATTTAGTTTATTTAAACTCAATTAAATTAATTAAATCAGAGCCAACCAGGACCCTTGGATAGCGCGCGTGGTCAATGACCTTCACCCCAGTTCAAATCTCATCCATCAGATCTGAATACTTTCCTTTTATTTTAATTTATTTTCATTTCTTTTTCATTTAACTTGCATATTTAATTTAAAATAGTAAAAATTGCTTAAAAATTATGAAACTTTTTCTCATGAGTTTTAATAATTTTTATGACACAAAAATATTTTTGTTTTTATTTTTATCATTAAAAAAGTATTTTTAAATATTTAAAGGATTATTTTTAATTGATTAATGGAAATTAATTTATTAAAAATACTTTTGGGTATTTAAAAATCACCAAAAATTCATGAAATGTTCTAGGACATTTAGAAACATTGTCCAACCTTCAAACCAAATTTCTTTTTTGATCTTGATGCATTTTGAGAATTTTTCTTTGAATTAAAATCATTTTTGTGCATTATTTTGATCCTAAGTTCAAAAAAATCATTTATGCCTATTCATGAAGAGTTGGACATTGATTCTTCTTGCATTTCATTGTGTTTAGCATGTAGTCTTTGAGGTTAAATGGCCATGATTTGATTCCTCATTTTCAATTTGTTTGATAATTTTCTTGTTTGGGAACCCTAAAAACCCTAGAAACTTGTAAAAATCATAACTTGAAATTGGTTAGGAGTTGAGACCTCTCCTTTGGGCTTTGGGTTAGTATAGGTTTAGGGATCCTTTGAGTGCATTTTCAATTTTTTATAATGTTGTTTGCTTCTGGTTTTGTTTTTTGTTTGTTGCATTGTTCATAAACCCTAATTTGGGCCTCCATATGCATCCATCTTGCATTTTCTTGCATAACATGACTTGCCATGACATTCCATGCCTCCATTTGATTCATTTAACATCATAAGACATATTTAAAGCATGTTTGATCATTTCACCTTGCATTTGTCATGTTGTATGCCATATGCATCTCATAACTTTTCATGTATGTTCTTGGTTCTTAACTTGCTTCATTTGCATTCATGAACTTGTATGATCACTTCCATGTGCTGCCTCATGTTTGTAGCATCTCATTGCATCATTAGCATCATGTAAATGCTTCTGGTTTTGTTTCTCATCATGTCATCTCATTCCCATTTTGCATTGCATTGCATTTTTCTTCTAACCTTTCAGGTGGTAAGTAGCTTTGAGAAGTGAATTTGCCTTCACTTCTCATAACCTTTCTTTTCATCTCTCTTGCATCCATTGCTGCATTTTCTATATGTGTTTGAGTTTGAGCTTGCTCATTCTTCTTCTCCCCACTTTCTTTCTTCAAGTGACTTGACTTCTTGAATGAAGCAAGTCACTTTGCTTCTCTTGATCCTTTCATCTGCTTCCTGGTGGTTCCATTGAAGACTTCCCTTGAAAACCTCACAAACCTTAGGAACAACCAAGCATGACAATGATTAGGGTTTTGATTAGTCTCCCCTATTAGTTTTACCTTTGTGTCTCTTTTGAGTCTTCTCTTCTCATCTCATAATCAGGGACTAAACCCTAAAGGCTTTAAGGCTTTGTGATTAAGCTTATGCCTGCATCCTTCTCTTAGGATGGAGTGTATAACTTTAATCCTAAGTGTTAAACCCTTAATGTGTTTAAATCTCTTAATCAATTCACTTAATAATCATCAAGACATCACACTTGTAACTTGGGCCTTGCATTAGGGTTCTAATTCTTCCTTAATTGGTTAAGAAGGACTAACCCTAGTGTTAATGGACAAGTCCCCCTCAAGTTGTCTTACAAACCCTAAAAAACATTTCATCATCATATCACTAATTAAAACCCACTTAATCAAAGGCTTGTTTTGTCATGAGTTTAATCCCTAATCATGGATTAAGTTGAGGAGCTTTCCTCAGCTTAAACATTCTCATCTATTATCCTTCTATTAGGATGGTGTAATGGGTCTGTTTAATCCCTGATTATGGCTTAACCTCATTACTTAACACTAAACAAAAACACCAAAAACATCTAATTAATCACAAGTAGGTTAATGATCTTAATCCTACATCAAAGGTGGTTAAGTGTGAGAATCTGACTTCACACTTAAGGTACTCTCATTACCCCTAATCAGAGGGAAGATGTGATGAGTTTACCAAATCCATTAGTTTAGGCTTAAGCTCATTAGCTTATGACAAACTTCCAAAAGCAATAAAAGACTGAAAACTCAAAAACAAACAATAATCGTCTCCTTCGGGATTCTTTTCTCATCACCCTCATTCATAAACGAGAACTTTCTTCTTCCGTCTAATGCAAGACAGTTTGCATCTGTGCCAGACAGATCATACACTTGAGCATAGACTAGCAAGCAGTTCATCAGTCAATTCATCTTTCAGTCTCTTTGGGTCGAACTACGGCGTTCTGACTTCCTCATTGCACGAGAGGATACGTAGGCATAACTTAACAGTTATCGAACAAAAGTCTCTGTATATTCCCCCTCTTTTCAGCCTTATACTTTAAGCCTCATGATCTTGAGCATGTTATTCCTGTTCCTACACTGACACTATACATTTATACACTTCACTTTTCCTTACACTGACACCTGTACATCCTTTTCCAGCTCTTTTGCACACAAATTGCACTGACACTCCCCCTTTAAAACACAAATCTTTTAAGCGTGGATCCCGTCGAGTACGACGGACAATCTGGGTGCTAATACCTTCCCAGGTTGTAACCAACCCCCTTTCTCAGTCTCTCTGGTTCGCAACCGTCTTATCCATATCTTTCTAGGTCTATGCAGCATTGCCTTTCCTCCGGGATAAAAATGCCTAGCTGGCGACTCTATTCATCTCCAGTGAGTTCACGGCAGTGTGTTCTCACTGTTCCTCTCGCCGACCGTTCGCGTCTGTACCTTTATCTGGGCCAGTCCCATTTAGCGGGAGCGACACCTTGCAGTCACTTGCATTGCTCATTAGGTCCTAACATTTGCTTTCATGCGTTCGCCTGAACTCCTAAGGCGTGAGATCAAAGAATTTCCTTGCTATATGAATTTTTAGTATATAGAGGTGGTTTATCAGGCTATAACGATCAAGATTGATGCAAGGTTTGAGCTCACAACATCGTAAGTATCTTTCTATCAAAGTCCATCCAGATACAAGGCTTTCTCTACCAAGATTCATCAAGTCTCGAGTGTAGGTCTTCCAAGATTCCGCAGAGTTTTCCTTGTGTGTAAAGATCATTGGTTGAAATTAGGAGGTCCTTATGGATTGAATAGTGAGGCATGATCATGACACAAGATGTGAAGTTGAAGATTCTTTGTGAAGCAAGACACTTTCATCATGGGATTTATTTTGTTTGTTCGAAGCATGAACTGAATGCATTTGTCATTCAAAATTTGTCATTTAAAATGGTTTGGTTTGCTTCGATTGCGAGATTACAAGTTAACTTGGGTTTACGGATTAAGGTCCATATTTAAAACATACTCCATCATCCATGTGGATTTTATCCACTTTCAAGAACCCATGTTCAATTTCAATATCCAAACTAAGGCCCATACTTTTAATCACCTTCAATTTCCCAAATTATCCCAATTAATTCCAAATCTACATTTGTGTTTTAAAACCATTAAGAAAACATTTGTCAGTTGGTTTTTATTTTATTTTATTATTATTATGGCATTTGTTCTTGTGAAATTGCATATTACAAGCACAGAAGGAAAATGGGAAAAAAGGCTAAAGTCATTTCCATATCAGTTCATACAAATATACTCATTGGGGAGAAAGTTTTCTATTAGTAATCAAATTCTAACGATCTTCTTACTCAGAAAAGTAATGAGTGGTAAGTCCTTCTGACAAATTATAAAAGTTATAAAAGCCAATACGTTGCAGGCAGTGCAGAAAATTCAGAGTTGAAGAGTTTATTGGAAAAAGAGAGCCTAGAAAATTATCAACTTCATGATGAAATATCCATTTTGCAGAAAGAGTTAAAATCTTTCAGAGATAAATTTGATGAGCTTGATTCTATGAAGAATGATCTGCAAAACAAAGTCATTTTTTTGTCTAGTAAGTTGCAGGAATTGGCGGCATCATATGATGATAGACACACTGAACTTTCTCTTTGTAGTACTTCTGCTTGCTTGGATTCAGAAAGTAAAGACTTGGAAGGTCTGTTATTGCAACTAGAAGAGCAACAACATATTACTTTTGATAGGATTCCTGTACTCATTAAAGAGAAGAAAATTTAGTGAATGAAAAACATATGATTCAAGTATCATTAAACACAGCAGAATCAGATGCTCTAGTCATGAAACAGAAGTTTGAGTGTGATTTACAACTGATGGGTCAGTGCCAGTTTTAAAACTGAAGAAATATACTCTCAGCAGTACAATGATTTGTTTTCCAGTTTTGGTCAGTTGGAAGCTGAACTTCAGCAACTTAATTCCAGAAATCACAATTTTACACAAGAAATTGTAAAGCTAGGTACTTGCAGATTTGGTTGAAACAAAAATAAAAAAGGCAAGCAAGGAAATCCATAATATAAAAAACCAGCAAGTACAGAAAGAGGTTACATAAGGAAGAGGCCTCATAACAAGGGCTGACAGAAGAACTCAGATGAATAAGAAGTTCAGAAGGAAAATCCAATACAAAAAATCAGAACCAATTCCTAATCTAACAAGCTAACAGAATTCCTAACTGTTATAACTAATTTTCTAACCGAATACCATGGTGATTACCGAATTGCCCTTATAAGACGAACTACGGCATCTCTGATCCTCATTTATCTCGATGAGGTACGTAGGCAGTGGGGTAGGGCCCATTCGAGCACAATCTTTATTTTCCCTACATTTTCCCCTTTTATTTCCATTTTTCAATTCCATCTCTTTTCTCATTTCCATTCTGTTCCAGATAGCCGTTCTTTTATTCAAACAACATATTATTTCTCACCCTTTGAAAACAGACTTATAAGCGTGGATCCCGTCGGGTACGGCGGACGGATTGGGGTGCTAATACCTTCTCAATTCGTAACCGACTTCCGAACCCAGATCTTTGGTTCGCAAGTCCTCGTCCTTTTCCTTCTTCCTTAGGTTTGTGCAACATTACCTTTCCCATTCCTTCGGGATAAAAATGTCTGGCTGGCGACTCTAACTTTTCCGCGCCACTTTCGCGTTTGTACTAGGATGAAAATCCCGGGAGCGACAGCTGGCGACTCTGCTGGGGACTTTTAGAAATTCTGATTTCCCCTTTGAGAGTCAATCCTAGCGCTTGTCTGTTTCTGTTTTCTTTGGGTGTTTATTCGTTTTCTGTTATGCTTTAGTTTAACTTTACTGTTTTATTTACAATTTATCGCTTTCCTTTACGACTTTATTTACAGCTTTCTGCACTTTACTTTACTGTCGCATATACTAGCATATATTGTACTGGTTGCTCTGGTTTTCCTTGGCGGGATGGGATTATTGTGAGATAAGCCAAATGTCTGGCTTGAGTATACACATAAGATTTAGAGTGGGAAGTCGTGTGGCTTGCGTGGTTTTGAGCACGTGTAATTTTCACGAGTTCCACACCCAGATCAGGCTCTCTTGGGATATGTTCTATACTGCCTAGGCATACCATAGAATGTTCCCACCTGAGCTGCTAACACTGGGAACCGATCATCGAGGACCTTAGTGGAAACAACCCTCTCCAGTGGTGACAGTGGCAGACCACATTTCGTGGCAAACCCATTCGCACCCGAGGGCCCACTAGGAAATCGCATAGGATGACCTTGTTCTCTCATAAGAACCTAGTTAAAGCAACTGGTGGTATGACAGTAGTATTGTACCCTTCGGGATGAATGTAATATTGTTTCTCGACTTCAGTGCTTGAAGCCGGGAACTTATGAGGGATGCTTGTTTTTCCGGAATTCAGCTGAGGCCTCCCTGAGTAGTACATAATGCCAAACCGATTCCCTGATTTGGTCATGAGCCATTTTTCAGAAATGGTGAACGTATTATTGCTATTTGGTTTTGAGAGTCCGTGATGTTGACCCGTAGTAGCATACCCGTGAGATTGGGAGGGATTTACAGGTTTGTAGGAAAATTGACCTTCAACCTACCTTGTTCTTGATACTTGGGTTTCCTTTCGATACATACTTATGATCTAGTATTCTTGACAGTCGGTATTCAGGCAAAATCAGAAGGCAGTACAACAGTGCCCAATATATGCAATAGTGATCATATGCCATTGCATTGCATCACATCATCCGCATACTTGCATTCCTAACGCATGTTTATTCATTTGCAGGGCTGCATATCACATCCTTGATTCCAATTGTGGGTATTGATCTATGAGTATGGAATCCAAGAAAAAGACCAAGTGTATTATCTCCTATAAGGTTCATTAGCCTATTGTGAAGGAAATCCTCAAAGTGAAAGCCTTAGCTCCTCCAGAAGTTCTCAATGTCTTCAAGCAGGATTACATGTGGATTTTGTATTTCATAGAGCCCATCAGTGACTACGCTTTCAGAAGGAAAATCCAATACAAAAAATCAGAACCAATTCCTAATCTAACAAACTAACAGAATTCCTAACTGTTATAACTAATTTTCTAACCGAATACCATGGTGATTACCGAATTGCCCTCATAAGACGAACTACGGCGTCTCTGATCCTCATTTATCCCGATGAGGTACATAGGCAGTGGGGTAGGGCCCATTCGAGCACAATCTTTATTTTCCCTACATTTTCCCCTTTTATTTCCATTTTTCAATTCCATTTCTTTTCTCATTTCCATTCCGTTCCAGATAGCCGTTCTTTTGTTCAAACAGCCAATTATTTCTCACCCTTTGAAAACAGACTTATAAGCGTGTTTCCCATCGGGTACGGTGGAAGGATTGGGGTGCTAATACCTTCTCAATTCGTAACCGACTTCCGGACCCAGATCTTTGGTTCACAAGGCCTCGTCCTTTTCCTTCTTCCGTAGGTTTGTGCAACATTACCTTTCCCATTCCTTCGGGATAAAAATGTCTGGCTGGAGACTCTAACTTTTCCGCGCCACTTTCGCGTTTGTACTAGGATGAAAATCACGGGAGCGACACAAAGGTGGTTACCAAAGCAGAATGTTACATGAAAGGCGAGGAGGGCAAAGCTGAGAAGAAGGAATGAGACGTCAAAGAGTGTGTCCCTAAGGTCGAAGCTTCATACCTCTATAGAAGGAGTAATTATACATCTACCATCAAAGACAAGACTATGTTCAAGAAAGTAGGTAAGATGACAGAGAAGTTCACGCTCATAAACACTCGTAGTGAACATATCTGGTGTGAGGTTCTACATCTACACAACATTCCCACGCCTTCTGCTCTAAGGGTATAGGTAATGAGTCCTGAACCAGATAGTTGTTGCAAGTTCTATAGAGTTAATGGACACCACACCGAGGATTGTTAATGTCGCTCCCCGAACTTTCGTCCCAGTGCAGACGCGAATGGTCGGCGATGTTGGAGATTGAGGTTGAATAGAGTCGCCAGCTAGGCATTTTTATCCCGAAGGAAAGGTAATGCTGCATAAACCTAGAAGGGTGTGGATAAGACGGTTGCTGTAACGCCCAAATAATTAATTATTTATTTTATTATTTAAGTATTTATTTGTGGTTAGTCGATATATTTAATGTTGTGGTTGATTTAATCGATAAGTCAGAAATTTAGTCGAAAGTCGTAGAAAATATTATTAGAAATAATAATATAGTTGTTGTGTTATTTGAGTTAGTGGGCTTAATATCGTGTGCGAATGAGTAAAATAGGGGGTGTTATGTTTAGGTACATTAGAAATTATAATATTTAATTAATTTAATAAAAAGAAAATAAAAATAAGTTATAGAAACATAAGAAAGAAAGAAAAGTTAGAAAAAGTCAGTAGAAGAGGAATTTTGGGAACTGTTGTGCGAGCGTGAGAGAACGAGAAGCGATTTCCAGAATTCGATCGTAAGAGATACCTTCAATCGAATCTAAGGTAAGGGTGGGTTTGATTCTTATAATCGGGTATGAAATTCGATACTTTGATTTGGGTTGATTTGGGTAGATTTGGGTAGTTTAGGTTTGCTGAGTTATGAATAATCTATATATGGTTGTGGTTCTGGTTGTTGATCTAAAATTGGTTGTCTGATTGTGGATTTTATGTTGATATAAGTTGCTCTGATGTTGCTGGATTATTGCTGATAAAAACTATGTCGTGAAATTTTGGAAAATTTTCAATTCGGGGACGATGAACAGAAGACTGGTTGGGAAAATATTTTGGTGGTAGAACATGGCGCAGGCCATGTGGTATTATATATAATACAATATGTATTATATATAATACATGGCGCAGGCCATGTTGTATTATATATAATACATATTGTATTATATATAATACAAATTAAACATAACACATGGGGGGTTTATATATGGCACGCCATATGTTATGAGAGAGCAAGGGTGGTCTGCGCCACCCTGTTGGTTAGGGGGATTTCATTAAATAAGTTCCTATTTTTTTTATTAACCAATTCAACTAATCCTCAATTTCTTATATAATCCAATTTATATAATCCAAACAAATATTTCTTTCTTATTTTAATTAGACCTTAAGTAATGTATTTTCTAACTTATGAATTTAGTAGATTCATAGATTTGACATTTTAATTACTGATAATGCGAACAGTAAGAAACATAAATACAGGTTCTTAGAATTGGCACTGTGTTGGGTAGTTTGACAGAAATTATGCAGGTTTAGGGATTTAACCGAAACTGTAACATCAGTATATCTTGAAGACAGATAATTTTTATCGGAACACAGAAATTTCCAGTTTTATAATAAAATCGTATTAATTGTAGAAAGTTAGAAAGCAATACCGGTTAGTCGGTTTAGCCGAATTAGGCGAAAAATGAAGTTGCTCGAATTTAACGAAATTCGCCAGAGTAAGTCGGGTAATATTATAGTTTATTTTAATGAGTGTCTTGTTTGAATTATGTTGTAAGATGTTACTACAGGTACAACTGAGTTGAATAAGTTGTTCTGGTTACATAAATGTCTTAAGTTTATATGATGTAGGCTTGATAAGCCAAAGTTGAATATAAGTTGATTATGTTGAAAACGTTGTCGTGTTGCTCTGGTTGTTATGTTGTCTGAATTGTGGAGTCGTGTATGCCATTTAAGTCATTTGCATTTGTCGGAGCCGTTGCTCACACCACGTTGGCCTGGATTGGCAATTTAAGTTGAAAGTTGAAGGTTTATGCCTTGATGCCTCGATAACCTGGCAATTTATTTAAGTTGGGAGTTCTACTCCAATGGTACCATATGCATAATTAGTTGAGTCGCATTAAAGTTGCATTTTCCTTGAATTGTTTATGTTGATGTTCGATATAAGTTGTGAAGTGGTGTTTTGTTTACGATCCTTATTCACTGTATTGTTTTTCATATACTGCTTATAATTATCGTAACTCACCCCTTCTGTTGAATGTTTTCCTTATGTGACAACGTGTAGGTAATCTTGAGAAGTAGCCGGTTATCGTTGGTCGAGTCGGTGGTCAGTCGCTCTGATACGTAGCACTCAGGGGGATTGTCGCGTGTCTGCTTTGTTGATCTTTTATTATTACTGAATTTTAATTAGTCGAAGAACTTTGAGTTGCTTAATTCTTATTTTAAAGTTTTTATTATGTTGTTTAAAGATGCTATGAATCAGATTTATGAATCCGCTGCGTGATATTTTATGAAGTTGAACTATTTGAGTGAATGACGTTGTTTATGTTGATTTTACGAAAAAGTGTTATGTATTGAGTATGATTTCCTTAAATTGGAAATTGTTTAAAGTTGAATATGTGATATCCCGTTTTGTGGAAAAAAATTATGAACTCTGATTTTGTTTATATTTCACGGGTAGAAAATGGGGTGTTACATTAGTGGTATCAGAGCAGGTCGTTCTGTCAGGCCAAATTTCGAGTCTTATTTGTCTAGCAATCGTGTATTGTTACTATTCTAACTTTGGTTGTGTTATAATGATAAGTTGAGATGGCTGGAAGAAATGGCGTTGCGATGGCTCCTGCAATGCAAGCGATGGCATAAGCTGTGTAGAACTTGCCAAATGCTGGTGAAGATGCTGGATCACGTAGCTTGGCGACTTTTCAAAGAGAGAATTCGCCGGTGTTCAAAGGAAAGCATGATCCAGATGCATATTTGGGATGGTTGAAAGAGATTGAGAGAATCTTCCGTGTTATGGGTTGCACTCCAGCATAGAAGGTTCAGTATGGTACTCACATGCTAGCAGTCGAAGCTGATGACTGGTGGCTAGAGACTCGTGAGAGGTTGACCGCTGCAGGTGGAGTCATTAATTGGGATGTATTCCGTAGGGAATTCATGAGAAAGTATTATTTGGAAGATGTCCGTGGCAAGAAAGAGATTGAGTTCCTTGAGCTGAAGCAAGGAAACATGTATGTCATAGATTATGCTGCAAAATTTGTGGAGCTGTCCAAATTTTATCCTCATTATACTGGTGCTGGCGCTGAATTTTCAAAATGCATCAAGTTTGAAAATGGGTTGCACTCTGAAATCAAGAAGGTTGTTGGGTATCAGAAGATACACGTTTTTTCTGAATTGGTTGATAGCTGCAAGATATTGAGGAGGACAACAATGCTCATTACAAGGTTGTCAGTGATCGCAGAGACAAGCAACATCAGAACCGTGGCAAGCCGTATGATGCTCCAGCTGGAAAAGGGAAACAGAAAGTTGCTCCGGCTCAGAGAACTAGTGGGGGGTGCTCTTATTGGTATAGTTTGCTTCAAATGTGGTCAGGCTAGTCATAAGAGTAATGTATGCATTGCTGAAGTAAGGAGGTGTTTTCGCTGTGGTAAGACTGGGCATGCAATAGCTGATTGCAAGCACAAGGAAATGATTTGTTTTAATTGTGGCGAAGAAGGGCATATTGGTATCCAGTGTTAGAAGCCAAAGAAAGCTCAGACTGGAAAGGTGTTCGCGTTGACCGGAACTCAGACCGCTAGCGAGGACAGACTTATCAGAGGTACATGTTTCATAAATAGTATTCCTTTAATTACTATTATTGATATTGGTGCTACACACTGTTTTATTTCTGCTAATTGTGCTCAAAGACTGGGTTTAAAATTGTCCGCTATGAATGGTGAATTGATTGATGAGATTCCAGCTAAGGGATCAATAACTACTTCTTTGGTATGTTTAAAGTGTCCTTTGTCGATCTTTGATAAAGATTTCTATGTTGATTTAGTGTGTTTTCCGTTGACTGGGATGGACGTAATTCTTGGTATGAACTGGTTAAAGTATAACTATGTTCATATAAATTGTTATCATAAGTCTGTGAGGTTTTCTACTCCTGAAGAGGAAGGAGTTGGTTTATTATCTTTCAGAGAATTACAACAATTGATGAAAGAAGAAGCTCATATGTTTTCTTTGATGGCAACTTTGTCGGTTGAGAGTAAAGCTAAGATTGATGAATTGATAGTAGTGAAAGAATTCCCTGAAGTTTTCCCTGATGAGATTCCTAGTGTGCCGCCAGAGAGGGAAGTTGAATTTGCTATTGATCTGGTACCTGGTACTAGGCCTGTTTCGATGGCACCGCATAGAATGTAGGCATCTGAATTGTATGAATTAAAGAAGCAATTGGAAGACTTACTTGAGAAAAAGTTTATAAGACCAAGTGTATCACCGTGGGGAGCTCCAGTGTTGCTAGTAAAGAAGAAAGATGGTAGTATGAGGCTTTGTGTTGATTATAGACAGCTGAATAAAGTGACGATCAAGAATAAGTATCCACTTCCGAGAATAGATGATTTGATGGATCAGTTAGTGGGTGCTTGTGTGTTCAGTAAAATTGATTTGAGATCGGGTTATCATCAGATCAAAGTGAAAGATGAAGATATTCAAAAGATGGCGTTCAGAACACGGTATAGACATTATGAGTATTCTGTGATGCCTTTCGGTGTGACTAATGCGCCAGGAGCATTTATGGAATACATGAATCGTATTTTTCATACTTATCTGGACCATTTTGTAGTAGTATTTATTGATGATATTTTGATTTACTCTAAGTCAGAAGAAAAGCATAAGGAACATTTGAGATCACTGTTGGATGTTTTGAAAGGTAAGAAATTGTATGCGAAGTTGTCCAAGTGCGAGTTTTTGTTAAGAGAAGTCAGTTTTCTTGGCCATGTAATTTCAGGAAAAGGTATTGTTGTGGATCCTTCAAAGGTAGAAGTTGTATTGCAATGGGAGACTCCGAGGTCGGCTACCGAGATTAGAAGCTTTTTGGGGTTAACTGGATATTATAGAAGGTTTATTGAAGGATTTTCTAAGTTAGCACTTATGTTAACTAGATTAACTTGTAAAAGTAAAGCTTTTGTATGGGATGTTCAGTGCGAAGAGAGTTTTAATGAATTGAAAAAGAGATTGACGTCGGCGCCAGTTTTGACTTTGGCAAATCCAGAGGAACCATTTGTAATTTACTGTGATGCTTCATTGATGGGTTTAGGAGGTGTGCTTATGCAAAATAATAAAGTAATTGCTTATGCGTCGCGACAGTTGAGAATTCATGAAAAGAACTATCCTACGCATGATCTTGAACTTGCTGCTGTTGTTTTTGTGTTGAAAATCTAGAGGCATTATCTCTATGGTTCCAGATTCGAGGTTTACAGTGATCATAAAATTTTAAAGTATTTATTTGATCAGAAAGAGATGAATAGGAGACAACATAGGTGGTTAGAGTTGCTTAAGGATTATGATTTCGGTTTGAATTATCATCCAGGTAAAGCAAATGTTGTGGCCGATGCTTTAAGTAGAAAGACTTTGCATATGTCAGCAATGATGATTAAGGAGTTGGAATTAATTGAACAATTTCGTGATATGAGTTTGGTTTGCGAAGTGACCCCGCAGAGTGTGATGTTAGGAATGCTAAAGATTAATAATGACTTTATGGATAGTATCCGAGAGGCGCATAAGCTGGATGTGAAATTAGTGGATATCATTAATCGTTGTGGTCAATCAGAGGAGAGTGACTTTAAGATTGATGCGAGAGGTGTGTTGAGATTATGTGAAAGAATTTGTATTCCTGATGACGCGGTTATGAAAAGAAGTATTCTGGAAGAGGGTCATAGAAGCAGTTTGAGTATTCTTCTAGGAGCTACTAAATTGTATCAAGATTTAAAGAAAATATTTTGGTGGCCCGGAATGAAAGAAGATGTGGCTCGTTTTGTGTATGCGTGCTTGACTTGTCAGAAGTCGAAGATTGAGCATCAGAAGCCTACTAGGTTGATGGAAATGGGATAACATTTCTATGGACTTTGTACCGGGGCTGCCAGTTACTTTAAGAGGGCATGATTCGATTTGGGTGATCGTTGATAGGCTTATGAAGTGGGCTCACTTCATACTTATTAACATCACTTACCCAATTGCGAAGTTGGCAGAGATTTACATCCGAGTAATTGTAAAGCTGCATGGTGTTCCTCTGTGTATTGTGTCGGATAGAGATCTGAGGTTTACGTCAGAATATTGGAAAACTCTGCAAGATTCATTGGGTTCTAAGTTGAGATTGAGTTCGGCATATCATCCTCAAACTGATGGCCAAACTGAGAGAACTATTCAGTCATTAGAGGATTTGTTGAGAGCTTGTGTTCTTGAGCAAGGAGGTTCGTGGGACACTTATCTTCCGTTGATTGAGTTCACATATAATAATAGTTACCATTCTAGTATTAGAATGGCGCCTTTTGAAGCACGGTATGGTCGTAGGTGTAGAACTATGTTGTGTTGGCATGAATCTGGTGAGAGTGTGGTACTTGAACCAGAATTAGTTCGAGAAACTACCGAGAAAGTGAAGTTCATCCGAGAGAAGATGAAAGCTTCTCGGAGTAGGCATAAGAGTTACCACAACAAGCGAAAGAAGGATTTAGAATTTTAAGCTGGTAACCATGTGTTTTTGAGAGTCACGCCTGTGACCGGTGTTGGGAGGGCTTTGAAGTCTAAAAATCTCACTCCTCGCTTCATTTGTCCGTATCAAATCTTGGAACGAGTTAGAAAAGTTGCTTATAGGATGGTGTTGCCACCAAATCTTTCAAATTTGCATGATGTATTCCATGTGTCGCAACTTCAGAAGTATATTTCAGATCTATCTCATGTGGTTAGTATGGACGATGTGCAAGTGCAGGATAATCTCACTGTGGAGACAAAACCTGTACGAGTTACGAATCGTGAAACAAAGACTCTTCGAGGAAAATAGATCATGTTGGTCAAAGTCGTTTGGTTGGGAGCTACTGGCGAAAGCATGACCTGGGAATTGGAGAGCAAGATGCGAGACTCCTATCCTGAGCTGTTTGAATCAGGTAAATTTTCGAGGACATAAATATTTTAAGTGGGGGAGAGTTGTAACGCCCAAATAATTATTTATTTATTTTATTATTTAAGTATTTATTTGTGGTTAGTCGATATATTTAATGTTGTGGTTGATTTAATAGATAAGTCAGAAATTTAGTAGAAGTCGTAGAAAATATTATTAGAAATAATAATATAGTTGTTGTGTTATTTGAGTTAGTGGGCTTAATATCGTGTGTGAATTAGTAAAATAGAGGGTGTTATGTTTAGGCCCATTAGAAATTATAATATTTAATTAATTTAATAAAAAGAAAATAAAAATAAGTTATAGAAACATAAGAAAGAAACAGGAGTTGGAAAAAGTCAGTAGAAGAGGAATTTTGGGAACTGTTGTGCGAGCGTGAGAGAACGAGAACCGATTTCCGGAATTCGATCGTAAGAGCAACCCTTAATCCAATCTAAGGTAAGGGTGGGTTTGATTCTTATAATCGAGTATGAAATTCGATACTTTGATTTAGGTTGATTTGGGTAGTTTAGGTTTGCTGAGTTATGAATAATCTATATATGATTGTGGTTCTGGTTGTTGATCTGAAATTGGTTGTCTGATTGTGGATTTTATGTTGATATAAGTTGCTCTGATGTTGCTGGATTATTGCTGATAAAAACTATGTCGTGAGATTTCTGAAAATTTTCAATTCGGGGACGATGAACAGAAAACTGGTTGGGAAAATATTTTGGTGGTAGAACATGGCGCAGACCATGTGGTATTATATATAATACAATATGTATTATATATAATACATAGCGCAGGCCATGTGGTATTATATATAATACAATATGTATTATATATAATACACGGCGCAAAGCCATGTATTATATATAATACATATTGTATTATATATAATACAAATTAAACATAACACATGGGGGGTTTTATATATGGCACGCCATATGTTATGAGAGAGCAAGGGTTGCCTGCGCCACCCTATTGGTTAGGGGGGATTTCATTAAATAAATTCCTATTTTTTTATTAACCAATTCAACTAATCCTCAATTTCTTATATAATCCAATTTATATAATCCAAACCAATATTTCTTTCTTATTATAATTAAACCTTAAGTAATGTATTTTCTAACTTATGAATTTAGTAGATTCATAGGTTTGACATTCTAATTACTGATAATGCGAACAATAAGAAACAGAAATACAGGTTCTTAGAATTGGCACTGTGTTGGGTAGTTTGACAGAAATTATGCAGGTTTAGGGATTTAACCGAAACTGTAACATCAGTATATCTTGAAGACAGATAATTTTTATCGGAACACAAAAATTTCTAATTTTATAATAAAATCGTATTAATTGTAGAAAGTTAGAAAGCAATATCGGTTAGTCGGTTTAGCCGAATTAGGCGAAAAATGAAGTTGCTCGGATTTAACGAAATTCGTCGGAGTAAGTCAGGTAATATTATAGTTTATTTTAATGAGTGTCTTGTTTGAATTATGTTGTAAAATGTTACTACAGGTAAACCTGACTTGAATAAGTTGTTCTGGTTACGGAAATGTCTTAAGTTGATATGATGTAGGCTTGATAAGCCAAAGTTGAATATAAGTTGATTATGTTGAAAACGTTGTCGTGTTGCTCTGGTTGTTATGTTGTCTGAACTGTGGCGTTGTGTATGCCATTTAAGTTATTTGCATTTGTCGGAGCCGTTGCTCACACCATGTTGGCCTGGATTGGCAATTTAAGTTGAAAGTTGAAGGTTTATGCCTTGATGCCTCGATAACCTGGAAGTTTATTTAAATTGGGAGTTCTACTCCAATGGTACCATATGCATCATTAGTCGTGTCGCAATAAAGTTGCATTTTCCTTGAATTGTTTATGTTGATGTTCGATATAAGTTGTGAAGTGGTGTTTTGTTTACGATCCTTATTCACTGTATTGTTTTTCATATACTTCTTATAATTATCGTAACTCACCCCTTCTGTTGAATGTTATCCTTATGTGACAACATGCAGGTAATCCTTAGAAGTAGTCGGTTACCGTTAGTCGAGTCGGTGGTCAGTCGCTCTGATACGTAGCACTCAGGGGGATTGTCGCGTGTCTGCTTTGTTGATCTTTTATTATTACTGAATTTTAATTAGTCGAAGAACTTTCAGTCGCTTAATTCTTATTTTAAAGTTGTTATTATGTTGTTTAAAGATGCTATGAATAAAATTTTGAATCCGCTGCGTGATATTTTATGAAGTTGAACTATTGGAGTGAATGACGTTGTTTATGTTGATTTTATGAAAAAGTGCTATGTATTGAGTATGATTTCCTTAAATTGGAAATTGTTTAAAGTTGAATATGTGATATCCCGTTTTGTGGAAAAATTTTATGAACTCTGATTTTGTTTATATTTCACGGGTAGAAAATGGGGTGTTACAGTTGCGAACCATAGAAACTGAGAAAGGGGGTTGGTTACGACCTGGGAAGGTATTAGCACCCAGATCATCCGTCGTACTCGACGGGATCCACGCTTACTTGATTTTTTTTAAAAGGGGGTAGTGTATGTGCTGACTGTGTAAAAAAATCTACGGCGAATGTACAGTGTGTCAGTGCAAAAGAAATGGTGAAATGCTCAAGACTGAGGCTTAGAAAAGAAAGCTGAAAGAGGGGGAAGACACATAGACTTTTGTTCGATAACTGTTAAGTTATGCCTATGTATCCTCTCGTGTAATGAGGAAGTCAGAACACATAGTTCGACTCAAAGAGACTGGATGATTTGTTGTGAACTTCTTGCTTGTCTATGCACAAGTGTATGACTCGTCTGGCTCGAGTTCTAACTGTCTTGCATTAGACGGGAGAAGCGAGTTCTCATTTTCAGAGTGAGTGTGATGAGAAAAGAATCCCGGAGGAGACGTTTATTGTTTGTTTTTGTGTTTTCAGTTTTTTATTGGTTTTGGTGTTTTGCATAGGATAACGAGCTTAAGCCTAAATCAAGGGTTGTAAACTCATTATATCCTCCCTGATTATGGATAATGAGCCTACTTAAGCATGAGATAAAGATCTCAACTTAATTACCATGATGATATAGGATTAAGATCATTAACCTAATTGTGATTATTAAGATGTTTTTGGGTTTTGTTTAGTGTTAAGTAATGAGTTTAATCTCTAATCAGGGATTAGTGAACTCATTACACCATCCTAAGAGAAGGATGGTAGATGAAAACACTTAAGCTGAGGAAGACTCCTCAACTTAATCCATGGTTAGGGACTAAATTCATTATATAACAAGCCTTTATTAAGTGGATTTTAATTAATGGGTGAGATTAAGAAGTAAATTTTAGGTTTGTAAGACAACTTGAGGGGGACTTGTCCATTAAACACTAGGGTTAGTCCCTCTTAACCAAAAGGAAGAGATGTAACCCTAATATAAGGCCCAAATTACAAGCTTAAGTCTTAATAATTATTAGGTGTTTTGATTAAGTGGTGTAAAAAAATTAAAGGTTTAACACTAAGGATTAAAGTTATACATTCCATCCTAAGATAAGGATACTGGCATAACCCTAATTCAAAGTCCTAAAGCTTTAAGTGTTTAGCCTATGATTATGAGATGAGAAAAGAGACTCAAGGAGACTCAAAGGCAAAAGACTAGGGGGGACTATATACAACCCTAAAGTTATCATGCTTGGTTGTTCCTATGGTTTGTGAGGCTTAAAGAGAAGAATCTTTAGAAGGCCACCAAGGGAAGAGAAGCAGATGAAAAGAGAAGGAGAAAGGAGGATAGGTTACTTACTTCCTGAAGAAGATAAGTAACCTAAAAGGAAGAGATAAGAGCAAGGGAGCACAAGTGAAAAAATTTCACTTCAAAGACATATAAAAGATGCAAATGAAAAGATGAGAAGAGGTGGGATGTGAAGGCAAATCCACATCCCAAACAACTTACCATAAGCCCCTGAAATGTTAGTGTGAATGCATAAGGAAAGAAATGAAATGAAATGCAACAAGTAGTGATGCAATGACCAAGACCAGAAGCAATCATGCAATGTAAATGTGTCATGAGATGATGCAAAGTCATAAACAATGCTTATGAATGATCATACAAGGGATGAGATGCAAAAGATGGCAAGTTAGAAGCTTGGAAACACATGGATACACATGAAAAGTAATGAATGCAAAGCATATCAAATGAATGAAGAAATGATCAAGCAATGTTCAAACATGTCTTAAGATGTCTAAGATGACATACAAATGCTTGGAATGGCATAACAAGTTCATATGATGATGATATGCAAAGATGAATGTAAATGAACATAGAAAATTAGGGTTTTATGAATGTATGAGATGCACATGACCAAAATAGAAGCATACATCATGATAAAAATTTGAAAATGAACTCAAACAAACCATAAACATACACAAGATCACTCCCCAAAGATGGAGGTCAGAAGCTAAACTTAAAGGAAGTTATGAATTTCCTAAGTTAACTAGGGTTTTTGGGTGATTCTAAAGGAAAAAATGCAAAACAATTTGGAAATGCAATGAAAATTATGAGTTAAATAACCTAGATAGTAGATGCAAAGTATGAAACAATGCAAAAATAACCAAATGCAAACTCATCATGGTTGATCAGAAATGATTTTTTCAAGTTAGGGTTAGAAAAATGTGAATTTTAGAAACCCTAATTCAAAGTAAATTGTGAAAATATGATCAAACCTAAAAAGAAATTTGTGTGATGGGTTTGTAAATTGTTCTAAATGTATGAGAATGCTTCATGAATTTTTTTGTGATTTTTAAATACCTAAATGTATTTTTAATTAATTAAAATCAATTAATTAATTAAAAAAAATTTAAATGATTTAAAAATACATTTTTAATTCAACAATAAAAAATAAAAAAGTTTTTGAGTTTAGAAAAATATTTAAAATAAAATTGCAAAAAATGATGATTTTATAAACATTTTTACTATTTCTAATAATTATATGAAAATAAATGAAATAAATAAAAGAAAAATACAAAAGTAATGCAAAGGAACGGCTGTGATTGAGAGAGGAAGGGTTCTAAGGCTGAGATGGAAAGTCTGCTTGACTTCAGGTAGTCAGAATCAAGGGCTAGGGTTTAAAAATGGGATTGGCGCGTGATCTGATGGCTGGGATTTAAACTTAGCTAATTAACTTAATAATATTTAATTAAACACGTTTTTAAACTAATTGTGAATCTGGTGCGTTGGTTTCAGATTAAATCAAGATCTAATGGTCCAAAACAAAACTGGAAACCCTAATCTCAATTATGCCCTAATTAATCTCAGGCGACCGGAGATAAGCTCTGGTCGTCTTCTCCGGCGTGCTCTTCACCTAAATTCACTCCCTAGGCCACTCCAAGCTCCCAAAACCTCCAGAATCAATCACTAAACACCATTAAACAAGAACCCAACAACAAAAATAATTTATCATGCACATACAAAGAGAATCAAATCAAACAAGTTTCATGGGAAAAATTTCAGAAGCTTCATACACACTCATTTTCCAACCATTTTCAAAAGTAAAGACATCACAATGATCAGGGGAGCATTTAGATTCGTTCTATAACATAAAAGAAAGGTTCTGGAAAAATTGTTTGAAGAAGCTACCTGAGCTGGAGCTCTGCAGTATGGCGCTTTCTGGCCTCTTCTTTGATGCAAACCAACTCCCTTGAGTCCCTTGATGCTATTGAGAAGCTTGGAACAAGTTTAAATGGCCTCCTTTGTGAGTTTCAGTTCTGATGAAGCAGAACTCGTGTTTTTGATTGAGGAGCTTTTAGGTCATGGCAATGGGTGGGAAATTATCTTTGAGTGTTTTTGAGTTGATTGGTGGAAGAAGTTTGAAGTTTTGATGGCTGTGTGTTGAGTTTCGAAGAGATGAATGTTTTTAGAGGTTTTTGTGATTTTGAGTGTGTGGGTGCTTTCAGGCTTGTGTGTTGTGTGTTTTGAGGTCCATGATGTTTGTATAAAGCATTGTGATTGGTTCAGAGAGTTGGTGTGGCACAACTTGATTGGCATGGGAGGTTTTGCAAAAAGGTCAAAGTTGTTGTAACACAAGCATGACACAAGTCAGAGGAGATCCAAAGGGTGGATCTGCTTCAGCTAGCATTGTGGAGAGCCCTTGGATTGATTTTGATGATCTGTACCACTTGGATCATGAGATAGCATATCTTTTGCAATTTTCCCTCTTTGGAAATTTTGTGAAGATTAGGCATGAAAACTTGTGAAGCAAGGCACAAATTTGGTCAAGGCAAGTTGCATTATCATGTTATGATGCTTAGAGGTGGATTAGAGGTCATTAGAAGTCTTGGAAATCAAATTTGCAAAATTCCCTCTTTGGCATGAACTTGAAATTTATAAGATTTTTGCCAACTTTGAAACACCATAACTTGAGTTCTAGGATGAATCAAGAGAACTTCTTGTACTTTTTGAAAATGGGAAGATCCAATCTACAACTTTCATGTTTAAATATTTTTCATTTGAAGCCTTTTTGATCAAGAAAGAGGAGGTTGAAAATCTTTCCCAAAATGGAAAGTTTTCATTACAAGTCATGTCCAAAAATGGAAACTTTGCAAATGGCTTGAAATTATTCAATCTTGT
This sequence comes from Lathyrus aphaca, assembly GCA_963966055.1. Classification (NCBI taxonomy): domain Eukaryota; kingdom Viridiplantae; phylum Streptophyta; class Magnoliopsida; order Fabales; family Fabaceae; genus Lathyrus; species Lathyrus aphaca. Next base: position 326,206,927 of record OZ014522.1, read on the forward strand.
GAACTTATAACCACTTCTAAGATTAAATAAAGATCATAGAACCTCAAATTGATGAAGATGACCCTTTGGTACCATTGGTGGTGGCCTCAGATGCCCTGATTCTGTCTTTTCTTGCACAATAAGTTACCAATTGATCAGATGACTTCCACAATGAATTTCTTCATCAAATTTGGTACAAATTATCCTTATAACATATTAAGACCAATAGAATCAATAATGGCCAAAAAATTGAGATTAAGGGCCTTAAACCCAAAACCCTAATTTTAGGTTATCTGTGTAGAAACTGCTCAGTCTGCTTGAACACCTTTGCAATGCTTTGTGACATTTTGACTTTTAAGAACCCTGGGGAGCATAAGATGATCATAGAACACACATGGACCTTATTGACAAGTTTCAAGTCCTTTGAGATGGCTCATATCACTTCTTTGGATTCTCTTGATCATAAACCCTAATTGTGCAACTTATGCAGTGAAACAAATATGCAATGTGAGATGATATGCTTATGCAATGCACTATGAAAGATCATAAGCCATGGTGTGAGAAAAAGAGAGGGAAAATTTGGGGTGTTTACAGCTTCCCCTATTCAAGCATGAGTTAGCTGTGCAGGGTGTAAGCGTCTGGCTTAACAGACAAACAAGATAACTTGTGGTTGAATACCAAAGACAATCCGAAATTTGCACTCTTTATTAAACGAAGAAAAGGGATATAAATTGTATTAGGTATTATAGTATGAGTATCAAATGAAAGTGATGGAGGATGATCATCGAGCAGAGGACGACTGCTGGGGATGGAAAACGGTAAGTAAAGCAATGATTGGGACGACCATCATGATGGGAAATAAAGAGACCGCGACGTGGACGACCATCGGGTAAAATGATGAAGGACGATCATCATGATAAAGGAAAAGACCACGACGGGGACGACCATTGGGTAAAGAAATGTAACTCTCTGGGGATTAAAGAAATGAGGAAAGCACTGACGGGGACGACCATCAGGTTAAATGGTAAATAAACCGCGACGGGGACGACCATCGGGTAAAAGAATAAATGAAATAATGATGAGGGACGATCATCAAAAGGTGAAGGACAATCACCTAGCAGGGGACGACTGCTGAAAATATCACGACATAGGACGAATGCCGGATAGAAAAGATCAACGATGGGGATGGCCATCGAATAAGCATGATGAAGGAAGATCATCAAGAGGTGAAGGATGATCACCTAGCAGGGTACGAATGCTCTAAAAATATCATGACATAGGACGAATGCCGGATAGAAAAGATCAACGATGGGGACGGCTATCAGATAAGCATGATGAAGGACGATCATCAAGAGGTGAAGGACGATCACCTAGCAGGGTACGGATGCTAAAAAGATATCACGACATAAGACGAATGTCGAATAGAAAGATCGATGATGGGGACGGCCATCAGATAAAATGATGAAGGACGATCACATAGCAGGGGACGGCTGCTGAAAGGATATCGCCACATAGGATAAATGTTGGATAGAGTAGTTTCAATCAATAGGGACTCCACTGGGGAAAGGATGAGGGACGGTCATCCAAAGGTGAAGGACGATCACCTGGCAGGGAACAACTGCCGAAAATATCACGAATGGATAGAAAAGTTGTTTTGTTGGTGACTTACTGGGGAATGGTAAACATGGATGAGTGCTTATGCTTTAAAATAAATGGTATAAGTGTTTGACAGTGTGTATAGACTAAAGATGCGGACGAGCATCCTTAGGACCACGATACGGATGAGTATTGATAGAAACAAACGCTGACACGTGTTTAAGGATGATGATACGGACGAGTATCAATCAGTTAAGCAAAGAACACGGACGAGTGTTAATCTGTTGAGGAGATGACACATACAAGATACAGACGAGTATCAGAGGATTGTGTATAAGTATGTACAAGTGTTTGACCTGCTGGGGAAATATGTGCAAGACACGGACGAATGTCAAAAATATTGAGCAAGGGACACGGACGAGTGTTTGACTTGCTGGGGAAGTATGACACGGGTGAGTGTCAAAAAGAATATGTACAAGTATGAACAAGTATTTGTATTGAGAGTACAAAAAGTATTCTGGCTTTGTCTGTGGGGGATAAGTTTTGTATATTGTTGGTGAAGTGATTCTGATGTTTGCAGGTGATTGGCTCGAACCTGGCTTATGATCATGCAAATGTTTGATTTTTGCCGTAATGCTCCATATTAGATGGAATGATACGCCTATTTTGGGAAAAAATGATGCGAATGCTATGATTATGCAAAATGAGAGAACCGATCCGAGATCCGGATCATGCGGGGAGAAAGATCTTTGGGTGATCTGTCTGGAGGGAGAACTCCGCTGGGGAAAGAGATCATTGGCCGATCTGTAGGGAGAGAGGATCACCGAACGATCTTCCTAGGGAACTCTATGGGGATCTCGGCTGGGGAAGCTTATGTCGAAAAGACTCATGCTGGGGATGAGGAGGCTTCGGCAAACCGTTGGGGAACAGAAAACCCTGGCAACTCTACTGGGGAGAAACTGGCAACTCCGCGAGAAAGCGATTATGTTGAGGATGAGAAAATCCTGGCAACTCTGATGGGGAACAAAAAATCCTGGCGACTAGCTGAGGAAAAGGAAAACTATGGCAACTTGCTAGGGAACAACAGTTCAAACATTGCTCGGGAGATCCTGGTTGGGGAGAAGAGAACTTCTGGGAAGTAATTTGTTGTAACTCCTTCATCCAAGCGACACGCTGGGGATTTAATGAGTTTCTCAGAGGATCCTCTGAGGGGATGACAACTTCGTGGGGGAATACTTCTGTCAGGTAGCCCTCCTGATGGTGTGATTTCAGACTTGGCTGGGGATAACGCCTGACATTCCCCATGCTGTGAGAGGTTGTTTGTCTTGAGTACCTACAACCTGTTAAAAAGAAACGCACAAGTGTCCCGAGTTATCCTCAACCGGATTCCCTCATAGGAGTTAGATTTGCTCAAGATTTCATATTTCCTGCAAGCATATATTGAAAATGGCTTATATGTTTTCATGCAAGTGTTGTATTATGAACTTTGGACATTTTGCAAACAAAACAAAAATGTACAAAACAAAGTGTGACTGAATATTCTGATTTTATTGATTTGTGTGCCCTGAATGGGGAACTACAGTGAAGGAGTGAATCCCTGAAAGGAGGAGATTGTTGTAAATTGAGAAAATAAAGGTGTTGGCAATGTTGAAGTTGACGCTCTGGTGAGCTTCCTTTGCTATAACCTGTATGTCATTGACGTTCTTCTTATCTTGCTTTCTGAAGAAGGTTGATTCTTACCGACGCTTTATCCTTTCGAAGCTTGCCATGTTGTGAGTGATACACACGAATTCAGAATGCGGTTGTTCGCTTTTTCCCAGATTTTGCGTGGATCGCCCTTTCGGGTTTTCAATCCACCGGGATACCCATTTTTTCCTGAGATATCCGATGTGGATTTTCAACTCAGCGGGTGTACACATTTTTTAAATTTATTTTCCCCTTATTTTTGCCCGAGTCTTTTATTCTGTTTTTGACTCGCCGGGATTCCCTATTTTTGCCTGGACTTACATTCTATTTTTATGTCCAACGGGTCTTTTATGCGAAATATTTTTTAACTGCATCTGAATTCACAGGAGATAAGAAATCCTCTCCATCCATAGTAGTGAGCATCAGTGCCCCACCAGAGAAAACTTTCTTTACTATGAATGGGCCTTTGTAGTTTGGCATCCATTTGCCCATGTGGTCTGTATGAGGAGGAAGAAGTATTTTCAGAACAAGCTCTCCCACTTGGTATTCCCGAGGTCTGACTTTCTGATCGAAGGCCTTCTTCATTCGCTTTTGAAATAACTGCCCATGACAGATGGCTGCTAATCTCTTTTCTTCAATCAGACTCAGTTGATTATATCGAGACCGGACCCATTATGCTTCATCTAGTTTCATATCCATCATTACCCATAAGGAGGGTAGTTCAACTTCAACAGGTAGGACAACTTTTATACCATACACAAGCTGATAAGGTGTTGCCCTAGTAGATGTTCTGATAGAGGTTTGGTACCCATGCAAGGAAAATGGTAGCATTTTGTGCCAGTCTTTGTAGGTGACTACCATCTTTTGCACAATCTTCTTAATATTCTTGTTAGCTTCCTTAACAACGCCATTCATCTTTGGCCTGTAAGGAGAAGAGTTGTGATGTTGAATTTTGAAGTCCCGACAAAGTTCTGCCATCATCTTGTTATTCAAATTGGAACCATTATCAGTAATGATTCGCTCGGGAACTCCATATCGACAGATGATATCCCTTTTCAGAAATCGAGCTACCACTTGCCTGGTGACATTTGCATATGAAGCTGATTCAACCCATTTGGTGAAGTAATCAATGGCTACCAGGATGAATCTGTGACCATTTGAAGCAGTAGGTTCAATCTTTCCAATCATATCAATGCCCCACATGGCGAAGGGCCAAGGTGAAGACATTACATTCAAAGGATTCGGAGGCACATGTACTTTATCTGCGTAGATCTGGCCTTTGTGGCATTTTCTGGCATAAGCACAACTGTCTGCATCCATTGTGATCTAGTAGTAACCTGATCTTAACAACTTTTTTGCCATTGCATGTCCTCCGGCATGGGTACCGAAAGAACCTTCATGTACTTCGTGCATCAGTAGTTCTGCTTCCTTCTTGTCAACACATGTGAGCAAGACCATGTCGAAGTTTCGCTTGTACAAAGAACCATCAGTATTGAGGAAGAAACTTTCGGCTAGCCTTCTTAATGCCTTCTTATCATTTGATGATGCCCCATGTGGGTATGTCTGAGTTTCCAAGAAGCATTTGATGTCATGGTACCAAGGCTTGTTATCAGTGACAATGTCCACAGAGAATACATATACCGGTCTGTCCAGTATGGATACCAAAATTCGAGGTACATAATTGGCAACCTGTACTTTGATCATGGATGAAATGGTAGCCAAAGCGTCTACAAACTGATTCTCATCTCGAGGGATGTATTCAAGCTTAACTGTTGTGAAGAAGGTCAACAATCTCCTCGTATAGTCACGGTATGGAATCAGATGCTCCTGATGAGTGTACCACTTGTCGTTGATCTGGTGGATTACCAAAGCTGAATCACCGAATAAATTCAAGGTTTTGATCCTGAGGTCAATGGCTTCCTCAAGACCCATGATACAAGCTTCGTATTCTGCTTCGTTGTTAGTGCAGGAAAAGGTGAGCCTTGCTGAGAAAGGCATATGAACCCCTTTAGGGTAATAAGCATTGCACTAACTCCACAACCATTGCAATTAACTGCCTTGTCAAACATCATAGTCCATGTTTCTTCTGGATCAGGCCCTTCAGTGTGAATAGGATCTTCACAATCTTTTGCTTTTAAGAACATGATGTCTTCATCAGGGAAGTCAAATCTCATAGGCTGGTAATCATCAATGGGTTGCTCATCCAGATAGTCAGACAATACACTGCCCTTGATGGATTTCTGAGAGGTATACTGAATGTCATATTTTGTTAGAATCATTTGCCACCTGGCAACCCTTCCGGTAAGTGCTGGCTTCTCAAATATGTACTTGATTGGATCCATCTTTGAGATCAATAAGGTAGTATGAGTCAACATATACTGTCTTAGTCGGCGAGTAGCCTACGCTAACGCACATCAAGTTTTCTCGAGTAGTGAATAACTTTGTTCATAATCGGTAAACTTTTTGCTTAGGTAGTATATTGCATACTCTTTTCGACCAGACTCGTCATGCTGGCCCAATACACACCTCATTGACTCTTCTAATACTGTCAGGTACATGATTAGAGGTCTTCCTTCGACTGGAGGCATGAGAATTGGAAGTTCTTGTAGATATTATTTGATCTTGTCAAAAGCTCTCTGACAGTCATCGTTCCACCTGACTGTTTGTTCTTTTCTTAGCAGCTTGAACAAGGGTTCGTAGGTTGCAGTGAGATGAGATATGAACCTTGAGATATAGTTCAATCTACCTAATAACCTTTGAACTTCTTTCTCAATCTTAGGTGCAGGCATTTCCTAAATATCTTTGACTTAATTGGGATCAACCTCAATTCCTTTTTCACTTACAATAAAACCTAGCAGCGTACCAGAACGTACCCCGAATGTGCATTTGTTGGGGTTCAACTTCCACTGATACTTCCTCAGGCACTTGAACAGTTTCAACAGATTCACCAAATGCTCTTCCTCTGTTTGGGACTTGGCAATCATATCATCCACATAGCACTCGATTTCCTTATGGATCATATCATGCAATAATGTTACCATAACCCATTGATATGTTGCACCGGAGCTCTTCAGATCGAACGACATTACTTTGTAGCAGAACGTGCCCTATGGTGTGATGAAAGTTGTCTTCTCCATGTCTTCAGGTGACATCTTAATCTGATTGTATCCAGAAAATCCATCCATAAAAGAAAATACCGAGAACTGAGTTGTGTTGTCTACTAATACATCAATGTGAGGTAATGGGAAATCATCTTTCGGGCTTGCTCTGTTCAAATCCCGGTAATCGACACACATACGCACCTTGCCATCTTTCTTAGGTACGGGTACAATGTTAGCAACCCAAGGCAGGTAACTAGTTACAACGAGAAAATCGACGTCTCACTGCTTTTGTACTTCCTCTTTGATTTTCATGGCCATGTCTGGGCGAGTACGGCGCAATTTCTGTTTAACTGGAGGACAATCTTCTTTCAATGGCAGTCTGTTCATGACAATGTTTGTATCCAAACCCGACATATCTTGATAAGACCAAGCGAAGACATCAACATACTCTCGCAGCATAATGATAAGTTGTTCTTTTACTGGAGCTTGTAGACTGGCCCCAATCCTCACCTCTTTCACATCTTCCTTGGTACCAAGATTGATAGTCTCAACCTCCTCCTGATGAGGAGCAATCACTTTTTCCTCTTGTCTCAGTAACCTGGCCAAGTCTTCAGGTAAATCATAGTCTTCATCAACCCCTTCATCTGCTTGATTAATCGGATTGTCGAAGTCATACGAGGTCATAACAGTGTCGTTGTCGGTGCATTCTGGAGGGCTATCTCTACAAGGGTTGAGAGTTGTTCATTTTAGTGATTGATTTTATCATATTTAGAAAAAGTGAATGAAATTTATTAAGAAAACATTGCCATTTATTGTTTTGTGCGAAAACAAAATGAAAATACAGTGAGCGAAAAAAAGATTGTTTGCAAAAGATGTCCATTTGTTCATTAATTTCAATTTGTACAAAATACATATATGTCCCTATTACAAAATGAGTCCTGACACCTTGGGCAAGATACAGGACTTGATGCATGCTTAAAACAGGAAATAATAATTACTCTGGAGCAGTAACCCTTATAATTTCCTGGGAAGACCAGTTGAAGACTTGTTGGCCCGATACTCTTAGACGAATCCGGCTTTCCAGGTTGTAGTCGCTCTCATCCTCGTCTTCCACATTGTTGATAGCATCCGGGGTCAGCATTCCCCAACTTATGAACTTGGGAGCTTTAGCAGCCTCCTCTTGAGCTTGTCGGGATGGTCTGTAACCCAAACCGAACTGGTCTTCTTTTATCTGAACTTGTAGCAGCTTGCCCTAGCCCTGGGCATTCCCGTCTTCAACAACCTTCCGAGCTTGTTTGTAAGAAGCAATTGAAGTACCCGACACTTCAGTTGTTGCTTCATTGACATTAAGAGCTTCAAAACCCTGACTCATTGTCTCATGGATCTCCCCATCCATCTCTATGTATTTGTAAGTGGCCAAGTGACTGAAAAAAATGTCTTCCTCTCCACAAATGGTGATAATTTGACCCTCCCACTCGTATTTTAACTTCTGGTGAAGGGTATACATTACTGCGCCAGCGGCATGAATCCAAGGTCTACCCAATAAACAACTGTAGGCAAGCTGAATGTCCATCACATAGAAGGTCGTTTTGAAAATCTGTGGGCCAATCACCCCAGGCAACTCAATTTCTCCAAGAACCGATCTCTTAGAACCATCGAAGGCTCTCATAACTAGGTTACTTGGGCGGAGTGCAAGACCATCATACTCCAACTTGACCAAGGCTTTCTTTGGAAGGACATTGAGAGATGACCCAGTGTCAACCAAGACATGAGAAAGTACATCACCTTTGCACTCCAAGGTGATATCTAAAGCCTTATTGTGATTACGGCCCTCCGTCGTCAGATCAGCATTGGTGAACCCTAGTCCATGACTAGTATTGACATTTGAAACCACCGTTTCTAGCTGATTAACTGTAATCTCCTCAGGCACGTAAGTTGCGTGCAGGACTTTGAGTAGTGCATTCCGGTGAGCCTCGGAACACATGAGCAGAGATAGAATGGAGATCTTGGAGGGTGTTTGGTGGAGCTGATCAACAACTTTGTAATCACTCTTCTTGATAATCCTCATGAACTCGTCTACATCCTGATCAAAGGACGTCTTCTGAGTCTCTTTGGCAATTGGTTCTTCTAGCGCCACATTCTTGCCTTTACCTTTGGCCGCAACTTCTGCTTCAGCATTAACTCTTGGGAACTGTGAGGCAAAGAGACGTCCGCTTTGAGTGAAGCCTCCGCCTCCACCTATATTATCAATTTGTGGTGTAGAAATTGAAGAGTCAAGAGTAACTTTCTTTCCGTTGCAATAAAGATTTGAGCCGTAATGCCAAGGCACGACACTGCTGCTGTCATAGGGAACTGGTCCAGGCACCGTGATGGTAACCAAACTGATTGCTGCGGAAGAAGGAGTTGAGACAGTATGAGGATCATAATAGATTGTGATAGGAGGTCTGATTGCAGGTGATGCAGTTGCAGGAAGTTGTTGATGTTGATGTTGATGTTGATGTGAGTTGTTGTCAAAAGAATCCGGAACATGAATGGTTGATGGGTCATAATAAATGGTGACCGTTGAGATGTCGTCATTGATAGTTGTTGTTGTTGTAGTAGACTCCGTTGGAATGATGTTTGCTGATGTTGTAGGAGATACCTCTGAAATGGTGTTCGCTGATGTTGTAGGAGAGATGTTTTTTGGAGTTGTAGGAGTTGGAACTGTTGAAGTGATTTGTAGGATGCCTTCCCTGATAAGATTATTGATACCCTTCTTCATATTTGCACAACCATTGACAGAAATCTTGCAAGCTTCATAATGGGCCTCACAACCCGGGAACACTCGGCACTTCAATAGCCGAGATTTTACTTCGGCCAGTGGTGTTTGAATGTTTGCAATGTCATCAATCAGAATAAATGGTTGGTCCTCCTCAATGGCATTAATCCTTGGTCCACCGTGATTTGGTATTGGATTCTTCGTGACATTTGGTGGAGGTGCAAAATTCAAAGCTTTGGAATCAATCAGATCTTGGACTTTCATGTGCAAGTCTCTGTATTTATCTGTTGAATGACCAGGTGCATTGGAGTTAAAAGCACATCTGGCGTTAACATCATAATTCCTTGGAAGATTCAGAGGATCTGGTGGATTCATGGTTCTTAATTTAATCAGGTTGAGCTTCAATAACTATGGAAGTAGAGATGCATAGGGCATCGGGATGGGATCGATAACCCTGTTAACTTGAGAAGGCCTTTGTTGGAAAGGACGTTGTTGTTGGTTGTTGTTGTTGTTTTTGTAAGATCTTTGTTGTTGAGGAAACTGTTGTTGTTGTGGGAAGTGTTATGGTTGGGGTGCTGGAGTAGGGATAGTGACAACAACTACTGATCTTTGCATATATTGGGGCCTACCTCTTCCCATATGTACTGAGTTGGTTTTACCTGGCATTGCTGGAACTAGCACCATTGTCAGAGATCTTACTCATCTTCAATAAGCTTTCAATTCTCTCACCATCTATAACTACATCAGCGAAGCTGGTAGAAGAGAAAGCAACAAGTCTGACAATGTAAGTCCCTTGCAAGGTATTCATAAACATATCAACCATTTCTCTTTCAGACATAGGTGGCTGGACAACAGCAGCAAGTTGTCTCCACCTTTGAGCGTATTCACTGAAACTTTCTCTTGAAGATTGAGACATACCCATCAGGAGGGTCCTATTGGGAGCCATATCCATGTTGTACTGATATTGGCGTATAAAGGCCTCGGCTAAGTCCTTCCAGTTTCTAACAGTAGCCCTTGATAGGTGTGAATACTACTCTCTAGATGCCCCGGTTAAACTGTCTTCAAAGTAGAACATCCACAGTTTCTCATCCATGGTATAAGCTTTCAATCTCCCCAGAAAGGATTGAAGGTGGGTACGAGGACAAGAGGTACCATTATACTTTTCCAAGCATGGAAGTTTGAACTTGTGAGGAATCCTTACTCCTTCAACTAGGCCCATATCCATCACATCGAATCCTAAAGAGTTCTGTGATTCAAGGGATCTCAGCTTCTACGATATTTCGTCCAGACGACGATCATAAACTTCATCAGCCCCAGCACCTAACACTGTAAACTGTTCGTCCTGAGGATATTCCTGTAGAACACGATCTCTAGTGTTTCTCTGGGTATTTCCAATAACATTGACTTCAGGGTTGATGTGGGGCCCAACCTCTGGTAGATTAGTTTGTGGTTGATCGTGCACATTGTTACTTGTACCCCCAGTGCCTGCATGGTTATCTTCTGGAGTTTGCCGCTTGACTAACTCCCTCAATCTTTCCCGGGTCTGTGCCAGCCCAGTCATTACATCCATGAATTGATTCATCTGGTTCCTCACTTCTGTCCTCACATCAGTCATCTGAGTCCTCACATCTGTCAGTTCTTGTTGGAGTTGATCCATCTGAAAGCCCGAAAGGTTGTTTCTGGTCGGATACCGGTGGATGCGATTGACGGGAAAGACCCTCCTGCGAGCAATATTTCTTGAAACAATCAACAAGGTGAGAAAACAACAACAAAACTCCTGCAACACAAAGAATATGAAGTTAGCATGCAATGCAATATGTCTATTTGTCTTAAGAGGGTATCCGGTTTGGCTCTTTGGTTTTGACTTTCTAGATCTCTAGGAATGATGAAGATGCTAAAGTGAACGAAGTCCAAGAGAAAATCCAGGTAACACATAAACTATAACATTACAAAATGCCAAAATACATAGTTTATGATTACAACAAGTTCCCATGGTGGGTCAGAATACAATCAAGTCAAAAATACAAATAAAATCACCATGGAGAATTAAAGTACAACCAAAATAAATATACAAGTAAAAGAGAAATCAAACATCCAGCCCAAATTCATCCTCCTTGACTTCTTTCAGGAGATCATCAGTCACTGGTCCAACTGGATGCTCTGTGATAGTTCTGATGAGAAGGTTTCTGGTTGCAATGGCACTTGTCATCTTCTGGTACTTGTCTTGTTCTTTTGATCTCTTTAAACCTGCCCGGAGTTTCAGCTCGAAGATTTCCTTCTGCGCTGCTAGGAGGGCTTCCTGACTCTTCTTCTCATTGGCTTCCAACTGCTCTATCTTAGCTTGTGTCTTCTGATCTTCTTGCAAGCGAGCTTCAGTTATTCTGATCCATCTAGCCTGACTCTCTTCCAAATAGTGCTCAACTCTGGCTTTCTGAATCTTGGCTTCTTTTCAAGCATTCTTCAATACTAGTTCTCCCGCTCGGGCTTTTCTGATGAAGTCCTCTGTCTTTTCTATCTTGGTCATATGCTCGATACGGAGCTTCTCTAACCTTGCATTATCCAGACGATTATCATTCCTTTCCCAAAGGGTCTTCTTCAAAGCTTCAGCTAACTGGGCATTTCTTTCTTTCAACTTTTCAAACTCTTCCAAACTGACTGTGGCTACAGGCTCTACTGCTGATGGCCCTGGTACATCCTCCAGGGTGAATGGCATGCGAGTAATTTTTCCTCTGATGTGAGACCATTCAGTGTACTAAGTAGAAGCTATGTTGTTGCATTTTCCCAAAATAGTGCACACTTTAGTCTGTATATTGTCCCAAGCCCAGGTTGTTTGTTGGACAATGGCATGATTGCCCTAAAAAGCATAATAAAGAGATTCTGCTAAGTCCTGCTCCCTTGGTGGATGTATCAGTGCATATCCCAACTGTCTCTTGAAAAGTAAAGGATTATAGTTGATGCAACCCTTCACTCCAATAAGTGGCACATTTGGGTATTGCCCACAACTTGTTATTATGTTTCGGCCATTGGTGTTATGAGTACACCACCTGATGTCTTATGAAGTAAGGGCAATCATCATTTTAGCCCAGTTCCTTGACTGATGTGGATTCAGGAAATCTTCCATCTTCGGCATATGTCTTATCAACTAACTGTAGAAAAGGGGTGCACAACATCTCACCAGTCTTCCCCTCTGCTTCTCATTCCTCTGATGCACTGAGTAGTAAAAGTCTCCTAACAAGGTGGGAAATAGGTTCTTGAGCATGAAGATGTGGATGGAATTTTTGCTTACAAATTTAGGCTCATCTGCAAACAAGATGATACCATAAATACTGAGAGCTAGGAGAGCACACACAATCTCCCAATTCCCTACTGCAACTTGATTTGTAGCCTGAGTGATCAAGAAATCCATATGAAGGCCTGGGATTCCAGCCTTAGAAGTTAGGTGCTAATCAATAGTAGCTACTTCCAGATGTAGTGCCTTATCTATGTCTTCATTGTTTGGAGGGGTCATTTCAAGGTTGAAAGGGATTCCTCTTCTGATAGGGACACCCAATAACATAGAATACTCTTCCAGCAAAGGACCAATCTGAAAATCTGGGAAAGTGAAGCAACGGAGAGGAGGGTCATAGAACTGAAGACAGGTGTGAATCATGCTCCTCTATAATGAATCCAAGTCCATGAACATGTCCAGGATTCCACCATAATGATATCTGAATAAGGGAACATGATTAGGGGTGATAAAAGCATGTATATGTCTGATGCCTTCCAGGGGATACTCAAAGAAGTGGTAAGTGATGTTGCTTTTCCTGGATGAGTCCATACTGATAATGGGTTCTGATGAAGATAACCGAAGAAGATAACTGATGCAGATAGATGATGCTGATAGCTGAAGAAGACAGCTGAAGAAGTGTTAGAGAAGATATTTGAGCAGAAGAATGGTCAAAACCAAACCAATAGGAAGTGGATACCCTGTAAAAAAAATAGACAAAATGCTAAATGATGCAATATTATGTATGCTTATGATATGCAAGGGTTTGTGATCAGGTGTTGGATTGTCAGGTGCTCTTGGTAGGGTCCTTGAGAGTTCAGAATTCCGGATGAAGGTCTGAGAACCAGTAACCAGGTGGGTGACTCAAATAAAGAGTCACTTGTCCAGGGTTTCAAAGAACTAGTCCAAAATAGTGTAACCTTAAAACAATCCAATAACATGGTATGATGAGGTCAAGGGTTCCTGCAAATCTGTAAACAACCCAACCCACTCACAGGTATTGTTCTAGAACAAGGATCCTAAGATTCAGATTTATTATGAGAAGTGTAAACACTTCTAACCCGGAGGTACAGTGTTTACCCTAATCATAAAGAATCCTCCTCTAATTCACCTCAGATGCCGAAGGTCATCTAAAAAGGTCATCCAGACTTAGCAGGCTTCCCAGATAGCCCTAGCACTACAGGAAATCCGTAGCACAGAGTTCTCCAGAAGAAACTCATGTCTGAACCATGTTTTTATATTCCCGCACCAGACCGAAATGGAATGGGAAGGAATATTAAGCCACTTTAATCTTATGTCTATCACTCAGGCCTTTGTGTTGGACCTTTCTCACTGGAATACCCCTCCCGCCAAAGCAAACCAGTAAACCAACACATTATATGATAATAATGAAATGCGTAAAGCAGTAAATGAAAGCGATAAATAAAGCTGTTCAGAAAGCAATAAATAAAGCAAAACAAAAACACACATAGCACATAACACCCCCATAAACACAAACAAACAACGTTAGGAGAAACCCACAAGAGAACCAGAAGCCCTGGTTGCAAAGATCCCCAACAGAGTCGCCAAGTTGTCGCTCCCCGGACTTTCGTCCCAGTGCAGACGCGAACGGTCGGCGATGTTGGAGGTTGAGGTTGAATAGAGTCGCCAGCTAGGCATTTTTATCCCGAAGGAAAGGTAATGCTGTATAAACCTTGAAGGGTATGGATAAGACGGTTGCGAACCAAAGAAACTGAGAAAGGGGGTTGGTTACGACCAGGGAAGGTATTAACACCCAGATCGTCCTTCGTACTCGACAGGATCCATGCTTACTTGATTGTGTTTAAAAGGGGGTAGTGTATATGTTGACTGTGTAAAAAAAGCTAGGGAGAATGTACAGTGTGTCAGTGCAAAAGAAATGGTGAAATGCTCAAGACTGAGGCTTAGAAAAGAAAGCTGAAAGAGGGGGAAGACACATAGACTTTTGTTCAATAACTATTAAGTTATGCCTACGTATCCTCTCATGCAATGAGGAAGTCAGAACACCGTATTTCGACTCAAAGAGACTAGATGATTTGTTGTGAACTGCTTGCTTGTCTATGCTCAAGTGTATGACTCGTCTGGCTCGAGTGCTAACTGTCTTGCATTAGACGGGAGAAGCGAGTTCTCGTTTTCAGAGTGAGTGTGATGAGAAAAGAATCCCGGAGGAGACGTTTATTTTTTGTTTTTGTGTTTTCAGTTTTTTTATTGTTTTTGGTGTTTTGCATAGGATAATGAGCTTAAGCCTAAATCAAGGGTTGTAAACTCATTATATCCTCCCTAATTAGGGATAATGAGCCTACTTAAGCATGAGATGAAGATCTCAACTTAATTACCATGATGATATAGGATTAAGATCATTAACCTACTTGTGATTATTAAGATGTTTTTGGGTTTTGTTTAGTGTTAAGTAATGAGTTTAATCTCTAATCAGGGATTAGTGAACTCATTACACCATCCTAAGAGAAGGATGGTAGATGAAAACACTTAAGCTGAGGAAGACTCCTCAACTTAATCCATGGTTAGGGACTAAATTCATTATATAACAAGTCTTTATTAAGTGGATTTTAATTAAAGGGTGAGATTAAGAAGTGAATTTTAGGTTTGTAAGACAACTTGAGGGGGACTTGTCCATTAAACACTAGGGTTAGTCCCTCTTAACCAAAAGGAAGAGATGTAACCCTAATATAAGGCCCAAGTTACAAGCTAAATTCTTAATCATTATTAGGTGTTTTGATTAAGAGGTGTAATCAAATTAAAGGTTTAACACTAAGGATTAAAGTTATAAACTCCATCCTAAGATAAGGATACATGCATAACCCTAATCCAAAGTCCTAAAGCTTTAAGTGTTTAGCCTCTGATTATGAGATGAGAAAAAAGACTCAAGGAGACTCAAAGGAAAAAGACTAGGGGGGACTATATACAACCCTAAAGTTATCATGCTTGGTTGTTCCTATGGTTTGTGAGGCTTAAAGAGAAGAATCTTCAGAAGGCCACCAAGGGAAGAGAAGCAGATGAAAAGAGAAGGAGAAAGGAGGATAAGTTACTTACTTCCTAAAGAAGATAAGTAACCTAAAAGGAAGAGATAAGAGCTAGGGAGAACAAGTGAAACAAGTTCACTTCAAAGACATATAAAAGATGCAAATGAAAAGATGAGAAGAGGTGGGATGTGAAGGAAAATCCACTTCCCAAACATCTTACCATAAGCCCCTGAAATGTTAGTGTGAATGCATAAGGAAAGAAATGAAATGAAATCTAACAAGTAGTGATGCAATGACCAAGACAAGAAGCAATCATGAAATGTAAATGTGTCATGAGATGATGCAAAGTCATAAACAATGCTTATGAATGATCATACAAGGGATGAGATGCAAAAGATGGCAAGTTAGAAGCTTGAAAACACATAGATACACATGAAAAGTAATGAATGAAAAGCATATCAAATGAATGAAGAAATGATCAAGCAATGTTCAAACATGTCTTAAGATGTCTAAGATGACATAAAAATTCTTGGAATGGCATGACAAGTTCATATGATGATGATATGCAAAGATGAATGCAAATGAACATAGAAAAGTAGGGTTTTGTGAATGTATGAGATGCATATGACCAAAACAGAAGCATACATCATGATAAAAATTTGAAAATGAACTCAAACAAACCCTAAACACACACAAGATCACTCCCCAAAGATGGAGGTCGGAAGCTAAACCTAAAGGAAGTTATGAATTTCCTAAGTTAACTAGGGTTTTTGGGTGATTCTAAAGGAAAAAAATGCAAAACAATTTGGAAATGCAATGCCAAATTATGAGTTAAATAACCTAGATAGTAGATGCAAAGTATGAAAGAATGCAAAAAAGAACCAAATGCAAACTCATCATGGTTGATCAGAAATGATTTTTTCAAGTTAGGGTTAGAAAAATGTAAATTTTAGAAACCCTGATTCAAAGTAAATTGTGAAAATATGATCAAACCTAAAAAGAAATTTGTGTGATAGGTTTGTAAATTGTTCTAAATGTATGAGAATGCTTCATGAATTTTTATGTGATTTTTAAATACCTAAATGTATTTTTAATTAATTAAATAAAACATTTAAATGATTTAAAAATACATTTTTAATGCAACAATAAAAAATAAAAATGTTTTTGAGTTTAGAAAATATTAAAATAAAAATGCAAAAAATGATGATTTTATAAACATTTTTACTATTTTTAATAATTATATGAAAATAAATGAAATAAATAAAAGAAAAATACAAAAGTAATGCAAAGGGACTGCTGTGATTGAGAGAGGAAATGATCTAAGGCTAAGATGGAAAGTCTGCTTGACTTCAGGTAGTCAGAATCAAGGGCTAGGGTTTAAAAATGGGATTGGCGCGTGATCTGATGGCTGGGATTTAAACTTAGCTAATTAACTTAATTATATTTAATTAAACACGTTTTTAAACTAATGGTGAATCCGGTGCATTTGTTTCAAATTAAATCAAGATACAATGGTCCAAAACAAAACTGGAAACCCTAATCTCAATTATGCCCTAATTAATCTCAGGCGACCGAAGATAAGCTTCGGTCGTCTTCTCCAGCGTGCTCTTCACCTGAACTCACCCCCTAGGCCACCCAAGCTCCCAAAACCTCCATAATCAATCATTAAACACCATTAAACAAGAATTCAGCAAAAAAAAATTTATCATGCACATACAAAGAGAATCGAATCAAACAAGTTTCATGGGAAAATTTTCATAAGCTTCACACACACTCATTTTCCAACCATTTTCAAAAGTACAAATATCACAATGATCAGGGGAGCATTTAGATTCGTTCTATAACATAAAAGAAAGGTTCTGGAAAAATTGTTTGAAGAAGCTACCAGAGCTGAAGCTTTGCAGTATGGCGCTTTCTGGCCTCTTCTTTGATGCAAACCAACTCCCTTGAGTCCCTTGATGCTATTGAGAAGCTTGGAACAAGTTTAAATGGCCTCCTTTGTGAGTTTCAGTTCTGATGAAGCAGAACTCGTGTTTTTGATTGAGGAGCTTTTAGGTCATGGCAATGGGTGGGAAATGATCTTTGAGTGTTTTTGAGTTGATTGGTGGAAGAAGTTTGAAGTTTTGATGGTTGTGTTTTGAGTTTCGAAGAGATGAATGTTTTTGTGATTCTGAGTGTGTGGGTGCTTTCAGGCTTGTGTGTTGTGTGTTTTGAGGTCCATGATGTTTGTATAAAGCATTGTGATTGGTTCAGAGAGTTGGTGTGACACAACTTGATTGGCATGGGAGGTTTTGCAAAAAGGTCAAAGTTGTTGTAACACAAGCATGACACGGGTCAGAGGGGATCCAAAGGGTGGATCTGCTTCAGCTAGAATTGTGGAGAGCCCTTGGATTGATTTTGATGATCTGTACCACTTGGATCATGAGATAGCATATCTTTTGCAATTTTCCCTCTTTGGAAATTTTGTGAAGATTAGGCATGAAAACTTGTGAAGCAAGGCACAAATTTGGTCAAGGCAAGTTGCATTATCATGTTATGATGCTTAGAGGTGGATTAGAGTTCATTAGAAGTCTTGGAAATCAAATTTGCAAAATTCCCTCTTTGGCATGAACTTTAAATTTATAAGATTTTTGCCAACTTTGAAACACCATAACTTGAGTTCTAGGATGAATCAAGAGAATTTCTTGTACTTTTTGAAAATGGGAAGATCCAATCTACAACTTTCATGTTTAAAGATTTTTCATTTGAAGTCTTTTTGATCAAGAAAGAGGAGGTTGAAAATCTTTCCCAAAATGGAAAGTTTTCATTACAAGTCATGTCCAAAAATGGAAAATTTGCAAATGGCTTGAAATTCTTCAATATTGTGAACTTCTAACCACTTATAAGATCAAATAAAGATCATAGAACCTCAAATTGATGAAGATGACCCTTTGGTACCATTGGTGGTGGCCTCAGATGCCCTGATTCTGACTTTTCTTGCACAATAAGTTACCAATTGATCAGATGACTTCCACAATGAATTTCTTCATAAAATTTGGTACAAATGCTCCTTATAACATATTAATACCAATAGAATCAAGAATGGACAATTTTTTTGAGATTAAGGGCCTTAAACCCAAAACCCTAATTTTAGGTTATCTGTTTAGAAACTGCTCAGTCTGCTTGAACACCTTTGCAATGCTTTGTGACATTTTGACTTTTAAGAACCCTGGGGAGCATAAGATGATCATAGAACACACATGGACCTTCTTGACAAGTTTCAAGGCCTTTGAGATGGCTCAAATCACTTCTTTGGATTCTCCTGATCACAAACCCTAATTGTGCAACTTATGCAGTGAAACAAATATGCAATGTGAGATGATATGCTTATGCAATGCAATATGAAAGATCATAAGACATGGTGTGAGAAAAAGAGAGGGAAAATTTGGGGTGTTTACAGTTAACAACTCAAGAAAGAAATCGTGAGATTGATACATAAGGGGCACCTTAAGAAGTATGTTAGGTGTGATTCTTCACACGGGCAAGAAAAATCCATTTATCGCGAGCGAGATGACATAGGGATTCCTAGGACCACCAAGGAGAAGGAAGCTTCCCAAGGCGAGCAAATAAAAGGCGTATGCCATATGCTCAAAACTATTGTAGCATGATTCGTCGGGGGTTGGAACTTTGTGTTAGCACAGTCTTGGTAGATATTTTACCGCAACATATTCAGCATGGTGTATTTGTCATACTGGACCTACATTTCTCAGTCGAACTGATCCTTCTGTCAATAAGACTCATTTCCTGATGGGTGGCTATAGTTTATGTTAGTAGAAGTGGGGTTGTCAAATCGAGTATTCAACATTTCTTCTAGAACCATATAAGATTGAGCCATACACATAATTTCATGCATGGTTCGTGCTCCTTTTCTCCCTAGTTTCAATTTGAAGGGAGGATAACGCATAAGGTTATTCTCTAAGATCCAACACTTGAGTTCTTCTTCATCCCCATCTGGGCGATAAAAGGAATAGTTAATCTCTCGCAGAAATCCATCCAGAATTCAATGCTACCTTTTGAAAAATCATTGAACTATAGCCTTGTCAACCCAACTAGAGTTAGCACACACAGGTTAAATTTCGAAGCTTTATCAGTACTAAAATAATTCAATCGATCATTGACGAGTTACACATGTTCATCTGAACCTTCCTTTATGATGTATTCACCCAAGTTGGAAGGCTTTTTCATATATTTATGTATTTTTTTGTTCAAAATGCGGGTACAAAAAGGATGTTTCAGTTGGCTCTTTGTTGGATTATTCTTTACCTAGTTTGATGGAGTGGTGTGGTTGCGCCCATCTCCCTCAGGGATTTGGGGAGGAATTTAGTGTTTCATGCTCCTCTACCGATTCTTTGACTTTGGAGCTTTAAATCTTCTAGATATGATCGGTTCAAGGGCAACAACTTGACTTCATCTAGACATAGCCTCTGAGCAGTGTCTCCTCGCAGAGGCATGTTGTGTAAGCTTTACTCGATACACATAAACCTTTCTTATATTTCCTGTGAATTCTACTATCGAACAATGTCATACATATTGTTCATCAATTTATTAGCTCCTTTCATTCCAAGGATGGCTCACAACCGATAGAAATTGTTGGTGTAGGCCCTAGAGGCCAATACCTTTGGTACTTGTATCAAATTATTTATTAATAATAAAAGGCATTTCTTTATTATGTTTGTGTTTCCAAAATGATAAAGTCCCTAGAATAGCTAGTTATTTTAATAAAATATTAAGTGTGACTTAATCATGAGATTTCATTAGACATAAGGACATTATTATTAAAGCATCCATAGTCGAGCTTTAATGTGAAATGGGATAGCATTAAAGCATTAAGACTATTATGTAGATAGACTGATGATCATATCTCATAGATCATGGATAAGGAGTTATCAAGTCTTGACATAGGTATAAATATTAAGAGTAATATTTATACTGGATTAACCCATTATGAGAGTACTACATAGAATGTTATGCAAAGTGTCATAAGTTACTTTCATAGTGATAGTGGTGTATACCACCCTTCGACCTGAAACTACTATGGATCCTAGATGGAGAGTCAAGTACTTTATTATTAATCAAACATTGTCTATAACTGGATGATTATAAAGATAGTTGATGGGTACTTCACAAAGCATGTTGAGGGACATGAGTAGCCTAGATGGAATTTTCCCATCCTGCATAACAAGATAAATGTCTAAGGGCCCAATATTGAACTGGACAAGGATGACTTGGTATATGTCTTGTGTTCAATGTAGAAATAAGGGTAAAAGGGTAATTGTACACACAAGTTCTATCACAAAAGTTTTATCAGATCACATGACAATTTTGTGTATTGGGTAGCATGGATGTGTTGCTAGATACCGATCACTGTTTATTATGTTAAATACATGATTTAATATAATTATCAACGTCGCGAAATCCTACAGGGTCGCTGTTATCCCTAAATTTCGACGATAGCAATTAATGAGGTTAACTTGGCTTAGTAAAAGACTTTTCTTGTGATAAGCCAAAAGTAAGGTATCAACCTAAACAATTAAGGGATGAGAGTCGAAGCGACCTACCTACAAGTTTCATACTTAGTGAAATTCTAAGTTTGGAATATTTTCTAAGTGTTGAGGGGATTCGACCAAGTGTATGTTCGACGAAGGTGACAATTACCAATAGTCTTGCACGTTCAATCTTGGAGGGAAAATGTGGAGTTTTCAATTCAAAGATAGGGACAAGTGGCACAAGGTGAAGCTTCCTCAGTATATAGTGGGACAAGTGTCACCATCTTAGGATAGTTATAGGAGAAACCGTCGAGAGCGGTTACTTTGTAATGTATATAAATAGCTTAGTCTAGTGTTAGAATAAGTGTGTGGAAATCATATGTACTAGTAACTTCGTATACTCAAAGTATCCGCGTGTAGAGAAACGAGTGCAGCGAGAATGTACGTGATTGAAACACCACCAATTTACTTTTAATGTCAAATTTATCTTCAAGTTATTTACTTTTGAATCCATTTATCTTTACAAGCCTTTATTTTTAAAGCAATTTACATTTCAAAGTAATTTATCCTTCCAGCAATTTATTGTGTTTTCTTTTACAATTCCAGCCTCTTTACATTTCCAGCAATTTAACATTCCTCTCCTTGCCTTTAAATTTCAATTAAACTTCAAGCCTTGCCTTTATTTTCCTTTAAAATTCCAAGCCTTGTCTTTACTTTGATTTATTTTAAAAGTCTTTGCCCTTTACTTTATCTTTTCTTCAAAACTAAATTCTGAATCTTGTTGAAAGATTCAAAACCTTGTTTCCCAAAAATGTGATATATCAAAATATCAATCCCTTTTTACTTAGCACATGTCCTAGGATCAATCAGGTCGATCCTGCGAGTAACTGAGGGTATTTTTGGTATCTTCAAAGGACCAACGGTTGTTTACCAATTTTGTGGGTAAAC
Organism: Lathyrus aphaca; assembly: GCA_963966055.1. Taxonomy (NCBI): domain Eukaryota; kingdom Viridiplantae; phylum Streptophyta; class Magnoliopsida; order Fabales; family Fabaceae; genus Lathyrus; species Lathyrus aphaca. Next base: position 326,228,784 of record OZ014522.1, read on the forward strand.
AAATTGGCACGCCCAGTGGAGCAGTGCTAAGTTGAAAATGTTTTTAGAAGTGTTAATAACTTCTCCTCCTTTCGTAATGTTTTTTTGTAACTTCTGTGTTTTATAACTTCCTTTACATGGAGGGTTTGGTAGAAGGAACAATTACCTTTGTTGTATGCATTTGAGAAGTGGAAAGGTAGCCATTACAAACCATTATATTCCTATAAGAAGAAACACAAGAAGGATGGCTTCTAGCCAAGGAAACCCAAGCGATTCAATGCCCACAATGAGTGGGTCGAATCCTCAAGTGAGCAGTTCGGATGTTCATACTAAGAACACACAAGGTGGATCAAGGAGTGAGGCCATCCCAACCTCCAATCCTTCGACGGGAGCTGCGACCACACCAAGTGTGACGTCGGAGCATGCCCCTTCAACGGGACTAGGAGACATAGTTAACAAATACTATACTCAGCCAATGTTGGAGTATATTGGGACAAACACTCAAACTCCACCACCAAGTACGGCTGCATTCAGACCCTATATGTCTACATCACTTTCTCAGGCCTATCCTAGACTCTTTGGTACTTCAACTACCATGGCAGTATTGAGAAATGCTCCCCCAGTTTATTTATACAATGTTATTTCTTCGTTGTTGCAGGAATCCGGTTATGCAATAAATATGAGAAGTAATAACCATACTGGTGGTTGGGGCATTTGACTTAGAGTCATAATTTGACAAATGAGTCTATGACCTATCTAAGGCAACGAATGGATGAAAGCAACATGCAAATGGTTCATACTCTGTCCCAAACTAGGGGAGAAATTTTCTAGCCTTTGATTCAAAATACAACTTAGACGAATCAACAAATGGTGTCTCAAATGGCATGCATAGAAGAATTCATGGGGTCCCAGCACCAGTTCGACAGTCCCGTCACTTACCAGAAGTAAGAGAAACTATTCAGCCATTGAACCAAGAAAATCCACCAGTGGTCGAACAGGTCGATGTCGAACCTATTATAGGTCAGAGACAGATGCCAATAGAAGAGGAGTCAAGATTGAGGTTGGTGAGTAGGCATCAAGATGTAGACCACGTGGTCCAACAAGTTCGACAGAATAATCTTGCAGTAAAGAATAACTTGGTAGCTCTGGTCGAACGAATAATGGCTCGAAGTGAAATAAACACTGGTTTTGCTAGGCCAAACTTTACTTCACCAATAATGGACTATATAATCCAATCAGAATTTCCCCCTAGGACGAAGGTTTCTAAATTTACCAAGTTCTCAGGGGATACAACCGAATCTACGGTCAAACATGTGGCACAATACATGATAGAGGCTAGGGAGATTGCTAATGAAGAAAGTCTAAGGATTAAATACTTACCTAGTTCCCTTACCAAGAATGCTTTCACTTGGTTTACCAATCTTCCACCTGGTTCAATATGTAATTGGACTCAATTAGAACGATTGTTTCACGAGCAATTCTACATGGGTCAGACTAAGATTAGTTTGAAAGAATTAGCCAGCGTAAAACGAAAATTCAATGAGTCTATTGACGATTACTTGAAAAGATTTTGACTGCTTAAGGAAAGATGTTTTACTCAAGTACCTGAGTGTGAATTATTTGAAATAACTGCTAGTGGCCTAGAATATTCAATAAGGAAGAAGTTGGATACCTAGTACTTGAGGGACATGGCCCAATTAGCAGACTGAGTTCGACAGCTTGAACGTCTGAAGGATGAGAAAGCTAGGACGAACAAACATAAAAAGATAGCCTATGTCAAATATCAAGATGAGGTCGAAAACATCTATGAAGAAACTCTGCCTCTAGAAAATAACGAGATAGACTTAGCTGAGCGTAAGCAGGGTCCTCCTTATTCCTACAAAATATTAGTTCCTTCAAATGGAAAGAATCCTTCTAAAATCGAAAAGAACGATAGGTTTCCAAAGAAAACATATACTTTTGACGTCACCAAATGTGAGGAGATTTTTGATTTATTAGTTAAGGATGGACAAATACTAGTTCCTCCTGGTGCCAAAACGCCACCTTTAGATCAAAGAAAGAAAAGAGGTTTTTGCAAATACCATAATTATTTGGGCCATAAAACTTCTCAATGTTTTCTTTTCAGGGATTTGGTGCAAAATGCAATCCAGGAAGGAAGGCTCAAGTTCGGAGACAAGCCAAGAGCACAGATGAAGATTGATACTGATCCTCTTCAGACGGCTGAGGAAAATTACTCTGAACCTTCTGCGATAAATTGGGTGGACGTTGTTGAGAAAGTTTCTGATGACAGTGGAAATCCTGATTCAGTCGAGGTTGTAGTTAACCTTGTGGTGGTTGAGGTTATTGAGAACCCTAACAATGAATCCATAGTGCTCAAGGCCAGTGGGGAACTGACCAGTGAGCAGTGGGAACAACTGATATGCAAGGCTACTGAAGGATTCTTTAAGACATCATCAAATGTCGAAAGGTTCAAAGTGGGGGTTACCATCGTCCCCCATGAGGAGGTTGAGGAGTCAAGTCTCCCACTCATTACCAAAGAAACTGCTGAAAGTTTTGTACAGATGGATGAGGCCACTGATGGCCTAGAACTGAACTTCTCCAAGGTGGAGCTCAAGGATGAAGATAATGTTAACATGGTCGAAGTAACAGACAACCAATTGTTGAAGGTGGATCATTCTGCGGGCCAGAAAGAACACTATACAAAGGCTTATCCTAGGGAGGATGAGACAGTTGTTAATTTTTTGGCAAAGATGTCAAAACAAGAAGTCAGGAGTGATGCTCTGTCCAAGGTGTGGTTCCATCTTCGACAAGAAGGCTGCTCGAAGTCTTCAACAGGCGAATAAGATGCATGGGGGGCTGAAGGCGAAACCTGCCCAAAAACATGCCCATTTCAACCCAAGACATGCAAACCCCTATCAACAAAGGGGAATGCGTCAGTCTCTCAAGTCCAAGCAACCCTCATTTAAGCCAAGTGGGGAAGTCCCCAGTGACAAGTGGTTTAAGCTTAATGAATCAGGCAAGAGGAAATGACAGAAGTTGGGAAAGTTTGAGGTTGAAAGAGGACCCTCAATGGGATATACAAAGGAGGTTAGGACCTCTAACAAATATGCATATGCATTTAAGAATTACAAGGGTAATAATCATATGTCCAGGTCGCAATGGCGTAGGGAGCAACGCATGTGGAAGGCTCAAAGGGAAGCCTCCAAAGGTGATTATGCTGAATCCAACACAAGTGTCTTTGGCGAAGCTAAGGACAATCTTAAAGTTAATAATAAGGTTCCTGTGGGGCACAAAGGACCGTCGTTCAAAAACAAAGAAGCTGACATTAAAGCATAAATAAAATCTGAGTTGAAGGTTGCCGAAGATGAAGAAATGAAAGATAACTTTGATTGTGAATATGAGGCTTCTTTGGACGCATTGGTCAATGTGGTTTTGGTAATGTCGAAAGAGTACGACCGCATCACTAAGGTCAAAAATCTGGATGCTATTACTGAAGCAGAAATGGAAGCACACCAACCAGTGTGCTACTATGTAATGAACAATGGTTGCGTCGAAGAGCATAAAGCTTTCTTCAAAAGACACACTGAGGCCATGAGGGGGCACCTGAAACCCCTCTATATTATTGGTAAAGTAGAAAATGTTGACATCAACAAGATTCTAGTTTATTGTGGCGCTACAGTAGACATAATGCCACATTTCTTGCTACCCAGGATTGGCAAATTCGACAATGACCTCAAGCCCCATAACTTGGTCTTGTCGAACTATGAAGGTAAGATTGGACCTACTATGGGGGTCCTTCAGGTCGACTTGACTATGGGGACAGTCATAAGGCCCACTCTCTTTATGGTGGTGGAGAGTAAGGCCAACTATAACCTCCTGTTAGGGAGAGAATGGATACATGGCATAGGAGCAGTGCCATCTTTCATGCACCAAAGGGTCACCATTTGGAGGCCAGATGGTATTGTTGAGAACATCAAAGCTAATCAGGGGTATTTTAAGGTACCCATAAACCACATAGAAGGTGTGGAGTTCGATAAGAATCTAGCACATATTGGTCCATGTACACCTGCAGGATTCAAGTTCACACCAGATGGTCATGCATACTGCATGTTGAACCACCATACCATTGAAGGATTTCGTTGGGAGAGAGAAGTCGTAGGAGAACCAGGAATTCTCCCACCTTATTTCCCTAAGCCTGAAATTCGGCCCATAGGATGGGGAAGCGGAAGCAGTAATAATGACTGACTTCGACACGCTAAAAAGGATTCCGCCCTACATGGCCAAAACAAGGATACAAGCGACCTTGGAGGCTACAGGAAATGATATGGCTGTAGAGGCCATTGCTGAATTTGTTGAAGAGATTCCTACAAGGGATTTCGGCCAAGAGCCCTTAGAGAAGGCTCAAGAATATTCAGACCAGAGGCTCGATGTCATTTATGATAATGAGCCTTTGGGATTTGAAAAAAGATCCTTTGTCAGAAAGTACCAAAATGCTGGCTCAGGATCCTTTAGAAGAAATAGACCTGGGAGTAGGGGAGTTAAAAAGGCCTACATACATCAATTCCAACCTCAACCCAGAACTTAAGGTCGAAGTAGTCCACCTGCTGAAAGAATTCAAAGATTGCTTTGCACGAGACTACAATGAAATGCCTGGTTTGGAAAGAAAGCTCGTCGAACACAAGCTACCAATAAAACTTGGGAAGAAGTCTATCAAACAAAACCCAAGACGATTCGACGCAATCCTCACTAAAATCAAGGAGGAGATTGAAAGGCTACTTCGATGCAAGTTCATTCGTACAGCTAGGCAGGGGACTTTCTGGGATTTGTGGTCCACAAAAAGGGGATCGAAATCAATCAAAATAAGACTAAAGCTATAATGGAGGCTAAAGCGCCTTCGACAAAGAAGGAGCTCCAATCACTCTTGGGCAAGATCCAATTCTTAAGGAGGTTCATATCAAACTTGAGTGGGAAGAATCAAGCTTTCTCACCTTTGCTTCATATGGGCAAAGAAGGATTTCAGTAGGGGCAAGCTCAACAGGAAGCCTTCGACAAGATCAACGAGTACTTGAGTCATCCTCCAATTCTTTCTCCACCCTTTAGAAAGAAAAGTATGAAATTGTATATAGCTACTTCAGATAGAACTTTAGGGAGTATGTTAGCCCAAAAGGATGATGATGGCGTCAAAAGAGCCATTTATTACCTTAGTAGAGTTCTAAATGATGCAAAAACTAGGTATAGTATGATAGAAAAATTATGCCTATGTTTGTATTACTCTTGTACTAAATTGAAACAATATATAAAATCAGTTGATGTTTATGTATCTTCTTGTTTTGATGTTATTAAACATATGTTGTCCAAACCTATTTTGCATAGTCGAATTGGAAAATGGGCACTGGCATTAACTGAGCATTCTTTAACTTATAAACCCTTAAGAGCTGTTAAAGGGCAAGTGGTCGCAGAATTTATAGTCGACCATTCTATAAATGAAAGTCCCTTGAATTATCTAGAGATTGAGCCATGGCAATTATACTTCTATGGGTCTAGTCATAAAGATGGGACCATAATTGGAGTGCTTGTTATTTCTCCTAATAACATTCTGTCGCTCCCGATAAATGAAGCTAGGTCAAATAAAGGTACAGACGCGAACGGTCGGCGAGAGGGATAATGAGAACACACAGCCGTGAACTCACTGGAGATGAATAGAGTCGCCAGCTAGGCATTTTTATCCCGGAGGAAAGGCAATGCTGCATAGACCTAGAAAGATACAGATAAGGCGGTTTGCGAACCAGAGAGACTGAGAAAGGGGGTTGGTTACAACCTGGGAAGGTATTAGCACCCAGATTGTCCGTCGTACTCGACGGGATCCACGCTTAAAAGATTTGTGTTTCAAAGGGGTAGTGTCAGTGCAATTTGTGTGTAAAATAGCTGAAAAAGGGATGTACAGGTGTCAGTGCAAAGTATATAAGTGATGTGAAGTGTATAAGAGAAGTGTCAGTGTAAGAACAGAGTGAAAAGCTCAAGATCATGAGGCTGAGAAAATAAGGCTGGAAAGAGGGGGGATATACAGAGATTTTTTTTTGTTCGATAACTGTTAAGTTATGCCTACGTATCCTCTCGTGCAATGAGGAAGTCAGAACACCGTAGTTCGACCCAAAGAGACTGAAAGGTGAATTGACTTATGAACTGCTTACTTGTCTATGCTCAAGTGTATGACCTGTCTGGCTCAGGTGCAAACTGTCTTTCATTAAACGGAAGAAGCAAGTTCTCGTTTATGAGTGAGGATGATGAGAAAAGAATCCCGAAGGAGACGATTATTGTTTGTTTTTGGGTTTTCAGTCTTTTATTGCTTTTGAAAGTTTGTCATAAGTTAATGAGCTTAAGCCTAAACCAATGGATTAGTAAACTCATCACATCTTCCCTCTGATTAGGGGTAATGGGAATACCTTAAGTGTGAAGTCAGCTTCTCACACTTAATCACCTTTGATATAGAATCAAGATCATTAACCTACTTGTGATTATTTAGATGTTTTTGGTGTTTTTGTTTAGTGTTAAGTAATGAGGTTAAGCCATAATCAAGGATTAAACAGATTCATTACACCATCCTAATAGAAGGATAATAGATGAGGGTGTTTAAGTTGAGGAAAGCTCCTCAGCTTAATCCATGATTAGGGATTAAACTCATGACAAAACAAACCTTTATTAAGTGGATTTTATTTAATGGTATGATGATGAAGTGGATTTTATGATTTGTAAGACAACTTGAGGGGGACTTGTCCATTAACACTAGGGTTAGTCCTTCTTAACCAATTAAGGAAGAATTAGAACCCTAATGCAAGGCCCAAGTTACAAGTGTGATGTCTTGATGATTATTAGATGGATTGATTAAAGGAGTTAAACACATTAAGGGTTTAACACTTAGGATTAAAGTTATACACTCCATCCTAAGATAAGGATGCAGGCATAAACTTAATCACAAAGCCTTAAAGCCTTTAGGGTTTAGTCCCTGATTATGAGATGAGAAGAGAAGACTCAAAAGAGACACAAAGGTAAAACTAAGAGGGGAGACTAATCAAAACCCTAATCATTGTCATGCTTGGTTGTTCCTAAGGTTTGTGAGGTTTTCAAGAGAAGTCTTCAATGGAACCACCAGGAAGCAGATGAAAGGATCAAGAGAAGCAAAGTAACTTGCTTCATTCAAGAAGTCAAGTCACTTGAAGAAAGAAGGTGGGAAGAAGAAGAATGAGCAAGCTCAAACTCAAACACATATAAAAATGTAGCATGGATGCAAGAGAGATGAAAAGAAAAGTCATGAGAAGTGAAGGCAAATTCACTTCTCAGCATCACTTACCACCTGAAAAGTTAGTGAGAAAGATGCAATGCAATGCAAGATGAGATGAAATGACATGATGAGAAACAAAACCAGAAGCATACACATGATGCAAATGATGTTATGAGATGCTACAAACATGAGGCATCACATGGAAATGGTCATACAAGTTCATGGATGCAAATGGTGCAAGTTAAGAAGCAGGAACATACATGAAAAGTTATGAAGTGCACATGGCATACAACATGGCAAATACATGATGCAATGATCAAACATGCTTTCAATATGTCTTATGATGTCAAATGAAACAAATGGATGCTTGAAATGTCATGACAAGTCATGTTATGCAAGAGAATGCAAGAGGTATGCAAATGAAAGCCCAAATTAGGGTTTATGAACCAAACATCAAACAAAAAACCAAAAACAGAAGCAAACCCTAAGATAAAAAATGGAAAATGCCACTCAAAAGGCCCCTAATCTTATACTAAACCAATGTCCAAAGGGGAGGTCTCAACTCTTAACCAATCTCAAGTTATGATTTTTACAAGTTATTAGGGTTTTTAGGGTTCCTAAACAAAAGAAATGCCAAACAAATTGAAAATGAGGAATCAAATCATGGCCATTTAATCCTAGAAACTACATGCTAAACACAATGCAATGCAAGAAGAATCAATGTCCAACTCTTCATAGATAGGCAGAAATGATTTTTTGAACTTAGGATCAAAATAATGCACAAAAATGATTTTTATTCAATGAAAAATTCTCAAAATGCATCAAGATCAAAAAAGAAATTTGGTTTGAAGGTTGGACAATGTTTCTAAATGTCTTAGAACATTTCATGAATTTTTTGGTGATTTTTAAATACTTAAAAGTATTTTTAATAAATTAATTTCCATTAATCAATTAAAAATAATCTTTTAAATATTTAAAAATGCTTTTTTAATGATAAAAATAAAAACAAAAATATTTTTATGTCATAAAAATTATTAAAACCCATGAGAAAAAGTTTCGTAATTTTTAGACATTTTTTACTATTTTAAATAAAATATGCAAGTTAAATGAAAAGAAATGAAATAAAAAAGAAAATAAATGGAAAGTAATCAGAATGGAGGGTTGAGATTGAGACTGGGTTTGAATGCGTTGACTGGCGCGTTATCCAAGGGTCCAGGTTGCTTCTGAGTTAATTAATTTAATTATAATCAATTAAATCTAATTAAGTGGATTAGGGCTAATTGGGAAGATCCAGGCCACACATGCGCGCGGGTAGTCAACGGGTCAAAGGCATCCTACGCTCAGAATTCAAATGGGAGTTAATGACTGTAATTAGGGCAAATCACTTTCAGGTGACCGGAGAGAAGCTCCGGTCATCTTCTCCGGCACCCCAAAAACCTAAACTCCCTCCAAACGCATCTAAAATGAATTCTAAAAACACAGAAATGATTCCCACAAGCTCACGATTCAAAACCCCCACTCAAAACAAATTTATCAATCATGAAATGGCTGAATCGAAGCAAACAAAAGCTAGGGCAGGAAAGTTTCAGGAAGCAATTAAATCCTCATTTCATCACCATTTTTGAAACTAAAAGCATATTCGTGATCAGGAAGACATATAGAACAAGTTTAGAACATAAAAAATGATTTCTGGAAAAATATTTCTTGAGCTACCTGAGATTCGAAGCTTTCACTTCAGCCACTTTCTGACCACTCCCTTTAGTGCAATCCACTCTACTTGGTCCCCAGATGATCCTTGAATGCTTAGGAAGAGTTTATGTTGGCTGGATGAGGAGTTTGACAAGCTTCTGCTCAAACTCAGTTGAACATGGCAATGGTGATTCAGGCTGTTTCTGGCAATGGTGAAGGGTTGCTTGTGGTCCAGAGGGTGAGTAGAGAAGGTTTGTGGAGTTGGTTTGAGTGTTTGTGAACTGTGGAGTGAGTTTCGAAAGAAACTGCAAGTTGGAGTGAAAATGGTGAAATGGTGTTATGGCTTGTTTCAGGCTTGGTTCTTTGCTGGTTTCTACTCAATGGAACATGGTAAGGTGATTGGTGAAAATGGTTTGGATGTTTGAAGTTTGTGGAGGCAGATTCGAAGAGTTTTGCCAAGTGAGGTGTTTTTGAGTATGTGATGTTGTGTGTTGTTTCAGCCTTGCTTCTTGAGTGTTATGGCCAGCATTTTCCTTGCATAAAGAACTCCCATTGGTCAGGTGATGTGACCTGGCCTGCTGTGATTGGGATGTCCACTTTTGCAAAATGTCAACTTGTTTGTAAGAGAGGCATGGGCTTGGTTCTAGCTTGGTACAAGGGCTAGGGCTGGCGCAGCATGGTGTGGTGAGAGACTATGGCTGGTTCAAAGGCCAATGCAGCAAGTGGTGAGAAGCATAATGATGGTTTTGCAAGTTGGCACACTTTTGAAACTTCATGGAAAAGTCTTGTTACACAAACCATAACCATGTGAAACCTTGGTCCAATTCTGATTTTTAAGGCTCATAGAATGTTTGTGTAATGGTTTGAAGTGAATTAGAAGTTACAAATGGCATTGGTTCATGATTTTGCAAAATTCACATTTGAAGCATGCCTTGAAAATCAATGATTTTAGCCAACTTTGTCACACCATAACTTTTGATCCAAGAAGAATTTGATCATGTTCTTGTACTTTTTGAAAAGGGAAAAATGTGTTCTACAACTTTCATGACCAAAGTTTTTCCATTTGAAGCATTTTTGGATCAAGAATCAAGGCTTAAAAAATGACCTAAAATGGAGCATTCTTGAAAAGTCAACTATGCCCAAAAAGTCAACATTTGCAAAAACTCCAAATTCTTGATTTTTGTGGACTTCAACTTTCTTCCATGATCAAATAAAGATCATATACACTCAAAATAATGAATATCACCCATTGGTTGGGTCATTGGGGGCCTCAGATGCCCTGATTTTGCACTGACTTGTCTGAAAAGTCAACTCTTGATCAGATGACTTCCCCATGGAATTTCTTCATGAAAATTGATATGCATACTCCCTATACCATATAGAGATCAAGGGAAACAAGAATGACCAAAAAAATTGGAGTTATGGCCTCTGAAACCAAAACCCTAATTTTGGGTCAACTGTGCAGTCAAACTTGGCTCTGCATCCATACCAAACCCAGTTCTTGTGATTCTTTGGAATTTTTGACTTTGAGAGGATGTAATATGATATAAGAACACACATGGATCCCTTTGAAGTGATTGGTGTCCTTTGGAGTGGCTCAAGAAGCTCTGGGATTGCTCAGATCACAAACCCTAGATGCAGATGACTTAGAAACTATGCAGTGAATCAAAATTGTGATATGAGATGGTATGATTGTGTTTATGCATATGAGAAGATCACAAGCCATGGTGTGAATGGGTGAGGGCAAATTTGGGGTTTTTACAGCTGCCCCTATTCAAACATGAGTTAGCTGTGCAGGTTGTAAGCAACGGCTTAACAGGCAAACAAGGTAACTTGTGGTTGAATACCAAAGACAGTCCAGAATTTGCACTCACGGAATGAAGAAGAAAAGGGATATAGATTGCAAAAGAAAATAAAGTATATTGTAAAGTGTGGGCGACGGAGGACGACCGTCGAGCAGAGGACGACTGCTGGGTAAAGAGCAATGACGGGGACGGCCGACATGCTGGGAAAAGTGCGGAAAATAAAGCAATGACGGGGACGGCCGACATGCTGGGGATAAAAGAATTATGATGGGGACGGCCATCAAGTAAAGCTGTAAGATTCTCTGGGGATTAATGAAACATGACGGGGACGGCCATCAAGTTCATAAAGTAAAGTAACCAACGATGGGGACGACCATCGGGCTAATAAGAAAAGGGACCACGACGGGGACGGCCATCGGGTTAAAGAATAAATGAAATAAACAGATGATGAGGTACGGTCATCAAAGGTGAAGGACGATCACCTAGCAGGGGACGGCTGCTCTGTTGGGGGTAAGATGAGGGACGGTCATCTAAGGTGGAGGACGACCACCTGGCAGGGTACGGCTGCCGAAAATATCGCGACATAGGACGAATGCCGGATAAAAGGGTCAACGATGGGGACGGCCATCGGATGAGCATGATGGAGGACGACCATCAAGAGGTGGAGGACGACCACCTAGCAGGGGACGGCTGCTCTCGAGGTTTATCATGACATAGGACGAATGCCAGATAACCAAAATCAACAATGGGGACGGCCATTGGATAAAATGATGAAGGACGATCATCAAGAGGTGGAGGACGACCACCTAGCAGGGGACGGCTGCTAAAATCAACGATGGGGACGGCCATCGGACGAGCATGATGGAGGACGACCATCAAGAAGTGGAGGACGACCACTCAGCAGGGTACGGCTGCTCTCAGGGTTTATCATAACACAGGACGAGTGTCAGATAAAAAGAAAATGCTTACTTGGCGATCTACTGGGGATATAGTGAACACGGACGAGTGTTCACAACCAAGAAAGGAAAGTATAAGTGCTTAGATGTTGTGTATAGATTAAAGATGCGGACGAGCATCCTTAAGATTATGATACAGACGAGTATCATGTAGAAACAAATACTGACACGCGGACGAGTATGAATCTGAGAGGATTCTTCTGGGGAATAGTAGATACAGGCGAGTATCTATATTCAATAAGAACAGAAGTATTTGACACAGTGTATGGATTAAAGATGCGGACGAACATCCTTAAGACTATGATACAGACGAGTATCATGTAGAAACAAACACTGGACGCATATTCTGAGATGATGGTACGGACGAGTACCAACTGGTTAACAAAGAACATGAACCAAAGTCGAATCTGTGGGGATGTAACTGGTATATACAAGATATGGACGAGTATCTGTATAAGTATGAGTAGTATTGTATAAATGAGTGTTTATCTGCTGGGGAGGGTGACACGGACGAGTGTCAAAGTATAATAATATTAACAAGTACATGGGTTGTAAAAGTATAAGCGACTGCGCTGGGGAAATGACACGGACGGGTGTCAGGAAAGTGTATATAGGTATATGTGAGTGCAAAGAGGACGTCTTTGGCTTTCTGCTGGGGTATGACACGGACGGGTGTCAGGAAGTATCTGTAATACGGGTGATATTGTTGTAAAGAGTGTTCAGGCGGTTTTACTGGGGAAAGATGGCACGGACGGGTGCCAAAAGGAGTATATACTGGTGTTTGTGATTTGTGAGGCAACTGCTTTTGCTGGGGACTTTGGGGGATTTTTTTGTACGTTGATGGACTGTCATTATTCACAAGTGTTGGTTCATAACATGGCTTATGATTATGCTATAAGTTGGATTTTTTTGCCGTAATGCTCCATGTTAAAACGGAATGCTACGCTTTGTGGGTGAATATGATGTGAATGTTATGATTGTGCAAAGATACCAAACCGGGATCCGGGTCCCGTTGCTGCGAAGATCTTCGATCGATCTGTATGAAGTGGACATCCCAGCTGGGGATAAGATCACTGGTAGACCTGGTGAGATGTATCTGCTTGGGGATACAGGTCACTGATTGACATATCCCTGCAATGAGGGACCCAGCTGGGGGGGTGTAGAAGTCTTCTGTACTCTGTTGTGATCTTCATGCATTGCTCTTCTGAATAGAGGCTGAGACTCTGTGGGGAGATGGTTCCCTGACTTTGTACTCGGCTGAGGGCGAGACGGCAACTCGGCTGGGGAGAAAGAGAGATCCTTGACTCAGTCGGGGATGTAGGCGCCTTCCGTGATGCCTAGCAACTCTGATGGAGATAGGTAGTAAATGGCAACTCCACTGGGGAAGTTATGAGAGGCAACTCAGCTGGGGAGAGAGCACTTTGGGTGCTAGAAACGAGTGTCGATTTGCCAGCTTGCTGGGATGAGGCCTCATGCCCCAAGTTGCGCTCTGGATACCTGCAATCCTGAAAAAGATAGAGAGACGCACAAGATAATCCCGAGGTATCCCTTACTGGGTCTCGTCATAGGAGTTTAAATATTTCTGAGAGTAAGCAAAATTTCCTGCAAGCATGTTTTTATTTGAAGATAAACATCTGTATTCTTATGCAATCAATGTTCCTTTAAGATATCAGACATTTTTGCAAAATAAAAATGTACAAAACGAGACATGACTGAAAATCTGATTTTATTAATTCGGGTGCCCTGAATTGGCAAGATACAGTCAAAGAAACGTATCTCCTGAAATGAGGAGATTGTTACAAATTGAGAAACAAAATGCTGGCAGTGTTGATGACGCCTTAAAGAGCTTCCTCTTCACTACGACTCGTATGACTTTTGACGTTCCCCTTATCCGACTTTCTGAAGAAGGCTGATTCCGATTGAAGCTTGATCCTTTCGAAGCTTACCAAGTTGTGAATGATATAGACGAATTCAGAATACAGTTGTTCGCTTATTCCCTTATTTTGCATGGATCGCCCTTTCGGGTTTTCAATCTATCGGGATACCCATTTCTGCCTGAGCTGTCCAATGCGGCTTTTCAACTCAGCGGGTGTACATTTTGTATTTATCTTCCCTTATTTTTGCCCGAGTCTTTTATTCTGTTTTTGACTCGCCGGGATGCCCTATTTTTGCCTGGACTTACATTCTGTTTCTATGTCCAGCGGGTCAGTTTATGCGAAGTATTTTTTAACTGCATCTGAATTCACAGGGGACGGGAAATCTTCACCATCCATGGTGCTGAGCATCAGTGCTCCACCAGAGAAAACTTTCTTTACCACAAATGGTCCTTCATAATTTGGAGTCCACTTACCCCTGTGGTCTGTATGAGGAGGGAGGATTCTCTTCAGCACAAGATCTCCTACTTGGTACTCTCGGTGCCTGACTTTCTGATCGAAGGCTTTCTTCATTCTCTTTTGATACAACTATCCATGACAGATTGCAGCCAATCTCTTTTCTTCAATTAGACTCAGTTGCTCGTATCGGGCCTGAACCCATTATGCTTCATTCAGTTTGACATCCATCAGTACCCGTAAAGAGGGTAATTCAACTTCAACTGGTAGGACTGCTTCCATACCATACACAAGTTGATACGGTGTTGCCCCAGTGGATGTCCTGATTGACGTGCGGTACCCATGCAAGGCGAACGGTAGCATTTCATGCCAGTCTTTGTAGGTGACTACCATCTTCTGCACAATCTTCTTAATATTCTTGTTTGCCGCCTCAACAGCGCCATTCATTTTTGGCCTGTAAGGAGAAGAATTGTGATGTTGAATCTTGAAGTCCCGGCACAGTTCTGCCATCATTTTATTGTTTAGATTGGAACCATTATCAGTAATGATTCGCTCGGGGATTCCATATCGACAGATGATATCTCTTTTCAGAAATCTGGCTACCACTTGTCTTGTGACGTTTGCATATGAGGCTGCTTCGACCCACTTGGTGAAATAGTCAATGGCGACCAAGATGAATCTGTGGCCATTTGAAGCAGTCGGCTCAATCTTGCCAATCATATCAATGCCCCACATAGCAAAGGGCCAGGGTGAAGACATTATGTTCAAAGGATTGGGAGGCACATGCACTTTATCTGCGTAGATCTGGCATTTGTGGCATTTCCTGGCATAGGCACAACAGTCTGCATCCATTGTGATCCAATAATAGCCTGATCTTAACAACTTCTTAGCCATTGCATGTCCTCCAGCTGTCGCTCCCACTAAATGAAACCGGGTCAGATAGGGTACAGACGCGAACGGTCGGCGAAAGGGACAATGAGAACACACAGCCGTGAACTCACTGGAGATGAATAGAGTCGCCAGCTAGGCATTTTTATCCCGGAGGAAAGGTAATGCTGCATAGACCTAGAAAAAGATGGATAAGACGGTTTGCGAACCAGAGAGACTGAGAAAGGGGGTTGGTTACAACCTGGGAAGGTATTAGCACCCAGATTGTCCGTCGTACTCGACGGGATCCACGCTTAAAAGATTTGTGTTTTAAAGGGGTAGTGTCAGTGCAATCTGTGCATAAAAGGGCTGGAAAGAATGTACAAGTGTCAGTGTAAAGAAACGTGATGTGTATAAATGTACAGTGTCAGTGTGAGATCAGGAATGAAATGCTCATGACCATGAGGCTTAAAGAATAAAGCTAGAAAGAGGGGGAATGTACAGAGACTTTTGTTCGATAACTGTTAAGTTATGCCTACGTATCCTCTCGTGCAATGAGGAAGTCAGAACACCGTAGTTCGACCCAAAGAGACTGAAAGATGATTTGACTTGTGAACTGCTTACTAGCCTATGCTCAAGTGTATGATCTGTCTGGCACAGATGCAAACTGTCTTGCATTAAACGGAAGAAGCAAGTTCTCGTTTATGAGTGAATGAGATGAGAAAAGAATCCCGGAGGAGACGATTATTGTTTGTTTTTTATGTTTTCAGTCTTTTATTGTTTTTTTGGATTTTGTCATAAGTTGATGAGCTTAAGCCTAAACCAATGGGTTAGTAAACTCATCACATCTTCCCTCTGATTAGGGGTAATGAGAATACCTTAAGTGTGAAGTCAGCTTCTCACACTTAATCACCTTTGGTATAGGATTAAGGTCATTAACCTACTTATGATTATTTAGATGTTTTTGGTGTTTTTGTTTAGTGTTGAGTAATGAGGTTAAGCCATAATCAAAGATTAAACAGACTCATTACACCATCCTAAGAGAAGGATGATAGATGAGAATGTTTAAGCTGAGGAAAGCTCCTCAACTTAATCCATGATTAGGGATTAAACTCATGACAAAACAAGCCTTTGATTAAGTGGATTTTATTTAATGATATGATGAAGAAATGTTTTTTAGGGTTTGTAAGACAACTTGAGAAGGACTTGTCCATTAACACTAGGGTTAGTCCTTCTTAACCAATTAAGGAAGAATTAGAACCCTAATGCAAGGCCCAAGTTACAAGTATGATGTCTTGATACTTATTAAATGAATTGATTAAGAGATTTAAACACATTAAGGGTTCAACACTTAGGATTAAAGTTATACACTCCATCCCAATAGAAGGATGCAGGCATAAGCTTAATCACAAAGCCTTAAAGCCTTTAGGGTTTAGTCCCTGATTATGAGATGAGAAGAGAAGACTCAAAAGAGACACAAAGGTAAAACTATGAGGGGAGACTAATCAAAACCCTAATCATTGTCATGCTTGGTTGTTCCTAAGGTTTGTGAGGTTTTCAAGAGCAATCTTCAAAGAGAACCACCAGGATGCAGATGAACAGGATCAAGAGAAGCAAAGTGACTTGCTTCATTCAAGAAGTCAAGTCACTTGAAGAAAGAAAGTGGGAGGAACAAGAATGATCAAGCTCAATCTCAAACACAAGTAAAAATGCAGCAATGGATGCAAGAGAGATGAAAAGAAAAGTTATGAGAAGTGAAGGCAAATTCACTTCTCAAGTTCACTTACCACCTGAAATGTTAGAAAGAAATGCAATGCAATGCTAAATGGGATGAAATGGTATGATGCTAAACAAAACCAGAAGCATGTTGATGATGACAATGATGCTATGGAGTACTACAAGCATGAGGCAAGGCATGGATGTGTTCATACAAGTTCATGGATGCAAATGGTGCAAGTTTAGAAGCATGGATACACATGAAAAGTCATGAAACCTACATGGCATACAACATGGCAAATGCAAGATGCAATAATCACACATGCTTTCTACATGTCTTATGATGTCAAATGAATCAAATGGATGCTTGAAATGTCATGGCAAGTCATGTTATGCAAGAGAATGCAAGAAGGATGCAAATGGAAGCCCAAATTAGGGTTTATGGATCAAACAACAAACAAAAACCAAAAACAGAAGCAAACCCTAAGATAAAAAATGGAAAATGCCACCCAAAGAAACCCTAAACCTATACTAAACCAAAGTCCAAAGGGGAGGTCTCAACTCTTAACCAATCTCAAGTTATGATTTTTCTAAGTTATTAGGGTTTTTAGGGTTCCTAAACAAAAGAAATGCCAAACAAATTGAAAATGCAAGATCAAACCATGGCCATTTTATCCTAGAAACTACATGCTAAACACAAAACAATGCAAGAAGAATCAATGTCCAACCCCTTCTAGATAGGCAGAAATGAATTTTTGAACTTTGGATCAAATTAATGCACAAAAAATGATTTAATTCAATGAAAAATTCTTAAAATGCATCAAGATCAAAAAAGAAATTTGTTTTGAAGGTTGGACAATGTTTCTAAATGTCTTAGAACATTTCATGAATTTTTTGGTGATTTTTAAATACCTAAAAGTATTTTTAATAAATTAATTTCCATTAATCAATTAAAAATAATCTTTTAAATATTTAAAAATACTTTTTTTAATGATAAAAAATAAAATGAAAATATTTTTGTGTCATAAAAACTAATAAAACCCAAGAGAAAAAGTTTCATAATTTTTAAACCTTTTTTACTATTTTAAATTAAATGTGCAAATAAAATGAAAAGAAATTAAAATAAATTGAGATAAATGGAAAGTATGCTCAATGAAGCGTCCAGATTGAATCTGGGCTTGGGAGGTTTGACCTGGCGCGCATCTGGACGGCCCAGGTTCAAACTTCCCTAAACTCAATTAAACAAATAATTAACATTTAATTAAATACGGATTAGGGCTAATGATCAGATCTCCACCACTCATTGCACGCGGGAAAAGTGAATCGCACGGCCTACATTCAAACTTGCCCCTAAACCCTAATTAACACATTAATTACTTTCAGGCTGCCGGAGAAGACTTCCGGTCGTCTTCTCCGGCCAGCATCTCCCCTGAAAATCCCCAAAACCCTAAAAACCTAACTAAAATGAAATCTAAGAACTGGGAAATGATCCCCACTCACTCACGAACTAAAACCCCATCTCAAAACAAATTTATACTTCCTAACATGGCTGAATCGAAGCAAGAAAGAATTAGGGCACGCAAGTTTCAGAGAGCAATTAAACTCTCATTTCCTCACCATTTGCAAAACCAAAGACACATTCATGATCAGGAAGACACAAAGAACAAGTTTAGAACAAAAGAAATGATTTCTGGAAAAATATTCTTCAAGCTACCTGAGATTCGAAGCTTTCACTCTGATGACTTTCTGGCCACTTCCTTCAGTGCAATCCACTCCACTTGACCCTCTGGTGATGCTTGAATGCTCAAGAGGAATTTATGTTGGCTGGATGAGGAGTTTGACAAGCTTCTGCTCAAGCTCAGTCAGAAATGGCAGGGATGATTCAGGCAGTTTCAGGCCATTGTGAGTGGTTCTTTGTGATCCAGATGGTGAGTGGAGAAGCTTTGTAAAGTTTGTTTGGATGTTTGTAAGCTGTGGAAGGTGATTCGAAGAGAAATGCAGGCTGAGGTGAAAATGGTGAAGTGGCTTTGTGGTTGGTTTCAGGCCTGGCTCTTGGCTGGTTTCTTCTCAATGGATCATGGTGAGTTGAAGTGTGGAAATGGTTTGGATGTTTTGTGGCTGGGCAGAGAGATTCGAAACAAAATGCAGCTAGGGTGTGTTTTGTGAATGTGTTGGTATGAAGTGTTTCAGCATGGCTTGGTCATATCTTTGGCTTGCCAAGGGATATAGTATTTTAATCCTATAGGTCAGATGATGTGACCTGGCCTATAGTGATTGGTAAGTTTGCTTTTGCAAAAAGTCAAATTTTGTGTAAGGAAAGTATGGCTCATGATCTAGGCTAGTACAAGATATGGTTCTGGTGCAGCATGGTGTGTGTGTGATGTTGGGAAGGTCCAGCAGCCAAGGCAACTAGTGGAGAGAAGCACAATGATGTTTTTGCAAGTTGGCACACTTTTGAAACTTCATGAAAAAGTCTAGTTACACAAACCATAACCATGTGAAACCTTGGTCCAATTCTGATTTTTAGGACACATTGAATGTTTGCATACTGGTTTGAAATGAATTAGAAGTTGCAATTGGCTTTGGTTCATGATTTTGCAAAATTCTCATTTGAAGCATGCCTTGAAAATCAATGATTTTAGCCAACTTTGTCACACCATAACTTTTGATCCAAGAAGAGTTTGATCATGTTCTTGTACTTTTTGAAAAGGGAAAGATGAGATCTACAACTTTCATGACCAAAGTTTTTTCATTTGAAGCATTTTTGGATCAAGAATCAAGGCTTGAAAAATGACCTAAAATGAAGCATTCTTAAAAAGTCAACTATGCCCAAAAAGTCAACATTTGCAAAACTTCCAAATTCTTGATTTTTGTGAACTTCAACCTTCTTCCATGATCAAATAAAGATCATATACACTCAAGATGATGAAGATCACCCATTGGTTGGGTCATTGGGGGCCTCAGATGCCCTGATTTTGCACTGACTTGTCCAGAAAGTCAACCCTTGATCAGATGACTTCCCCATGGAATTTCTTCATGAAAATTGATATGCATACTCCCTATACCATATAGAGACCAATGGAAACAAGAATGACCAAAAAAATTTGGTGTTATGGCCTCTGAAACCAAAACCCTAATCTTCAGTCAACTGTGCAGTCAAACCTGGCTCTGCATCCACTCAAACCCTAGTTCTTGTGATTCTTTTGAAATCTTGACTTTGAGAGGATGTGATATGATAGATGAACACACATGGACCCCTTTGAAGTGATTGGTGGCCTTTGTAGTGGCTCAAGAAGCTCTGGGATTGCTCAGATCACAAACCCTAGGTGCAGATGACTTAGAAACTATGCAGTGAATCAAAAAGTGGGATATGAGGTGATATGATTGTGTTTATGCATATGAGAATGATCACAAGCCATGGTGAATGGGTGAGGGCAAATTTGGGGTGTTTACACCAGCATGGGTACCAAAGGAGCCTTCGTGCACTTCATGCATCAATAAATCTGCTTCTGTCTTGTCAACACATCGGAGGAGTACCATATCAAAGTTCCTTTTATATAAAGACCCATCAGTGTTCAAGAAGAAACTACCAGCAAGCCTTCTCAAAGTCTTCTTATCATTGGAAGATGCCCCAGGTGGGTATGTTTGATCCTCTAAGAAGCACTTAATGTCATGGAACCAAGGCTTATCGTCTTTGACAACATCTGCTGCAAATACATATGCTGGTCTATCAAGTCTCGACACTGAAATCTGAGGTACAAAGTTAGCAGCTTGAACTTTGATCATGGATGAAATGGTAGCAAGAGCATCTACAAATTGATTCTCGTCCCGAGGGATATACTCAAGCTTGACTGTTGTGAAGAATGTCAATAACCTTCTTGTATAATCCCTGTAAGGTATCAGATGATCCTGGTGTGTATACCATTTGTCGTTGGTCTGATTGATTACCAGAGCTGAATCTTCGAATACAGCCAACGTCTTGATCCTGAGGTCAATGGCTTCCTCAAGACCCATAATGCAAACTTCATATTCAGCTTCGTTGTTAGTGCAGTTAAAAGTGAGTTTTGCCGAGAAAGGCATGTGAACTCCTTTGGGTGTAATGAGTACTGCACCAACACCACGACCATTCATGTTAACAGCCCCATCAAACATCATAGTCCATTCTTCTTCCGGGTCAGGCTCTTCATGATCTTTTGCTTTTATGAACATGATGTCTTCATCAGGGAAGTCAAACCTCATAGGCTGGTAATCATCAATGGGTTGCTCAGCGAGATATTCAGACAATACACTGCCCTTGATGGCCTTCTGAGATGTGTATTGGATGTCATACTCTGTGAGAATCATCTGCCATCTTGCAACCCGTCCGGTAAGAGCTGGCTTCTCAAATATGTACTTAACTGGGTCCATTTTTGAGATCAGTAAGGTAGTGTGGGTCAACATATACTGCCTTAGTCGGCGAGCAGCCCACGCTAAAGCACAGCAAGTTTTCTCGAGCAGTGAATAACGCTGTTCACAGTCGGTAAACTTTTTGCTCAGGTAGTATATTGCATACTCTTTTCGACCAGACTCGTCATGCTGGCCCAGCACACACCCCATTGACTCTTCTAATACTGTCAGGTACATTATCAGAGGTCTTCCTTCTACTGGAGGCATAAGGATTGGAGGTTCTTGTAAGTACTCCTTGATCTTGTCAAATGCCTTCTGACAATCTTCATTCCACCTGACCGTTTGTTCTTTTCTCAACAGCTTGAACAAGGGTTCACAGGTTGCTGTAAGGTGAGATATGAACCTTGAGATGTAGTTCAATCGACCTAAGAACCCTCGAACTTCCTTTTCAGTTTTCGGTGCAGGCATCTCTTGAATAGCTTTGACTTTATCAGGGTCAACTTCAATCCCTTTCTCGCTTACAATAAATCCCAGCAGCTTACCAGATCGCACCCCGAATGTGCATTTGTTGGGGTTCAACTTCAGTTGGTACTTCCTCAGACGCTTGAACAATTTGAGCAGATTTACCAGATGGTCTTCTTCAGTGAGGGATTTGGCAATCATATCATCCACATAGCATTCTATTTCTTTATGAATCATATCGTGGAATAATGTTACCATAGCCCGTTGATATGTTGCACCAGCATTCTTGAGCCCAAATGGCATTACCTTGTAACAGAACGTGCCCCAGGGTGTGATGAATGTTGTCTTCTCCATGTCTTCAGGTGACATCTTAATCTGATTGTATCCTGAAAATCCGTCCATGAAGGAGAATACCAAGAACTGAGCCGTATTATCAACCAATACATCAATGTGAGGTAAAGGGAAATCATCTTTCGGGCTGGCTCTGTTCAGATCCCGGTAATCAATACACATTCTTACTTTGCCGTCCTTTTTAGGCACAGGTACTATATTAGCCACCCACGGCGGGTAGCTAGTCACGGCAAGGAACCCGGCGTCCCATTGCTTTTGTACCTCTTCTTTGATCTTCATTGCCATGTCTGGACGAGTACGGCGCAGTTTCTGTTTAACCGGTGGGCACTCTTCTCTCAAAGGTAGCTTGTGCACAACAATGTCGGTATCCAACCCTGGCATATCTTGGTAAGACCAAGCAAACACATCTACATACTCTTGAAGCAGGTCAACCAGTTGTCTCTTCACTGAGTCTTGCAGGCAGGCCCCGATTTTAACTTCTTTCACGTCTTCATTTGTACCAAGATTGATCACTTCAACCTCCTCCTGGTGAGGAGTAATAACCTTTTCCTCTTGTCTTAACAACCTGGCTAGCTCTTCAGGAAGCTCATATTCTTCTTCAACTCCTTCATCAGCTTGATTGATTGGATTGTCAAAGTCATACGAAGTCACAGCCGTGTTGTTGTCGGTGCTGTCTGGAAGGCATCCTCTGCAAGGGTTAAGTTTGTTCATTTTAGTGATCTGATTTTAATCTTGCTTTAGAAAAGTGAAATAAAAGTTGTCATTTTGAAAACACTGCCATTTATTTTTTGTACAAAAAGAAAAATAGAAAAACAGTGAACGGAAAAGAAAAAGACTCGTTTGCAAAAAGATGTCTGATATTTCATTAATTGATCTTGTTTGCACAAAAAGTACAGATGGCCCGATTACAAAATGAGTCTTGTCATCTTGGGCAAGATGCAAGACTTTGATGCATGCTTATAAAAATACAGGAAATAATAATTACTCTGCATGAGTAACTCTTATAATTTCCTGGGAAGACCAGTTCGAGACACTGCTCCCCGGGATCTTTGGACGAATCCAGCTTTCCAGGTTGCGTTCCTCTTCCAGCTCGTCTTCCAGACAGTTGATAGCATCAGGGGTAAGCATCCCCCCACTCACAAAATTGGGCTCTTTCGCAGCCGCTGCTTGATCTTGTTGAGTTGGTTTGTAACCCAACCCAAATCTGTCTTCTTTCTTCTCCACCGGTAGTAGCTTGCCCCAGCCTTGGGCGGTTCCTTCCTCAACAACCTTCCGGGCTAGTTGGTATGATGATATTGAAGTACCAGGCACAGCAGATGTTTCATTCACATTCAAAGCTTCAAACCCCTGGCTCATTGTTTCATGGATCTCCCCATCCATCTCAATATACTTATAAGTAGCCAGGTGGCTGACAAAAATGTCCTCTTCTCCACAGATTGTAACGATCTGACCCTCCCACTCATATTTTAACTTCTGGTGAAGGGTAGAGGTCACGGCGCCAGCAGCGTGGATCCATGGCCTACCCAATAAACAGCTGTAGGCGGGCTGTATATCCATCACATAGAAGATAGTTGTAAAGGTCTGCGGGCCAATTGTTACGGGTAACTCAATTTCTCCCAGAACCGATCTCTTTGAACCATCAAAGGCTCTTACCACCAGGTTGCTGGGTCTCAACGCCAATCCGTCATATTCTAACTTCACCAGGGCCTTTTTGGGTAAGACATTGAGGGATGACCCCGTGTCTACCAGCACATGGGAAAGGACAGCACTTTTGCATTCCATGGTTATGTGCAAGGCTTTGTTATGGCTGCGGCCTTCCGTTGTCAAATCAGTATTGGTGAACCCTAGTCCGTGACTAGCATTAACATTTCCCACTACTGCTTCCAGCTGATTGACAGTGATCTCTTCAGGCACGTAAGCTGCGTGCAGGACTTTGAGTAGTGCATTCCGATGGGCTTCGGAGCACATAAGCAATGATAGGATTGAGATCTTGGAAGGCGTCTGATGAAGCTGATCCACTATTTTATAATCACTCTTTTTGATGATTCGCATGAACTCATCAACCTCTTGATCGAATGGTGTCTTCAAAGCTTCCTTAACAGCTTGATCTTCCTGCACAGGGCTCTTCCCTTTTGCCTTGGCAGCAGCTTCTGCTTCGGCTGTGGGTCTCTGAATTTGTGGAGCGAAAAGACGTCCGCTTCGAGTGAAGCCTCCGCCTCCGCCCACATTGTCTACTTGTAGTGCAGGGGTTGATGATTCAAAAGTGATTCTTTGTCCTTCACAGTACAAGTCAGAGCCGTAATGCCAGGGGATGGCATTACTGCTTTCATAAGGTACGGGTCCAGGCACCGTGACGGTGACTGGACTGACTGCAGCTGTTGAAGGAACTGTGATAGTCTGTGGATCATAATAAATTGTCACTGGTGCCCTGATGGGAGCAGCACTTTCTGAGTTGTAGGCGGAGTTGTTTTCAGGATCGTAGAATATGGTGACAGTTGAGACATCTTCATGATTTGTTGCTGGTGTTGTAGGAGACATTGTCGGGAGTGTGGATGTTGTTGTTGTAGGAGCTTCATAATGGAGTGGTGCTGGAGTTGTAGAAGGAACATTCATTGATATCTGATCAGTTGAAATGACAGATGAAGTACTCGTTGATGAAACCGAAGAATTGTCAGGAACAATAGTTGTTGCAGTTGTAGGAGGTTCTGAAGCCGTTGCTGATGAGATTGATGGATTTGTTGGAAATGATGTGGTGATCTGAAGTTGGCCACTCTGAATTAGGCCATCTATGCCATTCCTCAAATTGTCGCACCCATTTACCGAGATATTGCAGTAAGCACAACCCAACTCACACCCCGGGAACATTTGACATTCCAGGAGTTGAGCCTTGATTTCTACCAACGGTGTCCGGATCTGACCCACACTGGTTAGTAAATAAGACGGTTTGTCTTCTTCAATAGCGTTAATTCTAGGACCACCGTGGTTCGGCATCGGGTTCTTATTGACATTGGGTGGTGGTGCGAAATTCAGAGCTTTTGAGTCTACCAGGTCTTGTACCTTCATATGCAGGGCTCTGCACTTTTCTGTACTGTGGCCAGGTGCGTTTGAATGAAAAGCACACCTAGCATTGGAGTCATAGTTCCTGGGTAGACTGTTGGGATCTGGAGGTGCCAGCGTCCTTAGCTCAACTAGGTTGAGTTTCAGGAGTTGTGGCAGCAAGGTAGCATACGGCATAGGGATCGGATCGATCACCCTGTTAGCTTGAGAAGGCCTCTGTTGAAATGGCCTTTGTTGACTGTTGTTATTGGTGTTGCTGTTGTTGTAATTCCTTGGAGGATACTGATTTTGCTGATGGTACTGAGGTTGCGGCTGATAGTTTTGCTGTGGAGGTTGATAGACGGGTTGAGGATGAGCTGGAGCAGGAATGGTGACTGCTGCTACAGACCTGTGGACATATTGGGGCCTGCCCCTGTTGGTGTGGATGGCATTGGTCTCGCCAGTTCTTCTTGGGCCTGCAAAAGGCTTTCTTGTACTACTGGACGAGCTGGCACCATTGTCGGAAATCTTGCCCATTTTTAACAGACTCTCAATTCTCTCCCCAGCTATGACAACATCTGCAAAGCTAGTGGAAGAGAAAGCGGCCAGCCTGTCAATATATGTCCCCTGAAGGGTGTTCATAAACATGTCTGCCATTTCCCTTTCGGACATAGGTGGCTGAACAGCAGCAGCCAATTGCCTCCATCTCTGGGCATATTCTCGGAAACTTTCCCTTGAAGACTGTGACATTCCCATTAGGAGGGTCCTGTTGGGTGCCATGTCTAAGTTGTACTGATACTGTCTGATAAAGGCTTCTGCCAAATCCTTCCAGCACCTGATAGTTGCCCTTGTTAGGTGAGAGTACCATTCTCTTGAGGCTCCAGTCAAGCTGTCTTCGAAATAGAACATCCAGAGCTTCTCATCCATAGTATAAGCCTTCAGCCTCCCCAGAAATGATTGTAAATGGGTCCGGGGGCATGAAGTCCCATTGTATTTTTCAAAACAAGGAGGCTTGAACTTATAGGGAATCCTGACCCCGTCTACCAAGCCCATGTCCATGACATCGAAACCCAAAGAATTTTGAGACTCTAAGGATCTTAACTTCTCAGCTATTTCATCCAACCTTCTATCATAAGCCTCTTCCCCAGCACCCATTACTGTGAATTGGTCCTCCTGAGGATCTTCTTGTAGTACCCTGGCTGCAGTGGCTGTCCCTTGAACATTTGCAGGGATGTTGATCTCAGGATGGAGGTGCGGTCCAAATACCGGGGGGTTAACATGAGGTTGAACCCTTTCGTTGTTGCTGGTGCCAGCAGTCCCTATATGTGGATCCTCTTGATTTTGCCTTTCCACCATGGCCCTCAGTCTTTCCTGGCTCAGAGCCATGTTGTTCATCACTTCCATGAACTGCGTCATCTGCGTTCTCATTTCCAATCTTTCGTTTTCCATTTGATTTCTAACCTCTGCAAGGTCCTGCTGTACCTGATCCATTTGAAATCCCGGAAGGTTGTTTCGGGTTGGATAACGGTGCGGACGGTTGAGGGGAAATACCCGGCGCCTAGCAATAGTTCCTGAGATTCACAACAGAATTAGCAACAATAAAACAAAAACCTACAAAACAAATAAAGGGTTAGCATGCAATGCAGTTATGCTTATTTGTTCTCAAGGTATCCGGTTTGGCATTCAGTTTTGACCCTTCCAGACCCTTGAAGATGCAGTTGATGTTGCTTTCGAAGTGGAACAAACTAATACATATATTGCAAAAGACAAATGGTACATAGTTCGTTTACAAATACAAGCCCGCTGAGGGGTCAAAATACATCACAAGAAAGAAAAATAAAAGTACATGGAATGAAAACAATAACAAACAAATGGTCAAACACCAAGACCAAACTCATCCTCACGAACTTCCTTGAGAAGTGCTTCGGTCACAGGATCAGCCGGACGCTCCGTGAGATTCCTGATGAGGAGATTCCGGGTGGTAACAGCTGCTGTTAGCTTCTTGTGCTGAGTTTGTTCTTTGGACCTCTTCACCCCTGCTTTGATCTTCAGCTCTGATATCTCCCTCTGGGCTGCTGCCAGGGCTTCTTGCTGTTCTTTTGCACTAGCTTCCAGTTGCTCCATCTTGTCTTGAACTCTCTTGTCCTCTAGAGTACGAGCCTCGGTGATCCTGACCCACCGGGCTTGACTCTCCTTTAAATACAAGTCTGTCCTTGCTCTCTGGAACTGGGCTTCCTTGCAAGCATTCTTCAGAATTTGTTCTCCAGCCTTAGACTTTTTGATATAATCCCCAGACTTCTCAATCTTAGTCAGATGCTCTACTCTCATCTTCTCCAACCTCTCAATCTCCCTCATACCCTCACTCCTCTCCCGGAGGGTCTTCTGCAAGGCCTGGGTTAGCTTCTCATTCCTTTCCTTCAAGCTCTCAAACTCTTCCAAACTGATAGTGGCAGGGGGTGGTGCTGAAGATGACTCAGGCATGTCTTCTATGGTAAAGGGCATCCCAGAGAATTGGGCCCTGGCACGGGACCACTCATAATATTGTGCTGATGCCACATTATTGCACTTCCCCAGAATGGTCACTCCCTTGGTTTGAACATTATCCCAGGACCAAGCAGCCTGCCTAACAACAGTCAAATTAATCTTGTTCTCACAATAAAGAGTCTCAACCAAGTCCTGTGCCTTAGGAGTGTGGACCAGTGCATAGCCCAGTTGTCGTCTAAACAGCAGAGGGTTGTAATTGATACTACCCTTAACTCCTATCAAAGGCACATTGGGAAAATGCCCACAGCTGGTGATGATATCCCTGCCCTTGGTGCTTTGAGTGCACCATCTGATATCTGCTGAAGTTAGAGCAGTGAGTCTCTTAGCCCAGTTGCTCTGCTGATGAGGGTTCAGAAATGCATCTGTCCTGGGAAAATGCCTGAGAAGCCAAGTGTGGAACAATGGAGCACAACACCTCACTAACCTTCCCCTCTGCTTTTCATTCCTCTGATGCACTGAATAGTAGAGATCCCCCAATAAAGTGGGCACTGGGTTCTTCAGGATGAACAGATGGATTGCATTCTTGCTAATGAATCGAGGCTCGTCTGCAAACAATACAATTCCATATATGCTCAAAGCCAACAAGGCACAGACAGCCTTCCACTCTCCTAAAGAAGCTTTCAGGGTAGCTTGAGAGATCAAGAAATCCAGATGAAAACCAGGGATTCCAGCTTTAGAGGTCATATGCTGCTCAATCAAAACAGGTTCCAGATGCAAAGCTTTTGCTACTTCTCCATTAGCAGGAAAGACCATCTCAGGGTTGAAAGGGATTCCACCCCAGATAGGCATACCAACTAATGAAGAGTACTCTTCCAATAAGGGGCCCAACTGAAAGTCTTGAAAGGTGAAACATCTCAGTGGGGGATCATAGAACTGAATGCAAGTGTGAATGAGGCTCCTCTGTGATGGGTCCAGATCCATAACCATGTCAAGTATATCTCCATAATGTTCCCTGAACAAAGGTATGTGACCTGGAGTGATCAGGGTCTGAATCCTCCTGATATCTGATAGCTCTGGCTGGAAGAAGTGATAGGTGATGTTGCTCTTTTTAGGAGCCATGATGCTGAAGACTAAGTAGAGACAGGTGCTGATGATAATGCTGAAGTAATGAGCCACTGATTAGCTGATGCTGGTGATAACTGAAGCAGATGCTGGTGAAGATAGGTCAGTACTGAAGATGGGGTCAAAACCAAAACCAAATGAAGATGGATACCCTGAAACAAATAAGCAAATGTCAATATGATGCAATGATTATGGATGCAAATGAAATGCAAGGGTCTGTGACTGAGCTGGATCTGATCAAAATGCTCTGATATAGGTCCAAGTATGTTCAAGAATTCCAGATGGAGGTCTATAAATCCAGTAACCAAGGTGGGGGACTCAAATAAAGAGCCACATATCCAGGGTTTTAGAATCACAAGAACTGTCCCAAAATGGAGTACTTTTAAACAAACAAAGTAACAGGGTATTCTGAGGTCAAGGTACCTGCAAACCTGTAAACAGCCTAACCCCCTCACAGGTAGTGTTTTAAAACAAGGATCCTCAGACTTGGATCAGTTATGAGAAGTGTAAACACTTCTAACCCGGAGGTACAGTGTTTACAATAACCATAACAATTCCTCCTCTAATTCACCTCAGTTTCTGAAGGTCAATACTAAAGGTCATCCAGACTTAGCAGGCTTCCCAGATAGCCCTAGCATTGCAGGAATCTGCAACACAGAGTTCTCAAGAAGAAACCCATATCTGAACCGTGTTTCATATTCCCGCACCAGACCGAAATGGAATGGGAAAGAATATGATTCACTCTAGCCTAGGTGTCACTCAGGTCCCAGGTATAGGACCTTAACTCTCAATGAATCACCCACCCACCAAAACAAAGACCAGATCCAGCCAGCAGCATGACAGTATGATATATACAAAAGCAATAAAGAAAGCAGTAAAGCAACTGTACATAAAGCAAAAAATAAAACATATACAAACACAAATAAGCACATAACACCCCGATAAACACAAATCAAACAAGCGCTAGGAGGAACCCACAAAAAGAACCAGAAGCCCTGGCTGCAGTATAAGGGTCCCCAGCAGAGTCGCCAAGCTGTCGCTCCCGATAAATGAAGCTAGGTCAAATAAAGGTACAGACGCGAACGGTCGGCGAGAGGGACAATGAGAACACACAGCCGTGAACTCACTGGAGATGAATAGAGTCGCCAGCTAGGCATTTTTATCCCGGAGGAAAGGCAATGCTGCATAGACCTAGAAAGATACGGATAAGGCGGTTTGCGAACCAGAGAGACTGAGAAAGGGGGTTGGTTACAACCTGGGAAGGTATTAGCACCCAGATTGTCCGTCGTACTCGACGGGATCCACGCTTAAAAGATTTGTGTTTCAAAGGGGTAGTGTCAGTGCAATTTGTGTGTAAAATAGCTGAAAAAGGGATGTACAGGTGTCAGTGCAAAGTATATAAGTGATGTGAAGTGTATAAGAGAAGTGTCAGTGTAAGAACAGAGTGAAAAGCTCAAGATCATGAGGCTGAGAAAATAAGGCTGGAAAGAGGGGGGATATACAGAGATTTTTTTTTGTTCGATAACTGTTAAGTTATGCCTACGTATCCTCTCGTGCAATGAGGAAGTCAGAACACCGTAGTTCGACCCAAAGAGACTGAAAGGTGAATTGACTTATGAACTGCTTACTTGTCTATGCTCAAGTGTATGACCTGTCTGGCTCAGGTGCAAACTGTCTTGCATTAAACGGAAGAAGCAAGTTCTCGTTTATGAGTGAGGATGATGAGAAAAGAATCCCGAAGGAGACGATTATTGTTTGTTTTTGGGTTTTCAGTCTTTTATTGCTTTTGAAAGTTTGTCATAAGTTAATGAGCTTAAGCCTAAACCAATGGATTAGTAAACTCATCACATCTTCCCTCTGATTAGGGGTAATGGGAATACCTTAAGTGTGAAGTCAGCTTCTCACACTTAATCACCTTTGATATAGAATCAAGATCATTAACCTACTTGTGATTATTTAGATGTTTTTGGTGTTTTTGTTTAGTGTTAAGTAATGAGGTTAAGCCATAATCAAGGATTAAACAGATTCATTACACCATCCTAATAGAAGGATAATAGATGAGGGTGTTTAAGTTGAGGAAAGCTCCTCAGCTTAATCCATGATTAGGGATTAAACTCATGACAAAACAAACCTTTATTAAGTGGATTTTATTTAATGGTATGATGATGAAGTGGATTTTATGATTTGTAAGACAACTTGAGGGGGACTTGTCCATTAACACTAGGGTTAGTCCTTCTTAACCAATTAAGGAAGAATTAGAACCCTAATGCAAGGCCCAAGTTACAAGTGTGATGTCTTGATGATTATTAGATGGATTGATTAAAGGAGTTAAACACATTAAGGGTTTAACACTTAGGATTAAAGTTATACACTCCATCCTAAGATAAGGATGCAGGCATAAACTTAATCACAAAGCCTTAAAGCCTTTAGGGTTTAGTCCCTGATTATGAGATGAGAAGAGAAGACTCAAAAGAGACACAAAGGTAAAACTAAGAGGGGAGACTAATCAAAACCCTAATCATTGTCATGCTTGGTTGTTCCTAAGGTTTGTGAGGTTTTCAAGAGAAGTCTTCAATGGAACCACCAGGAAGCAGATGAAAGGATCAAGAGAAGCAAAGTAACTTGATTCATTCAAGAAGTCAAGTCACTTGAAGAAAGAAGGTGGGAAGAAGAAGAATGAGAAAGCTCAAACTCAAACACATATAAAAATGTAGCATGGATGCAAGAGAGATGAAAAGAAAAGTCATGAGAAGTGAAGGCAAATTCACTTCTCAGCATCACTTACCACCTGAAAAGTTAGTGAGAAAGATGCAATGCAATGCAAGATGAGATGAAATGACATGATGAGAAACAAAACCAGAAGCATACACATGATGCAAATGATGTTATGAGATGCTACAAACATGAGGCAGCACATGGAAATGGTCATACAAGTTCATGGATGCAAATGGTGCAAGTTAAGAAGCATGAACATACATGAAAAGTTATGAAGTGCACATGGCATACAACATGGCAAATACATGATGCAATGATCAAACATGCTTTCAATATGTCTTATGATGTCAAATGAAACAAATGGATGCTTGAAATGTCATGACAAGTCATGTTATGCAAGAGAATGCAAGAGGTATGCAAATGAAAGCCCAAATTAGGGTTTATGAACCAAACATCAAACAAAAAACCAAAAACAGAAGCAAACCCTAAGATAAAAAATGGAAAATGCCACTCAAAAGGCCCCTAATCTTATACTAAACCAATGTCCAAAGGGGAGGTCTCAACTCTTAACCAATCTCAAGTTATGATTTTTACAAGTTATTAGGGTTTTTAGGGTTCCTAAACAAAAGAAATGCCAAACAAATTGAAAATGAGGAATCAAATCATGGCCATTTAATCCTAGAAACTACATGCTAAACACAATGCAATGCAAGAAGAATCAATGTCCAACTCTTCATAGATAGGCAGAAATGATTTTTTGAACTTAGGATCAAAATAATGCACAAAAATGATTTTTATTCAATGAAAAATTCTCAAAATGCATCAAGATCAAAAAAGAAATTTGGTTTGAAGGTTGGACAATGTTTCTAAATGTCTTAGAACATTTCATGAATTTTTTGGTGATTTTTAAATACTTAAAAGTATTTTTAATAAATTAATTTCCATTAATCAATTAAAAATAATCTTTTAAATATTTAAAAATGCTTTTTTAATGATAAAAATAAAAACAAAAATATTTTTATGTCATAAAAATTATTAAAACCCATGAGAAAAAGTTTCGTAATTTTTAGACATTTTTTACTATTTTAAATAAAATATGCAAGTTAAATGAAAAGAAATGAAATAAAAAAGAAAATAAATGGAAAGTAATCAGAATGGAGGGTTGAGATTGAGACTGGGTTTGAATGCGTTGACTGGCGCGTTATCCAAGGGTCCAGGTTGCTTCTGAGTTAATTAATTTAATTATAATCAATTAAATCTAATTAAGTGGATTAGGGCTAATTGGGAAGATCCAGGCCACACATGCGCGCGGGTAGTCAACGGGTCAAAGGCATCCTACGCTCAGAATTCAAATGGGAGTTAATGACTGTAATTAGGGCAAATCACTTTCAGGTGACCGGAGAGAAGCTCCGGTCATCTTCTCCGGCACCCCAAAAACCTAAACTCCCTCCAAACGCATCTAAAATGAATTCTAAAAACACAGAAATGATTCCCACAAGCTCACGATTCAAAACCCCCACTCAAAACAAATTTATCAATCATGAAATGGCTGAATCGAAGCAAACAAAAGCTAGGGCAGGAAAGTTTCAGGAAGCAATTAAATCCTCATTTCATCACCATTTTTGAAACTAAAAGCATATTCGTGATCAGGAAGACATATAGAACAAGTTTAGAACATAAAAAATGATTTCTGGAAAAATATTTCTTGAGCTACCTGAGATTCGAAGCTTTCACTTCAGCCACTTTCTGACCACTCCCTTTAGTGCAATCCACTCTACTTGGTCCCCAGATGATCCTTGAATGCTTAGGAAGAGTTTATGTTGGCTGGATGAGGAGTTTGACAAGCTTCTGCTCAAACTCAGTTGAACATGGCAATGGTGATTCAGGCTGTTTCTGGCAATGGTGAAGGGTTGCTTGTGGTCCAGAGGGTGAGTAGAGAAGGTTTGTGGAGTTGGTTTGAGTGTTTGTGAACTGTGGAGTGAGTTTCGAAAGAAACTGCAAGTTGGAGTGAAAATGGTGAAATGGTGTTATGGCTTGTTTCAGGCTTGGTTCTTTGCTGGTTTCTACTCAATGGAACATGGTAAGGTGATTGGTGAAAATGGTTTGGATGTTTGAAGTTTGTGGAGGCAGATTCGAAGAGTTTTGCCAAGTGAGGTGTTTTTGAGTATGTGATGTTGTGTGTTGTTTCAGCCTTGCTTCTTGAGTGTTATGGCCAGCATTTTCCTTGCATAAAGAACTCCCATTGGTCAGGTGATGTGACCTGGCCTGCTGTGATTGGGATGTCCACTTTTGCAAAATGTCAACTTGTTTGTAAGAGAGGCATTGGCTTGGTTCTAGCTTGGTACAAGGGCTAGGGCTGGCGCAGCATGGTGTGGTGAGAGACTATGGCTGGTTCAAAGGCCAATGCAGCAAGTGGTGAGAAGCATAATGATGGTTTTGCAAGTTGGCACACTTTTGAAACTTCATGGAAAAGTCTTGTTACACAAACCATAACCATGTGAAACCTTGGTCCAATTCTGATTTTTAAGGCTCATAGAATGTTTGTGTAATGGTTTGAAGTGAATTAGAAGTTACAAATGGCATTGGTTCATGATTTTGCAAAATTCACATTTGAAGCATGCCTTGAAAATCAATGATTTTAGCCAACTTTGTCACACCATAACTTTTGATCCAAGAAGAATTTGATCATGTTCTTGTACTTTTTGAAAAGGGAAAAATGTGTTCTACAACTTTCATGACCAAAGTTTTTCCATTTGAAGCATTTTTGGATCAAGAATCAAGGCTTAAAAAATGACCTAAAATGGAGCATTCTTGAAAAGTCAACTATGCCCAAAAAGTCAACATTTGCAAAAACTCCAAATTCTTGATTTTTGTGGACTTCAACTTTCTTCCATGATCAAATAAAGATCATATACACTCAAAATAATGAAGATCACCCATTGGTTGGGTCATTGGGGGCCTCAGATGCCCTGATTTTGCACTGACTTGTCTGAAAAGTCAACTCTTGATCAGATGACTTCCCCATGGAATTTCTTCATGAAAATTGATATGCATACTCCCTATAACATATAGAGATCAAGGGAAACAAGAATGACCAAAAAAATTGGAGTTATGGCCTCTGAAACCAAAACCCTAATTTTGGGTCAACTGTGCAGTCAAACTTGGCTCTGCATCCATACCAAACCCAGTTCTTGTGATTCTTTGGAATTTTTGACTTTGAGAGGATGTAATATGATATAAGAACACACATGGATCCCTTTGAAGTGATTGGTGGCCTTTGGAGTGGCTCAAGAAGCTCTGGGATTGCTCAGATCACAAACCCTAGATGCAGATGACTTAGAAACTATGCAGTGAATCAAAATTGTGATATGAGATGGTATGATTGTGTTTATGCATATGAGAAGATCACAAGCCATGGTGTGAATGGGTGAGGGCAAATTTGGGGTGTTTACACATTCCAACAACACTCAAGTACAAAATTGAGGGTCATTGTTCTAACAATAAAGCTGAATATGAAGCTTTAATAGCTGGACTTGATGTATTGTTGGAATTGGGGGCAACTCATGTCGAAATAATGGGAGATTCTGAGTTGGTAATAAGATAAGTCACCAGAGAATACAAATGCATAAAAGAAAATTTAATTATGTACTTTGTAGTAGTAAATAGGATATTGAAAAACTTTCAACCAGTCACCTTTCGACACATCCCCAGATTACAAAATCAAGTCTCAAATGACTTAGCGCAAATTGCATCAGGGTATAAAGTTTCTAAAGAAAAATTATAAAGTGAAATTGAAGTTAGAGGAAAGGTTGTGTCAGTAGGTTTAGCCCCATTAGAATTAGAAGAAACTAAGCTTGGGTATGTTGACGAAGAAAACTTTGCAATACTGATGGTCGATAGTGTAAGTGACAACGATTGGAGGAAGCCCTTAATGGACTACCTAGAAAATCCAACAGCTTCGACCGAAAGGAAAGTCAAATACCAAGCCTTAAGTTATGTTCTGTTGGTGAACGAATTATTTAAAAAGACTGCTGAAATACTATTACTTAAATGCCTTAGTGAGTCTGAAGCATATTTAGATCTTTCGACGGTCCACAACGGGGCCTGTGGAGCACATCAAGTAGGCCACAAAAGTGGCTTTTATTTCGACAAGGTGTATGTTGGCCTGTTATGCTGAAAGCCTGCATAGAATTCTCCAAAGGATGTCAAGAATGTCAAGTACACGCTGGCATCCAACATATGCCTGCAAGTGAATTACACTACATAATAAAACCTTGGCCTTTCAGACGATGGGCTTTGGATTTGATTGGAGAAATTTGACCAGCATCTTCAAAGAATCACAAGTACATTTTGGTAGGGATTGATTATTTCTCCAAATGGGTCAAAGCGATCCCATTACCAAATGTCAGCCAAGGGGATGTAATTGAATTTATTCAGAAACATATCATATACAGATATGGCATCTCAAAAACAATCACTACGGATCAAAGATCTGTATTTACTGGTCAAAAGATGCAGGAGTTCGCCACAGAGATGAGTTTTAAACTTTTGACATCGACACCCTATTATGCCCAGGCCAATGGCCAGGTCGAAGCAGCGAATAAGATAATCATTGGTTTGATAAAAAATCATGTGGGTAAGAAGCCAAGGAATTAGCACAAAACATTAGACCAAATCCTTTGGGCATGTCGAACTTCACCCAAAGAAGCAACCAATACGACCTCGTTTCGACTTACTTATAGGCACGATTCAGTTCTGCCTCTCGAAATTTATCTTTAGTCTGCAAGAATTCAAAGACATCATGGGATCCCAACTGAAACTTATTGGGTCATGATGTTGATGAATTACTTGACTTAGACGAGGAAAGACTTCATGCTTTAGAGTTATTAGAAAGACAGAAGAAGAGGATAGAGAAATCCTACAACAAAAAGGTTAAATTGAAAACCTTTTCAGTTGGTGAATTAGTGTGGAAAGTCATATTAACTATGGATCGAAAGATTAGATCCTTAGGAAAATGGTCACCCAAATGGGAAGGCCCTTTCCAAGTTACAAAAGTTTTCAGCAATAATACGTATGAGATTCATGATATTGAAGCTGATTTGAGAGTCTTTAAAGTAAATGGGAAATATTTAAAAAGATATAGACCTATGCTTCAAGAGATTCATATAAGAAAATAACAATTTCATTAATAATAAAGGGGACCATGAAAGGCCTGCAATTACAAGAGTCTAGGAACATGGTTGAACAAACCAAAACAAAAGAAAACCTAGTCTTGAAGATCATCCCAAGAGAGGCAGTTAAGGAAATCCATCCAGTCTTCATCAGCTTCATCATCAGGTGGTGGCTCATTCTTGGGAGGTTCCTTGACCAAAGAGGCCTTCTTATTCCCCTTTGTTTGGGAACGGGTGACGACCCTTGCACAAGAAGAAGGTTTCTCTTCCTTTTTCGTGTTCTTCCCCTGTTCATAGGAAATGGTGCCATCTACTTTCTTTGCAGAATTCTCCATGTTGTTGTGATGGAAAGATGGACTGAATAGGGGTTATTTATAGATGAAGGGCCTACACGCTGATTGGCCAGAAGAAAGGCATCCAGAAATCACATAAAGTCTTTCTTGGGAAACAACATCATAAAAAGGCGTTTAAGCTTCAATATGTAGTTGGGAACTTGTGCCACATAAGTATAAGGCATTGAAAGCTGAAACGTCGCCGCCATAATTAAATGTAGAGCAGTAACGCTTTGACCCAAGGTTAAGTTAGAGTTTCTCTGACTAACTTAAAAGTTATGTTAAACGGCCAAATAAAAAATGCACACATTATATATATGCAAAGAAAGGAGACATGAGTCGAAAGTGATAAAAATTCATAAATTAACTGGGGAAACGAGGCCCTAAAATTGTCTTTACATGAGTTCCAAAGCAGGGCCAAAAAACAGGATTACATAAATAAGGGGAAACGCAAAGTACTGAGACATGACAAAGGCCGTCGAAGATTAGAAAGGCAGCTTTGATTGCAACTGAAGAAAATTGTACTGGCTGATTAGAAAGCCTTGTCCACTTTAGCAACAGCAAGCTCCTTGTCGAGCACCTCAGCAGTATCAATGAGGTTGAGGGTGTGCTTCAACTCAGCATTCAGTGCAGCATCGTCGAACTGACTAAGCTCGAGGTTTCTCTGCTTAGCCTCAACAATTTTCTTTTGAAGTGCTTCAAGCTCTTTTTGACAAACTTCAAGGGATAAGTTGTTGGCAACTATTTATCTACCCCTCTTAGCCTTGATTCCCTCTAGCCTTTCGACTTCATTCTCAGCTTCCCTGGTTAGATCCCATGCATTACCACTTCTTACTCCAGTCTTCTGAATGATATCTTTAACCTTTGGAGCCAGCTTAAGATCATCAGACATCTGGTTCACCATAGTACTTAGCTCCATGAGGGTATGGGAGATCTTGGGATCAAGCTTCGAAAGGTCCAGCTTTTTCAACGTGTCTTTCAGAAAAAGGCGAGCAGTAGGGTCTGCGCCCAGAGTAGTACAGATGTCCCTCATGAAAAGTTTATCCTTTATTTTCTTGAGGATTGGACCAGCAGAATCACCAGAAGCAGAGGCCCCAGGAGCTGTCGAGGAGCTTCTTTCAGAAAATCCAAGACTCTTCCTAAGCTTTAGCCTAGCATACTCCTTGGGGTTCGACTGTTTCAATGCTGACATTGGGTCCCCAGCTGTAGGAGTTGGAAGTTGGACGACAGAAGTTTGTTGAGAATCTCCTTCAGACAAGGAGGATTGAGTCTTTACATGCCCTGTTTCTGGTTCAGCGTCATCCTTGCCCTGATCATCATCCTCTTCCTCCTCCTCTTCATCATCCTCTTGCTCATGATCATTCAGGACATCACCTTGAGCAGTAGCTTGGGGGTCATCTACAGTCTCTGGCTCTTTTCCTTTGGGGCTGGAGGGGGCAGGTTCTTCAGTTTCTTTGTCTTGTTATTCTTCGTCAACAACAAAGGTTGCATCCATCTCCTTAGCAAGCCTGCTGGTTTGGCCAACAAAGCCTTTGTCAGCCACATTCTTGTACTCATGCTCTGAATCATCAGTATGAGACAACTGAGTAGTTGTCTTAGCAGGAGAGTTTGGTGCGACTTCGATAGTTAGGATAGGAACAACTGCCACATTTATGGGTTGGTTAATTTCATCCAAAGAGATATAATCAGAGCCAAAATCAGAAGTTGAATGATAAGTAGGCTCACCTTGGTTGTTTAGAAGGACTGTAGGCGAAGGAGGGGCAGTCGAAGGTTGCAAGGATACACCTGTATCAGCATGTCGACAAGAGAAGAAGTTAAGCCGAGGCTATAAGAAGAGATCAAAAAGGGTCAGACATTAAGTTAAATACCTGATTATCTTCGCCTCCGGGACTGGAGTTGGCACTCTCAGGAGTGCCAGCAGTAGGCTTCGCCACAGGAGTGGGAAGTTTAGTCTCGACAACACCCTTAATATGTGCTTTGTTTACAATTTTGGCCACCTTAGATGAAGGTTGGCAAGTAGCACTAGGAGACTGTGCAGTCTTCCTCTTCCTTTTGAGGGGCATATCCTCAGGGGGGTTCGTCATCATCTGCAGCGATGATATAATTGGAGGTCTTTTTCCCCATTCTTGGAGACGCATAAGGCTTTTTGGTTGTCTAGTAGAAAAACCAGATATTATAATACAAACATATGAGAGGTTATGTAAAGTAAGGATGATAAGATACCTTAGTTCCTTCTTTGTTCTCCGTCTGTATTACCACGCCTTTATTGGTAGTGGTTCTTCTGGTGATTGCTGGAAATGCCAAAAACAATTGTCATGAGTTAATAATTGATTACTCAGTAATGGGAAATAAAGACTTCAAACCTTCATATATTTCGGATTCGACGCTAACGTCTTCAAGCCCTATATGAAGGTGCCTTTTGAAACTATCCAGTATGTGCTTAGTCGCAACCACTCTTTGAGCTTTCTACTGAGACTGTTGTCAAAGGATTTTAATTGAATCCCCACAGACAAACCAGTCTGGAAATGAAGGAACCAGCACTACTCCAAAATCAGCAGTAGGAAGTCGAGGGAATTTGGGAGGAAAAAGTCAAAAAGCCTCTTCATACCACCTCTCACGAGGAATGTTTGGGGGGATTTTCAACTTATCCATTTTTTATAAAAAAAAATCTCCTTTAAAGTGACAGCAGCCTCACGAACAGTTCAACTAAGATCATCTGATCGATAGATAGTTTCAAAGTGCTTTTGGAAAGCTTGTATCTCTTGGATGTGAGCAGACTTACTTTTCTTAACCTTCTTCTGCACATTAATAAAAACAAGGTCAAGTTGAGAAGAAAATTCAGCAGCAGTGAGAAAGTTCTCACTGTAACACTTGCGCCACCAATCATTAAAAAGATGGGTGCACTGGATTGAAGGTCAAAAGAAGACGGGAGACAGGTCTGCCTTCTGGGATTCCCATATGGCGAATATGTTAGCAACATCCTCCTCGTCGAAAACATTGTTGTAAAGAATAACCTAGCTCTTCCTATCATAAATACATTTGGGGAAGCTCTGCCTCAGTCCAAATTGCCTAGAAACCAAATTGGGTTGGTAAGCAATAAGGCTTGTATCAGGTCTCCCGCCATTCAGCCTATAAACAAAGAATCTGGGAATTAAAAAGGCTTCCCAAATTCCAACAGAGTCCATATGAAGCTTCCTTATAGAGAAGTTAGGGAAGGCCCTAGTGAACCACCTAGGACCATACTTCCTACCAGTAAAGGGAGCCATGTATGGTGCAAAATCATACTGATGTGCAAACATCATCACAAAACTAGAGAAGGCCCCTTTTAGGGTTTCGCCTTCATCATTGGGAGTAAGCTTGGCTAGTCGAATGCCCTCAGTAATCCTTAACTTTATCTCCTATGATTCCTCATCAACGTTTACCTTCCTGGGAAGCACAGGTTCAAATGTGGCATTTAGCCAAAGTTGAAGAAGCCAGAGAGGTCAATTGAGACCCATAAAACCAGAATTATGGTTTGGGTCCCTCAATCGAGTCACTCCATCACTGAGAGATTCATAGAGACTGGCCAGGATGAGCTCACTTAAGCAAACCTTCTTGTTGTTGTGAAGCTGATTTGCTAAGGGTAGATACTTCTTCGCCACTTGTAGAGACTTGGTGCATAAGACATATCTAGACAGCCAGAACGTAAGGAAAGCAATATGTTTCTCATCAGAAACTACCTCTTCCTTTGGTTTGGAATGATGCATGAGGAAGAGAATGTATGTTAGTTTGGATGTGTTAAAGCCGATAGTGTCTTCAGCATCAACGGTGGGGACATAAGCATGACCATTAGGTCGAGCCCTATGATAGCGGCTATGTCAAAAAGAGTTGGGGTAAGCATCCCACAAGGAAGATGAAAGGTATAGTGGGTACAATCCCATAAATACAAGGAAGAAGCCAGGAGGTTTAAGCAGTAGGGTATATGCGTCTTTGACAGCATTAAAAGATCATATATCCTTATGCTTTTCCAGTGGTCAACCTTAGTATTCTCTAACCTAGCCAACCATAGATCAAACTTAGCAAACTAGCTGACAACTCTGACCAGCCTGGTACCCTCATAGAGGTACTTCACATCTAATTCAGTAAGAGGAAGTGGGTCAGAAGAAGAATCGTCAGATTTAGGGAGGTGCTTGTGCCCTAAAGATTGAGTTTTTCGGTAGCAATGGAAGAACTCTTTCAGTTTTTCATTGGTGAAATGTAAAATAGTCAATGGACCAGATACAACAAAAGGAAAATCATTTATAAGGAATGGAATCATAACCTGAGACTGGTACATGCTCCTTGTCTCGTTGTTCAAAGATTCAGTTGCGAACTGGGGATTTTTTATGGTTTTTGGTTCATAAATGTTGTTGAATGGTGGAAGAGTCTGTTCAAAATGGAAAGTTTTGGCTTTCTGACCTTTCTTTTGAGAAATGTTGGTCTTAGAGGACGCCATTGTTGATGAAGATAATGGAGGTTTTCTATGATTCTTGGAAAGAAAGGTGGATTCTTTAGCAAGAAGGAAATGAATTTGCAAAGTGTTTGGAAAGTTTTATTTGTTTGCTGAAAAGGGTATTTATAGGCGTAGGCAATGAGAAGTTGCAAAGCCTAGCCACTTGATGGAGACGTAAAGTGATGGGGCACATGGCACTTGGGATATGACGCGTTGAGGAAGCAGTTAATGGAAAAGACTTTAGCGCATTGTTTCAAGGAAAAATTCATGATCAGAAAGCCGTAGAAACGGCTGATGGGACTTTTGGGATTTTTGCCATTATGACATGATGTCATGCGTGTGGGCAAATAATCACAACAGTTTTAGAACGTGGGGTAGGTGGTTTCAGCCATGCTTTTGTCTGACCTAAGTTGGCGTCGAAAAGATGAATATCAAAAAATGATATTTTCATCAAAATGGTTGAAAAGAACATTTTTGGGAGGCAATTTGTTATCCCTAAATTTCGACGCTAGAAATTAATGAGGTTAACTTTGCTTAGTAAAAGACTTTTCTTCTGATAAGCCAAAAGTAAGGTTTTGACCTAAACAATTAAGGGATGAGAGTCGAAGCGACCTACCTACAAGTTTCATACTTAGTGAAATTCTAAGTTTGGAATATTTTCTAAGTGTTGGGGGGATTCGACCAAGTGTATGTTCGACGAAGGTGACAGTTACCAATAGTCTTGCATGTTCAATCTTGGAGGGAAAATGTGAATTTTTCAATTCAAAGACAGGGACAAGTGGCGCAAGATAAAGCTTCCTCAGCATATAATGGGACAAGTGTCACCGTCTTAGGATAGTTATAGGAGAAATCGTCGAGAGGGGTTACTTTGTAATGTATATAAATAGCTTAGTCTAGTTTTAGAATAAGTGTGTGGAAATCATATGTAATAGTAACTCCGTATACTCAAAGTATCCCCGTGTAGAGAAACGAGTGCAGTGAGAATGTATGTGATTGAAACACCACCAATTTACTTTTAATGTCAAATTTATCTTCAAGTTATTTACTTTTGAAGCCATTTATCTTTACAAGCCTTTATTTTTAAAGCAATTTTACATTTCAAATTCATTTATGCTTCCAGCAATTTACTGCGTTTTCATTAACAATTCCAGCCTCTTTACATTTCTAGCAATTTAACATTCCTCGCCTTTCCTTTAAATTTCATTTAAATTTCAAGCCTTGCCTTTATTTTCCTTTAAAATTCCAAGCCTTGTCTTTACTTTGATTTATTTTAAAAGTATTTTCCCTTTACTTTATCTTTTCTTTAAAACTAAATTATGAATCTTGTTGAAAGATTCAAGACCTTTTTTCCCAAAAACATGATATATCAAAATCACAATCCCTTTTTACTTAGCACATGTCCTAGGATCAATCTGGTCGATCCTGTGAGTAATTGAGGGTATTTTTGGTATCTTTAGAGGACCAGCGGTTGTTTACCAATTTTGGGGTTAAACAGTCACACACATAAGGACAGTTAGAGAAGAGATAGAGTAAATAAGGAACACCGTAAGGTACGATGCACTTGAATGGAATACGAAATATGGTTAGGTACCATGTCCTTAATTGACATATGATATAATAATAGATATTATTAATTTTATAATAGTTATAAAATATAATAATAATGAAATTATGTTTATTATAATAATAGTTATTATAATAATATTATTATTGAGTTGGCCTTTTTAGCTTGCAGACCACACAAGTAGTTCTATAAATAGAACCCTTGTGTAGAAGCTCAAAGGTTGTTGTTGTTGTTGTTGAAACACTAACCATATTCTATTTTTTTCTCCCTCACTCAAAAACCTTCAATCATAATCAGCTAGCACTGTGACTGAAGGAAGCTGTTTGTATGGATTGAGTCGAGGCGTTGTTCATCGTATAATGCTCGTGACCTTTCCATCGATTTGGAATCAAAGGTTTCATCGAGACAAGAGGTAACCTTTCTATCATAGATCATGATCTTTCGTAAGGATCTCTAAAGGGAATTTTTTTGTTTTCCGTTACGTTTAGATCGCTAATTTCCCTTCAGTGGTATCAAAGCCACTTACAAAACCATGAGTCTGGTAATTGCTTAATTTATGTTATTTTGTTTTAATTGGATTAAAACACATAA
The DNA here is from genome assembly GCA_963966055.1 of Lathyrus aphaca. NCBI lineage: Eukaryota > Viridiplantae > Streptophyta > Magnoliopsida > Fabales > Fabaceae > Lathyrus > Lathyrus aphaca. Next base: position 326,272,090 of record OZ014522.1, read on the forward strand.
AAATTAAATCAATTCAGGATATTAAATTTTGGCATCATATTGTGTACGGTTTGGATGATTGATATTGACTATGCTTCAGAATCCGACAATAGTATCGTGAAGCGGTGATATATCAATCGTCCATAAGTTACACATATATAATCGATCTAATTCATATGTGATATGATTAACTTTGATGCAAATATGGTATATTGGATATACTATTTTATTTCATCAGTTCAAATCATGTAATGATTATCATTCGTTTGAGCGACATGTGGTTATCTGCTTCAGAACCCGACTTTAGTATGGTGAAGCGATGGCATACAAATCAATCATACTGAATTATTGATCATGGTGTTTTTATGGTATGAAGTTGTTACGTTAATTTTTATTATAGTTCAAGCTTTGTGTCACTGTCAATGAGGTCTGCGATAAAAAAGTCACGCATTCTATTAGCATAACGTTCACCATGGGCTAATGCGTGATGGTCGCCATGGGCTGATGCATGATGGTCGTCACAGGAATTGTAACAGCGCAAAGGTTGCATCAATGAAATGTAAGGCTGCTGCAATAATTTCTAGTTTAGTCTTATTCTCTAAGCCTGTGAATGGTTTCTGATCAAGAATAGGCACACCAAGTAGTTTGGAGAATTCTTCCATTGTGGGCATCAACTGATAATCGGGAAATGTGAAGCAATGATGTTTAGGATCAAAGAACTGGAACAAAACACTCATCATGTCTTCATTGAACCCTGAAGTGACCAAATCAAGTAGATAACCATGATTTTTTATGAATTGAGAGCTTTCAGGAACTTTAGAGACCAATTCCTTAAGCTTGGAAGGTATCCTTACAAAGTTGATCCGGATAGTGTTCCTACGAGCGGAAGCCATAACCTGCAGCAAAGAACAAAGATAAATCCTTTGGTCCTTGAAATGGTTAGTTAAAATGCTATGTTATGATGTCATGATGTTATGGTGTCATGTTCAAACAAGCAGATGGAAAAACACAAACAATTCACATAATGGCCTTAGGTTTAAAGGCTTGAATGAAGTCCATAGGTAAGTACCCTCCCCATTGAAGTTAATTGATTCAACTTGTCCTAACAATAGTAATCGGGTTCTAAGGGATCTCAATATCACTGATTCTATTCAAAGGTTGTTGTTCAGTATGGCAACTGACTTGCCAACCAAAACCTCCCGAGATTAGAATCCCAATGAGCGTAGCATCGAGTATCATTGTAATACCCATATACAAAAGACATACATAAAGCATATTTTTCATATATAATATTAATAATTTGGTACTGAAATACAAATAAGTTCTTAGCAACACATTGTATAAATATAGCCACTACAACATAAGGTACTAAACAAGGCTATATAATAGTACAAGATGTTCAGCTACAAATAGATCTAAGAGCTAGATCCGAAGATCTCAAAAGTCCACAGCGGAAGACTAAGCCATCAACTAGTAAGGATAATCAAGTCGCCTTATCCTTACCCTGAGCAGAACCTGAAGTACTTGAAATAACAACATCAACATGGGGTGAGATAAAACATCTCAGTGGGTTCTCTATCTTAGAGTTCATCGGCTCTAAGGGTCATGTCCAATGAAACTCGCATGCTTCACAGACCGAATTACACAAGGAACAAGGATGTAGGGGAAAACTAGGGTCCACACACAATTTCAAAACACAAAAGGGAAATGTCTACCTCAAGTCCTTACGGATGCTCTAGTGAAACACATAGTAACTACATAGATACTTATACAAGACCTTACGGAGGAAAAGACATAACACGCGCTTCAATCCTTACAGATGCTTCCCGTGGGACTAAGGATAACCCACCTCAAGGCTTACTCAAGATTGACACATAACTAGCATAGCACTTTCCCCAAGTCCTTACGGATGCTTCACGTGGGACTAAAGATAACCCACCTCAAGGCTTACTCAAGACCTTACGGAGGACTTATAGTCTACACTTCTCAAATCAACGCCCATGCATACACAATGGATACCTCAAGTACTTACGGATGCTATAGGGAAACACATAGTAACCAAATAGAGACTTATACAAGACCTTACGGAGGATCCTAAAAACGAAACATAAAACATAAATCAAACGAGTTTAAGGGAAACCTAGATACCTCACAAGTCGTACCTTTTATCCATTTCCATTAACTCACAAGTTCCATTTTATCAAGTTTGGTCATTTGAAAATAGCCGGGTAAAAGTCGGCTCGAAATTAATGTTTCTTAATCTTAATAGATAGATTATGCTTTAAGCTTCAAAACGATATGTGGAACGCTCAAAACGGACACCCGAATCATAAGTTACGAATAAATAAAAAACCAAAATTGAGACTACAGGTCTCGCTGAGCGAGCTCCTTCTCGCTGAGCGAAAATCTCTCTGGAACTTTCGATGAGCGAGGTATGCTCGCTGAGCGAGCTACACCAGTTCAGGAAGTTCCAGCCTTACGGGAAATCACTCTCCCCACACCCAATCACTCCCAAACCTCAACCAATGCAACAAGACATGATCAAACGTGTCCATTATCATAATATGAGTATTTTAGGTAGGTTTTAATCGGGTTTTAACCGTTAAACTTCCAATTTTTCTTAGGTTCCCAACTAAGCCCTAACCACAAACATTTCTAAAACTCAACCAAAATCAAAGATAAAAGTTTCTAACTAAGAACCCACCTCGAGAGATGAAGATTGGCGAAAAGATTGAGTTGATTCGACAGACGGATGATCGGGAATGAATAATTGGAGCTTTAGGGCTTTTTCTCTCTTCTTCTTCTCTTCTCTTCTCCTTTTCTTCTTTTTCTTCCTTCCTTACCAACTTTCTCTTTCTCTCATAATCTTTATATATATATATATATATATATATATATATATATATATATATATATATATATATATATATATATATATATATATATATATATATAAAAAATATAAAAGCTTATATTTTTACCGATAGGTCAAAATTAGAGAGTAACTGAAAATGTCTCTTAATCCGATATTTTATAGAACCTCTGAGTCGGCCAATATCAATTAATAAAATATCATCCCATGAATTACTCTATTCAGTTCCATTAAAAATTCTTAGAGTATTCCGAAATAATATTGTTACAATTAATATTGTTCAGAGCTTTAATTAAGATACGGGGTATTACATCATCCCCCCCTTAATTAAAATTCGTCCACGAATTTGAAAGATTACCTGAATAGGTGAGGATATGATTCCCTCATCTCTGATTCCAACTCCCACGTAGCATCGCCCGGATGCGTCTCGTCCCATTGCACTTTAACAAGTGGTATTTCTTTATTTCTCAGTACCTTGGTTTCTCTCCCAACAATACGGCTTGGTTTGGGTTCAAAGGTCAAATTCGTTTCTATCTCGATAGAATCCGGCAGAATAGGCTGAAGAGGATCGGGGATGAACCTACGAAGTTGAGATACATGAAACACATCATCCATTTCAGATAGAGATGGCGGCAAGGCTAAACGCTAAGCGACTTCACCAATCCTTTCTAGGATCTGATACGGTCCTACGTATCTCGGACTTAACTTACGCGACTTAAACGGTCCCTTCAACCTTAATCTCGGAGTGGCTTTCAAATACACATGACCGCCTTCCCCGAATTCCAGGGGTCTTCTTCGATTTTCAGCATAGCTCTTCTGACGATCTTGGGCTTGCTTGATCTTTTATCGGATCATATGAATCTTTTCCGTAGTCTCTTGAATAATTTTTCGGTCCTAGAATTCTATCTTCACCCACTTCTGACCAACACAACAGTGTTCTACACTTCCTTCCGTACAAAGCCTCATACGGAGCCATTCCGATGCTCACGTGATAACTGTTATTGTACGAAAATTCGATCAATGGCAAAAGTTCTTTCCAATTTCCTCTGCTCTCTAAAACACATGCCCTCAACATATCTTCCATCGTTTGAATCGTACGCTATGTCTGACCATCCGTTTGAGGATGATTAGAAGTACTCAAGCGTAAATTCGTACCCATGGCCTGTTGGAACAACTTCTAAAATCTCGAAGTGAACTTCGGATCTCTATCTGATACAATACTGGATGGAACACCGTGGAATCTCACAATTTCAAGAATAAACAACCTTGCAAGCTGACTTGCCTTATATGTAGTCTTCACGGCTAAGAAATGCGCATATTTCGTTAGTCGGTCAACAATCACCCAAACAGAGTCATAGCCACCCTGAGTACTCGGTAAACCTACGGCAAAGTCCATAGAGATACTATACCATTTCCAAATTGGAATGTCTAAAGGTTGTAACAATCCACTTGGCTTTTGGTGCTCAATCTTCACTTGCTGACACACCGCACATTCTGACACAAATACCGAAATGTCCTTTTTCATTTCGGACCACCAACACTCCCTCTTCAAGTCTTGATACATCTTCGAAGAACCGGGATGTATCGTAAAAGAAAATTTATGTGCTTCTTCCAGAATCCTTCTCTTTGACACATCGTCATTCGGAATGCAAATTCTTTGATTAAATAGGATGATCCCATCTAATGCTCTCACGAAACCCGGTTGGAGTATCAGTCCTTGCAGCTTCTCATCCAAAACTTGCGTTTGTTGAATATCATTCCTCAATGTAGAACTAATATTCAAGTTTCCCATGATTACGCCATTCGGAGTCCAAACAAACTGAAGGTTAAGGTCTCAGAACTTTTCTAACAATGTATACTCTAATACCATCAATTCGGCACTACGAATCACTTTTCTACTCAAGGCATCTGCCACTTTGTTTGCTTTTCTGGGGTGATACTTCAACTCAAGATCATAATCCTTCAAATACTCCATCCATCTTCTCTGTCTCATATTCAGCTCCTTCTGATCAAAGAGGTACTTCAAACTCTTATGATCACTAAACTTCTTGAAATGCACATCATACAAATAATGTCGCCACACCTTCAAAGTAAACACCACGGCCGCTAATTCCAAATCATGCGTAGGATAATTCTTCTCATGAACTCTCAACTGTCTGGAAGCATACGCCACCACCTGCCCCTCTTGCATGAGAACACCTCCTAAACCCATCTTTGAAGCATCGCAGAACACCTCATAAGATTTGTTAGGATCGGGAATAACCAAGACTGGAGCAGTTGTCAATCTCTCCTTTAACCACACGAAACTTTGTTCACAATCAGGATCCCATTCAAAATCGAAGTCCTTCCTAGTGAGTTTAGTTAACGGTAACGCCATCTGGGAAAAACCTTTAATAAATCTTCTGTAGTAACCTGCCAAACCTAGGAAGCTTCTCACTTCGGTAACATTCTTCGGTCTCTCCCAATTAATTACAGCTTCTATCTTTGACGGGTCTATAGCTACACCTCCTTGTGATATAACATGTCCAAGGAAATTGACTTCTGACATCCAGAATTCACACTTACTAAACTTAGCAAAAAGTTGCTTTTCCTGCAGTATTGATAGGACAATCCTTAGATGTTCTCCGTGCTCTTGTGGAGTACGAGAATAGATAAGAATATCATGGATAAAGATCACCACAAATTTATCCAAATAATTCTGGAATATCCGATTCATGTAGTCCATAAAAACAGCTGGAGCATTCGTCACACCGAAAGGCATTACTAAGAATTTGTAATGACCGTAACGGGTTCTGAACGCAGTCTTCGGAACATTAGAACTTTTCACACGAATCTGGTGATAGCCCGATCTCAGATCAATATTTGAGAACACGCAGGCTCCTTTCAATTGATCTAGAAGATCGTCTATCCTCGGTAAGGGGTATTTATTCTTGATTGTAACCTTTTTCAACTTTCGATAATCGATGCACAACCTCATACCACCATCCTTTTTCTTTACCAACAACACCAGAGCTCCCCACGGTGAGACACTAGGTCTTACAAAATACTTTGCCATCAGACCTTCTAATTGATCCTTCAACTCTTTCAACTCGAGCGGAGACATCCGATAAGGGGAAACGGATACAGGAGCCGTTCCCGGTACCAGGTCGACTGAGAATTCAACTTCCCTCACCGGAGGTAAGGAAGTGACATCTTCAGGAAAGACGTCGGAAAATTCACAAACTATCGGAATTTTCAAAACTTGCTGGTCAATACTCTCCTCTTTAGTAAGGACAAGCAAAACAGATTTCTCTTGCTCAAACAGAAAATTTACCATTTCAATCGTACCTTCTAAGATTGTTGCCAAAAAATCTTTCGGAGGCACCTCAACAGAGGGAATGGGGATCAACTTCTCTTCACATCCAATAAATACAGAATTAGCAGACAACCAGTCCATTCCCCGGATAACATCAATTTTCTTAAGGGGCAAACAAATGAAGTCAATCTGAAAGATTATGTCATCCATGGACAATGTACAGTTCTCACACTTAAGCGGCATCTCGACAGTTTCATCCATAGCGGTAGTAACCACCATTGGAGGGGACAAGGGAAAAAGTTGCAACCCAAGTTGCTTCGCACAAATAGTAGATATTAAATAATGCGTAGCTCCACAATCAAATAAAACAAGACAAGGATGGTTGTTAATAAGACAATTACCCGCAATCAAGGAATTGTCGCCTTTCGTCTTCCTGGCGTCCATAGTATAAACTCTCCCTTGAGTCAGATCCTTCCTCTGAGGGCAATCCCTAGAAATATGTCCTTCCTTTTGACAATGATAGCAAAATACACCGTTCTGCTCACATCTTCCAAAATGATTCTTGTGACATCGGGGGCAAGAAGGAGGAGCACTAGATCTAGGACTCGACACTTGTTTCCCCTTGAAGGGTTGAGGCCTCGGCCTAAAAGATTGACTGGCCCTCCCCCTATCTCCTTGAACCACTCTTCTGGTACTGGCTTCTGCTTGAACTTTCTTCAAACTATGTTCCGCAACATAGCATTTCCTCAACATCTCGGAGTAAGTAGTGAACTCCCTTTGAGAGACACTATGCGAGATCTCGACCCTTAGCCCAAACAAGAACTGGTCAATTTTCCACCTTTCATTAGGGGCATACATAGCCTGCCTAGAGTAGGCTGCCATGTCCTCAAACTTCTCAGCATAACTGGCCACAGTCATGCTCCCTTGCCCCAATTGTTGAAATTCAAACTCTTTTTGTGTCCTCAAGGAACTCGGGAAATACTTGTCCATAAAAATTGTCTTAAACTCTTGCCACACTCTTGGAATTTCTTGTACCATCATCAAGTTGGAGGCACTTTCCCACCACCTAGCAGCAGAACCCTTTAGTAAATGTGACGCGAAGGTCACCTTGTCTTCTTCACTACAAATCACAATCTAGAATATCCTCTCCATTCCAGTCACCCATTCATGAGCCTTAACCGGATCTAACCCGCCATGAAACTCCTGAGGGTTCATACGGAAGAAGTCTCTAAATGTTCCACTCGCAGCTCCAGGAGCAACCACGTGAGGGTGAATTCCCCCACTCATCTGATGCATCATTTCTTGCATGAATTGGTGCTGCTGTTGCTGCATCTGCTGCATAAATTGGAACATAGGAGTATTCCCATCGCTTCCGGGAGGAGTGACACTGGGTCGAGCACGAGTTCCACGTTGTTGCACCCCAAAATTTGCCCTCATAATACAAGACTTTGTGTGCTAAGAAGGTTCACAAGGTTCACAAGTATCTCAACATTTCCATAACCTTTCATGAGGTTCATGAAGTCTACAAGTTACTTCTTGAAGGTTCACAAGGTTCACAAGTCTCAATGTTTTCAATAACCTTTCATGAGGTTCATGAAGTCTACAAATCACTTCTTGAAGGTTCACAAGGTTCACAAGTTTCTTAACATTTCCATAACCTTTCATGAGGTTCATGAAGTCTACAAATCACTTCTTGAAGGTTCACAAGGTTCACAAGTTTCTTAACATTTCCATAACCTTTCATGAGGTTCATGAAGTCTACAAGTCACTTCTTGAAGGTTCACAAGGTTCACAAGATTCACAATGATTACAAAGCTCTCCTGAGGTTCATGGGGTCTACAAAGTCACTTCATGAGGTTCACAAGGTTCACAAGCTTTACAATACCTCCCATGAGTTTCACAAGACATTTTATGATGGTTCACAAGGTTCACAAAGTTCACAATTGGTCAAAAGAGTTGACAATTCCCTCAAACAATGCACCTCCTAAGTAGTGCATCCAAAACTAGGGTTTTGACTTTAATCAGGCTAAATGGATTTCCAAGACTTCAAGTGAGCTTCATAACATCTTATATGTGTGTAAGAACCTCCATGACAAGTTTCAAGACTTTTCTCAAAAGTTTGCTCAGTCAGATGATCAGATAAGTCAAAATCAGTCAATACAGTTAAAAAGTCAAACTGAGGTCAACTGTGGTCAAACCAAAGTCAAACTTCATGATTTTTTGCCAACATCAAGTATATGAAGTAAAATTCATCATTTGATCAAGGGTTGATCATGATTCATCAAGGAGATTCCAGATCATCAATAATCAGGAGTTTCTAAATTAGGGTTTCCTTAGTAAAAGTCAACTGAACTTTGACCAGCCATAACTTTCACATACTTCATCACCAAGTCTCCATCCAAAGCTCATTTTGAAGGAAATTGAATCCTCTACAACTTTTATCTTGCAAGTTAAGCCCAAAAATGCTTCATTTGGAAGATATGAGCTAAGACATTATAGGTCATTTCAAAAGTCAACAAAAAGTCAACAACTTCAAAAGGGCATAACTTGAGATTGGTAAATGATATGGACTTGAAACCAATGGGGTTGTTTAGAGGACTCTTCAAGCTTTCCAAAATATCCAAGAACACCCTCATACCTTTAAAATTGAGGGAGATGTGCCCTTGCAAAGTTGGGAAATTTTATGATGGTTTATGTTGAAAATGGAGGTTTAAAACCACTTCTTTCCAAATGGGCTGGCCAAATTGTGATCCAATCCATACCATATCATCATGCACGACCCAATTGATTAAAAATCATAATTTTTATTATTTTATTTTTATTTATTTTGATTTAATTCATAAAAAATCATTTTAAATAAATATAAAATATGAAAATATATTTTTGGATGAAGATTGAGCTTCTAGAATCTCATCAATATTGATTGAAGTTGAAAGAGAAAGAAATCATGTGATTTATCCAAAAATAGCAAGCTTTCATGAGCCAATATTTGAATTTCATGGCATAATCTTTTTCAATCTTCAAATATCCAAACTTCCACACAATCAATCAATTTTTTTGACCTAATGGAGTCTCCTATAAGTACTGATCATAATGCAAACCCTCATTCACGATTTTGCTGCATCAAGAGGTAAGTTCACAAAGCCAAAAAAACCATTGAAAAGTGACATTCGGATTCCATCATACAAGAGGTTTAAAGGTAAAATAAAGACATAGCAAGCTTCCTTGGACCCTTCTGATCATAAACCATCATTCATATGCATCCAGATCATGCCCTAGTATCTAACCCGTGGCTTTGTTCATGCTTGAAAATATTTTTTCGATTCTAATGATTCACTGCAAATTAATGGATTTTGTTTGTGTTATGTTGTTTGTGACATTGTATAGATCGTTTCTGGACCAATGAATTGGAGTTTCCTTGCCTAAAACAGATTCGGCCATAGCTAGGGTTTTGACCTTCAAAATGGGATCCTTTGATTCTTTGAACTTAAATGAATTCTAAGAACATAGGAATGTTCTATGAATCACCAGGATCATAAAACTGTAATCAATTTTATGAATCATTACTGTTTGGTGCAAGTTTCATTTTTCGTAGGTTTGAAGCATGAAGAACTCGCAGGAAAACTTGCAGCAATATTCGTAGGTAAAAACGCAGGTACAAGGAAGAAGACGAAGTCCATTCGCGCCTGTTTTCAAAATTTAAATTCTTGTTTAAAAATATTATGAATCAGTTCTGGATATATTTCACAAACGCACGTTTGTCCTGGTGGTAAGGCTGATACGCGTATTATGTGAAGGCATTGGTTCGATACTTGGCTGGGCACATTTTTTTTTTCTTTCTCTTATTTTTTCAGGTCAAGCGTACATAATATATTATGCATTGTTACCATTCCATTAGCAGATGGGCTCTCCCAGTCAGGCGGTAACGTATGCATGCTTGTAACCAAAAGGTCCTGGGTACGATTCCCACCCCAGGCCTTTTGTTTTCATTATTTTCTGAATTTTTCATGGACATTGCACAAAAACAACTAGAACCATTCTATTATCACCAACGCATGGTTGGCCTGATGGCATGTTTTGATACTGGCAAGCTTGAAGACCTGGGTTCAAACCCAGCCAAGGTAAGTTTATTTTTTGACCAATTTTTTTTCTGTTTTATTTATTAATTAACTATTTTTCTTATAATAATTAATTAAATTTGTAAACCATCACTTATATTTTTTTAGAAACTCTAAACTTATATTTTTTTTTCTAAAATTCAAAATAAGTATTTATATATGTAATTATAAATATATGTATGTTTATTTTAATAATTTTATATTATAAATTAAACCCTAAAAATATTTTTTCTAACAAAACCCTAATTTATTTTCTAAGTACCTATTAAAACCTAATTGTTTATTTTCTAATTTGTGATGTAATTATTATTGTACATGTTTATTTAGAAATAATTATAACTTATTTGTAAATATATTTGTAATCCCAATTATTTTTCTTTTAATATATGTTTAGAAACAATTTAACTTACAATAATTATATTTTGTATATGTTTAAAATAATTTGTAAATATAATAACCAATAAAATTAAATTTTATAAATATAATTAATTTTGTGAATATAATATTTAAAACTTATTTTTCCTTATAATGTGAAAATATTGTTTTAATAATAATTGTTAATGAATGTTTAGAAATAATTAAATTTGTAATAATTAAAATTTATAATTATATTATGTTTAAAAATTTAATTATTCATGTTCCTAAGTAAATGCTTATATATTAAATTTTGTGTTTATTATTTTAATCATGTCATTATAATATTTTTCTATTTATTTATATTTTAATTATTGTTGCTAACCATATTATTATTTATTTTGTTTATTATTATCTTATATTTTTATTATTATTTCTCTAACCTTGATTATTCTTCTAATTATGATTATTTCACTAAATTTAGTTATTTTATTTTTACTAACCTTATTTTTATCACTAACCCCTATTTATTTAGTTATTATTTATTATTTTAGCTTATTTATTTATATTTTGCTAATTATTTATATTTTGCTATTTATTTTAATTTGCTTATTATAATTATTATGTAATTGCTCCTGGATGTAATGTTGTAAATGTTTAATTATTTAATTTATTGCTATGGTTAGTAACTTAGGGAGTGCAAAAACATGTATTCTATTAAAAATAAATTTAGCTCATTTTAATTGAAGATAAATAATATTGAACACTCACACACGTAAGTCGATGTCTAATCGCCGTCTCACTTTCTAAGGTTATCCTTCAAGTTGCCTAAATCATAAAGTCAAGTGGGGTGTAAAAAGCAAGTCCCTCAAAAGGAAAAAATCATCAAGTCCCACATGGTTGCCTTTAAAGATCAAGTCCCTTTTCGAATAATGATGATAGTCCCTTCAAAATGCTTAATACACCCCACGGTTGCCTTCATAAAAACAGATGTCCCTCATGTGTCCCTCACATCCAAGGTAATGACTACCTACTCCTTAATAGTAGGGATAGTCTTACCAATTAAAGGATAAAGAACAAGAAAGACTTAAAACTTAGGGTAGGTTCCTCTTATGTACTTGCTCACTATTCAAACTTTTCAAACACTTAACAAATTTCAAACAAATTTTCAAAAAACAAGTTTTTACGCATCCGTACATGGGTCATTATCAACTATTCTGAAAAATTTTCTATTCACACACTACACTTTCAAAAACAATTCAAAAGTGAGCTAAGTAACTAAGAGCCCATGGATAACCATGGATGTAAAGGGTGCTAACACCTTCCCTTTACATAACCTACCCCCCGGACCCAAAAATATCTCTTAAGGTCTTTCCTGTTCTTTTATACCCTTTCCTTTTGGATAAAATAAAAGTCGGTGGCGACTCTTGCTATCCGCAACATAACTAAAAGTCAATTCTCCCACCGTGTTACACACGTCTACCAGCCATATTTCCTAAATGTCATCAAAACAGGATTAAGTTGATCAGGCTCAATACCATAAACATAACATTTAGTCCTATCGCAAGTCAACGTGTAGGAACGGAAGGAAACACTTATAATATTTCAAGGCTAGGTCGAGGATACGACCTGCTCTGATACCAACTGTAATACCCATATACAAAAGACATACATAAAGCATATTTTTCATATATAATATTAATAATTTGGTACTGAAATACAAATAAGTTCTTAGCAACACATTGTATAAATATAGCCACTACAACATAAGGTACTAAACAAGGCTATATAATAGTACAAGATGTTCAGCTACAAAAAGATCTAAGAGCTAGATCCGAAGATCTCAAAAGTCCACAATGGAAGACTAAGCCATCAACTAGTAAGGATAATCAAGTTGCCTTATCCTTACCATGAGCAGAACCTGAAGTACCTGAAATAACAACATCAACATGGGGTGAGATAAAACATCTTAGTGGGTTCTCTATCTTAGAGTTCTCACGGCTCTAAGGGTCATGTCCAACGAAACTCGCATGCTTCACAGACCGAATTACACAAGGAACAAGGATGTAGGGGAAAACTAGGGTCCACACACGATTTCAAAACACAAAAGGGAAATGTCTACCTCAAGTCCTTACGGATGCTCTAGTGAAACACATAGTAACTACATAGAGACTTATACAAGACCTTACGGAGGAAAAGACATAACAAGCGCTTCAATACTTACGGATGCTTCCCGTGGGACTAAGGATAACCCACCTCAAGGCTTACTCAAGATTGACACATAACTAGCATAGCACTTGCCCCAAGTCCTTACGGATGCTTCACATGGGACTAAGGATAACCCACCTCAAGGCTTACTCAAGACCTTACGGAGGACTTATAGTCTACACTTCTCAAATCAACGCCCATGCATACACAACAGATACCTCAAGTCCTTACGGATGCTCTAGGGAAACACATAGTAACCACATAGAGACTTATACAAGACCTTACGGAGGATCCTAAAAATGAAGCATAAAACATAAATCAAACGAGTTTAAGGGAAACCTAGATACCTCACAAGTCGTACCTTTTCTCCATTTCCATTAACTCACAAGTTCCATTTTATCAAGTTTTGGTCATTTGAAAATAGTCGGGTAAAAGTCGGCTCGAAATTAATGTTTCTTAATCTTAATAGATAGATTATGCTTTAAGCTTCAAAACGATATGTGGAACGCTCAAAACGGACACCCGAATCATAAGTTACGAATATAAAAAAACCAAAATTGAGACTATAGGTCTCGCTGAGCGAAAATCGCCCTGGAACTTTCGCTGGGCGAGCTACACCAGTTCAGGAAGTTCCAGCCTTACGGGAAATCACTCTCCCCACACCCAATCACTCCCAAACCTCAACCAATGCAACAAGACATGATCAAATGTATCCATTATCATAATATGAGTATTTTAGGTAGGTTTTAATCGGGTTTTAACTGTTAAACTTACGATTTTTCTTAGGTTCCCAACTAAGACCTAACCACAAACATTTCTAAAACTCAACCAAAATCAAAGATAAAAGTTTCTAACTAAGAACCCACCTCAAGAGATGAAGATTGGCGGAAAGATTGAGTTGATTCGACGGACGGATGATCGGGAATGAAGAATTGGAGCTTTAGGGCTTTTTCTCTCTTCTTCTTCTCTTCTCTTCTCCTTTTCTTCTTTTTCTTCCTTCCTTACCAACTTTCTCTTTCTCTCATAATTTTTCTATATATATAAAATATAAAAGCTTATATTTTTACCGATAGGTCAAAATTAGAGAGTATCCGAAAATGTCTCTTAATCCGATATTTTATAGAACCTCTGAGTCGGCCAATATCAATTAATAAAATATCATCCCATGAATTACTCTATTCAGTTCCATTAAAAATTCTTAGAGTATTCTGAAATAATATTGTTACCAATTAATATTGTTTAGAGCTTTAATTAAGATACAGGGTATTACAATCATCCAACTTTAGACTTCACCAAAGTCGGTTATCTCACTACTTTCTAATGGCCAAGATGGGTCAATTAGGGTTCTAAAGGGTAGTTAGTGTTAATGACAACATATGGCAGCATCATGTTATCCTCAACTTACTTAAGGAACATCAGAACCATCCAAGATGTCACACTAACTGTAGCCACCATATCAACCATATTGGTATACGCCGTATAGTTACCTTGGTCTATTGCTACTTACCTAAGGTACACTAGATTCGGGTTAGGATCTTTCTCGCAGTAGCCCCACAACAAGTACCCTTATAAATAAAGCAATCAATTCAAACAAGTAAAGTGTCCTAACTCTAAGGTAACCCCTCTTTTAATTAGTACTCCCAAGCAGAGTCGCAAGTTTTGTAACACGGTCGGAGAACAGACTTAGGCGTTTTTTTTCTTCACAAAAACTATATTGCGGATAGCAAGAGTTGCCACCAACTTTTATTTTATCCAATGAAGAAAGGAATAAAAGAACAGGAAAGACCTTTGAAAAAGATTTGAGTTCGGGGGTAAGTTATACAAAGGGAAGGTGTTATCACCCTTTGTATCCATGGTTATCCATGGGCTCTTAACTATTTAGCTCACTTTACTTTTTGTTTGAAAGAATAGTGTAGTATGCGATTAGAAAATATTTTCATGAAGACTTTTTAATGATCCTCGTATGGATGTATACAAAGTGTTTAATTTGAAAGTATTTGAAAATGTGGGGGTGTAAAGAGAATTTTGAAAAAGGAGTGAGCAAGCACTTAAGAACTACTTACCCTAAGTTAAGGTCTTTCTTGTTATTTCTTTTCTTTAAGGGTGAGATTGTCCTTACTATTAGTTAGTAAGTAGTCTTAACCTTGGATGTTTAAAGGGACAGACGTAGGGTCATCGTATGGTCATAGAAGGTAACCTTGTAGGGGTATCTTAGTAATCCGAAGAGACTATCATCATTTTCGTAGGGTCGTCGAGGGACTATGATCTTTTATCTGAAGGTATTTGATGATTTTTATTTGTAGGAAACTTTACTAAGATACCCCCACATTCGAGGGACTTGACCATATTTCGTAAGGAAACCAAGAGGAGAAACCCTAGAGGTGTTGATGGAAATCGTATGACGATAGACCTACGTGTGTGAATGAAGTGTGTTAGTTTCAGATATTTATCTTAGAAATTAGTGGGCTAAGTCCAATTATTTTTTCATACGTTCTTTTCACACCCTAGTATTACTAACCACACAGTTAATATTTAATGGAAATTAAAAAGAAGAAAATGAAACCCTAGACAATCACATCATGAGGAGGGGGATACATTTTGAAATTGGGGAGTGCAGGAAAAAAACCCTAATTTAACTATTACAAACTGGGAGCAATTACATAATTAAAGAAAATACGGGAAGATAAACATACATTATTACATTAATTATACAATTTTCTAAGAATAATAATAAAAATAATAAAGACATTAATTAATTATAATTTTATTTAAGAAAATAAATTTAAATCAAAATATTAATCGTTTTAGGGTTATGTTAAAAAAAATTAGGGATAGAAAACAAAGATAAAAATTATGATCTATTAAACCCTATAATTACTAATTTAATTGATAAAAATAACCAAAAACTATTTTTTTATAAAAAAATAAGTATATTATTAAAAGAAAATATTTAGGTTAATTAAAAAAAAATTAAGAATTTCTTTGTATGTCAAAAGGATTAAATTAGTTAATTAGTTAATTAGTTATTAGATAATTAGTTATTAGAAATAATAAATAATAATAATAAACTAAAAAAATCAAAAAAAAAGAAGAAACATGGTTCAGAAAAAATAAAGGGTAGAGGCTTGGTTCGAACTCAAGACCTCCCCCTCCCAACGCATACGCTTATCCACTTTGTGCCTGCGTGCAAAGAAATAGAAAAGAAACAATATAAAATAAACAAATTTTTAAATATGAAAATGTGCGCCTAAAAAACCTTCTTCTTCCTCCATCTGTAGCTTTAGCCTATACCTACAGTTTGTCTGTAGCTACATCTTTTAGTGACGGTTTTCGTCCGTCACTAAATAACCTGTGAATAAAAAACATCAAAGCACACAAAATAAATGACATCCATGGGTATATTCCAATCATAAATCATCTTATGAGTCCATTTGAGTCATTAATTTCACTTGAAATCACGTTTATCCGAAAACCCCAAAATCGAAGCTACGAACCCTAACAATGGCGTTTTGTCATTCCTGCATCGAAACTCAAATTAAATTATCCAGAAACGTTCCAATCATCAGTATAAACAACAAAATACAATTGAAACAAGTTAATGATGCACAAATAAAGGAAATCGAAAAATCAAGAGAAGTGAAATAGTTCAAGAAAGCTATTGCAACCTTCAAAACTCCTTTAAAGTGGCTCAAGGGAACAAACCAAATTTGAATTTTTCTTGATTTTTTTGCAATGTGATAAGAGTCTTTTTGCTCAGATTTTTCGTCCCCTTGCCTTGTGTTCTTGTTGTGTGTTAATAGGTTAATGAAATAAGGTCAAAACTTTGGGATTTTTGGATGGATTTGAGGTTGCTTGAGGATGAAGTTAGGAGGTTTCTATTTTGGTCAAAATTTGATATTAAATTATACTCTTTTGGTTTTGCACGAAATTGGAAACTTATAATGATCATAAACATCAAATATTTGATCCTAAAAAAGTCATAAGATCAAATATTTGATTTTTCAATATTTATCATACTTAAAATTGAATTTAAATAAAATAAATCCAATATAATATAAAATAAATATAAAAAATCAGATATTATGATCTATGGGTCGTGCATGATCTTATAATTGATTTTGGGTTAGAAAAATATGGGCCCATTTGGATGAAACTTAAGTTTTGGTCACTATTTGCTTCATACACCTCCTCAAAATTTCTCAACTTCAACAATGCATAACTCTCTCAATTTTTATCCCATGTATGTGTTCTAGAAATTTTTAGAAATCTTAGAGTGTCCTCTAACTACTACTTTGGTCCCATGTCCATTTGATTTTCCATTTTCAAGTTATGAGCTTTTGAAAAAGTTGACTTTTTGTTGACTTTTTAAAGGACCTGTAATGTCTTGGCTCATAGCTCTCAAATGAAGCATTTTTGGCCTTGGCTTGTGAGACACAAAGTTGTAGGGAATTTAATTTCCTTAAAAATGAGATTTTGATGGGAAATTATTTATGAAGCATGTGAAAGTTATGGCTGGTCAAAGTACAGTTGACTTTTCTTGCACAAAACATTAATTTAGTAACTCCTGATTTTTTATGATTCTGAGGTTTCCTTGATGAATCATGATCAACCCTTGATCAAATGAAGAATTTCACCTCATAATCTTGATGTTGACCAAAAATCTTGAAGTTTGACTATATGTTGACCATAATTGACTTTTTGACCAATTTAACTGATTTTGGATCATCTGAGCATCTGACTGACCAAACTTGTAAGGTAAGCCTTGAAACTTGACATGGGGATTCTATGAAGAATGTGAGACACTATGAAGTCCACTTGAAGCTTTGGAAGTCCAGCTTGCTTTGAGAAACTCAAAACCCTAATTTAAGATCCATTGCTTATGAGGAGGCTTTGTCTGATGAAACCTTGAATCTCTTTGAGCAATTGAGAATCTTGGGACCATTAGGAGACCTCTTGAGGTATATTGTCTTGAATATGTGAGGGCAAATTTCGGGGTACAACAATTCATCTTCACTTTTATAATGTCAAGGCGAAGGCGTATGTAGAGTTAACTGAATGTAGGACTAGAGAACATCATAAAGAGAGGTGGGTACTGTAACACGGTGGGAGAACTGACTTTAGTTAAATGTTGCGGATAGCAAGAGTCGCCACCGACTTTTATTTTATCCAAAAGGAAAGGGCATAAAAGAACAGGAAAGACCTTAAAAGATTTTTGGGTTCGGGGGATAGGTTATGTAAAGGGAAGGTGTTAGCACCCTTTACATCCATGGTTATCCATAGGCTCTTAGTTACTTAGCTCACTTTAAATTGTTTTGAGAAGTGTAATGTGTGATTAAAAATTTTCTTAAGTACTTTATAATGATCCATGTACGGATATATATAAAGCCTTTGTTTTGAAAATTTGTTTGAAAATGTGAAGTGTTTTGAAATGTTTTGAAAAGGTGAGCAAGTACATAAGAGGAACCTACCCTAAGTTAAATATTTTTTGTTCTTAAATATCCTTTAAGTGGTAAGACTATCCCTATTATTAAGAAATAGGTAGTCATTACCTTGGATGTGTAAGGGACAAGTGAAGGGACAACTGTTATTAGGCAACTGTAAGGTGTATTTAGCAATTTGAAGGGACTTATCATCTTTATTCGAAAGGGACAAGATCATTTACGAAGGCAACCATGGAGGGACTTGATCTAATTATCTTTTAAGGGACTAGATGATATAAATAAATGAAGGGACTTTGCTTTACACCTTACTTGACCTTTTTGTTTAGGCAACATGAGAGGTATCCTTAAAAATGTGAGATGGCGATCCAGGATCGACTTACGTGTGTGCGTGTACAAATTCAAGTATTTATCTTACAAATTAGTGATTTAAATTCAATTTTAAATACAAACATGTTTACACTCCCTATTTTACTAACCATGGCAATTAAAAATAAATAATAAGAATAATTCTACAACTATTACATAATTGGCACAATTACATTATAAGAATAATAAAATAATTTAAATAAATAAGCATATAATAAATAAATAAGTAAATTGGTTAGTAATAATAAACAAAAAATAAATATAAGAAGGTTAGTATAACAATATAATATAGAAACAAATTAAAAGTTCAAAATTAAATAAATAATTATTTTTAAGAATTTTAATAAAAGAAATGAATAAATAATAATTATATACTAATAAATATAACTAATAGTCCTAATAATTTAATTTTATATACATATTATAAAAATATATTTGTTAATTATAATTAAGTAAACATATAAAAAATTAGAAATTAAACTCATAAAATAAAGTTAGGGTTTTTAATTGTTTAGAAAAAAAATAAATTAGGGTTAACTACTTAATCTAAATTATTTATGTATATAAACAAACTACATATGATAATTATAAAATAAATATATATAATTAAAATTTACAAACAAATATATTAAGATTTATAAGATAATTAGGGTTTATAAAAAAAATTAGGTTTTTTACATATAAAATTTTAGGGTTAATTATTTAATCCAAGCCTAATTAAATTATTTATCTAAAAAAACATATAACATTAATAATATACAATAAAATAAATATTAAATAATTTTAGGAATAAAGTTTAAATTTTTAAAAATATAAGTTTTTGAATTATATACAAGAAAATAATATAACAATTTTATTTTTAACATTTATCATTTATTAAATTAATTATAATGTAAACAAAAATAAAATAAAATAAAAAAAGTGAGAAAAAGAACTTACCTGGGGTTGGGATTCGAACCCAGGCCCTAGGCTTCACATCTCTAAGACCAACAAGCCAACCACTGGACCAGTTGCGCGCTGGTGATAGACAAACAGCATAATTTTGTTTTATTCTAATCCTGCAAAACAAAAGAAATTGAAACAAAAAATTGTTCCTGGCTGGATTCGAACCCAGGCCTTACAACATATATTGCGCGCATCAAAACCACCAGGGCACTCATGCTCTTTGAAACATAAACGCAAAACAAACAATATAAAATAAGTTAACTTTTTGAATCCTGGATTTCGCGCCAACAGGCTTCATCTTCTTCGTTTTACCTGCGAAAACACTTGCGATTTTTCCTACGCATTTACCTGCGAATTTTCAAAACCAGAATCCTACGTTTTTTGAAACATCATGAAAACCATCATAATAATAAAAATCAATAACCCAGATCAATTGCTTATAGTTTATACGTTATATCCATGTCTTTAGAATGTCCAAAAACAATGTAAAACGTAAAACCCTAAAGTGATGGCCGAAACCCTAATAATGGCATCTATTGTATTCGTCCATGGTTCTTCACAAAAACAATCCAGAAATCATCTATGAGCATCAACAAACATTAGTATATAATCAAAACTCATTATAAATAGTTAAATTCAATGAATCAAAGAAAAATAGATTAAGGGCATGTATGCTTCGGGTTATGCAAATGAGGATGAATCAGAGGCATGTAAGGGGTGGTTTAGATTCAGGGAAGCTCAAGGAAGCTTGTGGTGTCTTTAGAATACCTTGAAACCTCTTCTAGGAATGAAACCGAAAATTGATTTTTGATGTATTTTTTGAAGTTTGAAATAGGTCTTAGAGGCTGCAAAAATTCGTGTCTTTGGTTGTGATATGTTCCTCTATATGTAGTGAATCAAATTAGGTTAAAAAGTGTTATGGTTCTTTGGATTTTTGGATCATTTGAATATTGAGAAAGATATGTCATAAAATTTGAATATTATTTGATCTAACATTGCTATTTTGGGACAATCTTCATAACTTGTGTATCAATCTAATCCAAATAATGTTTATGACTTTCTAGAAGCAAAATCCTCTTTTAAATATTTGAATTTATATTTTATTTCAATTTAAATGGTATTTTAATGAATAAAATTCAAATAAATATGAAATAAAAAAATAAAAATCAGAAAATAAGTGGGTTGGGTCATGCTTGGTGTTTTTATAAAGATGGGATGGCAATTTGGTGGGCTCATTTAGCAAAAATTTGATTTAAGGCCTAATTTGCTTCATAAACTTCCCTAAAATTTCCCAACTTTTCAAGGGCACAAATCCTTCAATTTTAAGGCTATGAGGGTGTTCTTGGACATTTTGGAAAGCTTAAAGAGTCCTCTAACCAACCTCATTGGTTTCATGTCCATATCTTTTACCATTCTCAAATTATGCCCTTTTGAAGTTGTTGACTTTCAAAAGGACCTATAATGTCTTAGCTCATACCTTCCAAATGAAGCATTTTAGGGCTTGGCTTGTGAGACACAAATTTGTAGAGAATTAAATTTCCTTCAAAATGAGCTTTGTATGGAAAAAATTTGATGAAGCATGTGAAAGTTATGGCTGGTCAAAGTTCAGTTGACTTTTCCTATGAAAACCCTAATTTAGAAATTCCTGATTCTTGATGATCTGAAATCTCCTTGATGAATCATGATCAACTCTTGATCAAATCATGAATTTTACTTCATATACTTGATGTTGGCAAAAAATCATGAAGTTTGACTTTGGTTTGACCATAGTTGACCTCAGTTTGACTTTTTAACTGCTTTGACTGATTTTAACCTATCTGATCATCTGATTGAGCAAACCTTTGGGAAAAGTCTTGAAACTTGTCATGGGGATTCTTGAACACATATAAGATGTTATGAAGCTCACTTGAAGTCTTGGAAGTCCATTTAGCCTGATTAAAGTCAAAACCCTAGTTTAGGATGCATTGCTTAGGAGGATGCATTGTCTGAGGGAATTGTCAAACTTGTCAACCAATTGTGAACCTTGTGAACCTCATGAGATGTCTTGGTACACAATGACTTGTCTTGTGGAGGTAAAATTTTGGGGTGCAACATCTGCCCCTGTTCAATTTTCTGAAACCTGAGGGGTTAGATTTGTATGTGTGCCAGTCATGACCTGGAAGGTTGAAGGGGATTGAACACAAAAGCCCAAAAATTTGCACTCACCAGTGCATAGAGTAATACTGATGATTAGCTGTATATGCTTGAGTGGGCTTGAAGATGCCACTTGGAAAAATTGGAGATGGGCTTAGAGATGCCATCAGGATGACCTGGAGATGGGCTTAGAGATGCCATCTGAAATATTTGGATGTGATGATGTCTGTATGTTGATACTGGATATCAGTACTAGGTCTTTGTATAGGCCGTATCTGAATCATTTATGCAACATGATTTGAATTGTTGAATGGACCAGTAGAGATAAATCTTCTGGTGATTATCTCTTCTGGAGGTATCTTGAATTAGGGAATGGATCTTTGTACAGATCGTTTGCCTACTCTTCAAGGGCCAAAAGAACGTCAGGATTTGTTCTTAAGGGTCAAAAGAACGTCAGGATTTGTTCTTCTGAAAAAGTCTTGAACAAGGGGCCAAAAGAGCGTCAGGATTTGTTCTTCTGAAAAAGTCTTGAACAAGGGGCCAAAAGAGCGTCAGGATTTTCTCTTAAGGGTCAAAAGAACGTCAGGATTTGTTCTTCTGAAAAAGTCTTGAACAAGGGGCCAAAAGAGCGTCAGGATTTGCTCTTAAGGGTCAAAAGAACGTCAGGATTTGTTCTTCTGAAAAAGTCTTGAACAAGGGGCCAAAAGAGCGTCAGGATTTGCTCTTAAGGGTCAAAAGAACGTCAGGATTTGTTCTTCTGAAATATGTCTTAAACCAGGGAATGGATCTTTTTACGGACCGTTTGCCTGCTATTCGAGGACATCTTGAGTAGTGTATGGATCATTTCTGACCCGTTGTAAGTTGTTGATATTGTTTTACCTGCATATAACTATCCTGCAAGGGAAATATTAGTTTATGCATTATGTATGCATGCATAGTATGATGCACCTAAGTAAATGTATTATGTACTTATGGATGTGTATGTTATGGTATGATGTAAATGATGTATGTATGCATCATGCAGCTTGAAGCGTCCGGCTATCTTCATATATCAACTGCTGGCCAGGGAAAATAAATCCTGATTTGTTGCTGAGGAATATGAGGAACTCGTCTTGTTTGATAATATAGTGAAGAATATGAGGAACTCGTCTTGTTTGATAATATAGTGAAGAATATGAGGAACTCATTCCCGTCTCGTTTGATAACATAGTATTCATAAACCTCCCGTCTTCGTTCGATAGTATGGTATCCAATACCTCCCGTCTTCGTTTGATAGTATGGTATCCAATACCTCCCATCTTTGTTCGTCGTACTCCTATTGAAGGAATAAATTCCCGACTATCCGTCTGAGGATAAAAGAGATGGATATAAATTCCAGGGGAGATGTGACTTGAAGTATTTATGAAGATGGATTTGCCCTACTGGGGGACTTGTAGTTGTCTGGTGGGGATGAACCGGCGAAGCTTCGTTGAATTCCTTCCCTCGTTCGTCCTTAGTAAATACTATTACTGCATTTTCATGCATTTCTGGTAAACATCAATCATATTAAGTATTTATGCATTTCTGGTAAACATCAATCATATTCAAAAGCATACATACATTCAAACACAACCAATGGACATTTCGCTTATGTAAATAGGGTAAAAGTAAATCTGGATTCAAAGATGGAATTTTATTTATATCACAAAGTGACCCGTACATAGGTAAGTTTGTACAAGGAGACAGAAATCCTAGTAAGAGGAATTCGTCGTAATATTTTTACAAAACAGAGAAAATCAGCTATGTGAGAAATAATCCTATTGAGTTTCAATTCTACTATTGCCATTATCTTCAAGTATCTCATCTTCTGCTGTCGAGACGGAAACGATTGGGTTGATCTTTATCTGTTCGAGCTTGAGTAAGTAGCACAACTGGTCGCAGTTTCATGGGTGATCCAAACGAGACATAGTCATACGCTTTAATCCCTAATTTTTGCCTGGATTGCCCTTTCAGGTTTTCAATCCACCGGGATACCCTTTTTTGCCCAAGCCGCCTTTTCAGGTTTTCGACTTTCCGGGTGTACATTTTATATATATATATCCCTAATTTTTGCCCTAACCCTTTTGGTTCGCCGGGATGCCCTTATTTTTGCCTAGGCCAGTCAACCTAGCGGGTCTCTTTTTATGCGTAGTATTTTTTAACTATGTCTGCGTTTACAGGCTGCGGGTAATCTTCACCATCCATAGTAGTAAGTATCATGGCACCTCCTGAGAATACTTTTTTGACCACAAATGGTCCTTCATATGTAGGAGTCCACTTGCCCCTAGGATCACCCTGTGGTAATATGATACGCTTGATTACCAAGTCACCAGCCTGATATACCTTTGGCTTAACCTTCTTATTAAAAGCCTTGATCATTCGTTTATGGTACATCTGACCTTGTCAAACAGCTGCTAACCTCTTCTCATCAATCAAATTTATCTGGTCAAGTCGAGTCTGAATCCACTCATCTTCATCCAAGCCTGCATCCTTCATAATTCTTAAGGAGGGAATCTGAACTTCAATGGGCAGAACTGCTTCCATACCATATACTAAGGAGAATGGGGTTGCCCCTGTTGAAGTACGTATTGTAGTACGATAACCATGAAGAGCAAATGGTAACATCTCGTGCCAATCTTTATAAGTGACAGTCATCTTCTGTAGAATCTTCTTAATGTTCTTATTAGCAGCTTCTATTGCCCCATTCATCTTCGGACGATACGGAGAAGAGTTGTGATGCTTAATCTTGAACTGCGTGCAGAGATCAGTAATCATAGTGTTGTTCAGATTAGAGCCATTGTCAGTAATAATCCTTTCAGGGATGCCATACCTACATATGAGATTATTCTTAATGAATCGAGCCACCACATTCTTAGTAACAGATGCCAATGAAGCTGCCTCTACCCACTTTGTAAAGTAATCAATAGCAACCAGGATGAAACGATGCCCATTAGAAGCAGTAGGTTTGATCTCGCCAATCATATCAATGCCCCACATGGCAAAAGGCCAGGGAGCAGTAAACACATTCAATGGTGATGGAGGTATATGTACTTTATCAGCATAGATTTGACACTTGTGACATGTTCTGGAATGTTGATAGCAGTTAGCTTCCATGGTAGACCAATAGTAACCTGCTCTCAATATCTTCTTTGCCATAGTATGACCACTAGAATGAGTGCCAAAGATCCCATCATGCATGTCTTCCATAATCTCAATTGCTTCCTTCTTATCCACACAACGAAGCAAAGTTGAATCATGATTGCGCTTGTATAAAATCCTATTACTCAAGAAGAACTTAGCAGAAAACCTCCTCAGAAACTTCTTATCTTTGACAGATGCCCCTTCAGGGAACTCCTGGGCTTCAAGATATCTTTTCACTTCATAGAACCAAGGTTTCTCCTCCGCTTCTTCAGTGTCAATCTTATTGTAGTATGCAGGCTTCTCAAATCTGTCAATAGTAACCTTGGGAGCCTCATCATCCCAGTTAATTTCAAACATGGATGCCATGGTGGCTAATGCATCTGCCAACTGATTTTCTCTTCGTGGAATATGTCCAAACGTAATCTCTTTGAAATGTGGGATCAAAGACAACACATGCTCTCTGTATGGAATGAGATTATCATGCTTGGTATCCCAATCTCCTTTGATCTGACTTACTACCAGGGCTGAATCTCCATACACGTCTAGGAACTGTATCTTCATATCAATGGCAGCTTTAATACCCAGGATACATGCCTCATACTCAGCCATGTTATTAGTACAATAGAAACAAAGTCTGGCAGTAATCGGGGTATGACAACCTTCAGGGGAACTGATCACAACACCAACACCATTACCAAGTGTATTAGAAGCTCCATCAAAAACCATAGTCCATCGGGATCCTTGTTCAGGTCCGTCATATTGTCCAGGTTCTTTAGTTATAATCATAATATCTTTATCAGGGAACTCAAAACTCATTGACTGATAATCATCCACTGCTTGATGAGCCAAATGATCAGCTACAACACTTCCTTTAATGGCCTTCTGAGTAGTGTACTGTATATCATATTCTGTTAAGATCATTTGCCATCTTGCTATTCTTCTGGAGAGAGCAGGTTTCTCGAATATGTACTTGATGGGATCCATCTTCGAAATCAATAAGGTAGTATGAGTCAACATATACTGTCTTAGTCGGCGAGCAGCCCATGCCAAAGCGTAGCAAGTTTTCTCAAGCAGTGAGTATCTTGTTTCACAGTCGGTAAACTTTTTGCTAAGGTAGTATATTGCCTGCTCTTTTCGACCAGACTCGTCATGTTGCCCCAAGACACACCCCATTGAGTTGTCTAACACTGTTAAGTACATAATCAAGGGTCTTCCATCAACTGGTGGCATCAAAATGGGAGGTTCTAGAAGATATCTCTTGATTTAATCAAAGGCAGTCTGGCATTCATCATTACATTCCATCACCTGATCTTTCTTCAACAACTTGAAGATTAGCTCACAGGTGGCAGTTAATTGGGAAATAAATCTTGCAATGTAATTCAATCGTCCCAAGAAACCTCTGACTTCCTTCTCAGTACGGGGAGCTGGCATCTCTTGTATCGTTTTTACTTTCGCAGGATCCACTTCAATACCTTTTCCACTGACAATGAAACCCAGGAGTTTACCAGATCTTACTCCAAAAGTACACTTGTTTGGTTTCAATCTCAACTTGTATTTCTTCAACCTCTCAAACAACTTATGCAAATGTTCAAGATGTTGTTCTTCATTCTGGGACCTGGCTATCATATCATCCACATATACCTCTATCTCATGATGAATCATATCGTGAAACAAAGCCACCATAGCACGTTGATATGTTGCCCCGGCATTCTTCAAACCAAATGGCATCACTTTATAGCAAAAGGTGCCCCACTGTGTAACGAATGTTGTCTTCTCCATATCTTCAGGCGCCATCTTAATCTGATTGTAACCAGAGAAACCATCCGTGAAAGAGAATACTTTATGCTGAGCAGTGTTGTCTACCAGAACATCAATATGAGGAAGTGGAAAGTCATCTTTGGGGCTGGCCTTGTTCAAATCCATGTAGTCTACACACATACGTACTTTACCATCTTTCTTAGGTACCGTTACCACATTTGCAACCCATTGAGGATAAGAAGTCACAGCTAAGAACCCTGCATCAAACTGTTTCATTACCTCTTCCTTAATCTTCTCTGACATCTCAGGACGCATGCGACGAACCTTCTGCTTCTTTGGACGACAATCTTCTTTTACTGGTAATCGGTGAACCACAATGTCTGCATCCAACCCTGGCATATCTTCATAGGACCAAGCAAAGATCTCCACATAATCATGTAACATCTGAATCAATCTGCTCTTGACACTATCCTCTAATTCAGCCCCTATCTTGACCTCTTTCCTGTTTTCTTCAGTTCCCAGATTCACAACTTCGATTGGCTCTTCATGTGGCTGTATAGCTTTCTCTTCTTGTTGTAACAACCTAGCAAGCTCTACAGGTACTTCACAATCGTCCTCATTTCCATCTTCAGCTTGATAGATCGGATTCTCGAAATTATAATTGGCAATAGTAGAACTGTTATCAACAGGATCCAGAGTGGATGAGGATCTACATTTTAGTGATGTGGGTGTGTGTAAGAACACATAGCTAATAAAACAAAAATAAAAGAAAAGAAAGACAAGGAACACAATATTTACGAAAACGAAACGTCCACTGATTTTTATTGAATGAAGTATGCAAATGAAATGACATCCCGAAACAAGCATACCATTGTGCCCCGGGTAAGGCACAAGGCTTAAGAGTTTAATTGTTCAAAAATTACAAACTTAAAAGTAACAACACAGTAATAGTATTTACTCCTGACTAAAGAAGATAGGAATAACATCTTCAGCTTTCCAATTATTGAGCCCAGCACCCACAGTAGGAAAAATCCAAGAATCCAAGTTGTAATCTTCATCATAGTCACCTACAGCATTGATCTGATCTTTCATGACTCCCTGATTGGTGATACGAACAGCACGAGCACGACGAACAGTCTTCTGGGACTCTGCAGTGAAACCTAAACCAAATTTGTCAGACTTGTAAGGGATGTCAGGAAGCTGACCCCAAATAGTACAACCACCTTCATCCACCATAGCTCTAGCATCTTTAAGGGAAGCCATCGTAGGAGGTACTCTGGTGACCACAGGAACTTTCTTGACAACAGGAGGAGCTTCATAATTATTAACAACCCAAGGAACTACTTCGAATGTCTGGCACGGAGTTTCAACATATTCACCTTCCACTTCAATATATTTAAAGGTATTCACATGGCTAACTATATATCCTTCCTCTCTGTAAACAGTGACAATTTTTCCTTCTACTGGATATCTCAGCTTCTGATGTAAGGTGGAGGTTACAGCACCTGCCCCATGGATCCAGGGACGCCCAAGCAAACAAGAATACGAAGGACGAATATCCATTACATAAAAAGTAGTATTGAAGACTTGAGAACCTACTTTTATTGGGAGATCAATTTCTCCATGCACCATTCTTCTCGAGCCATCAAAAGCTTTCACTACTATATTACTGGATTTCAACACAGCATCTTCAGGACTAAGCTTATTCAGAACTTCTTTAGGCAACACATTCAGTGAGGAACCATTGTCTATTAACACATGTGACAGGGTAGTGCCCCTGCATTCAATAGAGATATGTAGAGCCCTATTATGATCCCTCTTGGCAGGAGTCAAATCAGCATCGGAGAAACCTAACCCATTATCATAGGTCAAGTGTGCAACACAATTTTCAAATTGGTCTACAGGAATCTTATTTGGTACGTGAGCAGTCTTCAAGAATTTAATCAAGGCTTTGGCATGAGCCTCAGAACACAACAATAAAGACAACATAGAAATCTTGGAGGGAGTATGCCCCCATTGATCAACAATGTCATAATCACTCTTGCGAATGATCTTCAATACTTCTTCCATCTGCTTAGAAAGATCATCAGCAGCCGGTACATCAGTTTGTATAGGTTCAATAACAGGACCTTTGCCCCGAGCATCAGCAGTTGGAGTAACTGTATTCTTGGAGGTAACTGGTGGAGAGAAAACTCTTCCACTTCGTGTGATCTTACTAGATCCAGCAATATTATCAACATCCAGATTTTCATCAACAATAGGTGCATCAGCTAAGGATTCCTGCTTGACACTATGAATATAAACATCGGAGCCATAATGCCAAGGCACCGCCTTATCAGAAGTATATGGAATAGGACCCGGAGTGGTAATGATCATAGGAGCCACTCTAGCTTCAGCAACAATCTTCACAGGACCTTCAGCAGTAATTTTAATTGGACCCTTACGAGTGATTTTTACAGGTCCCTTGGAAGTAATCCTTACCGGCACTTTATCAACCATATCCACCTCTTCAACCTTCGCACCTTTAGTTATATGTTCAACCATGCTCTCCACAGAAGGTGTCCTCTCAAACAATATTGTGTAATTATCCATGAGGCGTTGAATTCCGTCCTTCAATCTCCAGCAACTATCCGGCTTATAAGCACAATATAAACAATCTTCATGACAACCTGGAAAGAACCCAGCTTGTACCAACTTCTTCTTAATAACAGACAATGGTGTGGTTACATCTGCAACTGAGGAAATATGTGAAACTTCATCAATGGCATTAACAGTCTTTTCATGATTTGGCATGGGAGCAGTAATCACATTTGGAGTACCCTGAGGGTCAAACTCAATCTCTCCAGCATCAATCATATCTTGAATTTTATTCTTCAATATCCAGCAACTATTGATATCATGTCCCTGACAATTTGAATGATATGCGCATCGTGCATTAGGATTGTACCTGGGAGAGGTAACATTGGGATTCTGAGGAGGGTCCCTCAAAGTGATGAGCTCACCCTTCAACAAGTGTTGCAAGGCTTGGGCCAGTGACATGTTGAGCTTAGTGAACTGCCTTCTAGGCCTCTGCTGATTTCCCTGTGGTGGCTCTGGTGTTGCAGGAGTAGGGTTAGAGATATGAACTGCACTCACAGATTGGTGCCTCCTATTACGATCAGATTGACCATAAACAGCATTCGACTCTTTCTTCCCACTAGGGGGCTTCTTTGTAGTACTGGATGAAGAAGCACCCATTTGGATCTTGCCACTCCTTATACCACTTTCTACGCGCTCTCCTGTCATTATCAACTCAGTGAAGCCAGATGATGAGTTTCCAATGAGATGACTATAAAAAGGACCATTTAACGTACACATGAACATATCCACTAACTCCCTGTCAGTTAGAGGAGGTTGTACCCTTCCAGCCAAATCTCTCCACTTCTGGGCATACTCCTTGAAATTTTCTTTAGCACCCATAGACATGCTTTGTAGTTGCATGCGAGTAGGGGCTAGGTCAGCATTGTATTGATATTGCTTATAAAAAGCCTCAGCAAGATCATTCCAATCACGGATGTTGACACTCTCCAACTGATAGTACCATTCCAACTGAGCTCCAGATAAGCTCTCTTGGAAGAAATGGATCCACAACTTCTTATCAGCAGTATGGGGTTGGATTCTCCGGACATAAGACCTCAAATGCAGCTTGGGACAAGAGACACCATCATACACTACAAAAGCAGGAACCTTGAAACCAATGGGTATGACCACCCCAGATATCAAACTCAGGTCTTCAAAATCTAGACCAGAAGACTTTTGCAATTCCATAGCATCCATTTTATCCACCAGCATTGTGAACTTATCTTCATTAGGATCATGATAGTAGTTAGCCTCAGAATCAGAATCCCCCATAGTATTGTGGAGACTGCCTCCCTCTTTCTCAGACTCCTCAGACTCATAATCTTCAACCTGTTCTTTGGTCTTGACAGGACCTCTGAACCTTCTTCCCATGTTGATCAGGCCTCCTGACCTTCTAGTCTTCTTAGTCTTCTTGGCCAGCAGTGTCTTCAATTCATCCTGCCCCTTTGACAAGTTCAGGATCATCTCTTGGAACTGTGCATTTTGTGTCTGGAGATCTTTAACTGTTTGTTCAAGAGCCATTGCTGAAATAAACAGCGAGAAGATAAGAAACCTGTGCACAAGAAACCTGTGATGCAATGATATGGTGTATAAATGCGTATGCGATGTTTTCAGGGACCGCAGGATTTAAATTTGCTTAAATAATCAAGAAAGTAAACTTTTATTAGTAATAAATTTGTTTGCCCCTTGGGCTTACAATAAGAATGAAATGAAGTAAATACAAAAGATGGGGTTTTAAGTCTCCCATGGACGTTTCCTTTTTGTGTTGAGGTATGAGTTAAGATTTCTCTCCTCGTGAAGTTGCTTTGTTAGCTCCAGGATTCTTTCTTGACTTGCTTTGTAATGAGCCTCGAAAGTATCCCTTTGCTCCTTCAACTGGATCCAGGACCTCTGTAAGTCTTCCATGTCAGTGGGCATGTCTGGGTGAAGGATGGTATAAGAGGTATCTCCTTCAGCAACAGGCTCCATAGTAACTGGCAGGATGGCAGGATATGGCATCATCAGAGTCTGAGCACGAGATCGCACCCATCTGAGGTAAGCTTCCATAGGAATAGTGTACTTGGGCTCCAGAGTCTTGTTGTCAACCTTGTTCACTTTTCCCCATGCTCGTATGAACCTTTGACGGTAACCTTGCAGATCGTTGTCGTAGTCAAACGCAATACCTTGAATCAACATGTCATGAGGACCATCACTCCGAGCGTAACCAAACTGTCGTAAAGCTAAGGAAGGGTTTTAAGTAATGCCTCCTCTTATGCCTAGAAGTGGCACATTAGGAAACTCCCCACAACGGTTAATGATAGTGACATTCTCCATAGATCTGGAGCACCAATGGATATCTGAATGAGAGAGCGACATAATCCTCTTGGACCACCTGAACCCTTGTTCATTCTTCATCACTGAGCGAGGAAGGTGAGAAATAAACCACCTAGATAGTAGAGGTATGCAGCATATCAAAGCTCCTCGTGCCTTCGTAGTACGGGTATGAAGAGAGTGTAAGATGTCTCCAAGTAATGTAGGCACTGGGTTATGAGTCAGAAATATGTTGATGGCGTGTACGTCTATGAACTGGTCTGGATTGGGGAACAACACTAAGCCATAGATTAATAGGGCTAAGATTTCCTCAAAAGCATCATAGCTCATAGCCTTCAAGAACACTTGAGCCTTCTCTATCAACACCTTAGCAAGAATACCCTTAACTCCGTTTCTCGTTTCTAGAACAATGTCTGACTTCTTCAGATGTAGAGCTGCAGCAATGATTTCAGGTTTAGGCTCTTTCTCCAAGCCTGTGAAGGGTTTCTGATCAAGAACAGGTATACCCAGAAGTTTGGAGAACTCTTCCATTGTAGGAACTAGTTGATAGTCAGGAAATGTGAAGCAATGATGTTTAGGATCAAAGAACTGAAACAGGACACTCATCATGTCTTCATTGAACCCTGAGGTGACTAGATCCAATAGGTGGCCATGTATTTTGATGAACTGGGAGTTTTCAGAAACTTGAGAGACCAACTCCTTAAGCTTAGGAGGTATTCCTACAAAGTTGATCCTGATAGTGTTTCTATGAGCAGAAGCCATGACCTGCAACAAAGAACAAAGATAAATCCTTTGGTACTTGAAATGGTTAGTGAAAATGTTATGCTTATGATGCATGATGATGTCATGATTTTATGTTCAATCACAAACATGTGGCACACACAAACAAGTCACACAATAGCCCTAGGTTTGAAGGCTTGCATGAGGTTTAAAGGTAAGTACCCTTCCCTGAAGTTTAGTGGGTTCATCCTGTCCTACAAAGTAACCAGGTTCTAAGGGATCTCAATATCATTGATCCTTCACAAGGGTGGTTGTTCAGTAGGCAAATTACTTGCCAACCAAAACCCTCCAAGTTTAGAATCTCAATGAGTGTAGCATCGAGTATCAACCAACTTCAGTCTTCACCAAATCCGGATATCTCACTACTTTTCTAAAGGTCATGATGGGATAACTAGGGTTCTAAAAGTTAGTTAGTGCATTGACAACATATGGCAGCCTCATATTATCCTCAACTTGACTTAAGGAACATAAGCACCAACCAAGAAGTCACACTAACTATGGCCACCAGATCAACCATATCGGTATACGCCGTACAGTTTCCTTGGTCTATTGCCATTTACCTAAGGTACACTATATCCGGATTAGGATCTTTCACACATAAGAGCACCCAACAGATAAGTATAAAGCAAACAAGGCAAACACGGTGGGAGAACTGGCTTTAGTTAAATGTTGCGGATAGCAAGAGTCGTCACCGACTTTTATTTTATCCAAAAGGAAAGGGCATAAAAGAACAGGAAAGACCTTAAAAGATTTTTGGGTTCGGGGGATAGGTTATGT
Organism: Lathyrus aphaca; assembly: GCA_963966055.1. Classification (NCBI taxonomy): domain Eukaryota; kingdom Viridiplantae; phylum Streptophyta; class Magnoliopsida; order Fabales; family Fabaceae; genus Lathyrus; species Lathyrus aphaca. The sequence goes on from OZ014522.1 coordinate 326,305,204, forward strand.
AAAGGGAAGGTGTTAGCACCCTTTACATCCATGGTTATCCATGGGCTCTTAGTTACTTAGCTCACTTTAAATTGTTTTGAGAAGTGTAATGTGTGATTAAAAAATTTCTTAAGTACTTTATAATGATCCATGTACGGATATATATAAAGCCTTTGTTTTGAAAATTTGTTTGAAAATGTGAAGTGTTTTGAAATGTTTTGAAAAGGTGAGCAAGTACATAAGAGGAACCTACCCTAAGTTAAATCTTTTCTGTTCTTAAATATCCTTTAAGTGGTAAGACTATCCCTATTATTAAGGAATAGGTAGTCATTACCTTGGATGTGTAAGGGAAAAGTGAAGGGACAACTGTTATTAGGCAACTGTAAGGTGTATTTAGCAATTTGAAGGGACTTATCATCTTTATTCGAAAGGGATAAGATCATTTACGAAGGCAACCATGGAGGGACTTGATCTAATTATCTTTTAAGGGACTAGATGATATAAATAAATGAAGGGACTTTGCTTTACACCTTACTTGACCTTTTTGTTTAGGCAACATGAGAGGTATCCTTAAAAATGTGAGATGGCGGTCCAGGATCGACTTACGGGTGTGTGTGTACAAATTCAAGTATTTATCTTACAAATTAGTGATCTAAATTCAATTTTAAATACAAACATGTTTACACTCCCTATTTTACTAACCATGGCAATTAAAAATAAATAATAAGAATAATTCTACAAGTATTACATAATTGGCACAATTACATTATAAGAATAATAAAATAATTTAAATAAATAAGCATATAATAAATAAATAAGTAAATTGGTTAGTAATAATAAACAAAAAATAAATATAAGAAGGTTAGTATAACAATATAATATAGAAACAAATTAAAAGTTCAAAATTAAATAAATAATTATTTTTAAGAATTTTAATAAAAGAAATAAATAAATAATAATTATATACTAATAAATATAACTAATAGTCCTACTAATTTAATTTTATATACATATTATAAAAATATATTTGTTAATTATAATTAAGTAAACATATAAAAAATTAGAAATTAAACTCATAAAATAAAGTTAGGGTTTTTAATTGTTTAGAAAAAAAATAAATTAGGGTTAACTACTTAATCTAAATTATTTATGTATATAAACAAACTACATATAATAATTATAAAATAAATAGATATAATTAAAATTTACAAACAAATATATTAAGATTTATAAGATAATTAGGGTTTATAAAAAAATTAGGTTTTTTACATATAAAATTTTAGGGTTAATTATTTAATCCAAGCCTAATTAAATTATTTATCTAAAAAAAACATATAACATTAATAATATACAATAAAATAAATATTAAATAATTTTAGGAATAAAGTTTAAATTTTTAAAAATATAAGTTTTTGAATTATATACAAGAAAATAATATAACAATTTTATTTTTAACATTTATCATTTATTAAATTAATTATAATATAAACAAAAATCAAATAAAATAAAATAAAGTGAGAAAAAGAACTTACCTGGGGTTGGGATTCGAACCCAGGCCCTAGGCTTCACATCTCTAAGACCAACAAGCCAACCACTGGACCAGCTGCGTGCTGGTGATAGACAAACATCATAATTTTGTTTTATTCTAATCCTGCAAAACAAAAGAAATTGAAACAAAAAATTGTTCCTGGCTGGATTCGAACCCAGGCCTTACAACATATACTGCGCGCATCAAAACCACCAGGGCACTCATGCTCTTTGAAACATAAACGCAAAACAAACAATATAAAATAAGTTAACTTTTTGAATCTTGGATTTCGCGCCAACAGACTTCATCTTCTTCGTTTTACCTGCGAAAACACTTGCGATTTTTCCTACGCATTTACCTGCGAATTTTCAAAACCAGAATCCTACGTTTTTTGAAACATCATGAAAACCATCATAATAATAAAAATCAATAACCCAGATCAATTGCTTATAGTTTATATGTTATAGCCATGTCTTTAGAATGTCCAAAAACAATGTAAAACGTAAAACCCTAAAGTGATGGCCGAAACCCTAATAATGGCATCTATTGTATTCGTCCATGGTTCTTCACAAAAACAATCCAGAAATCATCTATGAGCATCAACAAACATTAGTATATAATCAAAACTCATTATAAATAGGTAAATTCAATGAATCGAAGAAAAATAGATTAAGGGCATGTATGCTTCGGGTTATGCAAATGAGGATGAATCAGAGGCATGTAAGGGGTGGTTTAGATTCAGGGAAGCTCAAGGAAGCTTGTGGTATCTTTAGAATACCTTGAAACCTCTTCTAGGAATGAAACCGAAAATTGATTTTTGATGTATTTTGTGAAGTTTGAAATAGGTCTTAGAGGCTGCAAAAACTCGTGTCTTTGGTTGTGATATGTTCCTCTATATGTAGTGAATCAAATTAGGTTAAAAAGTGTTATGGTTCTTTGGATTTTTGGATCATTTGAATATTGAGAAAGATATGTCATAAAATTTGAATATTATTTGATCTAACATTGCTATTTTGGGACAATCTTCATAACTTGTGTATCAATCTAATCCAAATAATGTTTATGACTTTCTAGAAGCAAAATCCTTTTTTAAATATTTGATTTTATATTTTATTTCAATTTAAATGGTATTTTAATGAATAAAATTCAAATAAATATGAAATAAAAAAATAAAAATCAGAAAATAAGTGGGTTGGGTCGTGCTTGGTGTTTTTATAAAGATGGGATGGAAATTTGGTGGGCTCATTTAGCAAAAATTTGATTTAAGGCCTAATTTGCTTCATAAACTTCCCTAAAATTTCCCAACTTTGCAAGGGCACAAATCCTTCAATTTTAAGGCTATGAGGGTGTTCTTGGACATTTTGGAAAGCTTAAAGAGTCCTCTAACCAACCTCATTGGTTTCATGTCCATATCTTTTACCATTCTCAAATTATGCCCTTTTGAAGTTGTTGACTTTCAAAAGGACCTATAATGTCTTAGCTCATACCTTCCAAATGAAGCATTTTTGGGCTTGGGTTGTGAGACACAAAGTTGTAGAGAATTAAATTTCCTTAAAAATGAGCTTTGTATGGAAAAAATTTGATGAAGCATGTGAAAGTTATGGCTGGTCAAAGTTCAGTTGACTTTTCCTATGAAAACCCTAATTTAGAAATTCCTGATTCTTGATGATCTGAAATCTCCTTGATGAATCATGATCAACTCTTGATCAAATCATGAATTTTACTTCATATACTTGATGTTGGCAAAAAATCATGAAGTTTGACTTTGGTTTGACCATAGTTGACCTCAGTTTGACTTTTTAACTTCTTTGACTGATTTTAACCTATCTGATCATCTGACTAAGCCAACCTTTGGGAAAAGTCTTGAAACTTATCATGGGGATTATTGAACACATATAAGATGTTATGAAGCTCACTTGAAGTCTTGGAAGTCCATTTATCCTGATTAAAGTCAAAACCCTAGTTTAGGATGCATTGCTTAGGAGGATGCATTGTCTGAGGGAATTGTCAAACTTGTCAACCAATTGTGAACCTTGTGAACCTTGTGAACCTCATGAGATGTCTTGGTACACAATGACTTGTCTTGTGGAGGGCAAATTTTGGGGTGCAACAGGTACCAATCAAACTTTGAGCCTATATCCTTTGTTTCTATAAATGTGAACCAGGACATGATACAACTTTTGAAAGACCTAATTGAGGCAGGATTTATTTTGAAACCATACTACAAAAAGGTTGCGCAAACTGACTCCTAAATGATTTGTTAATCTTCTCCTTGTTGTATTACAAATCACCAGTTAAATTAGCACTACGTTTGGACAATTGATCCATTCGTCACACACTATCACATCATTCAATAAATTATTTTTTTCAAAACTTGCATGAATATTGCATTAAAATTACCATTTCTGAAAAATCAAATTTTAATTGCAAGTCAATATTTAACATCAAAGAAATTCCAAACAAGAAAAGGTTAAAGAGGAGCTTGAGCATTTGTTGGTGCTGACTTGAATCAAGATCACTCCTAACCCTATGGAGAAGGTGTATGACGTTCAATTGTTGTGTTGACCTGAAGACTGGTTGGTCAGAAACCAAATCCAAGCATCAGACTATCTCAATTATCAGCCTATCTGGGGCAAATAATTCGTGATCAGCTAATTCAGGGAAAGTCCTTCCGAATGATCAGATAGGGGAAGCTCCCCTTGAGATCTAGATACTGGGGCAAATACAACCCTCGAGTCGATATCATTGTCTTTTCGTCCCTCGTGTCGATGTCGTTGCTTTTGCTTTCTTGACCCTCAAGTCGATATAGTCCATTTTTCTTTCTCAACCCTCGAGTCGGTATTATTACTTTCTCGGCCCTCTAGAAGATGTTGTTGCTTTTGTTTTCCCGGCCCTCGAGTCGATATCATCCATATTGCTTTCTTGACCCTCGAGTCGGTATTGTAGCTTTCCCAGCCCTCGAGTTGATATCATCCATTTTGCTTTCTCGACCCTCGAGTCGGTATGGTAGCTTCCTTGACCATCGTGTCAATATTGTCACTTTTGTTTTCTTGACCCTCGAATTGATACCCATAAGTCTTTTCACCGTTGCTTTAAAACCACTAAAAAATCGAAAAGTCCACTCGTGATGTGGCACCTTTCAAAAGTCCACTCGTGGAGTGGCATCTTTCCAAAGTCCAATATCATTGGCATACCTCCAAAGTCCACCCGTGGAGTGACATCTTTCCAAAGTCCAATATTATTGGCAACTACCAAAAAATATATTTGTAACATATCCAATCATTTGCATTGTCACATGCATGACATGCATCATACATAACTCTCTTGCCCGAAAGCAAGAATATCATCAACATAAATAAATCATTCGCATCAATTTTACAAAAAATTACATCATATGAATCATTGTGCATCACGCAATACATAATATCCATACGAAACATATCATAAAAGGATCCAGGACATGCATCTCAGACAATCCTCTTTCAAAATCGGCAGTATTTCTCTAAAAATAGCTAATACCCTGCATATGCTCACGGAATTCATATTCCCCCAGCAATTCATTTCTCAACTTTATGGTTGATAATGATGATCCACAACACCTTCACCGTTGTTTCTCCCCAAGCAGAGGTTATCCTAAAAAGTATCTTTTGAGCTTTTCCTCTGCAGAACGTGGCCAACATACTTTCTCCAAGAATAATTCTTGTTGAACTGGTTTCCCCAACAGCTCATTTGTTTCGAGATTTTGCCTTGGCATTCTCCAAAGAACCTTAATTGATAAGTTACTGCTTCTTAAGACCCAAAGAATCTCATGTTTTGTTAAGATATTGTCCCCGAAGAACCTTAATTCATAAGGGACTGCTTCGTGTGACTTAGAGAAATTTCATTCAGTAAATTAAGATACTTCTTTGTTAGTTCAAAGAATCTCAGACATTATGTACAATCTTCCATCTCATCCTCACGTCTCTTTTTATTGCATTGCATTTTATTTCTTGTCGAACAAATTTTAGGGTCTTCTTATATCTAATTGACTTCTTGTGTCCAAGGCAATTAGATAAGGGCATCTGTCATACCCCCAAATTTGTCCTACCTTTTTCAATTTTATTTCTGAAATATTATTTGGTCTATGGCCATGACCTTTTAAGAATTAATTCATAAATCATGTGATCATACTCATTATGCCTACAAGTTGGTGTAGGTGCATCAACATGGTCTAAGGTTTTTTTTATTTATTTATTTAATTTGAGCAAAACCTTCTAGAACTTTTTCTCATTCTTGGGCCATCTTTGAATCAATACTTTAAAGATATATTAGAGGGGGTTTTGTGATTATAGCTCGCTAAAGTCAGGATTTTGGTTTTGGTTTATTATGATTATAAGTTGTTTTTAAGGAAATTGTACATGGATCCCAAACTGGATTGCAAGCTGTTATTGTAAGGCTAGTAATCAACTTTACGCTTTGTCTTGGTTTCATCAACATATCTCTACTATTTTGTTAAGCTCCAAATTGAATAAAATAAAATGGTGGCTTCATTCATGATTAAGTGGTTGATGGCGGTGGAAAAGAATTCAAGTGCATGTTCGTTTAAGGGAGGCGCCATTCCATGAATATGGTATAGGGAATCATCACGTTGAAAAATAAAACTTGAAGATTCTAAGATTTGAATTCAAAATCATATTTGATACAAGGTTCAAGATTGGATGCCAAGTATTATATACACCAAACTATCATCAAGTTGATACAATAACCATTTGCTAAGATTTGGATACGATCACAATTAGGCCTAGGAGAATAAACCTTAATCCTACAAGAGACATTCAAGGATATAAATTTAAAGTCTACAAGATAGATACAAGCTTTAATGTTACAAACAAATATCCTAATGGATTATGTGAACCAAGCTTATCAAATACGAGCTTCATATGTCAAAAATCCTCATTGCAAGTATCATCAATCCAAGCTAAATTCATTTTTCGTACCAATTTTCACCAAAGAAACAAAATCACAGTTTACTCCTCTTCATGACATCCTTATTACTTGCACCAAATCAAAGGTCATGTGTTAAGTAATGTGACATAAAAGGAAGGTTGAGCAACAGAGGCCATGATCAGAACTTGGTTTTTTTAATTGTTGTATGTTGGTTCGTTGGGCCATCATACCGGTGACATGTGTGTCCATTGGGACACCTGTCACCGGTCAATCCTTTGTCATCATATGTGCCCCCTTGTATGCCTACCATGCACCCTTATGTTTGTAACCCTTAGATCTTAGATCGTAGTCTAGATAAGAGGTATGTTGATCAGATGGTGTTGATTGTCTGAGAAGATAAGAGTTTATAGTACCTAGGAGTCCATCGTGGACTCCCACCCAACAATTGTGCTTTATGATGATGAGCTTTGCTTCTAAACCTGGCCCATTAATTCATTTTATTAGTTTTTTTACCTATTTTTTTTTACTTTTTTTTTCTTATTATAATTAAAACCAAAATTCTAAAATTCCAAAATATATTTTGTTTATTAATTATTTTAAATAATATTGTTTAATTTAATTAATTAATTAATTAATTAATTAATTTTATTAAGTAAATCTATTTAATTTAGTTAATTAATTACCTTTTGATCGATTTTATTCGTATGAGGTATGCTTATGTATTGTTCAATATTCCTTGCTCATTATTTAGTTGTATGATATTGATGTGTGACTTGTATGAACTTGAATGTTGTTCTCGCATTACGACTATATTTTGTCAAGTAAAATACGAATACACGCACACTAAGAATAATCGTTTCAAAGATAATTAAATCTCTTGGTCCAACACCAAGTAAATATTTACACACACTTCACTTCATACACTCACGTAAGTCGGTCATTTTTATGATCGTCATATGCACAACTTTACGTCACACTTCATCAACTCATTTCAATACAAATCAATGCACCGTGTTTGTTTTCTATAGCATAGTTACTCAATCACAACACTTGATCCACATATCAAGTTCTAAACCCTAAAACTCAAAAACAAACATGTTTTGTTTATCAAAAATCTTTCAAAACTAAATAACGGAAGAACTGAGTTCTGGAGTCTAACATTCCTTGAATTCTTGAATTAAATGCACTTGAGGCTTGCTCCATGAGTTGTATTTCATTCTCTCTTTCGTCTCTAAAATACACTCAACCATCAACCCTAAACAAATACAGATAATCAGTTCTAACTCAAACCCAACACAAATACTCAAACCATTTTTCATAATCAAATCACGAAAGAACTGAGTTCTGGAGTCTAGCGTTCCTTGAATTCTTGAATGAACGCTCCTGAGGCTCGCTCCATCGGATGTGATTCATTCAAACTTTCATCCTCAAAACATATAACTATTACATATCAAATAACGAAAGATCAGTGATACTCATCATCAACATTAGATTAGGGTTTATTTCCTCAACCATCTGGCCATCAAGAGTTTCTTTATGAAGAATGGCACTAGGACGTCTTATCACCCAATGGATTCCATCATTGTTTAAAGTGAAAGTTTCAAAAGAAATATTAGCTTCTACATTTTCAATAAGGTTTAGCATTTCATCAATTGAGGATCGTTGGGTACCAAGGTGTTCTTCTGAGGCTCTATCCTTATCATGTCCAAGGATTCTAAGTAATGAGGGAGGTGAGCAAGGTCATTGGCAATATCTGTTGGTAATCGTGAAAGTTTGATACGGATTAGAGAGTCGTATGGAAGATGTGGCTCTTGAAAAAGTTAACTTGGGTTTATAGATTTCAGTGCAATTAGAAGCGTTCATGCGGTTTGTTTGAGTTCAAGTTATCGAGGCAAATACTACATCACTTTTTTTTCTATCCATTTTATTTTCTCAACCTATATCCATATCCATTTATAAAGTTTTTTCTTATCCATTTTCAAATACAATCCATAAACCAATATACAATTCATTTCTAACCACTTATCTTAAACCAAAAAACATTACCTTTTTATCCAATGACCAAAATATGTTAATTAATTCAATAACCTTCCAATCCAAGTATTCATTTCTTAATAACCATTCAATTCGTTTGACATTCATTTCAAATCTCAAGTAATTGCCTAAGAATCATTTTTTGAACTTGTTGGTTTACCCGATTATCCAATTACTCATTTCCTATCCATTAACCATGTCATATCCATTTCACACCATTATATATATATATATATATATATATATTTTAAGTATGAACGAAAAATATACAAATCATATTTTTATGGCCCATTTACAACCAAAACCTGTCATTTTTTTGTTTAGCCCATTCGTTACACAAATGTTCTGCCAAGGAATAACTTATTGAGGCCCGTTAGCACACACTTAGCCGCTTGTTTTTCAAATCAGTACTCCCGCCAACGATTCCAAATCCTACAGTGATATTTCCTGCACCAATCTCTTGGAAAACAATCGACATCTCCACTTGTGGGCTTAAAATATGAAGCCTAGGATGATTCAAAACTAAGGAGAGGATTCAGATACTCCTCAATGACAAAATCGTCAAAGAAGATCAATACAATATACCAGAAGGAAAAAACTAAAAAAAAAATAATAATAATAACAAGATTGATTCTTATAAGCAAGGTCAAGAAACAAATGATGCAGAAAAATTCCAATAGAAATTTCAAAGTATATTAAATTACATTTACAATAACAGAAAATTATATAAAAAAATCCTAACAAATATTTTCCTATTTTTTTCTTCATGCTGATTCAGAGAAAAAAAAGAGACTTCAGCCAGCTCCTCAAAACTTCAATGAGCCCCACCATCAATAGAGAAGTATGTTACACAAAAACAAGAATATTGATGACTCACCTCAAATCTTCATCGAGTTCCATTACTACTTTGAACCTGCAAAGCAAAGAGAACCAGAAACAAAGGATGTAAACAGGTCTGCACCAAGGAAAATGGAAAAAGGGAAGTATAACTTTAGTTCATTTTTAACCAATCTTGAATGAACTTAAACTAACTTTAACCAATCCTAACTGAATCTCAACAGAAAGCTAACCGATTTTTTACCCGATAAATCACCATCTGTCTTCTATAAAAAAAACAGAAACTGGCTGCATAGGGGGCTCTCGGAATTTTCGATTTCCCTTCCTCAAATTCATCCTTCTTCTTCTTCAAACTTCACTTCCACATTCTTCAAAATTCACCTTCACTCTTCTTCACACTACATCTTCATCTCTCTGAATCTTCCACTTCAAATACTCACCACCATCTTTCCATTTCCAAGATCCTCATTCTCTCCACATTTTCTTCAATCTGCAACTGTTTCTTCATTCATCATCTCTCTCATATCTCACCTCATTCTTTCTTCAGCCTCCACCATATCTTCACTCTCCCTTCAACTCTCATCAATCTTCATCATTTTCCCTCAGATCTTCTTCAAGCTTCAAGCATCCTTGCAAAATCAATAACAAAAACACAGCAGGATCAATCACAGAAATGCAGCCAAAGCCTCAACATTTTCCTTTAAACCAGTCTGAATAAAAGTTGCATCAATCTCGTTGCAAGTTATCACCTTAACAGCAACAAATCTTCTCCCTTCGCGAGTTTGTCAAAGCTTCAGCAACATCGTAAAGCCTTCAGTGACTTGAAGCCAAATCTCCATCAAAGAAATCTGCAACCATTCAACGACATTCAGCATCAATACGCTCGAACATTTCATATTCAAAATCGAGAAGAATAGAGGATCGAAGACACAAAATCGTGAAGGAATCTCATATTACCTGAGTGTTGATCTTCTGAGAGGTAGGCGAATCCCTTTATATTCTTTAAGAATCCGTTTTAAATTTGTTCAGTTTCTGTTATTCTTGATCCCACCGTTTGAGCGGATTGTTGAAGAAACTGTCTTCGGATTTAGATAGAGGAAAGAAAAAGAGGAGGTGTTTGTGTTAGAGATTGACGGTTTTAGAGAGGCTCATCGGAAGATTTAGGTCGCCGTCGCCGCCGCCGTGAGGAAATGTTAGGGTTTGAAGATGAAGGAGAAAGGATGTCTGTGTTAACATTGAGAGAGAGATTTGTTTTTATCGTTTTTTATTATTGGTTATAAACATAGGGTTATTTTCATAATTAATGCTGAGTTGATTTTGTTTAAATGATAATCAAACTTATAAATCACTAATTTCATTTTAAATGATTAATTTTATTATAATAAAATCTGATTAATGTACCATTGAATCCACCGCCCAAGATTGGAAGGGGATAAGGTTTGGTTTTGGAGGTCCAATCCGGCGGTGACACTTGTCACCGTCCGGTTGGACCACCTATCCAATCCCATGCGAACCATCCCACCATAACTACGATACACCCTCAGCCCAGGCGCCTCCTGGGCCTAAAACAATTGCTATCCACACCCCCAACGCAGGCCCATGTGGCATTTTTTACTAAAAATATTTCTATTCCTACCCCTCCCCCCTCTATTTTACATCTATTTTAATTTCTATTGTTATACCTTGTGATTTAAATCAATAAAAAATACCAAAAAACATAAGAAAAATCCCCAAAAATTAGGATATAATTTTAACTCAATTTAGAAACATTCCCAATTTTTACTTTCTGAATTTTTGCATTTTTCAATTTAATTTCGATTTTTTACTTTTATTGATTTTATATTGAATTCCTTCATAAACACATAAATTTGTACATTTTATTTCTACCACTTCCTGCAACATTTTTTATCCATTCTTTTTTATATGATTAGAGGACAAATAAAGGTACCTAGAATATTTTTGATGTATGTTTTAGGGTATTTTATCTACTGTTTTGGTAGTGGGATTTGTATAAATTTAGGATTGAACCTTAGATAAGTTTAGGTGGCCATTTACCATAGTTAGACTTAGAGTTTTTAAGAGATTTTTTAATACAATGTTATAATCAGGTTAGAGACCCTAGAGAATTAATTTCACATTTTTTTCCATGACTTTTGGTATTTTTGTCATTTTAATTCATTTCCATCATATTATGCATATTCATGATTCATGTCATTCACTAACTATTTTCTTTTTGTGCAAGGTATTTTCCGAGGATTTGCTAATGGATTTGGATTGTTTTTATGCCTCGATTATGTTTTTGTATTTTGTACTTTATGGTGTAATACTTGTATGCTTTTATAGTTTCTATAATTAGGATAGAAAAGATAAAACGAATCGATAGAAAACCAAAATCTCAAAAATAAATAAAGACTCGATCCAACGTCGAGTAAATTTTCAAAATAAATAAAGATTGCATGTGACTTTAGGATCCTTCGATTACCATCGTTCCACTCCATTACACCCAAAAGCAAGCCTTGTATGTTGCACACCATAAGTCGTGCGTCTCAGCACCACGCAACCGACCCACCCGATCCATCGTTTCATCCTGTTTATGTTTCATATATGTTTCTACCCACCATGACTTAGGAGGACCATGTTCATTACTTGTTGTACTTGAATTTTTAGCTTAATATCTCTTAGGTAGATTTAATCTTTCAAACCTCACTAACCATAGGTTATCTTCAAACTCAACTAACGTAGGGTAAGTCTAGTTTCCCTTAGAATTTTTTCTTTAATAACTTGAGTCTCACTTCTCATCTTAAAAGAAAATCAAAAACACTTAATAAAGGAAAATGTGTACAATGCGCCACGAGCCTTAAGCTATACGGGAAATGATTAGTGGAGGTCTTCTTCACTCTTCTAGTATGCTTTAAAAACGTTCTATTGGGGGCGAGCTTGGAAAGTATTCGCTCCTGTGTCATAGTCTTTAGCGTTGTACATACAATAAACACAATCTCAAAACACTTCTTATAAAAGACAACAAACCAAGAAGTCACGTCTTCTCTTCTCATCCCATACTCTTTGCGGACGAATATGACTTGTCTCGACAGTTCAAACAGTGATACGGTAAACACCCTCGAGTCAGAGCCGGTAACACCTGAGCTAGAGCTATGGCAACGTCATCCTAAAAATCACAAACAAGTTTCAGCCTTAGTTACACGAACTACGGCGTCTCTGATCCTCATTTATCCCGATGAGGTACGTAGGCAGTAGGGTAGGGCCCATTCGAGCACAATCATTATTTTTCCCTACATTTTCCCCCTTTATTCCCATTTTTCAACTTCATTTCCTTTTCTCATTTCCATTTCATTCCAGAAAGTCATTCTTTCATTCAAACAGCATATTATTTCTCACCCTTTGAAAACAGACTTATAAGTATGGATCCCGTCGGGTACGGCGGACGGATTGGGGTGCTAATACCTTCTCAATTCGTAACCGACTTCTGGACCCAGATCTTTGGTTCGCAAGGCTTCGTCCTTTTCCTTCTTCCTTAGGTTTGTGCAACATTACCTTTCCCATTCCTTCGGGATAAAAATGTCTGGCTGGCGACTCTAACTTTTCCGCGCCACTTTCTCGTTTGTACTAGGATGAAAATCCCGGGAGCGACACAGACGTAAGGGGTGCTAATACATTCCTCTTGCGTAATCGACTCCCGAACCTAGAATTTGGTTTCAACGACCAAATTATTTCCGTGTAGGTTTTATCTATATTTGCCTTTTCTTTCGTTAGAATAAAAAAATTAGGTAGCGACTCTGTTGTTTATTTTTTCGCGTCCTTCGCGAGAATCGTATTTTTCGAGGTACGATAGCCACTTGTCGTTGATCGAGTTTACTTATAATAACAGTTATCATTCCAGTATCGGAATGGCACCGTTTGATGCTTTGTATGGTCGAAGATATCAGACACCTTTGTGCTCGCATGAATTAGGTGAGAGTGTGGTACTAGGACCTGATATTGTGCAACAAACTACTGAGATGGTGAAGTTGATTCGAGATAAGATGAGGACTTCACATAGTAGGCAGAAGAGTTACCATGATAAGAGAAGGAAAGATATTGAGTTTCAGGAAGGAGACCATGTGTTTTTTAGGGTTACTCCGGTGACCGGTGTTAGACGAGCTTTGAAGTCTAGAAAGCTTACTCCTAAATTTATTGGTTCGTACCAGATTTCTGCAAGAGTTGGACCTATTGCTTATAGAGTGGTGTTGCCACCGAGATTGTCCAATTTGCATGATGTGTTTCATGTTTCGCTGCTTCAGAAGTATGTTCTGGATCCGCCACATATGATATCGATGGATGAAGTGGAGGTAAGAGATAATTTTACTGTTAAAGCATTACCATAACGAATTGATGATCATGAGTTAAAGCAGTTGAGAGGCAATGAGATTGTCCTTATGAAGGTGGTTTGGGGAGGAGCTTCCGGTTGGCACATAACTTGGGAATTGGAAAGTAGGTTACGAGATTCGTATCCGGATCTTTTTACATGAGGTAAGTTTTCGAGGACAAAAATCTTCTAAGTGGGGGAGAGTTGTAACGCCCCAAATGTTATTTAATTATTTAAATTGGATTTGTGGTATTTTGTGTGTGGAGGAAAGAAATATTATTCAATACAATACTTAATTATATGAATTGTATTATGTTATATTGAATAATTATTTGGTGAATAATTAAATATTTGGAAATAAAGAGATAAGGGTAAGGTGGTCATTTGGTGAAAATAGTGAGGGTAAATGTGGAAGATCATAGGTTGGGTCTAAGGGGGTTATGTTGGAATAAGGAAAACATTCGTGTTTTGGAGAAGTTAGAACGATCATGAAAACTGAGAAGAAAGAAGAGAAAGGGCTAGAGCGTGAAGAGGAATTCGAGACCGAGGAGGAGAATTCTTATCAAAACCAAGGTATAGGTGGGATTCTTTCATCTCTTAAGGGTTCTATAATGATAATTAGGTAATGTTGTTGATTAGGGGTTTGGGAATGGAGTGAAATTGGATGAATAGTTATGGTAGATTGATAATAGTTGATGTTTATGAGATAATTGTGTGAACTATTGGTTTGATGATGTTAATTGTGTGACTATATGGCTGGAAATTAGTTTTGGATGTATAATTTAGTAGCAGGTGGTGTCTGATCGTAGAAGGGAGAATAATGGAAATCACAGAGCTCGTTTAGCAAGCTGGAGCTTGCTTAACGAGCTGGAGCTTGCTTAGCGAGCAGGTCAAAATTTGGAGAATGAAAATACAGAGAGTTGCTCGCTTAGCGAGCAAGCCCTCTCGCTTAGCAAGACCTGGAATGAAAAACAACATGATTTAATTTTGAAAAATTCCTTACAATTATTTAAACAATATAGTAATGGATAGGAATCGGATTGGTGTGGTTAGAGGTAGTTAGAGAGGAGTTATGAGCTTGATTAGAAGTGTAATTAGAATAACTCGGAATGATTATAAATCGAATTTTTTATTAATAATTGATGTTGCCATGTGTGGTTGTTGTTGTGATAGTTACATAACATTGTTGTTGATACATGTGTATGTAATATATGTTGTTGTATGTATAGTTTTTGTGTATGTGTAACTTGTGATTATGCATGATGTTGATGTTGTTCGTTGTCATGGTGAGTAGTTGTATGTTAGTGGCTGATGTTGTGTTGTAAAATGTAGTCGTTGTAAATATGCATGATTGTCATTGATGTTGCATGACATGAGCATGGTTGGAAAATTATACTAAGGTAGGGTATGTTCGTTGGATCCTAGTGGGATCGCATTGATGTTGGTAGGGTTATGAAATAGGGATCGTATGTGGCCGTGAAATAGGGATCGAGGGTGTGATCATGAAATAGGGACCGTACTGGACCATGAAAGAGGGGTCGAGAGTTCCAACAAGAACTGGATCTTGAAATAGAGATTGGATTATGGTAACACATGCATAAATTCAACTAGAGTCTCATTGCATAAGATGTTATTATTGTGTATGATGTTGATGTGTGTTGTAATGTGGTTGTGTAATTGTTGTTGTTTAGAATTGGGGACTAATTAATGATAATTGCTTATTCTTATTATTTTTCTCTTTTGTGACGTAAGTATCTCATTCCTTATGTTTGAATGTTACCCTTATATTGGTAATGTTCAGGTGATCGGGATAAGTCGAGTGGTGGTCAGGGAAGTCGGTGTACTTCGCGTCTTTAGGAGTTGGCTCTAATACATCGCTTTGGGTGTCGGGACGATGTTTGCTTTCGTTTTTTTAGAAACACATTTTGTAAGGGAGTTATTACTTTATATGTTATATTTTGATTTCCGCTGCGTGTTAAACAAATTTTATAAAACGTATCACTTGAGCTATGTGTGGTCGTTGAATTGTAAGACTCAAATTAAATTGATGAAATTTATTCACTTTGATTTTCAATATAAACTCGTGGGGTAATTTGGGTGTTACACTGAAAGTTTGAGTGTGTTGCTATTTCATCAGGATGTCAAGACTGATGTCATGATATCTCTGACTGGTACTGAAGACTTAATTGAATCTTTTAATTATGCGTGTGTGTATTCTGTTATTAGTTTGTGTGTTTTGTTAAGAATTATCAGGCGCTTTAGTTAGAAGGTTGTGATTCATAAAGGAGTGGTTTTCGCAGAGCACTTTATATGATTACTATATTTGTTCCTTTATTTTAGGAATTAATGTATTTAGGTTAAAACTGATGTGCATCTACAACAGGTTCATGCCCACGTTTAAGACTCTACAAAAAGGCTATTAAACCATATTTGAAGATACATAAAATAAGGATTGAAAAGTACTATGGTTTTACATGTGTTTAGTTTTCTTGTGAGCCAAAAAATTATCATGTTGATGGTTGTATTGGACTAGATTTTATTGAGTTGTATGTTGTCCACTCAAATCTTGTAAGCAAGAGTGTTTTGTACTTGACTGAAGCTTTTAAGCAAGGTCAAGGATTGTCTTTGAAGTGTGTCTTCTTTTTCTTGATTGTTAGTTTGTTATCACTGTGTGATTGAGATGGAGTGAGAGGTGGCTTGTATCTAAGAGTTCTTAGATAGAAATTGCATTGGGTAGTGATTAAATGAAGAGGGTAAACTGAGTAGTTTAGCTCTGAATTGATACTACTTATAGTGGATTTACTTCCTGGCTTGGTATCCCCTAGAGTAGGTGTGTTTGCACCGAACTGGGTTAACAATTGCTTGTATCTTTTAGAATTGTTTTTGCTTATTCACCTTGTTCTTTTTAATCTGTCAGATATTAGTGTCGTAACATCTTATTTGACATCTCATATTTGTTTCCAGAATTTCAACCATCATTCATAAGAATTCACTACTGACTTTGGTATACATTTCATGCATTCATTCATACTTGTATGCCATATGCACTCATACTTCATCCATGAATCCTAACTTGCATTTATGGGAACTTATGTGAACTTTTGGTACCTAGTTTAACCTAGTTTGATCTTGTAAGGTACCCTAGCATCTTTAGAGACCTACAACATGTAGCTACTGACTTTGGAAGTCACTTGACCCTTAGGGTTCTTTAGCTTTATATTTGAGTTTGGTTTGAACCCTAGTTTCACTTTAGAAGGTGTTTGATACCTAATTGTTTCCTTTATCTTTCTTTTGATTTCATATTCAATTGTTTTGCTAACATTTTCAGGGGGTAATGGTAAGTCAAGTGTGTGGATATGCATCCACATACAATATCTTATCTTATCTCTTTTAAGCTTTCAAGTTGTGATTGTAAAAAACATCTTTATGCTTTTTTGTTGACATGTCATTTCCTCCACTAGGTGTGGTGTGCACATTAGTTCTTGGTCATTGTGCCTATTTATTCTCTCTATACATTGTTGGTGGTAGTTTAATCAAGTGTGTCAAATTTAAGTGATTAATTTTCTTGATATTGATTAGTTAATACATCTTCATTATCCTATTTGGTTTGTTAACACATATCTGATCACTGGTGACTTAAAATAATTTAGAAGTGAATTTTTCCGGGAAACTTCCACCAAACATTTTTCAATTAATTTTTGAAAGGTGAAAATATTTTTAAAAAGGGATTTATTCAACCCCCTTCTAGATTCGCGTCATCTTCTAACACAAACTCCATAGAAAATGAGCATAAGATTGAGATCGGGTATTACAAAGCCAAAGTAAAAATATATAAATTCAAACCCAGGTTGTATTCTTATTATATGTTTATAAACCATAATATAAAGGCAACTTCAAAAGTAACTGCCAAAATCCATCGTAGCACCGACACCACTTAAAAAGCGTGTTCATGTCGGTATTCGAAATCGACACTAGTGATTACATTTAATTTATTATAGATATCGACGTGTTAGTGTCGCTATTGTTTTTCCGGTATTTGTGTTTGATAGACCAAAAATGTTCAAAGGAAATGAAATTTACTTTATAAGATCCTGCATATCATGTCTTAACCAAAATATTTGAGAGTTCATAATACTTCCACCTCCTGACAATACCAATCAGTATAATAATACATATTTTCAAAAAGCATGCTGAAGGACATGAGTAGCCTAGATGGACTTTGTCCATCCTGCATAATAGGATAAATGTCTAAGGGCCCAATATTGAACTGGACAAGGATGACACGGTATATATGTCTTGTGTTCAATATAGATATAAAGACAAATGGATAATTGTACACACAAGTATCATCACAAAAGGTTTTGTCATATCACATGACAATTTTGTGACTTGGGTAGTAGTGATGTGTTGCTAGATATCGTTCACTATTTATTATGTTAAATACATGATTTAATATAATTGTCAATATCGTGAAATCCCACAGGATCACACACATAAGGACAATTAGATAAGAGATCAAGTAAATAAGAAACATCGTAAGGTATGGTGCGCTTGAATGGAATACGGAATATGGTAAGGTACCATGTGCTTAATTGACATATGATATAATAATAGTTATTATTAATTTTATAATAGTTATAAAATGTAATAATAATAAAATTATGTTTATTATAATTATTATTATTATTATTATTATTATTATAATATAATATTATTATTATTGAGTTGGGCTTTTTAGCTTGTAGACCACACAAGTAGTTCTATAAATAGAACCTTTGTGTAGAAACTCAAAAGTTGTAGTTATTGTTGAAACCCTGGCCGTATTCTATTTTTCTCTCCCTCACTCAAAAACCTTCAATCGTAATCAACTTGCACTATGATTGAAGGATCATGTGGACTGATTAGAGGCGTTGTTCATCGTACAACGCTCGTGATCATTCCATCGATTTGGAATCAAAGGTTTCATCGACACAAGAGGTAACCTTTCTATCAAAGATATTTCGTAAGGATCTCTAAAGGGAAATTTTTTGTTTTCCGCTGTGTTTAGATCGCTAATTTCCCTTCAGAAACCAGGCAAGGTTTCATGTTGTGAAGCTGGAGGCGATATTGGAAGTTTGATCGAAGGTGTTAGAATAGATCCTGCGACCAAAAGAGCTAGGAACGGATATGGATTCAGTGGAGTCTCTATTAATTGATTCATAACAACTTGTGGAAGAGAAAGAGGATGAGGTTGAGCAATCATTGTTTAAGCAACAACGGCGGCAATAACGACTTTGTGTCTTACGGCGGTAGCGAGTAGCGTTTGATCCATCCATTATCGAGAAACGTAGAAATTGAAGATTTGAAAACTCAGGAAATCAAAGTTGATATGTTATGTGATTGGATCAAGTGGGATGTATATTCATGTTCAATTTTGAGAACTATTGATTCAATGATGGCCTGAAAAAGGGTTTGAAGTGATGAACCAAAGAGCGAACGTGAGATCGTGGAAAATGTGAAAATCAGAAGTTGATTCTCACAGACGATGCCATTGTTCCGTATTGGAACTGGAGGATCAGAGATAACTACGTCTAAGCTTCTGATACGGTAGAAAGGGTCTGACCTAAAAGGTTAGCTCTCTAACACTCAAGTCAGTATGTGAGGGAGAATAGTTAATTAAAATTAAACTTGAAACCTAGTTCCTGAATTGACGCGCTCTCTACATATAATATAAAGGAAATAACAATTTTCTATTTGTGTGACGTGAGTTGCGGAGAGTCATTGGATGTATTTGGATTTTTGATCCTCTGTTCTTATTTACAGACAATTCTCGTGTGTTGAGAAAGTTCTAGAAATAGTACAACTTTAAAATAGTCAGTCGGAGATCAATATAGTGTGTTCATAACAACTTTATTTTAATAATTTTATATGATACCTTCTTTCTAATTTCAAATGTGGAGAAGAAAATGATAAGATGTAACTCTAATGATTGAAGTGGGGCACTTGAAGTGGTTTGAGAAAGAGATTTAATATTCAAATCCTCACTATTAACCTAACATACTAGTTTGCCCATCAAGAAAATAAAATTTTACTCCATTGTGCATCCATGCATTATGCATAGTATTTATTTGATCACGATTGAACAGTGATTAACCTACACAATACTTTTAAAATCTTAAGACGATCCTTAGTCTATTGTGTGTTAATGTAACACATCGTGAAAAATGTTCTACCTAGGGGTGTTCATTAGTTCAGGTAAATCCAAATCAAACAAGAATTCAAATCCATGGTGGTTAGGTCATACATTTTTTCTAGTCTGGGCTAAAATTGAACCAAAACTATAGTTCAAACAATGAATTTATAAAATTCTACCTGCAAATCTGTCTACCCGAACCAACTATTTTAATTCATATAATTTATATCATAATTATCATAGAAATTAGTATAAAATATTAAACTTCAAAAAAAAAAATAAAACACCATTTGTGACATTCACAAGTCACAACTTATATGGAGAAAACAAATTAAGAAATTTATATTAATATTGAAATTAATTGATAAATTAGATATTTTTAAAAATATCTTCATACATTTGTTTCTAATATATTCGATCAATTTAACCCAAACCAACCCGTTATATCTCGATTTGATTTGGTTTGGATTTTATTGAAAAAATGTGAAAATCAAATCCAAACCTATCCATAGTGACAACATATAATAATCCATAGTAGAAATCATCATCCCATCATTGTTGTGTGGTCCATGTATGAAATGATGTCAGACAAATGCAAAAATAAAGGGTTACACAATTCTTCCTTTAACTTCATCATCCGACTCCCATATGCTACACAAAATATACACCATAAGATTGCTTTACAAGGAAGGACATAGATAAGTTTAAATATACACCAAAAGAGTGACATAGATAAGTTTAAATATCTAATTACTACCTACAAATTATTTTTTGGGATTGATCCATTATTGATGAGTTTTGTTTGGTTTGGTTTGAACCCAACTATATGAACCAATCGATTGCTCTATAATTTCTCTCTTTTCTCTTACTTTTCACAACCAATCATGTCCTAATAGTCTTTATTCTGCATTCATCATATCATTCCTCATACAAAATTTTCATCAAAACGAACAAACATAGAATAAGAAGCACTGTCGGAGGTGAAAATTGAAACCATAACCCAATCAAATTCAACCGCAGATTCAAAATCCTAAAAGAAGTATACTTTACCACAACAAAAAATAAAAAACTATCAAAGAAGGTTCATCTAATAATAAATAAAACGAATAAAGTATATCCAACGTGTTTCATCCTTGGATGTTGTTTCTAGCCGCGAAGTTGCAGCCTCTTTCTCTCGAACTCAAGCTACAAAAAAGGAAAAAGAAAAGTTAACATCAAACCAAGTACTAGCTGAAAAGAATTAGTACTAAACAAATCAGGAAAGAAAAATGCTTACCACTTTCTTCACACGGTCATTTGCAGCAGGAGTACCACCAATCACACATTCAGAGTGATAAGGACTGCTAACACGCACCTCATTCATTACAACTATGACGGTCTTGTCCCAGTGAACTGGAAGCCTGGTTACATGTAAATGTCATCGGTTAACAGTTAACTAATGTGCAGTACAAGACTACTGGTTCATGAATCACGTTCATATTGATCGGGATGAACATAACATGTAGAAAACTAAGGACTCCATGGCAAAAAAAAACAACAACCAAGCCTTATCCCACTAAGTTGGGTCGGCTACAACCAAGCCTTGCAGCTTAACATTACAACTTGAAATTTTTTAGAAAAAAAAGGTATACGAATTTTCTAGTATCCGTATTACTCCTATCTATTATGATATCCCACATTAATTATATGCAAAAGAGATAATCAGATAAGTTTCTTCTTCTCTTTAGACAAACAAAACAGAACCCCTGAAACTCACATTTTGTTTGGACATCCTTTCATACTACTCAATCGATATGGTGTTGGGAATTGGGAACACTTGGAACATCAAACATAACAATAACAGAAGTATGTGCAAAGTTTTACAACCAAAGGGAAATTGTCTTCCCCTAAATCGAAAGCTCAATAGTCACACTGAATAATGCATCTCAGAGAGTAAACTAGGAATAAGGGAAAATCAAGATAGAAATCTACTCATTAGAATTCTGCATCAGAAACAAGAAGCTTATAAATATGAGCAAGTTAGGATAAACATTTCCAAAAGCTCTTATATAGATCGTAGAATATACCATTCGACGATTAATAGGAGAGATTCCCCGAGATTCCACCCAACTCCACCAAAATAGGATTGTGTATACTCTTAATTGTTGAGGGAAAGTATAATCACTAGAATGAGTTTTAAGATTCAAATCGGGGTTTTAACTACCATGACAACACTCTATACTATCTAAAGTATTGCTTCCGCCATGCTATAGCACCGATATATGATAATAACACTACTTTTATAGAAATTGACTATAGCTCTAAGATACCATACTCTATACTCAAAATTAGGCATGATATCTATTCTGGGTCGTTCGCAATTGTTCTGGATTGTTCGTACGGCCCATACAAAAGGCCCAAGAACAAACATCAAGCGAAAGAGCGCAAGAAGGTGCTCCTCATTCCACCAAGGGAAGAAGATTCCGCCCTCCAGACGCTCCATCACTGTCCGATTAGATCCAACGGCCACCCACACAATGTGCTTCCTCGTCATTCAAATATATTCTCACTCTCACATTACTTGCTATTCTCTCACCGATTTAGGCGTTGAAGTGTTACCCTTACAAGTCAGCCCCCTCCCCGACACACCATCTCATCCTTTCAGCGAACATGGTTAGAGTAAGAATAACAATGAGTATGCTTTGATCCATACATACTAACTGAGTTAATTTGAAAAAGAACTTACGTTTTAGATAAAGCATCAAAGATAATCTGTGCCTCACTAGAAACACCAACCCCAATCCTCTCAGCTTCTGCCTCTGCTTGTCTACAACCCAAACAAACATCACACATCATAGAAAGAAATCATAAAAAAAAAAAAAAAAAAAATTGAAAGGAATTAAGAATACCTAATGGCAAGTAGCTCCCTTGATTGAAGAGTATGAAGATCAAGATGAGAATCAATTGGAAGTGGGTCATGACCTTGACCTAAAAAGGTGAAATCTTTGATATAATCAGCACTCAAAATCCTAACGTTACGAAGAGGGCCATGTTTGGAACCTTCTAGGAGTCCGAGGAAGTTGGTAGCTCGATCGAAGGTAACAACTTGACCTTCAAATTCATCGCCTAACGTTGTTCGGATCGAAAGGAAACAACCGACCGCAAATTCATCTGCGTTGTTGTTGGTGATGCTGCTTCCAGTTTCAATCGACATTTGGGTTGTTTTGTGCGATGTTACTGCTGCTGGGAGGTGAAATTATGTGATGTGATGTTTGTTTTTCAAATAATATTTCTTATTGGGAACTACTATTATACGTTATCATATTTTTTGTCTTGTAAAAAAGAAAGGAAAAAAAAAAACAACCTTTTGGATTTGGATCCATGTTTATCCACTATGCCACTTTTATCAAGTTTTAACTTGTCATTCCCTAATTAAATCTGACACCCATACACTATGATGTTATTATCTTTATATTTTCTAAAAAAACTTTGGAATTTTTTATTGCATCTATATCGAAAACTTTGCAATTTTCTGAAATTTTCCATAAAAATTAAATATTTTTAAAAAATAATCGGAGAAATACTAGAATTTTAAAAATTTTGAATTTTTTCCTATATTATTGCAGAACTTTTTGTAAAATTTTATGGTGTTAAAATTATGTTTTTATTTATTGAATATGAACTACCATAATTTTAAAAAATCCGAAAAAATTAGACAAGTCATACCAAAAATTTAAAAATGAACTATAAAAATTTTAGTCTATTATCGAAAATTTCGTTTGTATTTTTTACTCAAAATTGTTCGTGGACAGTTTGGAAATTATGAACATATGTGCATGTATCAAGTACAATTGTGGGGTGGCAAGGTAAAACCTTCAATTTTAGGATTTTGGGCTCTCGAGAAAAATAAACAAAAATAATGAGAAATGTTATTTCCATCTTTAGGGTGCATCCCACATTTTTGGAAATAAAAAAATATATATCTTTCATGTGTTCGAAGATGTATCTTCGGACTCAACTAAAATTACATTAATCTTCGCTTTTCTTAGATCCACCATATTTTTAGCAAAATATGGTTCGGAGATGTATCTCCATATATTATTTTAATTGAATCGGAGATGCATCTATGAAATATCATATGTACTCATTTATAATGTTTTTATTTGTTGAGATGATTTAATTAACAACTTAGTGATCATTCACTCTCGATTGACAACAAATGGAAGATACAGTTCACCGTGAACTGAAGACGAATGATGATTTAAAGGTTATATGGAGTATCTTTTATCATTGCACAACAAAGGACCTGATTGAAGTGGATGTGATGATTGCAAGATCGACCGAAGATATATATATATATATATATATATATATATATATATATATATATATATATATATATATATATATATATATATATATATATATATATATAATGTTTATTTTTTGATGTTAATTTATTTTTTCCATTTATTCCACCATTGTTTTTTGTTGTTTCAGGTTTGAACTAACATGACATATTCCTGAGATACATCTCTGGAATATTAAGGGTTGATACATAAATGCATCCCCGATTAACCAAATATGCAAAATTGGGTTCCTCATTAATTTGCAATGAGAAGTGTGTAAAAAAAGTGTGTTTTGAGATGCATCTCTAGACACTATTAACACTTTTGACTTTTCACGGTGGTGAGGGAGAACCCATAAGGGTGGTAAAAGTAATTCCCAAAATAATTGGGTCGACCAATAAAATATAGAGTAGAGATTCATTAGTCTCTCTAAAGAAACTTAAAACTCAAATTAGTCTCTAAGAAAATAAAAGTAAAAGAATAGTATATAAATGGCTTAATGCATCCTTTGGCCCCTTAATTTAATTTAAAGTTTCACATTAGTCAATTATTTAATAAACGTTACGTATTGATCCCTTAACAACAAAAATTAGCCAACTTAATATTTTCCGTTAAATGTTGGAGAAAAACGTTAACTTTGGCATATGTAGCAGTATATGTGGCATTGTATTATCTGACCTGACTTTTACAATATCTTTCTCTGTCTCAAAGCTCAACAATATCCCTCACCGCTATGAAACCCTAAATTCCTTTTCTTTCTTTCCATCTCTCACCCAACTCTTCCTTAATCTATCATGAGAACTTTATTATTTTCATTACTATAACTATGTTTTTCCATGTGTTTTATCGGGTTATTTTTATTATTGTGTTGTTTATGAATGGACAAATTTCTATTTGGTAAAATATATTCAAAATTGTAGTTACACATAATTATTTTACTTAACATGAATGTTATAGGATTATAAGGATAAAAAGGATAAAAAGGTAAATTAGTTTAAAATTTCACCAAATATATATAATTAAAATTCCTCGTCTTCCCTTCCCATCGATCCATTCTTTTGAACCAAACACAAATTTAATTAAAATATATATCTCCCATCCTCTTCCCTCAATTCTTTTCCCTTCCATTAAAATCACTTCACTCGTATCTCCTCTATTAAACCAAACAGGCCCTAAAGGATTAGGACATATGTAACTCAGGATTCTGAGGTTCATACCAAAATGTTGGTCGTGGCTAGAACATTAAAGGTGGTAGTCCTCGTATTTGCACTTATTGCAACAAATCAGACTACATTATACATTATTGCTTCAAGAAACATGGCTTCTCAACAAAAACGTAATTAAATATCAACTTCATTAAAGGTCTCCCCACACATTTTAATAGGAGGGATGTCCAAGAAGAAGATTCTAAGTATGTTTCATCCTTATAACAACATTTGATGGTTCAAATATAAACTTCATATCATATCAACATAAGGCTTTTTGGCACTTATACAAAATTTTCAATCTCCTCGATCCCACAAGTGCAACACCTAGTTTCATCATCTAACATTTTAGGTTTGATAATGAAACACCCCATATAATATATATCTAGAATAATATCATACAAGTGTTTATTTGGTATTGACATCATCATAAGTGCCTAATAGCATAATTCACATTCTTGACCAATTCTAAAATAATATACAAACTATGGTACAAGACATGGAAATTATACTAATAAAATAAAATACTAAGATCAAATACAATATCCTGCATTGTACAAAGATAATACACAACGGAAAAACTAAGTCTAAGCTTCTCTTGAAACATCCAAGCTCAACTCCACTTGTAAATAAAACCTACAAACAAAACCTGAAAAGCAACAACAATATTGGGGTGAGATATCAACATCTCAGTGAGTTTCCTATCTTATGGATTCTCTCGACTTTACAAGGTTCTACACGAATCTTACTCAAGTCGGGGAAAAACCTAGACCTTGAGTTCACAATCTCACACTCATATGGAAACATGTCTTGAGTTTACTAACTCGAAAAGTTATCACTAATCTGGAAACCAAACGAATGCATCCCTTATTCCTCTCCTACGTCTAAGAGTCGACACGATTCATGGGTCCTTGTAATTTATTTCACATGCGAAATGGATTCGGATTCTAGGCCTATTAACCTAGAAACGTCACTTCCCATGGCCTGTTAACCATCTCAAGTCTCTACCTGTAGGTTCCATTCGTACTAAACGCGTTAATCAAAACTGTCAAGTAATTATGCATACATTTCAGAGGAACCCCAGGTTCATGAAACAACATCTCAGGAAAAACGGTTCTGATTACGTGATTTCAACACAAACGTGATTGTACATACCAATCGTAAGGCCATATTCGCCTTAATACACAAGTGAATGCATATTACATTCATAAGACCACATTCTCCTTTTATAACAAAACACCCAACAGGTTCACACACATGTTCCATATAGTATTCCTCGCCACTAGACCATTACTCGACTAAGATACACATCTATGTATCGAACATCCGAATATTTCCAAAGTGTTTTGAAAAGTACTTTTAAAAAATTCATAACTTGCGACTCGGGTGTCCGATCGAAGCATTCTTGGTATCATTGGAAAGTTATGACAATGTACTATCCAATGAAAAGTGAAAATATTGATAATAATGTGGAATTATTTTATTTATCATTTTTTAATGATTTAATGATTATGTATTTGTGATAGGTCATATGAATATGCATGTTATCTAATAATAATCATGGGACTACTTAATTAAAATGGAGTTAAGTAGAGTGAGGAAACCTTACCACATATCAATAGTAGAATTTTTTTTAAAGTATTTTTCAAAACACAACAGTGGTAACCTGTTACTACACAGAGGGTAACCGGATACTTCGAAAACAAAGGCAAAATGGTGTTTTCATGCACATTTCGGTAACCGGTTACTACCCAGAGGGTAACCGGTTACTTAGTTTATTTTCTGCGCAAAACCCCAATTTTTCAAAAGGTAACCAGTTACTACCCAGAGGGTAACCAGTTACTTAAAACGCAGAAGCAAAAGTACTTGTTTTTACTAACACATTTCCATCTTAAATTCATTCAAAACCAAACCAAACCAAACCTTATAACAATTATCAACAAATGATTTCACACATATAATGATCATGCTACATAGTTTATATCGCATTTCATCTGTTAGATTCTTTGATTTGGTAAAATTACTCATTTTCTCACAATATTAAACCTAGCTCTAGAACTCAAAATTCTAAAACAAAAGTATCTAACTAGAATCCACCTTGAAATTGATGAGGAGTTTGATGAAGATGGTGAAAATTGATGAAGAAGAAGTGATGATCCATGATTTTTCCACTTCTAGGGTTTCCCATTCTTCTTCTTCTCTTTTCCCCCACTCTCTAGTTATTTTCCTCTTCTCATAACTTGTTTCTATTCTTAGAAGTTATGAAGCTAATGAAATGATATAGATAACAAACATCTTCCAGTTAATAACATTAACCGGTTCACAATTGAGGGTATCCAAAAATGTCTCTGATGCACTTAATTAATGAAACATCTGAGTCAGATAATATTAAAGAATTAATTTTAGTTCGTAGGTTGCTCTAATTATTTTAATTGAAAACTCTCAAAGAACACCGAAACCATATTGATCTTAATTAGTATTATCTAGAGCATTAATTAAATACAGGATATTACAGATAATTTAGTTTCATCAATCTTTAAATAAAATTTATCTCATTTCCTTTAAATTGTCTAATGGTGTTATGAACACTACCATATTATTCTGGTTTATTTTATTCATCTTCTGATTTTTACCTTATCAATGTTCTTTTCGTCCCTATGTTTTCATGCAACTTTATTTTCATAACTCGATTGATTTTACAATTGCATTTCCATCTCTTTTTAATACTACTCGATGTTTAATTTAGGACATCAATATCCATTGGATGATTGGTGCAATTGAAATTCATAATGGTCTCAATCTCATATTCACTCATATTATCCAATCATTCTCTAATTCTAATGATTTGTACATGATAAATACTAGTTATCACAACTCTCATGAGAAAATCCGCAGGAAAACAAAGTATTTCTAGTAGTGTCATACTAAAACTTTAAACATTTTTAAACTAAGATTAAATCATCCCTCACATGAAAAAATCGTACATTTGTATAATTGTTTTCCTTTTGTAAAAATACTCCCTTGTGCCTTGTGATACTGGTTCCTTTGTTAAACAAAAAAACTCTCCATTTTTTCGATAGAATAACCATTTCAAAAAATTATTTTAATTTGATTCATATGGATATATGGGGTCCCTTTTATATTCCATATATATTTGGCCA
This sequence comes from Lathyrus aphaca, assembly GCA_963966055.1. Lineage (NCBI taxonomy): Eukaryota > Viridiplantae > Streptophyta > Magnoliopsida > Fabales > Fabaceae > Lathyrus > Lathyrus aphaca. Next base: position 326,333,737 of record OZ014522.1, read on the forward strand.
CATATATATTTTTTACTTTTGTAGATGAAAAAAAAAGTAGGTTTTCCTGAATGTTACATGTGAAATTATAATTTGAAACTTTTAACTTTGTTAAAAATAATGGGATGATACACGATACATGTTATATTGAAATCATTAGAACAAACAATGGAAATGAGTTCATTATGCATGATTTTTTAAGAGCAACAACATCATACACCATACATATTGTATTGAAACTGTTAGGTGTCTAGAAAAGCTATTTTTGTATAAGTGATTTTTATACCTTTAAGCTCTTTTAATCGCTTTATTCATAAAATGATTTATTATTTAAGTGATTCTTGCATCATTGGGGATTTTGGTATTTTTATGTGTTTGTGTATTGTTGCAGTAAAGTTTAGAATGATCGACGCTGAAGTCGGTTAGAAATTTGAAGAAACATAGAAGCTTCCGAAATTGCCTTGCTGCGCCTCCTGGATCACCTAACGAAATCAGCAGTGAAACCCACATTTTCCTTCAAAATTCTTGTTAACCATTGATCTGTTGCGCCTCTTGCTTTGCCCATCAAAGCAATCAGCGTAACAAAAGGATATTTTTCTTCACAAAGTCCCATTGGTCACTGGACCTCTTAGCCTCTTACTTCGCCCATCCATTTTGGATTTCTCCCGACGGTAGAAAGCTTCGTCCGACGAAATCATATATTTATGAGATCAAAGTTGGAACTGTAGCTGCACATGGACAGATTTTATCAGCTTCGCCCGACGAAGCAAGTATTTCGCTTGACGATTTTGTCTAGGCAAAGATATTACTTAGTTCATTTTGTTAGATATTTTGTAGAACTCTCATAATTTTTCCTAGATTGTCTTGTAACCTAAAAACATTTTGGAGGATAACTTCTTCATCTTAACTCCATTTCCATTGATTCAAGAAGCTTTTATGCTTCAATCTTTGAGCCTTTGAAGATTGATGCTCCAAAATCTATGTAGATTACTTGTCAAGCAAGCTACCATGTCAGTGGGTAGCTAAGCACCTATCGTATTAAGATTAGAGGTAGATATTTACTTCTTTTATATGAATTAATCTTGATTTATGCTTGTGAACATCTTGATGATAGATAAATAGTGAAAAACTGTGTTTTATTTAGTTTATCTTTTGTTATGGTTCATGATTGAGAAATGTTTTCTAAGACATTATCTAAGTTTTAATCCATCAACAAACATAGGCTAGAGATAATCATGCAAGTTGATGTTCACGAAAATATCACACTTTAATGTTACCGTTTTGATAGTTAAAGTGAGATATCATCTAAGGATCAAAGTGGTAAATCTCACAACTTGTGTTAGAGATAAACAAGTTGAGAGGATATGTTATTGTATCTATTGTTAAATAAGTTCACGAGCTTGATCAAGTAAATACGTACGAAACAGATTATTAAAACCTAATCTTGGCATGTTTTTATAAATCTCTCAAAACCGATACGAATCAAACAAATACTTTTTAAACCATAAGTTTAATCACTTTTAGACTATAGAACGGTGGTAATATCACAACAATCCATGCAGAAGCGATAACAATAACCCACACTACTGTGATTTTAACAAAATGGCGTCGTTGTCGGGGATTGTAGTTTGATATTGCAAGCATTGAAATAGCGGAAAGTTTTTAAGCTTGTTATAATTTTTATTTTTATTTTTAACTCGTTTCTTAAGTTTGCAGATTATGTTTATGTGAGGGAAGTTACCCACGGACTAACTTCTATTCGATCCTGAGATTGAAAGAACTACACGTAAGTTAAATAGCAAGACCAGACGGAGGAGGCAACTTGCAAACGAAAGAAGAGAGCAAGGTGAAGGTTCTAATTGGACCCTAATACCACCACCATATTTCACGCCAAACATGGCAGCAGAAGCACCACCACCTCCAGCTCTTGCATGGTAATCCTTTCACGGGGATGTACCATGAAGATCCATTTGGCCATCTTACAAACTTCTATGAAATAGCTGGTGCGTCCGGAATGGACGAGAACCAAGAAGAGCAACTATTCTAAATATTGTTTTCGCATTCTTTAATAGGCAAGGACAAATAATGGTATCTTGATCAAGCCACTGTCGTGATGACTGATTGGAATGTGTTGAAGGAGAAATTTATAGAGAGATTATTTCCACATTATCGTTACATGGATGTTAAAACATCCATTTCCATATTTTCACAAGGTTCAAGTGAGTCTCTCAACAAAGCTTGGGAGAGATACAAATATATGATACAGAAGTGCAAGGGCCATGGTTTCGACGAATTGACTCAAGTTCACATTTTTAGAAATGGACTCCAACTAACACATAAAAATCTTCTTGATGCTACTTCAGGCGTTTCTTTATAATCCAAGAGCATGGAGGAATCAACTAAAACATTAACCGGATGGCTCTAAATGATTTGCAATGGAAACATAATAGATCAACAACAACAAAGAAGGCGAGGTTACTTGAACTAGGAACAAATGATGCAATACTTGCTCAGAACAAATTTCTATCTCAATAGATAGTGCTTTTGACGCAACAAATGTCAAAGCTTCCACAACAAATCAAAGAATTGCAAGGCGTTCCAAGTAATTCTCATCAAGTTGCTAGTTGTGAGCTTTGTAAAGGCGATCATCCAACCGAATTTTGTCCTCCGCTTCAAGAAGAAATGAATTTCATGGGAAACCAAAATCAACAACAAGGATATCGAAAAAGACAATAACAATACCAACAAAACTCTCAACAACCATACCAAAATCAAGGGTATCAATAATGAGGAAACTATCAAAACTAAAATCAAGGGTGGAGACAAGATGTCGGGACTTCTAACCGACAAAATTTGTATCAAAACACGCAAGCTCAAGGAGGAGATCCTAAGTTGGAAGATACTTTTAACCAATTTATTTAAATGTCAATGGCCAATCAAAAGAGTGGTGATACGGCAATCAAAAACCTTGATAATCAAGTTGGGAAACTTGCCAAGCAAATAGTCGAGCAACAACTAGGGCCATCTTTCTCCACAAATACTCATGTCAACCAGAAGGAACATTGCAAAGCGGTTGTTACAAGAAAGGGAAAATAAGTGATTTAAGATAAAGAGAAATACAAGAAAATTGATGAAAAGAAGGTTGATGAAGTTGTGGAAGTAGAAAAAATGATGAAGTTGTAGTTGAAAAAGTTCTTGATGAGAAGTTAGTTGAAAAAGAAACTCATGAAAAAGAAAAGGTGGAAGATAAAAAGAGAAGGAGAAAGAAGGGAAAAGACAAAGAGAATATGATTCTGATTCAAAATCTACCTTATTCTCATATGCCTATAAAGAAAGATAATGCTATGCATTATGCTTGGTTTATGGATATTTTCAAGCAATTGCAAATAAATATTCCATTTTCTGAGGCTCTTGAAAAAATGCCAAAGTATGCTAAGTTTTTGAAGGACATCTTACGAAGAAGAAACGATTTTCGAAACCGAAAGCTATTATTCTTAATGCTTGTTGTAGTATGATAATCCAAAGGATCTTGACAAAGAAAGAAGCGGATCCGGGGCATGTAACTCTGCTAGTTATCATCGAAGATGTCTATGTTGCCAAAGGTTTGATTGATTTAGGCTCAAGCATCAATTTGATCCCATTATATATTGTGAAGTGTTTGGGAAATATTGTAATGAAGCCGATAAGGATGACTTTACAATTGGACGATAAATCTACAACTCATCCACATGGGTTAGCTCAAGATGTGTTGGTTAAGGTGGATAAATTCTTCTTTCCGGTGGATTTTGTTGTCATTGATATGGAAGAAGATGAAGACGCTCCATTGATTATTGGACGTCCATTCATGAAAACCGTCTGAATGATGATCGATATGGATGATGGTATGATGAAAGTTAGAGTCCTAAATGAAGATGGTTGTTTCAACCTTTTTGAAGCAATGAATCACTCGAAGGATAAACACGATAGTTTTCGTATTGATGCAACGAATGAAGCCATAATAATGGTAGCAAAACAAGTTCATTTATCTACTCCTTTTAAAAAAGCTCTTGATGAGGCATTTGAAGCCCTCACAAAAGAGGAAGAAATTGAACTTGAGGCTTGCTTGAATGAACTTGACACTTAGAATGAAGTCAACCTTGGGAAGAGGAAGTAGAAGTGTTAAAGAAAGAGGTAAATGAAGAGAAGACTCAACTTGAATTGAAGGTGTTACCTTCTCACTTGAAGTATGCTTTCCTTGATGATGGTGTTGACAAGCCCATTATCATAAGCTATATTTTAACCGATAAAGAAGAACACAATTGGATTCAAGTCTTAAGGAAGAACCAATGAGCTTTAGGCTGGGCTCTTTTCGATCTAAAGGGAATTATCCCGGCCTATTGTATGCACAAGATCTTAATGGAGGAGGATTTCAAATCGGTCGCTTAACCTCAATGCCGATTGAATCCAACGATGAAAGAAGTTGTGATAAAAGAAGTAGTGAAACTTCTAGAAGTCATGATGGATTATAGGATATCTGATAGTCCTTGGGTGAGCCTGATGCAAGTTGTGACGAAAAAGGGTGGAATGACCATTATAAGGAACTAAAAGAATGAGTTGATACCTACAAGAACTGTAACATGATGAAGGATGTGTATTGATTATATGAAGCTAAATACCGCAACTAGAAAAGATCAATTCCCACTTCCTTTCATGGTTCAAATTCTTGAGAGATTATCAGTTCAAATTTTTTATTGCTTCTTGGATGGTTATTTCGGGTATAACCAAATCTCGGTTGATCCGGAAGACCATGAGAAGACGGTGTTCACTTGCCCGTTTGGAGCTTTTGCTTACCAGAAGATGCATTTTGACCTTTGTAATGCTCCGACAACTTTTCAGCGGTGCGTTCAATCCATATTTTCCGATCTTATTGTGAAGATAATGGAGGTTTTCATGGAAAAATTTTCCGTGTTCAATGCTTCATTTGATTTGTGCTTGAAAAATATTGAAACGGTGTTGGAAAGATGTGTGGAGACTAACTTGGTCTTAAATTGGAAAAAATGAAACTTCATGGTAACAGAAGGGATAATGCTTGTGCATAAAGTCTCTTCCAATGGCCTAGAAGATGACAAGGCAAAGATCGAAGTGATTGAGAAGTTGCCTCCTCCAAACAATGTGAAGGGCGTCTGGAGTTTACTTGGACATGTGGGATTCTACCGGCGTTTTATCAAAGACTTCTCCAAAGTTGCGAGGCCCTTGAGCAATCTTCTATCCAAAGATAAGTATTTTAACTTTGATGAGGAGTGTCTTAATGCCTTTCAAATTTTAAAGGAAAAATTGATCACCGCGCCCATGATCGCTGCTCCGAATTGGTCTCTCAATTTCGAGTTAATGTGCAATGCAAGTGATTATGCGGTAGGAGCAGTGCTTGGGCAAAGGAATGCCAAAAATTTTCATGCCATACACTATGCGAGCAAAGTCTTGAATGAGGCTCAAGTTAATTATGCGACAACAGAAAATAGTTGCTTGCTATTGTGTATGCTCTTGAAAAGTTTCGGTCTTACCTGATTATATCTAAAGTTATCGTCTATACGGACCACTCGGCTATCAAGTTTTTGCTTACCAAGGCGGACTCAAAACAAGGGTTAATCTGATGGATCCTTTTGTTACAAGAATTTGACTTAGAAATTCGTGACAAAAAGGGCTCTGAAAACTTGGTAGTGGATCACTTGAGCCAATTGGTCAATATAGAGGTCACTCATCGAGAAAAAGAGATTCGAGAAGAATTTACGGATGTAAAATTGTTTATGGTCCAAGTTAGACCTTGGTTTGCTGACATGGCTAATCATAAGGCGACCAAGTTTATTCTCGAGGATCTAACTTGAAGCCAACATAGAAAATTCTTGCCGGATGCTAACATTTATGTTTGGGATGAGCCATACTTGTTTAAGTTGGGGGATGATAATTTACTAAGAAGGTGTGTCATTGTGGAAGAAACGAAAAGTATCATGTGGCATTGTCATAACTCACCGTATGAAGGGCACTACAATGGTATGCGAACAACAACAAAAGTCCTTCAATCAAGCTTTGATTGGCCTACATTGTTTAAAGATGTAAACCTCTATGCGAGGAGTTGTGATGTGTGTCAGAGAAGTGGCGAAATCGAAAAACGGGATGAAATGCCCTTGAAAAATATTTTGGAAGTTGAAGTCTTCGACTATTGGGGTATTGATTTCGTTGGTCCATTTTTGTCATCATTTTCAAATGAATATATTTTGGTTGTGGTAAACTACGTTTCAAAGTGGGTGGAAACGATTGCGGCACCTAAAGCGGATGGCAAAACGGTTATCAATTTTTAAAGAAAAATATTTTTTTTTCCATTTTGGCACGCCTAGGGTGTTGTTAAGTGATAGTGGATAGCATTTTTGCAATACACCACTAAAAAAAGTTTTAGAGCATTACGGTGTAAAGCACAAAGTTGCAACTCCATACCACCCACAAACCAATGGTCAGGCCGAAGTTTCAAATCGTGAGGTGAAAAGAATTTTAGAAAAAACTATGTCAAGTTCTAAGAAGGATTGGTCCCAAAAGCTTGATGAGGCCTTGTGAGTATATTGCACCGCTTATAAGGCTCCGGTCGATTTAACTAGTGAAAAATCTTCTCACATATTCTTGAGCTCAGCCCAATATAAAATCTCAGTTGGTTCAAGATAAGTCAGTATAAAATCTCGGTTTGGTTCGTGAACAACCAGTTTAAAATATCGTTTTTGTTTGGAGGATATCTAGCTCAAAATTCTGCATTGGTTCGAGATAAGTGCATATAAAATCTCAGTTTAACTTGTGGACTAATTGCTCAAAGTTACGTTCGTGTTTAAAAGGAGGACTAACGACTTCATTCCACTATTTTCTATTTGGCTGGAAGTTAACCTCAAACTTTATTTTTCCTTGTATAAGGAGGCTTCTGAGTTTAACCTACTAAATGTTTATAATCATTATTGCAAACTCTCAAGATCAATTCTTGAGTAGAGAAGTCACTTCATATAGACAGAACATCTATAAATATCTAATGTCATCTCATTTCCTTTATCTTTTATTTTCTGTATTTTTTTTTTACATTGTTTTCCGCTGCAATATTAAAAAAAATATTGAAAATGTTTTTGAAATTTGAAAAATTCACCCCTTCTTGCGTATAAAATCACATGTTCAAAATTTCAATCTTGACTCCCTCAATCTAATTGGTATCTTTACCAGTTAGATGTTTCTGCCTTCTTGCATGGTAACATAGATAAGATAAAAATGTCTACATAAAATTACCTATGGTCTTAATTGCTCTTGCAAGAATAGTGTCTCCAAGCTAAATAAATTTATTTATGGTCTTAAGTTAGCAAGTATGCAGTAAAACACAAAATTATCAGTTGTTATTGATCTTCACTACAACTCAGCACTCAGAATTCTACACTACTTAAAGCTTTCAACCCTATTTTTAACGAACACACAGAAAAATGAACTATCATATTGTTAGAGATAAGAAAAACTTTCAACCATACACATAACTGTGTACGGCAGAATCCAGCATGATTTGTTAGGTCATCACCACCTCAATGGATCCAAAATAAAATGAAAAATCATAAGTAAAATCTTCTGTTGTGTTCCTCTAGTTACAAAATAAGCACAAAGTGTTCTCCCTTGCATTCTATGAAACACGCAAACAGACAAATTCATAAACACGACACTAACACGTCAATACGAGTAATAATTCCAACAATTGTCCAACAACAAACTCATCTTCAATTCGAAGTGTCAGTGCAACACAGTTTGCATGTTCACAAAACTTTTTTTAGATTCACATGTAAAAACATAATCAACAACTAATTCCACACTGTTTAACATCAGGCCCCTTAGTTTTCAACACAAAAGGATCAATTCTCACCCAAACCAAAGAGAATATAGAAGCCAAAAGCACAGACCAAATGACAATAAGAGTTGGTGTCCTATTCTGTCTCCCCATTAGTCCTTTAAGAAAAGGATAAAGATGAGCAACAACCCATGAAGAAAAGAACAGTTTCCCAATCAATGGTCCCCATTCATGTTCACCACTATTTATAGCATCTGTGAAACCCGCCACAATGCCAATAAGGTTGATTATTGTGACTGTTGTTGGAGGTATCAGCAATGCTGTCCATCTAATCGTGTAGAGCTCGTTAAACTGCCCGTCGTCATCTGGTGCCTTTGATACAATGCTGAAATGCGCGTTAACTTTTCCGAGGAATCTTCCCATTAGGCGTTGCGTGATTGCAAAGAGGTGCGCTGATACACTTCCAATGACCCAAAACTGTTGGTTTCTCCACCATTCCTCGAGACTAACTCCACTCCATCTCAATTCAAGAATAGCCGATGCAAAGATTGAAATGAATAGAGAAATGAATACTAGGCTCGCAAAAGTTCCTACCTGGACATTTTTACACATGTATCGAATCAAATCACGTTGTGATATTGTATATAAAATAAATCAAGATAATGAATAGAAGAAAATGGATTACCGACGGTGTGATGAATTTATCTGTAAGCAAGCAGACGGCGGGAATGATACAATAGATGATGAGAGGTAATGCACTAAAAGGGTAAACGGTGCTGTTAATATAGGCGATCCTCTGGAGAACCTTGAGTCTTCCTTCTTTAAAACCGTACCACAATGGACAGTGGCGGCTGAATAGGATTTCGAGTGATCCTACTGCCCATCTAAGAACTTGGTTAAGTCTTTCTGTAAGATTGATTGGTGCTGTTCCCCTAAAGGCAGCTCTCTTTGGCATGCAGTATACCGATCTCCAACCGCGAGTATGCATTTTCAAACTTGTTAGAGTATCGGCTGCGATAGATCCATAGCTCATACCAACCTGTTGATGGAAAAAAAATATCAACAATGTTTCAATAATGGATTTACCTGACTTATTTGATAACGTGTGAACCAAGTTTTGTCCTTTCTATATAATGCGCTATGTTAATTGTTTTGTCCAAGTTAAATTTCAAATAACCTAAACAGTGCCTTCAAAATTTTGAGACGACTCTGATCATCTCTATTCTATAATGTACCTCGTATCCCCAAAGAGTTCGGTCTTCGTAGCTACAACTCATGACATGAATGGCTTCTTTAAGCAAGGCTTCTTGAGTTGAAGAAGGATCTACTCCACCTTCTTCTCCACCTTCTTCTGTTAATGAAGAATTCATGAAGAGTGTAGACTTTCCAAATTTATCTTCAGTGTTCATATCTGATTGCAATAGCTGCTTATCTTCATCAGTTGCTTCTATAAAAAGAAAAATGTGTTATGGAAATGAAAAGGGAAAACTGTTGTTTTTTTAGTGAAATTATTCTCACCTATAATGCTTGCATCCTCTCCATTTTCATCTTGTTTTGAGTGAACTTGTACGACTCGAGAGCGCTTCGATGTCTTAGGAGGTTCAAAGCCATTTAAAGCTTTCCTTCTGAATATACAACCGGATCCAATATAAACAGGTCCTTGAATTCCATCTAGACACCTCAGGGTAATCTGAAGAAGAACAAAATAGAAAGGATATCATGTTATTGTCGAATTCTGTTGACACGAATTCAATGAATGCGGTACATGAATTCAAGAGTCTGATTTCGATACTTACATCAAATAAAATGGTGTTTTTGTTTGCGTAACGATCGTTCTTATCAAGGCTATCGAATCTTAGAGGAAACTGGACAAAAGCTATACTATTCCCAAGTTGAATATCCATAAAGAAACACATGGCCTCTCTCACAACTTTGCTGTTGTTCACATAATGATTGCAATCCAAGTTGAGCACAAAAGGAGCATTGCTCAACACCGCCGATACGCGAAGCTGAAAACAAAAGTTTAAAAGCTTAGCTTGATGAGTTTTGATCAGAAAAAAAAATGTAATGATGAAACTTGGAGTATAAGTTACCAGGGCGTTCATTGCACCGGCTTTTGTGTGATGTTGAAATGCAGGCCTTTTCTCTCTAGAGATGTAGACAAGAGATGGAAGTTCAATCCCTTCATTGTCCCCACCATTATGACCAAGAAGGATTTGAATCATACTTGGATGATCTTTTGTATTGTTTCCCGGCCACGGTGTTTCGTCTTTCATACTCCACCCTTCGGACGGAACTCTCATGGATTTGGCCACAAGTGCATTTATTCTCACCTTAAATTCTTCATATTCTCTCTGTTATCCAAGTATTAAAGAAGTGTTAGTTTTGACTAATAGATATTCAGAACTCCGCAGTTAAGTGTGTTTGGGCGAGTCTGGTACTAGAATAGGTGACCTCCTAGAAAGTCCTTGAAATAATTTTTCTGTAATTTAATACATGCTATGGTACTAACCTTCATATTTCGACGTTCTTTTACGTATGAAGTTTGAACCTTATCCTTCAGAAAGTCTATCTTCTGAGAGAAGTACTTCTCGGGAGCTCGAGGTTCCGCAGAGTATTGCTTACAAAAAGGTACCCATTTTTGTGCAAATTCAGCCGTTTCTTGAAGAGCCTCAAAGGTGAGCATGGAAGCACCATCATCAGAAACGTAGCATGAGATTTTGCGCGCAGGATAATCTAGTGCCAAAATTGAAAGAATAGTATTCGCTGTAACAAGAGGTGGTTCCTTAATTGGATCTACCGTTGTCACAAAGATATCTATTGGAGAAAGCATATTCGGCTTGTTTTCTGGTTCAAACCTGCATTACAACGAAATCCACGATATGTCAGCTCAGTAGTAAGAGTTTAGCCTTGTAATAATCTCAAGAGAGGGAGATCGAATCCCCTCAGAGATAGTTGTAAAACGATCGATCACCTGACTGAAAGGCGGTCGAGATATGTTTCGCGATCAATAGGGAACCATTTGGGAATCTGATCAACCATCCATGACAATGCGAGCCAGATTTCGCATGACACTGATATGAACCATAGTCCAATTGCTTCAGGTACTGGATGGAAGATTCTGTACTCAAAGAAGAGTAATAGAAGGATGAGCCTAGCCACAACCATCATTCTGTAAGGACTCAGTTTTCCTGAAGGTATTGCCACTTTTCTTGAAAGTGGTTGTCTAGTTTCATCTTTCCTGCATCCATCATGTTACAAAAAGCATAAACTAGTCTATATCTTGTTTGGATAAACAGACTAATTAATCACTTATAGTATAAGTGTTTATCATATAAACTGTTTTCATAACATACATACATGGCTTTTTCAGGATCAACTGCATCAGTTTCAATCAACAGATTTCCTTGCTGCAACTTCCACTCATCTGTTTTATCCTTCTGATCTAATCTTGCACCACCCTGAAGCTCCCGATATTTGGTATTCTCATCATCATCATCTCTACTATTCATATCCTCTTCATGCATAAGCTTGTACTTTTCCTCTTCCATTTTAAATTCTTGTTCAATATCATCCACATCTTCTTCATCTTCGTCTCCCACCACTCTTGGACTACCTTTTTCATTGCAAGAAATAAAAAATCAAATATAAAGTTACATGATTAGAGAGACATCAGACACAACATTGACACTTGTCGTACACCAGTCATACCTTTGATACGCTTGTATCGTGTATGACATTGAGGGCAAACTTGCGTGCCTTCTCTTCTTTCATACTCATAACATGGCCTGCAGACAGGGAAGCCACACTCTTCACAAGCTACAAACAAATCTCCATCTACTGTAAGCCCTACAGAATCGCCACATATCTCACATACTTGACCATCCAAGTTCTTCACTGTCTTAGGCTGCAAAAAACACAAATCATTCAGAAAATGTCTCCAAATCATAATACAATTATCCGCTAATTAGTTCTGTATGGTTTACCTCATTGTGTTCTTGGATGATAACAAGTTCATTGCTGTTAAGAGACCCTGCAAAGAGGCCACTCTTAGCTTTCATGATGACAGTGCAAGGGTAGAGAATCAATGGAGATATTAGTTATTATATATATGATATATGATAACTCTTTTGGTGAAATAAGGTTAAGTTTTAAAGCATTGAGGTGCATGTTTTAATTTCATGTGTCACGTAAAGATACTATTGTTGGTTGTGGGGTTGTAAGTTGAAAATATAGTGCATCTTAATTAATGTTGAAAGCAAGATATGATTTTGCTTTTATGAAATGTATAGCTTAACACAGAGATATCTTTCTGAAATGGACCTGTTTTTTTATAATGTTTAAGGTCATGTTTCGGTTTCACAATGTTTATACATAGTTTCTAGATATTTGACATGCTCACTACACCAAAATAAAAGTAATACTAAGAGTGAAGTTCAATTTTCATACCTCATAAAAATAACATAACCTAAGTTACTTCTTAAAGAAAAAAAATAACTCTTTCTCTTCTCTCCGCCTCAAAATATATATCATTTTATAAAATCAATAAAATATTAATATAAAATCAATAAAATAACTCTTTCTCTTCTCCCAAAATTTATCTTTTGCAAGAAAATATTTTTGGTTCTCTAATATAAACAAACTTTATTATATTTATTATTTATAATATTATTCTGTCAATACATTGATTTTTATTTTCAATAAACATTTTATTTAAGGATCAGGATCAAATTACAATAATTATCAAATTTAATATTATAACATTTCTTTCTATGTATGTATATATGTATGTATCTAACATCATTTGACTTATTAATGAAATGTATAAAAATCATCGTTTGTATATCAAATGATTTTTAATTGATGTTAAAATTTATACAAATATGTGTTAAAGATTCGTCCGAAGTGTCATTTGACAAGAGTAATCTAAAGTGTCATTTGACACCTTGACAATGTGTAAGACATAATGGACATCAGGTTGATTTGGCTTTCTTAATGTATGTTTGAGTACGTGGTTTCACTTCCCTATAATAAATATAATGTTAAATAAACAAGACATTCTATCTTTGCTAGCAATATTATTAAAAATACTTGTAAGGAGATTTACATTGTTTGCCATTTGTTTGTTCTTAATAAAAACTCAAATCCCTAAAATAAACTTAAAAGTTTGAAATAAGAACATGTTTGTAGACATTAACATGAACGTTCATATCAAGTTTTCGGAGTCTAAATCTCACCAAATTTATGGTTCAATTTATTATAGTGGTTACAATAATAATCTTTTAGACCAAGAGAAAGTTGCACAAATTAACTTGGACATATCTCTGAGAGGCTTTGAATGAAGTCATTATTATTATTAAAAAATTTAAAATGTTAGACAATTTTAAACAGAATTATAGTTAAAATTCTTTACTGTTTAATATTTGGACCATTTTTATATTTTTCATACTCAAAATTCTTTATTGTTTAATCTTGAGTCAAACTCAAAATTTGAAAAAAGGGATTAATTTGCAAAAAAAAATTAAAAAAATTCTATTAGTCCTCAGCAAAATGAGATGCTTTTGTTGCTAAAGTGCATAAGTAATGTCAGGAGTAGCAGTTATATATAAAGAAGTCGTACAATAAAGTGTTGAAAACCGATGTTGTCATTATCAGCTAGAATTAAATCATCTCTATATTAAAGAGGCTGTAAAAGATGAATCTCTACTTAGGGTGAAAAGAGAGTAATCTGAGGAGCAGCAGCGATAGCCTAATGAAATAAGGGAATGAAATTGTTTGGCATACCGGTGACGATTAGCTTGCTTCATCCCGTATACTAAGAAGACGACAAACTTTACCCGAATTAGGGATAGTAAGACCTTTAGGAATGGTCATGTAGACTTCTTCATTAAAATCTTCATGCAAGAAAGCATTGTCAATATCATGTTGTTGAAGAGACCAATTTCGTATAGCAACAATGGAAAGTAACAGTCGGAAAATTTTCAATTTAGCCATGGGGGAGAACTTATCAAGAAAGTATTTTCCTTCAGTTTGGGTATAACTTCTTGCAACTGAACAAGCTTTATGCTGTTCAAGAGATCCATCAATCGTATACATGATAGTGTAATCCAATTTACACCCAGTAGGCATTTTATCAGGGGGGAGATCAACAATTTCCCAAGTGTTGTTCAGTTGAAGGGACTGGAATTCACAAGCCATAGTTGCTACCAGTGATCATGCTTGGAGGCTTGACCATATGTGGTGGGTTCAATGTGAGTGGATGTGAAAAGTATAAAGCTTTTGTAAATTGGAGAATTTGCCATATGATATCACAAAGTGGAAAGGATTAGGTGTAGACGTAGTGACGACATTGTTGCATAACAGTATTTAAACGGTGAGGTGGTTTATGAATCGTAGTGGTTTTCTGCCAGAAGGTGCAGTATCAATACTAGTTTGGGGAATAATATCCATATTAGATTCTGAAGTAGGTGTTTTTGATGTTCTTTGGGTGGCAGGTTCAATTTGATAAGAAAATTAAGAATCAAAGAGGTTCATCATGGACAGTTTGTGGCTGAATAGTGTTTGTGGAAATAGAATCAATAAAGGGAAGAATCTTTATAGACAACTACATTTCTTGGAAGAAAAATTTGTCGAGAAGCAACATCCGTTAAACCGTAACCTTTGGTCCCTTGTTTTTAGCTTTAAAAGATGGATTTTCTGGATCTTTGATCCAATTTTGGCGTGCCTTGCAATAAGGTAGAAGCAAATTAGGCAAGGTAACCAAAGACATTAAGTGTTGAAAATCTGAGATACTTAGGAAAATCTGTAAAAACATTCTTCAAGCGCCAGATATTGATGGGTCCTGTAACAATTAGTAGAAATATTGTGTAACATAAACACAACATAGAAATGTAAGAACTAGCTAATGTGCCCTTAAGTTTAGAAGTGTTAATCTTGAAAACTTACATTAGTTATTAAAATTGAAATACCTATCAATGCCTTTTCATCCAAGTAATTCCTGCAGGTACCCTCATTTTTGGTCCTTCTTTTTCTTTATAAACACCTCTCGGTGAACTTCAGTCCTTCTCTCCCAAATATCTTCTGTAATTTTCTCTCTTTGTCTTCATGCATTATGTGCCCTTTTCTATCCACTAGTATAGGTTTAGAAGATGCAAAAAGAGGTCATGACTTGTTAACAATAAACAGCACAATCCAGAATCAGACCATACAAATCCTTTCAGTGCTGAAAAAATAAATTCACAATATGCCAGTATGTTAATCTCACTACAAAGGAAATTGTTCTAAGACGTCCTGTACCTAAGCTCCAATTGCAGTCATCAGGCTTCACAGTGCAATAAACTTACAATAAATATGCACAACCAAATTTCGATCAAAATTGCAAAATTCTAGTACATAGCATGGCTGAGTACCGTTTAAATTTTCATCAGAACCCTCACCAATAATCACCACAAGAGCAAACACCATCCTTGAAGTGGTGGAATCTATTAGTATCTCTAACAATAATTTCACGTTCAACTATTTTGGAGATTAACTTTGCAGCAATGTGACAATCTCCACAAACACGAAGGTTTTTGGTAATTCTGATTTGAGACTCTTGTGTATTCAAAAGAGCAAACACAATAGCTAACTTCTCACTGTGAACAGCTAGATGGCCTTCCTTATCTTCCTCCTCCACATCATGAAGTGCTGAATCAGTCTCAGGAACATATCCTAACTCTTTCATCTTTCCCACCAGCACACTTAGCTCTTCATATATTTCCGTTGACTGTGGATGCGATGTGTCGCCTGCAAGAAATGTATGAATTTGATTGTTTAGTTCAACATTACTGATGCCGGGAGTTTTCCGAATTTTTCTTCTTTTCATTACTGATCGGATTTCCGTTACTTCTTCCCATCTACCAGCCTTGGCATAAATATTAGATAACAAAACATAGTAACCGGATTGCTCAGGAGCTAATTGAAGTAGGTTGTCAGCTACTAAAAGTCCAATATTAATGTTTGAATATACCCTGCAAGAGCTAAGAAGTGTCCCCCAAACTCTTTCATTTGGCTCAATTGGCATTTGTTTGATAAAATTATAGGCCTCGTCTACACATCCGGCGCGTCCTAATAGATCAACCAAACAAGCATAGTGTTCGATTCTTGGTGTTATTCTAAAATCATCTGTCATCTGTTTAAAGTAAAACTTCCCTTCATCCAATAATCCTGAATGACTACAAGCCGAGAGAATTGCAACAAATGCAATGGAATCTGGAGTTTGGCCAGAATTTAGCATTTCTGTGAAGAGATCCACAGCATTACATCCTTGCCCAGTCATACCGTAAGAAGATATCAATGAAGTCCATGACGCAACATCGCGGAACTTCATTCTGTCAAACACTTCTTTTGCATCTTCTAAACATCCGCACCTTGCGTACATGTCGATCAAAGAATTCTCCAGTAGCAAATTTGGATGTAATTTCTTCCTCTCAACATATTTATGAATCCTCCTTCCCAACAACAATGCCGAAAGATCCCCACATGCTGGAAGTACACTAGCACACGTGATTGCATCCGGTTCCACTCCACTTTTCTCCATTTGCAAATACAAATCCACAGCATTTCCAGGCATGGAATTTTTCATATAAACTCTTATCATCACATTCCACGATATCAAATTCTTCCTCTCCAAATTCACAAAAATCTTCTCAACATACAAAACATTCTCCACCGAAGTATTGGCTACAGCTGGCATGAGACTAGCCATCGTACCTCCATCCGGTCTTTGTCCTAAATTCTCCATTTCCCTACAAATCTCCAACGCATCATCAAACCGTATATTTTGTGCATACCCCGCAACCATCGAGTTCCACGAAACAACATCTCTACACAGCATTTCATCAAACACACGCCGCGCCTCAACCAAGCACCCGCATTTCCCATACATAGCAATAAGACCATTACCAACAAACAAATTCAAATCCATCCGAACCTTCAACACGGCTCCATGAATCAGCAACCCATAGCTCAAACTGTCAGAGCAAGAGCAAGCCTTAAGAACACAAGGGTATGTATAATTATCAGGTCTAAACCCTCCATTAACCATGTCCTTAAAAACAAACAACCCATCATTGAACTGGTGGTTATTCACGTAACTTCTAATCATGACATTGTAGAAAATAACATTCCTCTCACACATTTCATCAAACACCTTGCGTGTCAACGTGGGTTCTCCACAAGCGGAATATGCCCTCATGAGTTTGATCCCTAGAGATGGATTTTGGTGTGAATTGAGATGAAAAATCTTGGAGTGTAAAATTTTCAAGGTTTTGATATCGGGGTTTTGGTCTAGTGCTTTTGCTAGAAGTTCCAAAGGAAGAAGTGGGTTTTGTAGTGATGTTATTGATTTGTGGAATGAAGAAACTAATGCTTGTAATTCCGAAATGTGGTGAGATAGCTTATGAAAAGGTAACATCCGGAATGACCTGATGCTGTTCTCCCTAGGTATGGGAGAGAGTGGTCGAGGAAGGGAAATGGAGTGTTGCCTTTTGAAAGGAAAAGTAATATCCTTAAATTTTGTTAGATACCAATATCTTTAATTAAAAAAAAATTATATTGTTTAAATATGTACTTGGTGCTTATAAATAATTTTAAATTCATTTTTTTTTTTCGAATAATTGTTTTTCTAATGTTTAAATATGGTGAAGTGTTGTTTCCATTCATCAACACCTTTTTTTGAGAACTTTCCTTTACATCAGATGAGCTCCTATTTTAAGATCAAAAGTAACCATTACCACGTACTTTTTCATGTATGGAGCTAAAGCCTTCGCGACCATGAACTTATCTTTTCGAGTCACGATTTTCTATTTTGCATACAAGGTGTTTGATCAATGTTCTCGTACAAGGAACCTTTCTCTATGTCAAAGATGCAATTGAGGTTGTTTTGGTCTAATGTATATGCTATCATACCACATGCAGATAATCCTAATAGAGAAAATGGACACAGCTTTATCGTGGTAAACCTAGATAATTAGGTATATGTGACACTGATGCGCGCATCCATAACATGACAATTATCTCTAAGCAACATGATCACAAACGTTAAACATGTTAAGTTCACAAACCTAGATATGTAATTTACTGTCATGACAATTATCACCTCAGAAAAAATTATAGTTTTAATCGCACACCATAATCATGTCAAACTTATCGGGAATCCAAACATGTACGTATTAGTATGCAAAATTTGACATTTTATTGTTTATTCTTATGAGGTTAATAAGGATGTAAATGGATATTCATTGAGACGAATAATATGATATTCATATCCGTCTCAGTGGATAAATATGATATATGTATCTGTTTCATATGCTTGCGAGTATCCTTTAAGCAGGTAATCTGTGAATTTTAAAATACCCACAGATATGTATAGATATTCATGCATAACATTTTTCTAAGATTATTAAAAAATATATTTTCATCTTCTTTTAAATACACTAAAAGTTAGTATCACCTAACATTCATAGAACTCGCTCTCAATTTAGCAATAAAATTGCATCACGTAAACTTCCTTCTTTTTTCACCAAAGCATAATAACATCAAAACATAATTTCCATATATTTCATTTTTAGGCAAAACAAATGAAAGATATTGTAATTTTGAATTATGGTGGAAGATCGAACAAGTAAGGAGTGGGAATGAACATACTAGTTGGACGGAGGAAGGGCAGTCCTGGTTGGTTGGACGCTAGAATTATTAAAGTGAGTCCTAGAGTATAGAAGATGCTTAAATATAAAATCTCCAAATATGATTTGTATGGAATGTGAAAGGTTTTCTTCAAAGAAAAGTTAACCAAAAGGAAATGAAATGAGAAGACTAATAATTTTAGAAGATGAAAAGACATAGTATAATAAACTAATGATATTTAAATTATTTTTATAAATTATCAACGGATACAGATATATGTGGGCTCGACTATCATGAAACCTATATTCATATACATTAAAAAAACATGTATTTAAAATTCATTAATTTTATTCACAGATTTTCATTAAATTGCTTGATTGTACCCATGACATATTTTATTCGCTAATACCCGTGAATACAAGTTTTATTGTCATCCATATAGGTTAGGTCGGAAGTCAAAGACATCACTTGATGAATGGTTGGATTCTATCCTTCAACAAGGTCGATCCTGGCTTTTTAGAGGTTCGGGACAATTAATAAAAAGGGACCCCTAATAAAAAAAACTAAGCAATTAACTTTGAATTTTGATTTTCCTTTTTTGTGTTCAGTTTTTCCCTTTTGTTTCAGAGAGAGAGAGAGAGAAAGAGAGAGAGAGGGGGAGTCATATTTTCACTAGACTCACTATAAGAGTCATATTTTCTAGTTAAATTCATCACTTTATTAGCTATTTCTCCTACACTTTCATTGTCAGAATCAAATCAAGTGACTGTCAATCCCTTTTATCTTTATTTAGAAAAGTAGGACATTCATATTTAATGTGACCAAACCTTTAACATTCATAACATTGTGTTCCTTTGCCTTTGTTAGGTTTGTGATCATCTTTGCTCTTGTTCAAGGGGCTGATGTCTAATGCCTTGTTTGGGAAATTTATCCTCCAATTTCTGTCCAGCCTTCTTAAATCTTGATTAAATTTTCTCCTAATAAGGGTTATAATATCTAAAAAACTTGCTTCACCTTGATCTTCATCTTCTCCAGTGTTGGACACAAAAGTTATGCTTTTGTTCTTCTTTTCATATATGTCATTCAAGGCCATCTCAAAGGTTTGTAAAGAACCAATGAGTTCAACAACTATGACGATGCATAGGATTTGAGCTTCTTCAATAGTTGTGACTTTCATATCAAACTTCTTGGGAAGAGATACTAGGATTTTTTTGGCCAGCTTTTCTGTAGACCTTTTGTCTCTTAATGGAAAGGAAGTATTGGCAATGTCACGTAATGTGATGTTAAAGTTATAAATAGATTCATCTTCATTCATTCTCATATTCTCAAACTTAGTAGTGAGGAGCTGCAACCTTGACATCCCAACCTTAGATGTGCCTTAATGAGAAATTTTGAGAATTTCCCATGCATCTTTGGCTTTAATACATGTGTTAATCAATCTAAACATGTTCTTGCCAACACCATTGAAAATAACATTTAAGGCCTTGGAGTTTCCAAGAGCTTCTTTATCTTATATGCATCATTCCACTCAATTCCTGGCTTTAATTTTGATGTATCATCTTGAAAAATATTCACAGGATGTTTCCAACATTTTACCACAACCTTCCATGTTTTGTTTTCCATAGATTTGACAAAAACAACCATCTTAGCCTCCCAATAAACATAATTGGTGTCATTTAAAACTGGTGGTCAGTTGATTGACCCTCAATCCTTATTGTTAACCATATAATATCTTTCCTAGAGCTCATCCAAACAGAACATGTTGTCTGCCCTGATGCCAATTGAAACTTTGTTCTTAAGGGGACAAATGTTGGACCAGATGCTTGAGAAAAGGTGTTTAACATCTTATAACAGAATTAACAAACAATAAATAAACAAGATGATCAATATAGAAAGCAATAAAAGGATACAAGGAGTTGTTAACCAGTTTGGTGAAACCACATATACGTCAGAGGGTACTCTACCTAAGAAAGGAAATTCATTATCTTGAATTAGTAGTATTAGTCTTATATGAACAACAACCCCATGTTGTTCAATGTCTCTTCCTAATCCTAATTACTTTCTATTTAGATCTCCCCCTAATTATGAGAATCCCAATCACTTTCTCTCAATCACTAATCCCAAGTGATCACTTTCAATAAACAACTTACATTATGTTGAATTAAAATTCAACTAAATAAACCAACATTATACCTTATGATATGAATTAGAGTACTAGCGTGATGTACAATTAACTCAAACAATGGACTCAAATAAAACCTTAACACTAGATATCTTCAATATTTACTTTGTCTTCAATGATGAAATTAAGTCTCTTTAAATAGAATTCCTCTGTTAGGCTTTTCTCGAACAAGCATAAGATTTGATCAGTAGATAAAATGGAGATTTGGTTAAGATTTATTTTTTCAAAATAACTCCACAACAAGATATGATTCGAATTCAAATTTAAATTTTCAAATCTTTAAATTTGATCTTAAAATATCTAATTAATTAAGTTGCTAAAAGATATCAACAAATCAATCAGAAACAAATCCAATAACGTGCTCAAAATACAAGCAGAAAACAAGCCAAAACAGTAGCAACAAGGGACAAATGTACACCTGCTATAACATCATGTCCCACATGTCGTGTCTTCACAAAAACAGTTTGAATATTTTGCATAATGCAACCAATTCAAAAAGAAACAACACTTACATATTAAAAATCTAATATCTAATTATAAAAAACTTTACCTAATCTTTTACCACTAAACCTTCCTAATTAAATTTAATTAATAACCTAATTTCAAGGGTAGACATGTCTTATCACTTAATACCTCACTAATAGCAATTTGGCAAGCAAATCCACATTTTTTTCACATTTGTTGTTTTTCCTCTAAATATATCACATAAAAAATTAAAGAGATTAATGTCAGCCACTTTTTTGTTTGGGAAGCTCAAAATCCCTACACCCTAATACTTTTTTTATAATTTGGGAAGCTCAAAAAACCTACCCCTATTAGGCTGCACATGAGGAATCTCAAGGAACCCTAAATTCATCTTTTGATTCTCCTTTCTACAATAAATTATCTAACTTATTTATTCAATGGGATTGAAGAACTTCATCTTCCTCAACACTTCAACTTCTGCATTGCATCCGAATTTGGAGAAGTTATGGCGCGACCTATTGAGTCCATAAGGAAATCAATGATTCTAAATATATGTGGAAAATTGTTGTTCGCTGCAGACATCTGTGGACTGTTCGAAGTTCTTCAAACAAAGAACATCTTGAACTAATATTGGTTGATTCAAAGGTATTGTGTTCTCTGTGATTTTGATTTATGGTTTAATTTTATAACTTTGTGCATAAATATTTCATAAATTATAACATTCACGATTTTTGATTTGTTTTCTATCAAAAGCTTGATATGATTCAAGTAATTGTTTCATCCCATCTGGTGTCGAAGTATGTTGGCGATCTTGTCGTAGGAGTATCGTATATCATGCATAACTTTAAAGTTTCAAATAACGATTTCTCATTTAATATCATCTGGAATCAACCTCTCATTGGTTCATCTTCCTTCAAACCATACATTTTTTCCATATACAGGTTCTTATATTTTTCATTGATTTCGTATTCATTCGGTGTTTATCGTTTTTTTATTATGTTATTCCATTGTTGTTGGGATGGTTATAACCGGGATCCATATTTTTAGATTTCAACTTCACCTTCTTCAATTTCAATGCAAAATATTCAATGGATTACCTTAGCTGAATAATTTATTTGTGTGTTTTCAGTAATCTCAATAGAGGCACCAAGGTAAATTAAGGTTTAATTTTGAAAATCTTAATTTTTGGGTAAATGGATTTATTTTAGGATTTAGTTCTCAGGAGTGTTTTTTGGGGTTTTCTTCTGATTATGCTATTTTTTGTGTGTCACGGTTGCAATGGAGAAAAGGTACGATTTTTCTGTTCTTTATCTATCAATCTCATTTGTAATATTACAGTAAATCTCTAACATAATTTTTTTTCTTCTTATTTTCATCTTTTCTTTTCCATTTTGTTATTGTTTTAGGTATGAGTTCAAAGAGTTCAAGAAGGAAAATCCTAACAATAATTTTGTTGATGTGGTGAGTTATCTATTGAAGTGTTGATTGTGTTCATATTACTTTGTTCTGTATGTGGTATTTTTTTCTTCCGGAAATTGTTGTTTGATGATGATGCTATAATGTTAATGTTTCTAAAATTTTAGTTTTTGATTCATAATTTAGAATTTGAGTATCAGCTTATTGGATTAAAGGATTGAGTTTTATGTATTACATATAAATATGTTTTATTTATTTGGATTAACTTATTGGATTAAAGGATTGAGTTTTATGTATTATGTATAAATATGTTTTATTTATTTGGATTCAGGTTTCTATGATTTTGTAGTTAGAGCCATTGAGGTAATGGTGGTAGTAGTGAGCAACCTGTTGCGGTTGACGGGGAGAAATTTGGAGTGGTAATA
This sequence comes from Lathyrus aphaca, assembly GCA_963966055.1. Taxonomy (NCBI): domain Eukaryota; kingdom Viridiplantae; phylum Streptophyta; class Magnoliopsida; order Fabales; family Fabaceae; genus Lathyrus; species Lathyrus aphaca. Next base: position 326,356,700 of record OZ014522.1, read on the forward strand.
TTATATATAGATTACTCCGCATTCTTTAACTGAATAATAGTTTTTAGAAGGAAGAGATACGAATAGTTAGTGTAAAGATTGAATATTGATAAATCATGGGATTGTTTAAAAGTCAAATTTGTTGACTTTTACTTAAACATCATCTATTTGACAGCATGGAAACATATATTTTGAATCTTTTATGCATTTTGTTGTAAAAATAGAAGATGTCTTATTCTATTATATGCTTTAGGCAATAGTGTAATTTTTTTTTGAATTCTTCAATATTCTTTTGAATGTATGCATTTTGTTCTTGATTGATATTTATAAACGATGAAAACCATTTTAACTATATGGTGTGAAAATAATATTGATGAATGATGATATAATATTAATTCTTTTAAAAAAGAAAAATTCAGTGTATTGTCCACGTACTTAAAATAAAAATAATTTAGAGCATTGCACATAGACAAAATGCAAAAAATTAAAATAAAGACAATGTATAAATAAATGATTAAAAATGAAAATATTAATTAATAAATTAATAACTTTATATTTTGCAAATTCTAGCATGAGTAAATAATATTTTAATTTCTTTTACAATAATGTTTACACGTAGTTATGTAATAATTAACGAAAAACATTATTATTTTAAAAAATAAATAATTCAGAACAGAGACTATAAAAAAACAATTAAGAATATTATAGACACAAGACAAACCTTAACAGAGTATTAACTTTATTCATGTGAATGCTATTTTAATAAAATTCATGAAAGATGAATGTATGTTTGAAAGCAAAAGTATTATAAAACTAAGAAGAGATGGCAATGTCATTTTAATAGATATTAAAGGAGATGAATATGATTTTCATTTTATTTAATAATAAGAACATATGTACCATTTTTTTGAACTCAATTTTTTTTGTTAAATAACATAATGATTGGAATTGATATTAGAATAATTATTTTTATTTAATGAATTAGTTTTATAAATGAAAATGATATTTCACAATGAATTTAAAATTAATTTTAGAATCTCTAAAGATGGAATTTGTACTAATTTTAATATATGAGTTATTATTACTATTATTTTAATATTATTTTTTAATTAATCTAAATTAGTATGTCCGAATTAAAATGTTATAGTAGAAATATAGTTTTAAAGTTTAAGTTTTTTTATTATTATTAATGGATTGTGTTTGTTATTAAAGAGTTTAGAAACAATATTTAAAAATTTGTTTCTATATTTTTACAATAATTGAAAAAATATAAACAATAAGAGTATCAATCAATTTTATTTATTTATAATGTGTTTTTAAATATATAATATATGAAAATAAATTATATATTATTGATATAATTTTTAATAGCCTTCAAAAAGCATTTTAAGAAAAAAATTATAGGATTTTGAATGCTATTGATATATTTTGAAATAAAATATATTTTAAAATAATTTATATTTTTATAAAAAAATTAGTAAAACACAACAAAATCAATTGAGATTCTATAATCTTTTTTAAACTTATAAAATAACTAAAAGTTATGAGAATTTTTTCAAATTAACTTTATAAATAAAATATATTGTCTGGTAATCATGAATTTAATGATAGAAGGTAATCATAAAAAATTAATGATAAAAGGCAAAAGTTTAATGATACAATTAATTTTATAAATTGAATAAGTTATCATTGTTTTTAACATAATTAATTCTACTATTTTTACAATTATTTGTATAAATGAGTAAAAGTTATAAATATTTTTATAAATGAATACTAGGGTTCAAGAATAAAAATTGAAGTATTAAAATAATTATTTTTAACATGAATAAATTAAAAAGTTAGTGAATATTATTAGTATATATTTGAAACCATGTGAATATTTATAGAGTACAAAACAAATTTCATAGTTACCAAATGAGATTGAGAAATATGTAATGTAAATTCAGACGTGACTCGTGCGAGAGCACGAGAAGCTATTATAATATTTAGGTTTAGACAAATTTGACTAATATCTAAAAAGTAATATTTTTTGAATTGAAAAAATGATTTTATTCAAATTTGTAGTTTTAAAATTAACGTATCTATTATGTTGTACACTGTTCATTTTAATGTCCATCTTTTAAATATTTATTTTGCTGCAGTTAAGATAAAACTATATGATTTTGAAAATGCTATTGATATATTTTTTTAAAAATTATAATATTATTCCTCATATAAATTATGTTTTATGATTAATTGATAAAATAATTATGATTTATGATTTATTCTAAAATGATAAAATAATTTTTTTAAATAAATATTCCGAAATGAGTAATTATTAACTTGAAATAAAATTTATAAAGTGAACAATTGAAATCTATAAAATTTTCTATCATTTTTAAACAAATTTATTGAGAAATATTAGCAAGATTGTGATTTGGTTAAAATTGAAAATAAGTATTATTATAGTTTAAATAATATTTGTTATTAAAAAAAAATACTAAAAATCATGTATTTTTATGAAATATTAATAAAAATCATGTATTTTTTAATAAAATATTTTTGAAAAAAACCATTATATGTAGGGTAACTTTATCAAAGAGTTCAATTATATTATTTTCAAAAGATTAATCAATCCATTACAATTCAATTAAATTTAATTAATGAAAATAAACTATATAATATTGATATAATTTTAAATAGCATTCAAAATGTATTTTAAGAAAAAACTAATATTGAATGCTATTAATATATTTTGAAATAAAATATATTTTTTAAAATTATTTAGATTTTTATAATAAGTTTAATAAAACAAAACAAAATTAATTGAAATAAAATATATTTTATTTAAATGGAATAATCTTCTGGTATTGTAATCAATTGTCTATCGTTTTTAACCATTAATGAGCCTTTGTCGATCTGGGCCAAGCATACGAAGTTTCATTGTTTTTTATTAAATCATATAGTGGGTTTTCATTATCATTACAACAATAATAATATTTTTAATCATATATTATTATTCAATTAATATTTTTACCTTAATATTTTTTTGGACTTTATTATCTTATAATTGTATTCTTTTAAAATTTGAAAATCTGATATTTTATTTTTCTTTATCAAATCAAATTGCTTTAATTAAATTAATTTATAATTTTATAAATATTATTGAATTAAATAATTCTACACAAATTTGATAGGTAATAGTGACGATCATATAATATAAATTCCGACGGAGTCCGTGCGATAGCACAAATATTCCACTAGTATATATATAAAAATTATGTAGTATCGATACCTCTGAAAAAAAAGATTTATCTGTGTTAGATACCAACATCAATATTTATGATTACGTTTAATGTATTCATTTTTTTAAATGATTTCGGTATTTTTAAGTGTTGATGTCGTGTTTGGCGTGTTTCATAATTCAGAAGGGAACATGTGTCGCAAAATGAATCTATTTCTAAGACAAAGTTCAAGTGAGCTAACATATTCATAGCAGAATATGGTAACTGACCGAAAAGACCCTGCATCTAAATTCATTGACCCTAACTAAAATTCAAAATCGCATTCAATTTCTTATGATGACAGACTTTAATAGTAACAATGACCGTTACACTATACAACAGAAATATTTACAAAAAAATATTATTGAAATTGAAAACTGCCTCTTAACATCTTCCTAATCTATTTTCAAACAAAGTAAAACATTATTAAATTAGTTTAAACTGAAAAGTAAGAGGTTGAAGTTTCATTTTTCTTATCAAACAACACTTCCAAACCAAAGGTAACCAAACAGTTTCTACTTTTCTCTTTTTCTGCTTTTTCTTTTCTTAAATTCTTGTTTTGTCCTTCTCAGAAAAATCCATGTTGTTGAAGGATGTGTTATGAAGTATTCTTCTAATCTAACTTCACACTTTCTCTATACTTACTCCACACAAGATTCCCATACATACTATAAAAATGTACTTCATGTTTTTTTGTTAGTGTTGAGTATGACTCATATTCATCGATAATATTCGCCGATAAAGTGGGAGAACACATACAAGATAGAGTCACCATGCCGTTTGGTTTGGTTTCGGCGTGGAACAAGCGGCGAAGAAGCAAGTCTCAAGATCATTCAGACCCTTGTAAAATTCTCTCTTCTTTCTCTATTTCTCATTTTTGTAAGATTTTACTAAATTATGTGTCCCTATAGCATCGATTTCGTAACATTTTAGACATTCAATGTTTTATAGGGATTTATAAACCTGCAGAGTTTTGGCAACTTGAAGATCAAACACCGCAATCTACTAATAGGAGGCATGGATCATCTGTTTTCACTCTCAAGGAAATGGAAGATGCAACTTTTTCATTCAGTGATGATAATCTTGTTGGAAAAGGAGGATTTGGTAGGGTCTATAGAGGCATTTTGAAGTCAGGAGAGGTAATATTTTTAAATTTCAGTCGCACGAAATTTATTTGCGGCAAAATGCAAAAAATGTGTGTGATACGACCATAATTGCGGTTGCAGACAGAAATTTTAAACTAATAATAACAATAATATACAATGTGTTTCCCCATGAAGGTTGTAGCTATCAAGAAAATGGAATTGGCAGGAAATAAAGCGGCAGAGGGAGAGCGCGAATTTCGCGTAGAAGTTGACATATTGAGTCTGCTAGATCACCCAAATCTTGTTTCTTTGATAGGCTATTGTGCTGATGGAAAGCATAGATTCTTAGTATATGAATATATGCATAATGGAAACCTGCAAGATCATTTGAATGGTTTGTGTCATGTTCCCAAAATCTACATGATCTTATAATTTCTTACACATCGGTGTAAATCAATACTTTAGTCCTTGAATTTCTAGGACTAAAATGCTCATTTACTCTTCTTTTATGTGACCGATATTCAATTTTTAGGAATGAGGGAAAGAAAAATGGATTGGCCTCAAAGGTTAAGAGTGGCATTAGGAGCTGCAAAAGGCCTTGCTTATCTCCACTCAAGCTCTTGTGTTGGGATTCCTATTGTTCATAGAGATTTCAAATCCACCAATATTCTCTTAGATGCCGATTTTGAAGCAAAGGTATAGATAATTAACAGAAAATCATATATAGTCTTTAACGAGTAAAAACTAACAAGCATTTTGTAGATATCTGATTTTGGGTTCGCGAAGTTAATGCCAGAAGAATATGAAATACATGAAACAACCAAAGTACTTGGTACATTTGGTTATTTTGATCCTGAGTATACATCGGTGCGCATAGATAAATTTCATTTGAAACATCATTTTGTTCTTACTTCTTATCAATTAGCATTAATAGCCATATTTTTTCATGACCAGACGGGAAAATTGACTCTACAAAGTGATGTTTACGCATTTGGTGTTGTTCTTCTAGAGCTTTTGACAGGACGTCGAGCTATAGATCTAAACCAAGGTCCAAATGATCAAAACCTTGTACGACAAGTAAGGCACTTGCTGAATGACCGCAAGATGCTCCGTAAGGTGATTGATCCAGAGATGACTAGAAATTCTTACACTTTTGAATCAATATTCATGTTTGCAAATCTTGCATCACAATGTGTTCGTCTTGAGAGTCATGAGAGACCTTCAATGATATATTGTGTCAAAGAAATTCAAGTGATTATCTATACAAATGCAAAAGGGTTGGGAATGGTTATGCATAGTTTGAGAATGCTCTAGTGAATTAGATAATTCATTTTCAGATATCAAATTGAATGAATAATGTTAGCAAGAATTATTTGGATAGTGTTATAAAAGATTATGATCCTGCCGTGATTTCAGAGAACCTGCAAAACTAAGTTTCAATATGAGCATAGAAAATTACAATCCGCTAGTTTCAAGCCTATGGAAGCAAGAGCATCCACACTCGAGCTGAATTTTCCTGTAGCCTTTATCAAATGCTGGTTTCAAACCTTCATACACACTCCAAAGTTCTGCTACTACAACATAACTACTTCCTATACACTTTGAGAAACCTCCTAGCCACAATTGAGACTAATCTTGAAATTGAAAATAAAATTACAGATTTAAAATTTAAAATTAATACTGATTTTAGTTTTTGTTCTAAACCGCCCACAATGTCCAAGTCGAAAGAGTCCAATGAAATTCCGACACGCCATTCACACTGCATGTCCGATACATATATTTGTACGACACGTATCTAACACATTTTTGAAATGTCCAACAGAAATAGATATAAATAAGCGTGAACACAAATACATCATCTTATTTCAAATAAAGGACGTGGTTTAACTTAAAAACTTCAAAATTTAAAATAAAATAAAAAAACAACTCAAAATTTTCAGAATTTTAAAAAGGAGGATTTTTTTACTTTTTATATTCCACTTCCCCACTATAAAAACAACAAAATTAGCATTTTTTTCTTCATATCCACTCTTTTATCTCTATAAGTTTTTTTATTTATTTATCATTTCTGATTTTTTTTTCATCTTCGCAACACATCGTTGCGTAGATCTTCGTAAGGTTTTTTCATCTTCTTCTATTATAAGTTTTTGTTTTATTTTTCTAGATGTTTATAGATATTTATTCTTCGCAGCCGCATTATACATACATTAGATGATAATAGATTTTTTGAAGTTGTTGACTTGTCTTTGAATGAGTCAGACGTAAAGACTTGATTTTCTCAATATGGAGTGACTATGATATGATTTATATCATTTTGTTTCGATGGATCTATGTTATATTTAGTTGATCAAAAATATTAAGTTTAAATAAACATAAATTTTGTTTCTTATTTTAATTTTTTTTATAAATTAAGCTCGTATTATTATACTACTATTAATGTATAAAATATATATAGCTGTGCCCACATCTTATATTTTTTTATATTAGTTGGGTCCTCGTATCCGTGTCGTGTTCCATATCTGTGTCCGAATCTGAGCTTCATAGCAAAGACCCAATGGTAAAACAAGAATACCACACAATGAGACAAATATTTTGGCCTTTAGAGCATTATTGGTTATTCAGATCAATCAGAGTATTAACCGCAATTTGTAGTCTGTAATAACTTTAGACCGTAATCAGACTGTTGATTCTTAATTTTGAAAGTTTTTTTACAGAAACAAATTTTTAGCACTGAATTCTTTTGGTACCCAACCAAACTTCAAGATGGCAAGTAAAAGTAAGACTTCGATGCTGCAAAAGTGTTAACTTTTTCATCATGTTCAATAGACAAAATAGAAGTAAGACTTCGATGCTGCAAAAGTGTTAATTTTTTCATCATGTTCAATAGACAAAAACATAATAATGAGAATAATTTGATTCAATTATACTTTGTCTGTAAGAGCTTTCATCTTACATATAAAAAGATAGATGGGTGAGAAAAATCAGATCTAAAATCTTCTGCTTGCTAATATCATTTTTTTCTTCAGGTTTTGATACGATGTGAAACGGCTTTGCCGAATCTAATATCGGAACAATCAGATCTAAAATCTTCAAGATTTATGTTAGGTTTATTGTTCCTACTTCTTCTTCATGTGACTCCATCATCTTCTTCTCAATACCTCACCTGGTATATTTTCTTATGGTACTTTAGCGTTGAGATTTTCTGGTTTCAAATTCTTCCTATTTTTTATTTTCATTTTTATGTTATTAAACCCTTTTGAATGTTGTAACACCCCGTAATTTATTTAATTCTCTGAATAATATTATTTAATACCAATAAGATTTCCGATTTATTCTAAGAAATTCTAATGAAAAACCATTTAGATTAAAAGGAAATTTAAGTTGGATAACTGATATTATTTACGCCGAGGTTTTATTTAAATTAAGGATTGAAAGACATTTTTTTGGATACTCTCTATTTTTGGACCATTGGTAAGAAATTAAGTTTTTATATATTTGTTTATATATAAGGAAAAATAGAGAAAATAGTGGTTGGTAAGAAAAAGAAGAAAAAGGAAAAAGGAAAAGAAGAAGAAGGAGAGAAAATCCTAAAGCTTTAAATTCATCATTATCAACCATCCATCCGTCGAATCGACTCATTTCTTTCGTCAATCTTCATCTCTCGAGGTGGGTTCATAGTTAGATACTTTTGTGTTAGTTTTTGGTTGAGTTTTGAAGTTTATGAGTTTAGGGTTTTTGGTAGAAATCTTGAAAAAAAAAGATTTAAACGGTTAAAAACACGATTAAACTTAACTATGTTGCTCACATTATGCCTATGAGTATGTTTAATGTTGTTTACTATGTTGGTTGGTGTTTCACCCCAAAATTTGCCCTCACCTAGGCAAGGAAATGTGTACTAAGGTATCCCAAGAGGTTCGCAAGGTTCACAAGATTCACAAGGTTCACAATTAGTCAGAAAGTTTGACAATTCCCTCAGACAAAGCTCCCTCCTAAGCAATGCACCCTAAACTAGGGTTTTGAGTTTCATCAGGCTAAATGGATTTCCAAGGCTTCAAGTGAGCTTCATAACATCCTATATGTCTTCAAGAATCCCTATGTCAAGTTTCAAGGCTTTCCCAAAAGGTTTGCTCAGTCAGATGATCAGATATGCAAAAATCAGTCAAAGTGGTTAAAAAGTCAAACTGAGGTCAACTATGGTCAAACCAAAGTCAAACTTAATTATTTTTTGCCAACATCAAGAATATGAAGTGAAATTCATCATTTGATCAATGGTTGATCATGATTCATTAAGGAGATTTTAGATCATCAAGAATCAGGAGTTTCTAAATTAGGGTTTTCACAGGAAACGTCAACTGAACTTTGACTAGCCATAACATTCACATGCTTCATCAAGAATTTTCCATCCAAATCTCATTTTGAATTAAATTGAATTCTCTACAACTTTGTGTCTCACAAGCCAAGCCCAAAAATGCTTCATTTGGAAGGTATGAGCTAAGACATTATAGGTCATTTTAAAAGTCAACAAAAAGTCAACATCTTCAAAAGGGCATAACTTGAAAATGGTGAAAGATATGGACATGAGACCAAATAGTTTTGTTAGAGGACTCTTCAAGCTTTCCAAAATGTCCAAGAACACCTCCATAGTCTTAAAATTGAGGGACTTGTGTCTTTGCAAAGTTGAGAAATTTTTGAGAGGTTTATTGAGCAAACGGGGTCTTAGAACCAATTCTTTCCACATGGGCTTGCATTTTTATGACCCAATCACTACCATGACATCATGCACGAACCAAATATCATTTATTCAGATTTTTATTTGTTTTATTTTATTTATTTTGATTTTATACATTAAAAATCATTTTAAATCAAAATAAAATATGAAAGTCTCAATATTTGATATGATTTTCATTTTAGAAATTCTTAAAGGTCAATTAAAGATGATTGGAATCATGTAAAATCAGATTGACCTAATTTAGAAAGGTTTTATAAGATATTTTCAATATTTGAAGGAAGTGAATCTTCATGATCAAGTAATCTCCACAAAGCCCATAAATCCAAAAACGTTTGACCTAATTCAACTCCCTACATATACACAAACTGATCACAAGTGCAAAGGGACGAATTTGTAGCCTCCAAGAGTAAGAACAAAGTTTCAATTTTCACACAAAAAAGTCATATTCGGTTTTGGACTTAGAGACACTTTCAAGGCAAAGTAAAGGTTGCTTTAGCTTCCTTGAGACTCTCTGATCGTATCCCCATCATCACTTTCATCCATAACATCACAAAATGCATAAACCGAATCAATGTTATTGCACTTTTATAATTTTTTCGTTTTCTAATATTTGTGCATTATAAATGGTGTTTGATGGTTGTTTTGTGTTTGTGATGAGCTCAGGAACGTTTCTGGGCAATCTAATTTGAGTTTCGATGCAGGATCATGAAGTTGCCATTGTTAGGGTTTAGAGTGGCTGTTTAGGGTTTCTCTATTAAACCAATATAAATAAATTCCAAAGACGTCATTGAATTGGATTTGATGTGTGGATCATGTTTATATAACCAATTTATTGAAATTTTACGTATTATGAGAGATTCAATTTCGCAGGTTCTTGAAGGAAAGAATTCGTAGGAAATTTCGTAAATACATTCGCAGGAAATATTGCAGGTAATAGGTTGAAGATGAAGCAGCCTGGCGCCAAAATCAAATTCAAAAACTGTGTTTAAAATAAAATGTTTTATTGATGAATCTATGTTGAACGCACCCCATGTGTCTCAACTGGTTTGTGTGTTTGCTTGTGAATATAATGGTCCTGGGTTCGATTCCCCCCAGGCCATTTTGTTTTGCTGCTTTTTATTTGATTTTTCACGGGATTACAACAAAAGGATTGTGACCCCTGATGCTAACACCAAGACGCGCTTGGCCTGGTGGTTGTGGTTGTGGGACTGAAGGATTGAAGCCTAGGGCCTGGGTTCGAATCCCAACCCCAGGTATGTTATTTTTCTCTTCTTTTTTTTCTTCATTTATTTTGTTTTTATTTATATTATATTCATTTAATTAATCTTTTAAATAACAAATTTCTAAAATAAAATGTTTATATTAGAAGTTTTAAAAATTCAAACTTTATTTTCTCAAAAAAATCAAATTGTTTATATGTATTTTATTATATTTAACTTTATATTTATATTGTATATATTTTGTAAATAAATTGATTATCTTTAAATTAATAATTAAAAACCCTAATTCTCATGATTACAACCCTAACCCTAATTTTTCTAACCCTAACCTTAACCCTAATTTAACTTAATATTTTTATAAATTATAATTAATCATTAATCATTTGTTAAATATGTAAATAATTTAATATTTATTTATTATTAAAAACCTATTTTCTCAATTAAATACTTAAAAATTTTCTTTTCTAATATTAATTGGCTAATCTCTTATTCCTCTTATTTTTAGTTTTCTAACCTTTTATCTTAATTTTTATTATTATTACTAATTATTGCTTATTTATTATTGTTTATCTTTATTATATTTCTCGATTATATTGTAATTGTCTCGAATCTTTGTAATAGTTTAGGTTTGAATTTTTGCTTTATTTTTGCTATGAATGTATTTACTATGTGGTTAGTAATTCTAGGGTGTGAATAACATACTTGTGATTAAAATTAACTTAGAATAATTAACTTTAAAAGATAAATATTTGAATATGAACACTCACACACGTAAGTCGATCTTTGATCGCCATCTTGCACTTTCTAATGTTACCTCTCATGCTGCCTATTTCAAAAGGTCAAGTAAGGTGTCTTAAGAAAAGTCCCTTCACAAATATCATCAAGTCCCTTCGAGGCTGCCTACGGATAGTCTTACCATTGAAAGAACAATAAAAACTTTATATAGGGTAGGTTCCTCTTAATTACTTACTCACACATTTCAAAACACTTTTTACATCACACTTTTCAAACAAATTTTCAAAACCAAGTCTTTGTATACATCCATACAAGGATCATTACAAAGTACTTAGAAAGTTTCTAATCACACACTACACCTTTTCAAAACAATTCAAAGTGGGCTAAGTAACTAAGAGCCCATGGATAACCATGGATATAAAGGGTGCTAACACCTTCCCTTTGTATAACCTACCCCCCGAACTCAAAATCGTTTAAGGTCTTTCCTGTTCTTTTATGTCCTTTCCTTTTGGATAAAATAAAAGTCGGTGGCGACTCTTGCTATCCGCAACATTTATAGAAAGTCAGTTCTCCCACCGTGTTACAGTTGGTATTTTGGATAACTTTTGGCTTGGAATGTTAAGTTTCCCCTAAGATGAGTTTGCTGATCTGGTATAGCTCGCTCAACGAGAAATGCAGGAGGTTTCTCGCTCAACGAGCTGACCCTTGCTCAGTGAGACCTGGAAGTTTCAGTTTTGTTTTAATTCATAACTTTTAATCTGGGCATCCGATTTTAGTGTTCCACCTATCGAATCGAAGCTAAAAATATTTACAAATTTATGATGCAAAAAAGATGTTATTTTACCCGACTTTTTACCAACTTTTTCAAATGACCAAAACCTTGTTAAAATTTGGAAAGTGTGAGTTAATGGAAAATAAAGAAGGTGCGACTTGTGAGATGTCTAGGTTTCCCTTAAGCTAAAGTGAATCATGAATTATGTATTGTTTTAAGGTCCTCCGTAAAGTCTTGATGAGTGTAGGTCACTAGTCTTCCGTAAGGTCTTGAGTAAGCCTTGAGGTGGGTTGCCATTAGTCCCATGTGAAGCATCCGTAAAGACTTGAGGCGAGTGTTATACTATTTATGTGTTAATCTTGAGTAAGTCTTGAGGTGGGTTACCTTTAGTCCGACGAGAAGCATCCGTAAAGATTGAAGAGAGTTTTATGTTGAAATCCTCCGTAAGATCTTGAGTAAGCCTTAAGGTGGGTTGTCTTTAGTCCCACGTGAAGCATCCGTAAGGACTTGAAGTAGACGTTTCTCTTATTGTATATCGAGATCATGTGTGGACCTTAGTTCCTATTTATTATCGGTTCTTGTGTGAGATGGTTTGTGGAAACTCGTGAGATTTATTTAGGAACAAACCCTTAAAGCCGAGAAAACTTTAAGATAGGGAACTCACTGAGATGTTTTATCTCACCCCATGTTGATGTTGTTATTTCATGTACCTCAGGTTCCGAAAAGGGTAAAGATAAGGCTATTTGATTATCTTTACTTGTTTGATGGCTTTGTCTTCCGCTGTGGACTTTTGAGATCTTCGGATATAGTTCTTAGACTTTTGTATTCTTTTGAACATCTTGTATAATTTATAGCCTTGTTTAGTACCTTATCTTGTAGTGGCTATACTTATGCAATGTGTTGCTAAGAACTTGTGTATTTCAGTACCAAACTTTATTTTTATATATGGAAAATATGCTTCGAAGTATGTCTTTTATATATGGGTATTACAGTTGGTATCAAAGCAGGTCGTATCCTCGACCTAGCCTTGGAATATTATAAGTGTTTCCTTTCCATTCATACACGCAATATCACTGTAGGACTAAATGTTATGTTTATAGTATTGATCCTGATAAACTTAATCTTGTTTTGATGACATTTAGGGTTATGGTTGGTAGGCGTGGAACACGTGGTTGTCCTAGTGTCACTCCTCCTAGTAACGATCGAACGAGTGGTGACATGAATGCTACTATGTTCCAATTCATGCAACAGATGCAGCAACAACAACATCAATTCATGTAGGAGATGATGCACCAAATGAATGGGGGTCTTCATCCTCATGTGGTTGCTCCTGGAGCTGGTGGTGGAACCTTCCGGGATTTCTTCCGCATGAATCCCCAGGAGTTTCATGGTGTTTTGGACCCTGTGAAGGCGCATGAGTGGGTAGCGGGAATGGAGCGGATCTTCCAAATCGTGGTTTATGGGGAAGAGGATAAGGTGACCTTTGTGTCACATCTGTTGAAAGATCCCGCTGCTAGGTGGTGGGAGAGTGCTTCAAACCTGATGATGGTACAAGGAGTTCCAAAAGTGTGGCAACAATTTAAGACAATTTTTATGGACAAGTATTTTCTGAGTTCCTTGATAATGCAAAAGGAGTTTGAATTTCAACAATTAAGACAAGGGGGCATGACTGTTGCCAGTTATGCTGAGAAGTTTGAGAACATGGCGACCTACTCTAGGCAGGCTATGTATGCCCTGATGAAAGGTGGAAAATTGACCAGTTCTTATTTGGATTAATGGCCGAAATCTCGCATAATGTTTCGCAACGGGAATTCACTACCTATTTCGAGATGTTTATGCAATGCTATGTTGCCGAACTTAGTCTGAAGAAAGTGCAAACAGAAGCCAGTGATGGGAGAGCGGTTCAAGGTGAGCGGGGAAGAGCCAATCAATCCTTTAGGCCGAGGCCTTAACCCTTCAAGGGGGAAACAAGTGTCGAGTCCTAGATCTAGTGCTCCTCCGGCATGCTCCAGGTGTCACAAGAACCATTTTGGAAGGTGTGAGCAGAATAGAGTAATTTGTTATCATTGTTAGAAGGAAGGACATGTTGCTAGGGATTGTCCACTGAGAAAGAATCAGATTCAAGGGAGAGTGTATACTATGGATGCTAGAAAGACGAAAGGCGACAATTCTCTATTAGCGGGTAATTGTCTTATTAATGGAATTCCTTGTCTTGTTTTATTTGATTGTGGAGCTACGTATTCTTTTGTATCTTCTAATTGTGTAAAGCGACTCGGATTGAGAGTGTTTCCCTTGTTTCCTCCTATGGTGGTTACTACCGCTATGGACGAAACCGTAGAAACACCCTTTATGTGTGAAAGTTGTACCTTGTCGGTGGATGGTAGGACCTTCCAAATAGATTTTATTTGCTTACCCCTCAAGAAGGTTGATGTCATTTTGGGAATGGACTGGTTGTCTGCGAATTCTGTGTTTATTGGATGCGAAGAAAAGTTGATCCTTATTCCATCCGTAGAAGCCCCTCCGAAAGATGTGCTAACAACAATCTTGGAAGGTACGGTTGGAATGGTAAACTTTTTATTTGAGAATGAGAAGTATGTTTTATTAGTCCTTACTAAGGAATAGAGTAATGGTCTGCAAATTCTGAATATTCCTATAGTTTGTGAGTTTCCCTAAGTCTTTCCCGAGGATGTCACTTCCTTACCTCCGGTAAGAGAAGTTGAATTCTCAGTTGACCCGATATCGGGGAAGGCTCTTATATTCGTTTCCCTTTATCGGATGGCGCCATTTGAGTTGAAAGAATTGAAGGATCAATTAGAAGATTTGATGGCGAAGCATTTTGTGAGACCAAGTGTTTCGCCGTGGGGAGCTCCTGTTTTGTTGGTAAAGAAGAAGGATAGTGGTATGTGGATGTGTATTGATTACTGTAAGTTAAACAAGGTTACTATCAAGAATAAATATCCCTTGCCGAGGATAGACGATCTCTTTGATCAATTGAAAGGAGCTTGTGTGTTCTCGAAGATTGATTTGAGATCGGGTTATCACCAAAACTGTGTGAAGAGTTCAGATGTGCCAAAGACCGCGTTTTGAACCCGTTACGGCCATTACGAATTCCTAGTGATGCCTTTCGGTGTGACGAATGCTCCAGTTGTCTTCATGGACTACATGAACCGGATATTTAAAGCTTACTTGGATCAGTTTGTAGTGATCTTTATTGATGACATTCTTATTTATTCTCGTACTCCCCAAGAGCACAGAGAACACCTAAGAATTGTTCTAACGATACTGCAAGAGAAGAAACTTTTTGCTAAGTTTAGCAAGTGTGAGTTTTGGATGTCGGAAGTTAAGTTTCTTAGACATGTTATATCTCAGGGAGGTGTAGCGGTGGATCTGTCAAAGATTGAAGCTGTGGTTAATTGGGAGAGACAGAGGAATGCTTTGGAAGTGAGAAGTTTCTTAGGCTTGGCTAGTTACTACAGAAGGTTCATTAAAGGTTTTTCTCAGTTGGCTTTGTCGTTGACTAAGCTTACTAGAAAGGATTTTTCTTACGAATGTGATTCTGGTTGTGAGCAAAGTTTTAGGTATTTAAAAGAAAGATTGACTACTACTTCGGTGTTGGTTATTCCCGATCCTGATAAATCTTATGAAGTGTTTTGCGATGCTTCTAAGATGGGGTTAGGAGGTGTTCTTATGCAAGAATTTCAAGTTCTAGCGTATGCTTCTAGATAATTAAAAGTCCACGAGAAGAATTATCCGACTCATGATTTGGAACTAGCGGCCATGGTTTTTACTCTAAAGGTGTGGAGGCATTACCTGTATGGTGTGCATTTTGAGATGTTTAGCAACCATAAGAGTTTGAAGTATCTCTTTGATACGAAGGATCTAAATATGAGACAAAGAAGGTGGATGGAATATCTGAAGGATTATGATTTGGATTTGAAGTACCATCCGGGTAAAGCGAACAAGGTGGCAGATGCTTTAAGCCGGAAGGTGATTCATGGTGCCGCATTGATGATGTTAGAATATGCATTGCTGGAAAAGTTTCGAGATCTTAATATACAATTTGTATGGACTCCGAACGGTGTGATGATGGGGAATCTAAATATTGATTCTACCTTGAGGAATGAGATTCTACAAGTACAAGTTCTAGATGAGAAGTTGCAAGATATGTTACTCCAACCGGGATTTATAAGGGCGTTAGACGGGGTCATCCTATTTAACCAACAAATTTACATTCCGAGCAATGATGTTTAAAGAGAAAGATTTTGGAGGAAGCTCATAAAGGTACTTTTAAGATACATCCGGGGTTCTTCGAAGATGTATCAAGATTTGAAGAAAGAATATTGGTGGCCCGATATGAAAAAGGATGTCGCGGTGTTCGTGTCTGAATGTGCGGTGTACCAACAAGTAAAGATCGAACACCAAAGACCAGGTGGGTTGTAACAACCTTTGGACGTCCCAGTTTGGGAGTGGGATAGTATCTCTATTTATTTTGTAGTAGGGTTACCAAGTACTCAAGGTGGTTATGATTCTATTTGGGTAATTGTGGATTGACTAACGAAATCTGCCAATTTCTTAGCCGTTAAGACTATGTACAAGGCAAGTCATCTTGCGAGGTTGTTTATTTCTGAAATTGTAAGGTTGCACGGTGTACCGTCTAATATTATGTCGGATAGGGATCCAAAGTTTACTTTGAGGTTTTGGAAAGCGTTCCAACAAGCTATGGGTACGGATTTATGTTTGAGTACTTCTAATCATCCTCAAACGGATGGTCAGACGGAGCGTACGATCCAAACGATGGAAGACATGTTAAGAGCGTGCGTGTTGGAAAGTAAAGGAAGTTGGAAATAACTTTTACCTTTGATCGAGTTGTCCTACAACAGTAGTTACCATGCGAGCATTGGTATGGCTCCGTATGAGGCATTGTATGGAAGAAAATGTAGAACCCCATTGTGTTGGTTGGAAGTGGGCGAAGACAGGATTTTGGGACCCGAAGTTATTCAAGAGACTACGGAAAAGATTCAAATGATTCAAGAGAAAATCAAACAAGCAAGAGATCGCCAAAAGAGTTATGCTGACAATCGAAGGAGACCTTTGGTTTTTGAGGAAGGTGATCATGTCTACTTGAAAGTTACTCCGATATTAAGGTTGAAAGGACAGTTCAAGTTGCGTAAGCTAAGTCCGAATGTAGGACCGTATCATATCTTAGAAAGGATTGGTGAAGTTGCTTATAGATTTGCCTTACCACCCTTTCTGTCGGAATTGCATGATGTTTTCCATGTATCTCAACTTCGTAGGTTCGTTCCTGATCCTCTCCAGCCTATTCTTCCAGATTCTATCGAGATTGAAACAAATTTAACTTTCAAACCCCAACCGAGCCGTATTGTTGGAAAGGAAACGAAGGTGCTAAGAAACAAGGATATCCCACTTGTTATAGTACAATGGGATACGACACATCCGGGAGATGCTCCGTGGGAATTGGAATCGGAGATACGGGAGTTGTATCCGCACCTCTTCAGGTAATCTTTTAAATTCGAGGACGAATTTCTATTTAAGGGGGTGAGGATGTAACACCCCGTAATTTATTTAACTCTCCGAATAATATTATTTAATACCAATAAGATTTCTGGTTTATTCTAAGAAATTCTAATGAAAAACCATTTAGAGTAAAAGGAAATTTAAGTTGGATAACTGATATTATTTACGCCGAGGTTTTATTTAAATTAAGGATTGAGAGACTTTTTTTTATACTCTCTATTTTTGGATCCATTGGTAATAAATTAAGTTTTTATATATTTGTTTATGTAGAAGGAAAAACAGAGAAAATAGTGGTTGGTAAGTGTAACACCCCAAATTTGCCCTCTCTTTTTCATAGCATTTAGCATATCATTTTCATATTTTGCACCGCATCATCTGCATAGAAAAATGAAGCATAACATCCATAACATAACATAAGCTGGTAGTGATTCCACTCTGGGTGTGGTTGTTCAGTTCGCGGTTCGTTTCAGATGGACATTTGACCTAATCTTGGTCAAACTATCAATAGATTGGTAGAATTGCAGGTTATCTGTATTGGGGGTTAGTTCTCAGGCAATGTGTCTCAAAGTCGGATTGTGTTATGTGCGAGAATCATCAGTTTACCAAGCAGTGGTTGGTGAGAGGGTTTCAAATCCAAAGATCCAGGCTTATTGTGATGACGCTTAGAAGGTGACTTATCCAGAAGGTCGTTGGTTTCTGTGAAAGCGATGCGAGATGGTTGAGTTGAATGAACTGATAGATTGAGATTTCGTGACTATGTGCGTGGTTGGTGGCAATTTGTCCGATTCACAAAAAAAGGGAAATATCTAGTTCCATATCCATTTTTACTCATTTTTTATCATTTCGAGCCATAAACCATTTTTCATTTCGATTATGTTAACTACCGTTTAGTACCAAATTATCCATTCATATTCCAGTTAAACCATTATTTTCTATCCTTTTACACCTATTTCATATCCATTATTCGCTTTTATCAAATTAATTCAAATCCATTTCTATCAATTTTATCATTCATTTTTCATTTTGCAATATCCAATTATCCATATAATTCTTTTTTTCTACTCCACCTTAATTCCATTCTTATTTCTATATTTTTCAATAATCAAAGTCATCTTCCATAAATCCCACACCATTAGGCCCATGTCTTCCTTTTTCTACACCAATTAATATATAAAAAAAGAAGAGGAAAATAATAGGAAAGTTGAACATGTCATTCATCACATCCATGTTTTTTCTTCCTTCAGCTTCAAGATGCAACGGGAAATGAGCCTTAGTAGCCACAAGTGTCACAAAGTCCAGCTAGATAACAAAATGACAAAAGGCATGCCGAATGCTCTAGTAGTTCACGAGACTCACGTAATACACACTGAAGCCAATCTCCAAGTTTGTGATGCCCTCAAATATCACACGCGTATTACGCAATCAAAAATGCAAAAAAAATGATAATAAAATGAGGAATAAAACGCAACACACCACACGCGCGGCAAGCATACACACGAAAAGCATGAATCATGACTCCAAATTGCACCAAGATAACACACAAAACGCAAAGCAAAATCCAGATAGAAGAAGGCAGTGAAAAAAAAGAAATAACAGAATGCAAAAAAGGGATTCAATAAGAATTTTTCTTAGAGTCACGCGGAAAGCAACAAATAATTCGATTCCATTCCCCTGGATCAAAACAACCACAACAGAATTTTTCTCTTCATCATGAATAATCCAAAAGAAAAATCTGAATTTCATCACCCCATGACATACGGCAGCAAACTTTCCATCGTTCTTCAACAAAAAAACAGTAAATCCTTGTGATGCATCTTTAACCTGAAACAAACCTTTTCGCAAACTTTCTTCACAATAAGCGAAGTTCTCTGTGAACGTGCTCATCTTATTCAGATTCCGCAAATCGTAACAGCAAGAAACATTCTCCAAACGGAGTCATCCATCTTCAATCGCAACGAATCCGAATTCGTCTCCCTCATTGATAACATAAAGACTTGCATCGTCCTTCATCATCGAAGATCAAGCCGCACCACGCTTGATCAACAAATCCGAGCTCATCATCCTCTTCGTTGTGCATAATCCTCACCTTCATTGCAATATCTGAAGGAAAATTGCGATCTAAACGCAGCGGAAAACAAAAATTTCCTTTAGTGATCCTTACGAATGAGCATGGTCAGTGATAGAATCGTTACCTCTTTGTGGCGTTTCAGATCTTTGATGCAGCGATCACAAGCGTTGATGAAGTGCAACGCCTCTACTCGGTCCACACGAACAGCTTCCGGTCACAGTGCTAGCTGCTTACGAACGGAATTATTTGAGTGAGAAAAGAGAATCAAAAACGAAATTGCATCAAGTGAAAGCTTCATCACAAGGGTTCCTTTTATAGACTCTCTTGTGGGCTGCGGGCTAAAAGCCCAATTCACATGATCCATAATAATATTATATATTATTATAATAACTACTATTATAATAAATATATTTATTTTATTATTATTTTATAACCATTATAAAATAACAATAATTATTATTATATTATCCGAATTTCTATTTTCACTTAAGTGCACCGTACCTTACGGTGTTCCTTTGATTTCTCTATCTCTCATCAAACTGTCCTTATGTGTGTGACCCTGTAGGATTTCGTAACGTTGGTAATTATATTAAATTATATATTTAACATAATAAACAGTGAGCGGTATCTAGCAACACATCACTGCTACCCAAGTCACGAAAATGTCATGTGATCTGACAAAACCTTTTTCGTGATAATATATGTTTGTACAATTACCCTTTTGCCCCTATGTCTATATTGAACACAAGGCATACACTGTGTCATCCTTGTCCAGTTCAATATTGGGCCCTTAGACATTTCTCCTGTTATGCAGGATTGGCAAATTCCATCTAGGACACTCATGTCCCTCAGCATGCTTCGTGGAGTGCCCATCAACTGTCTTTATGATCATCCAGTTACGGATAATGTTTGATCAGCAATACAGCACCCGACTCTACATCTAGGGTCCATAGTGGTTTCAGGTCGAAGGGTGGTAATACACCATTATCACCATGAGAATAACTTATGACACTTTGCATAACATACTATGTAGTATTCTCATAGCGGGTCAATCCGGTATAAATATTACTCCTAATATTTATACCTATGTCAAGACTTGATAACTCTTTATCCATGATCCATGAGATGCGATCATCAGTCTATCTTCATAATAGTCTCAATGCTTTAATGTTATCCCACTTTGCAATAAAGCTTGACTACGGATATTTTAAGAATAATGTCTTTATGTTTAATGGGATCTCATGATTAAGTCACACTTAACATTTCATTAAACAGACTAACTATTCTAGGGACTTTATTATTATGAAAGACAAACATAATAAAGAAATGCCTTTTATTATTAAACGAATAATCCGATACAAGTACC
This sequence comes from Lathyrus aphaca, assembly GCA_963966055.1. NCBI lineage: Eukaryota > Viridiplantae > Streptophyta > Magnoliopsida > Fabales > Fabaceae > Lathyrus > Lathyrus aphaca. The sequence continues at coordinate 326,377,452 of OZ014522.1, forward strand.
AAAAAGTATTGGCCTCTAGGGCTTACACCAACAATATCATCACCACATCATCATCTCCAGCATTTCTCACCGCTGTTTTTCTCGCCGTCGTTGATCCAAAGAAGCACCGGACTATCTCCGGTAGGTAAATATTTTTGAGCTTGTTCTCCGTCGTTTATGTGTTTGCTTGTTGTTTGTTTTTGCCATCGATTCGATCTCCGCAGCTTCATGAAGTTGATGATGGTTTTGGATTGAGGTTAGGGCTTGTGTTGTTGAGTGCGAGGTTGTGAAGAAGAAGGAGATCGGTGGCAAGCTAGGTCGTGAGAAGAGGCGTCGACGACGGGAAGTAGAGGATGAAGAAGGGGATGAGCAGGAGGCGAGAGAGAGATATTTGTTTCTTATGTTTTCTGAATCTTTCTGCTGTTTATTTTGAATGTTAGTAAGTAATAAAAAAATATAGTAAAGTTTTATTAAAATAATTATTAAGAGAATTGAAGAAATCAATGAGATAAGAAGATAAGAATAGTGGATTTTGGTTGATTCTGTCCATACCGGCGGTGACACTTGTCACCGTCCGGTAGGACTCTCCGTCTTGCTCCCTTGCGCGTCTTTCCACCATTAAATCCGTGCACCTGCGTTTTTGACCGTATGATTTGATGACTTTGCAAGTCCATTGGAATTGTGCACCTCAGATCAGGTCAACCATGTTGACCACGTCCCCACCATAAGACCTTCATACTTCTGCGTCTGGGCCTTCCAACTTGCTTTTCTCACCCCCCCCTTTTTCAGCCCAAACTGCATTTTAACTAGCCAATTGCTAGCGCTGCACCCCCTCTCTTTCTCTTAATTTAATTTCTTTTTTTGTTCATAGTTTTGTTTTTAATTCATTTAAAATACCAAATCATTTTAGAAAATTCCATAAAAATATTTTTAGTTTCATAATCCAATTTAGAATTTTATCATAATTTTTTTTTTCTGTTTTTATAAATTTTCATTTTTATTTCGAAATTTCTTTTATTTCCTTTTCATTTAATCTCTATATTAACACCTTATCTTGTAAATTTTGTTTCTTCCACCTCAAGCATTATTTTAACTCCGTTCTTTTTGCATTATTTCTTAGACTCATAAAAGTACATACAAATATTTTTGTTATATTTTTAATTCCATTTTATCCATAGTTTTAGGAGTTGTGTTTGTGCGATTTCGTTAATTGTTCCTAAGCGACTTTGTGCGTTTATTTGGTGAAGTTTAATTGTGAATTTTTGTGAGATATTTTGACACATTATTTGTTGCTGGTTGTTGGTTTTAGAGATTTAATTTCATATTTTTCTCATGTCATTTGATATTTATTTGGATTTTTGTTTCTTAGGTAGCGTTTCGTGCCTCTTTCTTCCTTCTTTCTAACATAGTTTGTGGAAGGCATTTATGCCATTCTATTAGGGTTTCTTGGTTCTTGTTTTAGGTCACCTATAGGGTTTTGGTACTGAATTTTGATTGGTTTGGTTTGTGACCTTTGTTTGGTTTGCGTATTGTTTGAATATTCTCATTTCCATCTTATGCTTATGTGGTTCGCTAACCTTTCCTTTTAGGGGCTCATGGTAAGTGAAGTGTGGATGATATCCACATTTCAAATCTTCATCTCATCCTTTATTTTTGCTTTCTCATTTGTCTTTGTGATGTGCCTTATGCCATCTTGTGAATAACTTCATCACTTCCCTTTTAGAAACAATTTAACTTCTTTAGCGAAGTAAGTTGTCTTCTAGCGTTTTCCGCTCCTTTCTTCTTCTTTCTTTTCTTTCCTTCTTCTTCATTAGGATAGAATTCAAACCTCACTAACCTAGGGTATCCTTTGTATGTTAACATTAGGATTTGTTAGTCCCCCATTAGACTTTTAACTTTAAGCTCATTTGGTTTCTTTTCTCTTCTCTTCTCAAAACAAAAAAAACTCTAAAAAAAAAGTATCAAATAAGGATTGAAGTGGTCTCCTGTGCAATAGCCTTATTCCATGAAACACTTGTAGTTTTCCCATCTTGGGATAGTACAAGCTTGTCTTGTGACGCACAAGTCTGATCAGGATACCATCTTCACCAAGAAAATCATAAAAAAGACTTCTTCATCTTAAGTTAGAAAAACACTTAATAAATTCAACGAGTTAGTGAGCTTAGGCCCTAATCTTTGGGATCAAGTTTTGGGGATCTTCTCCTTACTTGAGTGTGCTTGTTCTATTATTCCATCTTGGAATGTAGTAGCAAGTACACATTCCATGGAAAAGAGCATGAATTCACTTTCTTGTGCCACACTCATAAAAAATCATAAAAAACACAAACAAACAATAAACGTCTCTCCTTCGGGAATTCTTTTCTCATATCCTTCACTCTCATCGTACGAACTTGCTCCTACTTGTCATTTTGCAAGACGGTAACGCACTCGTCGTCCGAGCCTGCAACACCTGAGCATTGACATAGGCAGTTCAAGCCTTAAGACACAAGCAATCCTTTCCACCCCTAGTTAGGGGAACTACGGCGACTCTGATCCTCATTGTCCAGATGAGGTACGTAGGCAGCGGGGTAGGGCCCGTTCTAGCACAATCTTTATTTTCCCTACATTTTTTCCTTTTCATTTCTTTCTCAGTTCCCTTTTCGTTTCTTTTATCCAGTTCAGTTCACTTTCTTTGCCAGCAGCTTTCACTTCTTCACCCTTTGAAACAGATTTCTTTGCAAGCGTGGGTCCCGTCGGGTACGACGGACGATCTGGGTGCTAATACCTTCCCAGGTCATAACCGACTCCCGAACTCAGTCTTTTTGGTTCGCAGGACCCGTGTCCTTCCTCTTCTTTCTTCTAGTTTGTGCAGCATTACCATCCCCGTTCCTTCGGGATAAAAATGCCTAGCTAGCGACTCTACCTTTTCCGCGCCACTTTCGCGTTTATACCAGGATTGAAATCCAGGGAGCGACAACTGGCGACTCTGTTGGGGAGTTCCTAACCAGAGTATCTTTGGTTCCCTTGAGAGTCTCTCATAGCGCTTGCGTGTTTCTGTTTCTTTGTGTGTTGATTATTTGTCGTTGCGTGTTTATTTTACTGTTGTTTATTTACAGCTTTATTTACAGTTTTCAGTATTTATTTTCATGCATCATATATGTACTGGACTATCTGGACTGGATTTTTTCTGTTTGGTGGGACTTGGATGATATTGTTACTGTGAGATGAGCTCATTACCAAGGCTCGAGTGCACCTTAGGACTTAGAGTGGTTCCACTTTGGCCTCATGAGATCTTGTCATGGGGGTAGTAGTGAGTTCCACGCCCAGATTTGCGACCGTCTTGGAAATGTCTTGATTTAGGGATCTTCCCTTCTCATTTCACGACCTTGATAGTTATGTGCAGCTGGGGACCGATCATTGATGACCTTTGTGGAAACATCCCTCTCTAGTGGTGACAGTGGCAGACCACATTTCGTGGCAAACCCATTCACACACGAGGGTCCACTGGGAATTCGCATAGGATGACCTGGTTCTCTTATTGGAACTCAGTCAAAGCATCTGGTCGTATGACAATAGTACTATATCCTTCGGGCTGAATGTACTATCGTTTCTCGATTTCAGAGCTCGAAGCTGGGGACTTATAAGGGATGCTTGTTTTTCTCGGACTCACGTTGAGGCCTCCCTGAGTAGTACATAATGCCAAATTGATTCCCTGATCTGGTCATGAGCCATTTCTTGGAGATGGTGAACGTATTATTGCTATTCGGCTTTGAGAGTCTGTGATGTTTGACCCAGAGCACACTTGTGAGATTGGGAGGGGTTTACAGGTTTGCAGGAACTCTTGACCTCAACATAACCTTCATCATCAGTGTGATCTTATGTTTTGATCCGATTACTATGGTTCTGGAATTCTTGATCTGTGGTTCTGAGTTCTTATCTGGGAGTTATTATTTAGAGGACCTTTGGTTTTAGACACTTGGTTCTCAGCTCAGTATTCCGCATCCGGACAGACACCAGTTCTCGATCACCTACCAGTTGCATACATGCCATCATAGCATTCTAGCATACATGTTCAGTTATTTCTGAGGATCTCATATCTGAATTATGCTGTTGGATTTTATCAAAATATGAATCAAAGCAGATAGATTCTTTGGAAGTAACCTAACATGGCATCTCATAGCATTTACATTGCATTTCTGTTCAGCAGGCAGGGCTCATCCGTTCTTTGTTCACACTCTACAATTGAGACTCCAGTTCTTGTATCAGACTTGAAGCAACTTTTGGACAAATCATGGACCCTGGAGAGCAAATCCAGTTTGCAAGTGTCGGGTTGACGAGAGATCAGTGGGACCAACTTTTAGAGGCTATAATGACTTTGGCAAGGCAAGCTGACCGCAATTTCACTCAATCTCAGCTTGCACGGATCCCTGTTGAGATCCTATATGTTCAAGAGCGTTTGGTCGCTCGGAGTGGACATTCTTCTTCTATTGATGCTGCAGATTATCACAGTTTTGCTGTCATTATGCCAGGTTCCCAGGAGGCAATTCCTGTGGTGAGAATCCAAGATCCACGAGTTGTGGAGAGGGAAGAAAGGTTCCGTGTGTTGGAGGAAGATATTAAAGCCATTCAAAGTCGTAATGTTGTTGATCTAAGTGCTGCAAGTATGTGTCTAGTACATGGCCTTGTAATACCTCCAGAGTTCAAAGTACCGAAGTTTTAAAAGTACAAAGGGGATAGTTGTCCAAGGCAACATTTGGTAAGGTTTTGCAGAAGGATGACTTCATATGAGCATAATGACAAATTGATGATTCAATGCTTTCAATACAGTATGAGTGAGGCATCATCGAGTTGGTACATGCAGTTAGAGAGCAGTCGTATCCAATCATGGTCGGACCTAGCCAATGCCTTTGTGAAACAGTATGACTACAATCTCGATAGGACTCTTAGCCGCATGGATTTGCAAGGTTTATCCCAAGAAGATGGCGAATCGTTCAGAGAGTATGCCCAGAGGTGGAGAGAAGTAGATGCTCGTGTTCAACCCCTACTATCTGACAGAGAGTAGTTTGATCTTTTCATAGAGACCTTGCAAGGACCTTACTTGGGGAGATTGAATGGAAGTGGCACGTCAAGTTTCTCTGACTTAGTGGTAGTTGGAGAATGCATTGAGAGCTTTATCAAGATGGGAAATATCCAAGGCATTTCAGATTGCTCAACAGATAAGAATGAATCTGTTGTTAGTTTATAAGAAGAGGATGTGATTGATGCAATTTGGGAAGCTCCACAAACCCCATTGACTTATCAACAGTACCCATGCATCTCAACTGCTCAGAGTCAACAACCTTCTGAATTTGCGTGTAAGATGTCCGTTAATAATGAACCTCTTCAGTATCAACAACGACCATGCCAATAGAGACATACTCCGCAAAGGCGTCGTTACTACACTAAGAGATCCAAAAGGTATTTTGATCCATTGCCAGTACCATACAGTCAGATACTTCCATGCCTGTTCGATAATGGATTGATAGAGCCAAAGAAACCGGGTCCGGTACCTTTTCCATACCCACCAAGTTTTGATCCCAATGTTCGATATAGTTTCCATTGCAACACACCAGGACATTCAGCTGAAGAATGCAAGCCTCTCAGGGATAAGGTTCAAGATTTGATTGAGTCTGGGTTGATTTCAGTGACGCCTCAAGGCATTAAAGTTAACAATTCTTCGCTTGGTCATGTGGGTTCATCAGCTCATGTTATGGAGGAAATTATTGAGGATACATGTGAAGGTGATTCTCAGTTTGATTATGAAGAGCGGCTATGAGGATGGTTAGTTTATGTCCTGCATTTTCATCCCTATTGAGGGGAACCACGTCGCTATGATTCTTCATTGGTCTTTGGTCAATGGAGATACGTAGGAAGAAGATCGTTAGGTCTTTCCGAGCAAACTTATGTGTCAACTTCATCTCAGTGTTACTTTTCTTCAGACGTCTCGTGTCAATGTATAAACGTCGAAGGCCTAAGGTCAGAATAATTGGGAATGAAATATGATTCTGGGCACATGGCCATTTGATTAAAGACTGCAAACTCCATCAGGAAAAGGCTGCTGACTACTGAAAGTATTCAAGATCAACAAGTTCAGACGGAGTCAAGTCTCCTCAATGATGGCAATGTTCAGTTTCTTTACTGCATTCTTATTTGTAGTTTTTATTGTTTGTCTAAACATTTGTATGCTTGCATGAAACTTGTTTTATTTTTGAATGTTAATCATAATGAAATGCACATGTTTTTCTTGAAGTAATGCATTCGTATTTTACTTATAATTTTGTGTGTTCATTGCAATATCAACTGTTGTTCTTAAACTCTGTGATGGAGGATGACGAAATGAAAATGCAAAAATCTCCATTTGTGTGCTCTTGAATAAGACCCTGTTGACGATATACAGGCTTTGTTTCAAATCCTAAACACCGGAGATATAAGGGAGATAAACACTCGCTAACTCCTTTGAGCCTTGAAGTAGGAGTTTCTTTTCGCATGAAAAAACCCTTACATTTAATCTGGGGCAGGGTAGGTGTCATCTAGTTGGACCAGGCGTTCATGCTTTCATAAAGGAGTGTATCTGAGGATCCCTAACATTTCATTGTACCAAATCAAGAGGTCCAAAGACCGGAAACCACCATGGTTATCCTTCATCAACCAAAAAGTGAGACAGTCACAACCCTTACAAAACAGTCAAGACAAATAGTGTCACACGATTTGTTAAAAAAAAAAAGAAAAAAAAGGAATAAAAAGCCCGTTAAGTCAAAACTTGAAATCATGCGACTTAGGCAAAAGTTAGGGCATCCCGCTGGACTTCAAAGTAAATTTTTTTCATAAGAATCAATCCAGGCAAAAGTTAGGGATAAACAAAAAATGAAACAAAAGCGGAAAATGGAAAGGATTACACAAGAAAGATCCTTAAGCAAGAACAAGTCGTGTGATACAGGCACAAAAGACAATAGGGGTGACTATTACTCCAACAACCGGAGTGGTACTTAAACTGTTAGAGTCATTGGTTCCTCAACCATCACAAAACCCTTTTGAGAGGTGAGCACTTGTGAAAACTAGCTGAACATAGGAATGGAAGGACATCACGAAGATGGGTGGGCACATATTAACTTTGAGCCTATATCTTTGTTTCTATAACCGTGAACCAAGCCACGATACAACCCTTAAAAGTCCTAACTGAAACAAGGTTAATTCGAGAGTGTACTACTACAAGATAGCGTTCCTGACTCCCATGAGTTGTGCTAAAAGATCTTTGTTGGTATTGCATGTGCATGTTTTCTATAAAAAAAATAATAATCCATGTCGTATCTTGACTAGTGAGTCGCTCACAGAGGTTTGTGACATTTTTTTCTATAAGAACTTCGAGATTAACATGTGTTGCATTAGAATTTTCATTCTCAGAATAAAACATTTTCTGCTTGCATACATTTGTTTGGCATCAAAGAAGTTCACATATAGAACCTCAATCTAGAAGATTAATCTTGCCAGCATGAGAAGACGAAAACTTCTAAAGGATATTCATGTCAAGGGGCACTTTTCCAAGAAACTTCGTTGAATAAGGACTTTCCAACCAGTTGGGTTAAATGCAGCCAATCTGGGGTGATAACATCGATCAATCTCTTCAAATTACAGCCAAATTGGGGCAATCACTTCGAGATTTAAATCTCTCGTATAGTAGTTATCCTGGGCGTTTTTCCAAAGCAAGGCTCGTACTGGGGTAGGTCACCCTAGAAGAACTAGAAGTTACTCTCTCTAGAAGACGGTTAATCAGATGCACCTACCCAAGGTTCAGAATACTGGGGCAGAACACCTCATGATGATGCGAGATCTTGGGGAAAATTCCTTCATGGACCATACAATTTAAGGTGGTTACTTCGAGATATTCAAGAGTTTGAAAACACTGAAGCATTTCGGATGCCAGGTTTTTTGTAAAATCCTCTTGAGACAACCTTACAGTATGCAAGTTAGTTCCCAGAATGAATGTCTGATGATTGATCCCAATAGGGCGCGAGAAGCGTGTTTCTCTGATCAGAGAATTTCTCCTCAGTCATTATGGTTTCTTCATCTGATCATCATACACGGCTACAGTCCAGTAGTCATTGGCATCTTCAAGGTTAAAGTTCAATCTTTGTTGGCATCTCCTCAACTATGACTAGTTGGCATCTATATGCGTGCAGCCTCTCAATTCAGTTGAGTGTAGCAATCTTCGCTTTGGTTTTCTTTGACCCTTGAGTTGATATTGGTGTTTGCTTCGACCCTTGGGTCGATATCATCACTTCTGTTTCTCGACTCTCGAGTCGATATTATTACTGTCGTTTCCTCAACCCTCGAGTTGATGTTGTTTTGTTTTCCTCGACCCTCGAGTCGATATTGTCATCTTGTTTCCTCAACCCTCGAGTTGATGTTGCTTTGTTGTCCTCGACCCTCGAGTCGATATTGTTTCTTTCGTTTCATCAACCCTCGAGTTGATGTTGCTTTGTTGTCCTCGACCCTCGAGTCGATACCCCTGCCTTCGTTTCCTCGACCCTCGAGTCGATGTTGCTGTTTTTATTTTGACCCTCGAGTCAATGTTGCTGCCTTATTTCCTCGACCCTCGAGTCGATGTTGTTGTCGATTTATTCCTCAACCCTCGAGTTGATGTTGTTGTGTTCTCCTCGACCCTTGAGTCGATATTTCCGTTTCTTATGACCCTTGAGTCGATATCATAGTCTTCACTTCTTCAATCCTTGAGTTGATACCAATTTTGTCTGTCATAAAAACAAAGAAAAATTCAAAATCATATCACCAAGGTTCAACCATACTTGGTTCTCTTCTTCCCGGGGCATATGTGCATACCCTTGTGCTTACAGGTAACAGTTTCAGGCTGAATTCGAAAGCGAGATTGAAATTTCTTCAGGGTATTGAGACGTTCTTCGATCTTGACAATTGATAGACCTATCCAAGGTTCAGAACACGGTGCATAATATCTCATATGGGATATGAGTTTTTCCAGGAACCCTCATGAGACAAATTCTTCCACAGTCTATGCAGTCTGGGGCAGTTATGTCAAGATTCAACAAATCTCTAAAGAGTTTGAAAACGCTTGGGCATTTTGGATGTCATGTCTTCTATAAAATCCTCTTGGATTAATCTTCAAGTAGTCAACTAGTCCAGAAAATGCAAGACGTCACTAGATGATATTTCCCTGCAGAGTTGTTACTCTTTTCTTGAATCAAAGCTTGGTTTGATCGCGTTGTCCCGTGTCAACAGACCTATTGCGGATGGATCACTTGATACCATTACCTTATCAGATTGCTTGATCTTGTATGAGTTGTAAATCGCTTGATATTACTCCTCGTTGTTTGAGCCGCGCTCATGTTCCTGGTTATGGATCGCTCGATACCATTTCCTTATCAGATCGCTTGATCTTATCCAACACTCGGCCGTGTTGAAGAGGTTTGAAGTCCTGACGGTGGAATTAAACGTCAAAATGTACTGGTCACGGCGTAACAGTTTCCTGAAGAAGACTCGTCTGTCTCAAGCATCGCATATCTACGAAAGATTTGTGAAGAGGGATCGTCCGTCCTAATTACTTCTCACCCGGCGTAACATGTTTATTTGAGGAAGACTCGTCTGTCTAAGTTACCTCTCCATTTGGTATAGCAGTTTAGTTTGGAGAGAGCTCGTCCGCTCCGTGTTACTACAGTCTACGCAGAAGTTTGGGTTACTTTCTTCATTTGGATGGGTTTATTTCCCATCTCTTTTCTTCTCTAGCAGAGTGCAAATTTCAGGGTTATTTTTTGGTATTCAACCACAGCTCATCTTGAACGGCCGACAGCCGATGCTATCGTCCTTTTCAGATTAACAGTTGTTTGAATAGGGACAGCTGTAACACCCCAAATTCGCCCTCTCTTTTTCATAGCATTTAGCATATCATTTTCATATTTCGCACTGCATCATCTGCATAGAAAAATGAATCATAACATCCATGACATAACATAAGCTGGCAGTGATTCCACTCCGGGTGTGGTTGTTCAGTTCGCGGTTCGTTTCAGATGGACATTTGACCTAATCTTGGTCAAACTATCAATAAATCGGTAGAATTGCAGGTTACCTGTATTGGGGGTTAGTTCTCAGGCAATGTGTCTCAAAGTCGGGTTGTGTTATGTGCGAGAATCATCAGTTTACCAAGCAGTGGTTGGTGAGAGGGTTTCAAATCCAAAGATTCAGGCTTATCGTGATGACGCTTAGAAGGTGACTTATCCATAAGGTCGTTGGTTTCTGTGAAAGCGATGCGAGATGGTTGAGTTGAATGAACTGATTGATTGAGATTTTGTGACTATGTGCGTGATTGGTGGCAATTTGTCATATTCACAAAAAAGGGAAATATCTAGTTCCATATCCATTTTTACTCATTTTTTATCATTTCGAGCCATAAACCATTTTTCATTTCGATTATGTTAACTACCGTTTAGTACCAAATTATCCATTCATATTCCAGTTAAACCATCATTTTCTATCCTTTTACACCTATTTCATATCCATTATTCGTTTTTATCAAATTAATTCAAATCCATTTCTATAAATTTTATCATTCATTTTTCATTTTTCAATATCCAATTATCCATATAATTCATTTTTTTCTACTCCACCTTAATTCCATTCTTATTTCTATATTTTCTAATAATCAAAGTCATCTTCCATAAAGCCCACACCATTAGGCCCATGTCTTCCTTTTTCTACACCAATTAATATATAAAAAAAAAGAGGAAAAGAATAGGAAAGTTGAACATGTCATTCATCACATCCAAGTTTTTTCTTCCTTCAGCTTCAAGATGCAACGGGAAATGAGCCTTAGTAGCCATAAGTGTCACAAAGTCCATCTGGATAACAAAATGACAAAAGGCATGCCGAATGCACTAGCAGTTCACGAGACTCACGTAATACACACTGAAGCCAATCTCCAAGTTTGTGACGCCCTCAAATATCACACGCGTATTACGCAATCAAAAATGCAAAAAAATGATAATAAAATGAGGAATAAAACACAACACACCACACGTGCGGCAAGCATACACACGAAAAGCATGAATCATGACTCCAAAACGCACCAAGATAACACACAAAACGCAAAGCAAAATCCAGATAGAAGAAGGCAGTAAAAAAAAAGAAATAACAGAATGCAAAAAAGGGATTCAATAAGCATTTTTCTTAGAGTCACTCGGAAAGCAACAAATAATTCGATTCCATTCCCCTGGATCAAAACAACCACAACATAATTTTTCTCTTCATCACGAATAATCCAAAAGAAAAAATTGAATTTCATCACCCCATGACATACGGCAGCAAACTTTCCATCGTTCTTCAACAAAAAAACAGTAAATCCTTGTGATGCATCTTTAACCTGAAACAAACCTTTTCGCGAACTTTCTTCACAATAAGCGAAGTTCTTTGTGAACGTGCTCATCTTATTCGGATTCCGCAAATCGTAACAGCAAGAAACATTCTCCAAACGGAGTCATCCATCTTCAATCGCAACAAATCTGAATTCGTCTCCCTCATTGATAACATAAAGACTTGCATCGTCCTTCATCATTGGAGATCAAGCCGCACCACGCTTCATCAACAAATCCGAGCTTATCATCCTCTTCGTTGCGCATAATCCTCACATTCATTGCAATATCATCACCACATCATCATCTCCAGCATTTCTCACCGCTGTTTTTCTCGTCGTCGTTGATCCAAAGAAGCACCGGATTATCTCCGGTAGGTAAATATTTTCGAGCTTGTTCTCCGTCGTTTATGTGTTTGCTTGTTGTTTGTTGTTGCCATTGATTCGATCTCCGCAGCTTCATGAAGTTGATGATGGTTTCGGATTGAGGTTAGGGCTTGTGTTGTTAAGTGTGAGGTTGTGAAGAAGAAGGAGATCGGTGGCAAGCTAGGTCGTGAGAAGAGGCGTCGACGACGGGAAGTAGAGGATGAAGAAGGGGATGAGTAGGAGGCGAGAGAGAGAGAGATTTGTTTCTTATGTTTTCTGAATCTTTCTGCTGTTTATTTTGAATGTTAGTAAGTAATAAAAAATATAGTAAAGTTTTATTAAAATAATTATTAAGAGAATTGAAGAAATCTATGAGATAAGAAGATAAGGATAATGGATTTTGGTTGATTCCGTCCATACCGGCGGTGACACTTGTCACTGTCCGGTAGGACTCTCCGTCTTGCTCCCTTGCGCGTATGTCCACCATTAAATCCGTGCACCTGCGTTTTTGACCGTATGATTTGATGACTTTGCAAGTCCATTGGAATCATGCGCCTCAGATCAGGTCAACCGTGTTGACCGCGTCCCCACTATAAGACCTTCATACTTCTGTGTCTAGGCCTTCCAACTTGCTTTTCTCACCCCCCTTTTTCAGCCTAACCTGCGTTTTAACTAGCCAATTGCTAGCGCTGCACCCCCCTCTCTTTCTCTTAATTTAATTTCGTTTTTTGTTCATAGTTTTGTTTTTAATTCATTTAAAATACCAAATCATTTTAGAAAATTCCATAAAAAATATTTTTAGTTTCATAATCCAATTTAGAATTTTATCATACTTTTTATTTTTCTGTTTTTATAAATTTTCATTTTTATTTCGAATTTTCTTTTATTTCCTTTTCATTTAATCTCTATATCAACACCTTATCTTGTAAATTTTGTTTCTTCCACCTCAAGCATTATTTTAACTCTGTTCTTTTTGCATTATTTCTTAGACTCATAAAAGTACATAAAAATATTTTTGTTATATTTTTAATTCCATTTTATCCATAGTTTTAGGAGTTGTGTTTGTGCGATTTCGTTAATTGTTCCTAAGAGACTTTGTGCGTTTATTTGGTGAAGTTTAATTGTGAATTTTTGTGAGATATTTTGACACATTATTTGTTGCTGGTTGTTGGTTTTAGAGATTTAATTTCATATTTTTATCATATCATTTGATATTTGTTTGGAGTTTTGTTTCTTAGGTAGCGTTTCGTGCCTCTTTCTTCCTTCTTTCTAACATAGTTTGAGGAAGGCATTTATGCCATTCTATTAGGGTTTCTTGGTTCTTGTTTTAGGTCACCTATAGGGTTTAGGTACTGACTTTTGATTGGTTTGGTTTGTGACCTTTGTTTGGTTTGCATATTGTTTGAATATTCTCATTTCCATCTTATGCTTATGTGGTTCGCTAACCTTTCCTTTTAGAGGCTCATGGTAAGTGAAGTGTGGATGATATCCACATTTCAAATCTTCATCTCATTCTTTATTTTTGCTTTCTCATTTGTCTTTGTGATGTGACTTATGCCATCTTGTGAATAACTTCATCACTTCCCTTTTAGAAACAATTTAACTTCTTTAGCGAAGTAAGTTGTCTTCTAGCGTTTTCCGCTCCTTTCTTCTTCTTTCTTTTCTTTCCTTCTTCTTCATTAGGATAGAATTCAAACCTCACTAACCTAGGGTATCCTTTGTATGTTAACATTAGGATTTTTTAGTCCCCTATTAGACCTTTACCTTTAAGATCCTTTAGTTTCTTTTCTCTTCTCATCTCAAAACAAAAAAAACTCTAAAAAAAAAGTATCAAATAAGGATTAAAGTGGTCTCCTGTGCAATAGCCTTATTCCATGAAACACTTGTAGTTTTCCCATCTTGGGATAGTACAAGCTTGTCTTATGATACACAAGTCTGATCAGGATACCATCTTCACCAAGAAAATCATAAAAAAGACTTCTTCATCTTAAGTTACAAAAACACTTAATAAATTCAACAAGTTAGTGATCTTAGGCCCTAATCTATGGGATCAAGTTTTGGGGATCTTCTCCTTACTTGAGTGTGCTTGTTCTATTATTCCATCTTGGAATGTAGTAGCAAGTACACATTCCATGGAAAAGAGCATGAGTTCACTTTCTTGTGCCACACTCATAAAAAATCATAAAAAACACAAACAAACAATAAATGTCTCTCCTTCGGGAATTCTTTTCTCATCTCCTTCACTCTCATCGTACGAACTTGCTCCTACTTGTCATTTTTCAAGACGGTAACACACTCGTCGTCCGAGCCTGCAACACCTGAGCATTGACATAGGCAGTTCAAGCCTTAAGACACAAGCAATCCTTTCCACCCCTAGTTAGGGGAACTACGGCGAATCTGATCCTCATTGTCCAGATGAGGTACGTAGGCAGCGGGGTAAGGCCCGTTCTAGCACAATCTTTATTTTCCCTATATTTTTTCCTTTTCATTTCTTTTTCAGTTCCCTTTTCGTTTCTTTTATCCAGTTCAGTTCACTTTCTTTGCCAGCAACTTTCACTTCTAAAGCCTTTGAAACAGATTTCTTTGCAAGCGTGGATCCCGTCGGGTACGTCGGACGATCTGGGTGCTAATACCTTCCCAGGTCGTAACCGACTCCCGAACTCAGTCTCTTTGGTTCGCAGGACCTGTGTCCTTCCTCTTCTTTCTTCTGGTTTGTGCAACATTACCATCCCCGTTCCTTCGGGATAAAAATGCCTGGCTGGCGACTCTACCTTTTCCGCGCCACTTTCGTGTTTGTACCAGGATGGAAATCCAAGGAGCGATGGCAAGAAAAAGAAGAAAAAGGAAAAAGGAAATGAAGAGGAGAAGAGAAGAAGAAGGAGAGAAAACCCTAAAGCTTCAAATTCATCATTCTCAATCATCCGTCTGTTGAATCGACTTATTTCTTTCGTCAATCTTCATCTCTCGAGGTGGGTTCATAGTTAGATACTTTTGTGTTAGTTTTTGGTTGAGTTTTGAAGTTTATGAGTTTAGGGTTTTTGGTAGAAATCTTGAAAACAAATGATTTAAATGGTTAAAAACACGATTAAACCTAACTATGTTGCTCACATTATGCCTATAAGTATGTTTAATGTTGTTTACTATGTTGGTTGGTATTTTGGATGATTTTTGGATTGGAATGTTAAGTATCCTGTAAGATGAGTTTGCTGATCTGGTATAACTCGCTCAGCGAGCAGGAGCTCATTCAGCGAGAAATTTAGGAGGTTCCTCGCTCAGCGAGCTGACCCTCGCTCAGCGAGACCTGGAAGTTTCAGTTTCATTTTAATTCATAACTTTTGTTCTGGGCATCCGATTTTAGTGTTCCACCTATCGAATTGAAGCTAAAAATATTTACAAATTTATGATGCCAAAAAGATGTTATTTTACCCAACTTTTTACCGACTTTTTCAAATGACTAAAACCTTGTTAAAATTTGGAAAGTGTGAGTTAATGGAAAATAAAGAAGGTGTGACTTGTGAGATGTCTAGGTTTCCCTTAAGCTAAAGTGAATCATGAATTATGTATTGTTTTAAGGTCCTTCGTAATGTCTTGATTAAGTCTCTTCGCGATTACCTTGTATTTCACAAGAGCGTCCGTAAGGACTTGAGGTGCCGGTTGTTTAAATGCGGATTGTGGTTTGATGAGTGTGGGTCACTAGTCTTCCGTAAGGTCTTGAGTAAGCCTTGAGGTAGACTGCCCTTAGTCCCACGTGAAGCATCTGTAAAGACTTGAGGCGAATGCTATACTATTTATGTGTTAATCTTGAGTAAGTCTTGAGGTGGGTCACCTTTAGTCCCACAGGAAGCATCCGTAAAGATTGAAGAGAGTGTTATGTTTAAATCCTCCGTAAGGTCTTGAGTAAGCCTTGAGGTGGGTTATCTTTAGTCCCACGTGAAACATCCGTAAGGACTTGAGGTAGACGTTTCTCTTATTGTATATTGAGATCATGTGTGGACCTTAGTTCCCCTTATTATCGGTTCTTGTGTGAGATGGTTTGTGGAAACTTGTGAGATTTATTTAGGAACAAACCCTTCAAGCCGAGATAACTTTAAGATAGGGAAATCACTGAGATGTTTTGTCTCACCCCATGTTGATGTTGTTATTTCAGGTACCTCAAGTTCCGAAAAGGGTAAAGATAAGGCTATTTGAGTTGAAGAGGTTCACATTGGTAAGGTATGAATGTCTTTCTCTTCTTAATATGAAAAAAATAAGGATAAAAAAGGATTATTATTTTAAGTTTCTAAACTTATTTTTTGGTTCTGGTTCGCAGGAACAGTAGATTTGAGTTAGAGGTTCACATTGGTAATATATGGATGTCTTTTTCTTTGTGGAATATTATAACAAACCCTAGTACGAATAACATGTCGTCAAAGTCCGCTCACATGTTGTTGTTTAATTGGGCCTTGTGTTATGGATCCAATTGTTTAAGTTAGCTTGTACCCTAAGTTATCTTGTAATGGGTAATTGTTAAAAATTCCGTTAGGTTAATGTGTTAGTTTTCTTATAAATAACATACTAGTCTCTCATCTTTTGCATAAGGGAAAATAGGAAGATTAAACCCTAATTCAAAAGTGGGAGAGGTTATTTTTTATTCATGTATACTTGTAATCTTGTTTCAAGAGACAGGAAAGAATAATAGTTTATAACCAATCCTTGTTGTTATCCTTGGTTACCCTAAACCCTAACCCTTGTGGGTTACTTGATCATAAAGAAACCTATTATAATTTGTTTATAAGGTATCCGATTCACAACAAATTGGTGCGATGAGCGTGGAGAAGATGCCTTCAACAATGTATGAGATTGAAAAGTTCACCAGAGTGAACGATTTTGGTCTGTGGCAACTTAAGATGAAAGCCCTACTTGTTCAACAAGGTTGCTTGGAAGCGTTGAAGGGAGCGGCACCTGAAAAGACGACCATGATTGAGAAAGTACAAAATTCAATATTGTTGAGCCTTAGTGATAAAGTTCTTCGACAGGTATCAAAGGAGACAACGACATCAGGGTTATGGTTAAGACTTGAAGGTGTGTACATGACCAAATCGTTAGTGAATCGACTCTACTTGAAGCAAGCCTTGTATTCATTCAATATGAGTGAAGATAAAATGTTGGCTGAGCAGTTGGATATGTTCAACAATTTGATTCTTGATCTTGAAAATATTGATGTGAAGATCGATGATGAAGATCAAGCGTTGTTGCTATTATGCGTTTTGCCTAGAACACATGCTCACTTCAAAGAAACCCTCTTGTATGGAAGAGAGTTCATGACCTTTGAAGATGTTCAATCTTCCTTGTACTCTAAGGATTTGAACAAGCGAAAGGAGCATAAACCTTTGACGGTTGGTGAAGGTTTGGTCGTTAAGGAGAAATTCTTACAAAAGGATGGTAAGTTCGATAAGAAGAAGGGAAAAAGTTAGCAAAAGTCTTATGGTGGTTAAGCATCCGGTGTTCGATGTTATCATTGTAAGAAGGAGGTCCACATTTGAAAGGTATACCCTGAGCGCCTGAAAGATCATAGAGGTAAGGATAATGGAAATATTGCCATTATTCAAGATGATTTCGACTCATATGATGTTCTTGTGGTTTCATGCGGCGACTCAAGAAAAGAGCAGATTATGGATTCAGGTTGCACTTGGCATATGACTCCAAACAAATATTTGTTCGAGGAACTATGTGATCAAGATGGTGGATCGGTGCTGCTGGGAAACAATAAAGCTTGCAAACTTTCAAGTATTGGATCTGTGAGATTCAAGCTCCATGATGAGTCAATAAGGTTATTGACTGAAATTAGGTATGCACCTGACTTAAAGAGAAATTTAATTTCTCTTGGTGAATTCAACAAGAACATATATGTTTTTCAAGGAGAGAAAAGTATCCAAAGATTCATGAAGGGGTCGAAGGAAGTCTTGAGAGGCATGAAGAAACAAGGCTTGCATACCCTTGAGGTTGAAGTTGTAAGTGGTTCGACAAATGCTGCATCCACGAGAAGACAAAATTATGGCACATGAGATTAGGCCATGTCAGCGAGAGAGGCCTGATCGAACTAGGGAAACAGAACCTGCTAGGTGGTGACAAAGTCAAGAAGTTGGAGTTTTGTGAACCTTGTGTATTTGGTAAATCCTGTAGGGTGAAGTTTAATAAAGGTAAACAAAGAACAAATGGATCCCTTGATTACATCCATGTTGATCTTTGGAGGTCTGCAAGGAATCTTTCACATTCAGGTGTAAGATATTTTCTATCCATATTTGATGATTATTCCAGAACTTTATGGGTATTCATTCAGAAGATGAAGGATGCAACTTTTGAGAATTTCAAGAGTTAGAAGGTTCTGGTCGAAACTCAAACTGGAAGAAAGGCTAAGAGGTTGAGAACTGACAATGGCCTTGAATTCTGCAACACAGCTTTCGATAATTATTGTGTCGAGTCTGGGATTGAAAGGCATAAGTCTGTAGCAGGCACTCCTCAGCAAAATAGTCTACCTGAGAGATTCAATCGAATAATCCTCGAAAGGTTTAGATACATGTTGGTTAGTGTTGGATTGAAGAAATTGTTTTAGACTGAGGCTGTTTTGACAACAACATATTTGATAAATAGATGTCCTTCGACTGTGTTAGATATGAAGACACCTGAAGAAGTTTGGTCGGGTGATCAGTCACCATTTATGTCAGGTATTTCATTATTTAATTATAAATAAATCAGTTAAACTATATGGATTTAAGTTCATTTTAGTTACAATTAGGTTTATTTGAATAAAGAAAAGTGTGTGTCAGTGCTATAGAGTTTCTTGAGGATATTTTATCCTTTTGGTATGTGAGCACGTGAAAAAAATAGGTTAGCAAGCTCAGAGGACCAAGGACTAGATACTAAGGCAAGACAGAGCGAGAACCTAATAAGAGGAAGAAAAATCCAAGAACTTGTTGTCCTTACGCGTAATGCCTCAGCCATTACGCGTAAGGCATGAACAATACGCGTCTTCTACGTATTTCAGTAGAGGGGCAGAAAAAAGAAGTAAATTCGAGCCTCTGGTGTTACGCGAAACAATCAGGCCTTACGCGTAGCACACTGCGTGCTGGCTCGCCCTAGTAGCCTTTACGCGTAGTCCTTGCAGCAACCAACAATCAATTACGCGTAATGACCTACCTATTACACGTAATGGGCCCAAATTTGAGAAAGCCCAAAAATCTCCCATATTTATTCTCAGAACGCGAATGTTTTGGGGTTCGACGAATTTTCACATCAGAGAAGCATTTTGAGAGCTGGATATACATAAATTATGTAATGTTTTCACATGTTCAAGAGTTTAACACGCGGTTGAAGATTGAGACCTCAAGGAAATCTGTAATGACAACACTTTCTATCTTTGTTTTTATTCCAATTATGAGTAGCTAAATCCCTCATCGCTAGGGGGTGACCCTGATTCTGAATGTAACAAATTGCAAACTTATTAATGTATTGACTTATTTTATTCATTTAATTTGATTTGTTCTTATTGCCATTCTTTATACTTTATTCGTTGGATCAATAAATTCTAATCTTTTAAATAATCTCAGTTGGACAACAATTATTTATTGAAATGAATAAGGACTTTTGATAATTAATATCACCTAGGACTAGGGATACTTTATCAGAACCAAACTTTCTTGATATTTTCATGCTTGAGTATGAACATAATTATCTATGGACATAATAATTATGTTACATAATCAAAGATATTTTCACTAAGGACTTAGGATTAGATGCCCTAGAGAATCGGAGATCAATTGTTTTAACATATCTGTTTAGCTGCATTGATAGGTCATATCTGTTACAGGAGGTCTCATTCACTAAACCCTAGGAGTCTACTCTCATCTGTCACTCATTTAACTATTTATTTGCTTTCTTTAAATTATAGTTTTTAATCGTAACTAGACATACATAAATTCACATCCTGAAGCTTTTATCATGGGTGAGAATCGACCCCAGACATAAAGGCTTTTGGGTGATTATGGCAGAGAGAATGATCCAGCAGTGAGGTTGACAATAGTTAACCAACCAGTCAATGTTACTCACTTTCAGTTGCACCCATCAATTATCCTCCAGTTAGAAAGCAAGCCTTGTTTTGGGAAAAATCAATGAAGATGCGAATAAGAACTTACAAAGGTTCATAACTATGACTACATCATTTAAAATTTAGGGGCATTCTCAAGAAGCAAAGAGGCTGGTCATGTTTCCATTCACCTTATCCAAAGACGCTGAAGAGTGGTTTTATTCCCTACCTACATGAAGTATTGCTACTTGGCAACAAATGTAAAAAACTTTCTTAGACGAGTATTTTCCCGCTTCTGTGTATATCTGTAAAAGGTATGCCATTCTGAATTTTAAACATAAGAATGGATAATCACTCGGGGATGCTTACAAACGGTTCAAGAGGTGTTTAGTCGCATGTCCTACTCATAATTTAGATGCAATTGAGCAAATGCAGAATTTTGTAAATGGCCTGAAGATGATGACTAAGCAACTAATTGATATAGCTTCTGGTGGCTCATCTAACTTTTGAACAGCCACTGGTATAAAAAATCATTGAAGCCATTGCAGCAAATGAGCATCTGGAATTATATGACTGCACTGTGAGTCAACCGGAAGGAAAAATTGATTTGAAATTGGCTAATCAAGTGGTGCAAATGGAATATCAGATTAAAATTGAAGTTGAAAGGAGATTGAAAATTAGGAAGTTGGGTATCCATATTGTGGCTTAAGTTCAACCTGTTCAAGAGGTAATTTGTGAATTTTGTGGTGGACCTCATTTTGCTATGCACTATGTCGCAACTGCGCAACAAGTGGAAGAGATTAATATTCTGAGGAAGAAAAATCCTTATTCTAATACTTACAATCCAGGATGGAAGAATCATCCAAATTTCTCATGGAAAGATTAGTAGAGTAATGTTCAGAAGCAGAGACCATACTAGCAACAATATTTGCCATCACAATAACCCTATCAACAATAGGTACCGAAGACAGCAGATTGGGAGGTTGCTATTGAAAAGATGGAAGCTCAAAGTATTCAATTTCAGGAAGAGACCAGGAATAATCAAAGGAACAAAAATGCTTATATTAAAAATCTGGAAGTTCAACTGGGTCAGATAGCACAACAGATAACAAGTTATCAAGCATCAAGTGCCCTACCTACTGTAACAGTGACAAATCCAAGAGACCATAATAATGTGAGTGTTGTAACAACAAGAAGTGTAAAATCAACTTTAGTGCCTGAGAAGAAGTATGGGGAAGAAGATCAATTACTCGAAGTGGATATTGAAATCTTAGAAAACAAGACACCACCTGAGGAAGAAGTGGTACTAAAGCCAGTAGTGAAGGAAAAACCCACTGAGTCAAAGCCCGTCGTAAAGCTTCCATTCCCACAGAGGAATAAGAAGAAGAAGCAAGATGAGAAATTTTTTCAGAAATTCGTAGAGATGTTAAGGAAGTTAGAAATCAATATCCCATTCTCTGAGGCACTCGAGAAAATGCCTACTTGTGCCAAATTTATGAAGGACATCATCTCTAAGAAGCAGACCACTGACACTAAACCTGTTTTACTAACTGGAACTTGTAGTGCTATTTTGTAAGGTATGAAGATTCCAGTGAAGAAGCCAGACAAAGGATCTGTTACTATTCTATGTACCTTTGGAGACAAGTCATTTAAAAGGGCGTAGATTGATTTGGGAGCTAGTGTGAGTCTTATTCCTTTGTTCATTTACAGGAAGATGGGGATAGGAAGTGTTCAAGATACTAGAATGGCACTTTAGTTCACATATCATTTAGTTAAGAGAACCTATGGGGTAGTTGAAGATGTTCTGGTGAAAGTGGATAAGTTTGTTTTTCCTGTGGATTTTATGATTCTAGAAATTCCAGAAGATGAGGAGATACCTCTGATTCTAGGAAGGCTTTTCTTGGAAACAGGTAGATGTATGATAGACATTGAGGGATGGACCATGACCCTCAAATTTTATGATGAAGAGCTACAAATTGATGTTGGGAGTACTATGAAGCATAAAAATGATATTTTCACTAGTCACATTGTGGAAGTGATTGATAAGATGGTAGTGAAAACTATGCACAACCAATTCCCTAATCACCTTTGGAAAGAGTTATGAGTTTTTCAGCCCAATAAATAGAGGATAATGAGAATGAGAAAGAGAAAGAAGTTCTTGCTATGCTTGATGCACAACCGCCGTGGTTGAAATCTAAACCACACCAGTGGGAGGATGTGAGAGCTCCACCAGAAACTAAGGATAAAAAGGAAAGGAAAATAGGTACAAGTTCTGAATTAAAACAACTTCCTTTGAATTTGAAATATGTCTTTCTGGAATCCGAAACAAAATGTCCTTCTATTATTAGTGCTAAGTTGAATGAAAAAGATGAAGAAAAGTTAATACATGTGTTAAAGAGACATAAGAGTTCTATTGGTTGGTCTATTAAAGATTTGAAAGGAATTAGCCCCACAGTATGCATAAGATACTAATGGAAGATAATTAGAAACTAGTAGTACAACCCCAGAGAAGGTTAAATCCTGCAATGAAGGAAGTGGTCAGGAAAGAGGTTATAAAATTGTTGGATGCAGGATTGATATATCCTATTTCATATAGTTCTTGGGTGAGTATTGTACATGTGGTACCAAATAAAGGAGGAACCACAATTGTCATGAATGAAAAGAATGAACCGATTCCAACTCGCACAGTAACAGGCTGACGAGTATGCATTGATTACAGGAGACTCAACACTGCAACATGGAAGGATCATTTTCCTCTTCTGTTTATTGATCAGATGTTAGAAAGACTTGCAGGTCATGAGTATCATTGTTTTCTAGATGGTTATTCGGGGTACAATCAGATTGTTGTAGCCTTAGAAGATCAGGAGAAGACAACATTTACACGCCCTTATGGTGTTTTTGCTTACAGACGAATGCCATTTGAGTTATGCAATGCCATAGATACTTTTCAAAGGTGTATGACATATATATATTCGCCGACAGGCTTGAAAAGCATATGGAGGTGTTTATGGATGATTTTTATGTTTTTGGTTCTTCTTTTGATAATTGTTTAGCTAACTTGTCTCTTGTTTTGCAAAGATGCCGAGAAACTAACCTTATTCTTAATTGGGAGAAATGTCATTTTATGGTGCAGAAAGGTATCATGTTAGGACACAAGATTTCCCATAAGGGAATTGAGGTGGACAAAGCAAAAGTGGAGGTGATAGCGAACCTCCCACCCCCAATGAATGAGAAGGGGATAAGGATTTTTCTAGGCCAAGTCGGTTTCTATCACAGGTTTATCAGAGACTTCTCAAAAGTTGCCAAGCCATTAATTGATTTGCTTGTCAAAGATAAGCCGTATAATTTTGATAATAATTGTATGGTAGCTTTTGAGACTCTGAAGAGTAAGTTAATCATTGCTCCTGTTGTAATTACCCCCGATTGGTCTTTACCTTTCGAAATAATGTGTGATGCAAGTGACATTGATGTGGGGGTTGTCCTGGGTCAAAGAAAGGATAAATTATTGCACGTTATTTACTATAGTCATGTCCTTAATCCATCCCAAATGAATTATGCAACTACCGAGAATGAGTTGTTGGCCGTAGTTTATGCTTTTGACAAATTCAGGTCATATTTGCTTGGTTCTAAGGTCATTGTGTATATTGATCATACAACTTTAAAGTATTTGTTTGCTAAGTAGGAATCATAGTCGAGGCTTTTGAGATGGATACTCCTTCTTCAGGAATTTGATTTGGAAATCAAGGATAAAAATGGGTGTGAGAATACAGTTGCTGACGACTTATCTCGCATGTCTCCTATAAAAGAAACTGAAGAGGAATACCCCATTCAGGATGCATTTGCTGATGAGAGAATACTAGTTGTTACTGGTGTACCATGGTTTGTATTCCTCTTTTCGTCTACTTTATTCTTTTTCATAGGTGCAACAATATCTCAATCATCAAAAGACGCATAAATTTTTTGCACCACTATTAATGAAGATAAATATAACCAAATCAAAGAAAGGAATATTGTTGAAGAAAAAAATTGGGCATATCAGGACGACACTTATCCTGAAGTAACCTCACTACTTAAGGAGCAGAAGTTGACCTATTTTAATTCGAAAATCAGATATGTAGCCAAGGAAGTGATGTGGGAGTTCTATGCAAATGTTTATAGGGTCCAGACTGATGAATATGGTCCTACTGAAAATGCTGCATTCATGTCATGGGTAATGGGTAAACTGGTTAAGTTTGATGCGAAGACAATCAATAATGTACTATGCAAGTTCTACGAATATGTTTGCCCTTTTGATGAGTTTTAAGTGTCTAATAAGAATAAGTGGCCATATGACGAGATGAGAGAGCTTATTGCACGTCCAAGTTGTAACGCCCATATTCAATTAATTAATTTAATGTTATCGCGTATTTTTCTCGATTAATTGTTCTTAGGTGTTGTTTTGTCGAATATGTCGTTAAGTTGTTTAAGTTGGTATTAAGTTGATGATTAAGTCGTGTTTGGTCCGGTCGAGTTAATTAAGTCGAGATGATAATAGAATTATTAATGAAATAATATTAGTAAGTAGGCTTAGTGGTGGTATGAAAGTGGTAAAGGTGGGGGTGCTATTTTAGGCTCATTAGTAATTTGGTTGATTAGTGAATTATAGTATTACTAAGCTGAAAAACCTAATTAGAAAGGGTTAATCATAATTTTGAGAAAGGACAAGTCTTGAAGAAGAATAAAGAGGGTAGGTTTTAGATTTTCGTAGAGTTTTTTCTGTGAATTCGAGCTGCCTTCAATCCAAGGTAAGGGTGGGGTTCGAATTCTATAAACGGGATTCGGATAATTCGTATGTAGGCTGGGTATTTCGTATTATTGTTATTGTGTTTTTTGTATGATATGTTGTTGTTGATTTTAATATGGATCTGTCATGATGAACATGTTGTAATTGTTGTTGTTGCTGAACTGATTTGCTGCTGAAAATTCGTGTAGAGATGAGATTTAAGACTCATTATCCAATGTAGAAATTATTAGATGATGTGTTACAAAAGATTTGAGGTCTAAAATTAATGTAGAACCCTAATTAGGCTTGAATGGAGTGTTGAATCGGTGAATTTCGTAGCAGAAGTGGGATTGGTGTGAGGACTGGTGAATCACATAGTAAATCTAGTGATACGTGTAACAGGGAGGCCATACGCATAACACATGACTGTTATGCAGACATTACACGTACATGAAGGGTTATGGGATGGACTTCTGGTCATTTACGTAGGCTATGCGTAGGAGATGCAAGAATTTTGCGTAATGGAAGTATTTACCTGTAATGGTAAACGTAGGAAGAAGATTGCTATGCATAACATATGTCTATACGCGTAAGAGAAGAGTGGTGTGCAGAAAATGAAATTTTCGGTGATTCGTTTTGTTTTCGCATCCGAGTCGAACTGAGTTGATTCTAGAGATTAATTAGAGATAAAATAAGTTAATTTTAGTAGAGATGAAGATTAAAATAATAATTTAGAAATTTAAATACTTACGTCGTAATTGGTTGTTTTTCGTGTTATAGTCGAGTGAAGTTGATATGAGTTGTGTTGTCCCAATCTGGGGAAATATTGAGTTGCAGGTCGATTGACCAATATTGATATATGTTGTTGCATTGTTAAGTTGATATTTATGTTGTTTTTGTTGTATGCCATTCATAAGTTGCATACATTTGCATATTTTCAAGTTGGAGCAAATGCTCAATTCAAGTTGGCCTAGATTGGAAAATATGTCGTTGAAGCCTCGATAAACTGGCAAGATTTTAAGTTAGGAGTTTACTCCAAATGGTAACACATGCATATACATATGTTGAGTCGCATTTATGTCGCATTTTATACGTGTTATTAATCGTTGTTGATTGAAGTTGTATATTGATATTACTTGTTGTATGAAGTGGTGTACTTGTGTGATTTCTCTTTTACGCATTGATTATCATACTCTTGTTTATATTATTTGATATCTCACCCCTTTTTTTTGAATGTTTCCCTTGGGTTGGTAACGTACAGGCAATCTATGATCGAGTACTTAGTAGCTTTGTGTTGGTGTTTGTCGCTCTGATACGTAGCACTACAGGGGGATGAATGCATGTCTTGTCTTTTATGTTGGATTTTATTTTTAATGCATTTTTTTGAGTTGTTCATTTTGAAAACTGTGTTAAAGTAGAATAATATTGAAAACAAAGGATGTTGTTTTTAAAGTCGTAATTTTAATGAATCCGCTGCGTAGTTTTTGAAGTAAATATATTAATTAATGAAGTTTATGTTGATTGGTTTTAAAGTTGAAAATGTGATATCCCATGCAAGCAATGGTTCAGGCTGTGCAGAACTTACCGAACGCTGGCGGAAATGTTGAGTCTCATACTTTGGAGATTTTTTAGAGAGAGAATTCGCCTACCTTCAAGGGCAAGTATGACCCTGATGCAGCATTGCCTTGGTTGAAGGAAATTGAGAGAATCTTCCGTGTGATGGATTGTACTCCAACGCAGAAGGTTTGTTATGGAAATCACATGTTGGCAGTTGAGGATGATGATTGGTGGTTGGAAACTAGAGAAAGCTTAGAACCTGCATGTAAGAAGATCACTTGGGTTGTATTTCATAGAGAGTTTTTGAGGAAGTATCATCTTGAAGATGTGTAGGGTAAGAAGGAGATCGAATTCCTTGCGCTGAAACAGGGAAATATGTCGGTGACTGATTATGCGGCGAAGTTTATAAAGTTGTCTAAGTTTTGCATGCACCATGATGCAACGACTACTAAATTCTCAAAGTGCATCAAGTTTGAGAATGAGTTGCATTCTGAGATTAAGAAGGTTGTAGGGTATCTGAAGATTCGTGTTTTTGCTGATCTGGTGGATAGTTGCAGGATCTTCAAGGAAGATAACAATGCTCACTACAAGATTTTTACTGATAAAAAAGACAAAAATTAGTAGAACCATGGTAAGCCTTATGACACTCCAGCTGGTAGGGGTAAGCAGAAAGTTTCTTCGGGTCAGAGAACTAGTGGGGGAGATGCTCCTGCTGGCAGTGTTTGTTTCAAGTGTGGGCAAGCTGGTCACAAGAGTAATGTGTGTACTTCCGAAGTGAAGCATTGTTTCCGTTATGGAAAAGTTGGGCATGCAATATCTGATTACACGCATAAAGGAATGATCTATTTTAACTGCGGTGAAGAAGGGCACATTGGTAGCCAGTGCCAGAAGCCTAAGAAATCAAATTCTAGAGGAAAAGTGTTTGCTTCAGCTGGGACTCAAATGGCTAATGAGGACAAACTCGTCAGAGGTACATGTTTCATTAATAGTATTCCTTTAATTACTATTATAGATACACGTGCTATCCATTGTTTTATTGCTGCTGATTGTGCTAAGAGGTTGGATTTTGAGTTGTCTGCTATGAAAGGAGAAATGGTTGTAGAAATTCCGGCTAAGGGATCAGTGACTACTTCTCTAATGTGTTTGAGGTGCCCGTTGTATATCTTTCATAGTGTTGCACCCTAATTTTTTCCCTAAGTTTTCTTTGCATTTTCATCTGCATCTTGCATACAAACAAGATCGCACTGGTTTCTTGGTTCTTCTCGGGTTAGGTTTATGCCTCGCAGGGGATCACAATTGTATTTAATTACTTTATTTTTTTATGTTTACTAACCATGAATTAAAATCCAAAAATATTTTGTTTCCTTTTACTAACCTTTTTCAGGAAGAGGAACCATTGAAAATGCCAAAAATAGCAGTCCTGCAGCTCGAGCAAAATTTCACAGACAAAAGTCGAAGTTGATCCGCAAATAATTTAATTATCTGATCAAAGATTTCCCAAGTTAATTGATTAATTCAAAGGAATTCAAAGGTTCATGTGTTTATTTCCATGCCTTCTTCGACGTACAAAAAGAATCGGGCCGTAACAACCAAGCAGCCTCATTTGAATAAAATATCCAAATTTTGGTTTGGTTAACCGGTTAACCATATGCGTTAACCAGTTAACCAGTGCGAAATTTGAATATTTTATTCAAATTCAACACCCTTAGATCATTGATTTAATTGGAATATTCAAGATCCATTGGTTTCTGATTTCTCTACATCACTTTGATCATTTCCTACCATAAACCCTCACTAATCACCACTCTTTTCCATTTCCCACCGAAATTGCAATTACCAAGCCTAATTTTAATTACCAAAGCAAGCTCCATTCCACCAAATTCCCATACCTAGAGTCTTTAAATAGAACCATATTTTCATTGATTCACCAAGCTTTTGAGAGCCACATAACCTCTTGCAAAATACTCCCCCAACACCAAAATTCTCTAAAGCTCACTTTCTTTCTTTTGAAGTTATCAAGAATTCACATTGAATTCTTGACTAACTTGAGCTAAACCTTCATCCTTTATTTCTCTTATTCATCAATTTCAGTAGATCTAAGTGTAATACCCCGTATTTAATTAAACGCCCAAGATAATATTAATTAGGATTAATTAATATTATCTGACTCAGAGGCTTTATTAAATATTCGACCCGAAGACATTTTCTGGAAGTTCTCAAATTGGACCCATTAATATTACTAACTGATAGGTATAATTGGTTTTGTTTTAAGGAAAGAAATAAGGGTTTATAAGAAGGAAAAGAAAAGAAGAAAGTTAGTAAGAGAAATAGAAGAGAAAGGAAAAGAGGAGAAAGAAAGAGAAGAGGAAAAGAGGAAGAGGAAGAAAAACCCTAAGAGGGGAAAATGCTCGGATCATCATCATTTCTTTGCCAAATCTTCATCTTCACCAACCTCCTCATCGATTGCAAGGTGGGTTCTAGATAGATACCTTTTTTTTTAGAGTTTTAGTGTTCTTGATATTTAGGTCAAAATGCTAGAATTCGTAGAATCAAGATTTTGAACGGTTAAAGTGTCGATTAAATGCTTGTGAATAATCATGTTAGGTGTAGTTTGAACCTACTAAGTTTGCTTGGATGACCCCTAATGTTTGGGATGAGTTTGGAGAGGTTTTAGATGTGAAAAATGCAGGTTTTAGGCCTGTTCATTGTCGGTTAACCGGTTAACTAATCCGTTAACCGGTTAACGCTGTAGGTTTTGGAGAAAAATGTTAATTCTTAGAAAATTCATAACTTTTTACTCGAGTGTCCGATTGAGGCAAACATTATATCGTTGGAAAGCTAAGACAATTTATTATCCAATGGTGAGATAAAATATTGAGTTAGAAGAGAAATTAATTAATTTGTGAGATTAATTAGTTTATGAGATTTAATTAATTCGTGTATGAATTAACGAGCGAATTGATTAATTGTGGTACTAATTGAATTGTGGAATGTATATTAAATCATGAGGACTAATTGAGAGTAGAGACATGAGATTATTGTGAGAATTTTAAATGGTGATAATTAAAATAAAATATTAGAATTATATGTTCGAGAACCTTAAAATTTAAAAGGTAACAAGAATATTGAAAGAGTGAGGAAACTTTACCTTAAACCGATAGTATGACCTAACATGGTGACTAGGATTTGTGAGATGGTGTAAGCTCTTAATTTCGACACTTTGAAATTTGAGACATGAAGTCATTTCTTTTGCTGAGAGGATGACCAGCAGATAAGAGAAAGAGGAAGTGAAGATATTCAGAAGATGTTGACAATGCTATATAATCAAATATTTTGACAGGAGTACAAATAGTGTTTGACAAGCAAAGTTTGGAGACCTGTTTATAGTTTGGCATTTGTCAAGATAAGTGTAGTTTTCGACACTTCGACAAAAGGTGTCTGGCAGATGCATTGGTTTGGGAAGTTTGAAGAGTTTCTTCTTCTTCGACACTTCGACAAGTGAAGAGATACAATGTTTCGTCACCAGAGGGAAGAATTCAAATTTGAAAGTTGCAAACCTTTGGCAATTGGACACATGGAAGCTTCAGAGAAGAAAATTGCATGCAGGCTGACATTTGTCATTTAGTTAGAATTTTTCCGTTTTAGGCAGTTATTTTGTTTGTATATAAATAGGATAGTTTGTGTTTAGAATGGGTGTGTGAAAACTTATACAAAAATCCTGTAAATACTCTAAGTACCCAGTGTGAGAGAAAATGAGTCTGATATTTGGAACAATGTATGTGTTAAACACCATTTTTCTTTCAAGTTATTTAAATTATTAGTTTGTTTCATCAAGTTATTTTATCTTCAGTTTTATTTACTTTTCTGCAAAGTTTTACATCATTTCGCCATTTTCTTACTTTTGTTCAAACTTTAACTTTATTTTACTTTCAAAATCAAAGCATTTAACATTTTGACATTATTAACAAAACAAACCACAAATCATTAACAACACTAAGAGTATTTCGACAAAGAATTGCACATGTGTCCTAGGACTTGTTTGGTTAGTCCTGCAAGTAACCCAGTTTTCTAAGAGATTGGTTAACCAGAGGTTGTTCGTCAGAAATCACAGCGAACAAATTGGCACGCCCAGTGGGACAGTGCAATTAATAAGAATTAATAGAGAATCCTCTTAGTCAAAAAGTTCCTTGCTGCGTTGTATGATTCTTAGAAGCGGTAAACTAGCCGTAACCGACGTAGAAAGACCAAAAAGAACAAGAGGAAGAAAGATGGCTAACTTGCCAAATACTTCAAACAATCCTAACGAAACCATTCTAGTTTCCAATCCTATCCCTTCGTCAGAAGGAGTAGCAGTCTCTGGCCCTGTTTTAGAACAGATTAGGCCTCCATCAGTGGATTCGATACCAACAGTTTCAGGGTCCCAAAATGCGCCTAGTTCTTCCACCTTGGGACACTCAAGGCCCATGGGAACCCCTCCTCCTGGAGGAAACACCTTTAGGCCATTTACTAATTTTTCCATGCCCATGTCTGGGAGAGAACAACCATATGGAATGCCAACTTCAATGATGGCAAACTTACATAATTCATCACCATTATTTTCTGATGCTATGGTTCAAATGTCTTCACCATTGCAAGGATCAGGATATGGTGGAAATGGGAGTAGATTAAATCAGGTTCCACCAGGATTCCATATGCCAACTATGACGAACCATTCGGCGCAAGTAATTCGTCAACAAATGGATGAAAGTAACCATGATATGATGCAGGCATTGACACAACAAATGGGGGAAGTGTTTAATCCTTTAATACAAAATACTACCCAAACAAACCAGATATTGGCAGAACAAATGGCACGCATTGCTGACTTTTTTGGAGTCCCTCAAGCACAACAAAGAATGCAATTGAATCAAAACCCTGCCAATAGGCCTGTCGAAGAGGAACTTACTATAAACCAAAGGCCATTAGGAAACCCTCAAGAAAATCCCAGGGGCCAAGAGGTAATAGTCGAACAACCTCATGTAGAAGAACCCATTCGACAGGAACCTAGAAGAATAATAGTCCAAAGAGACCAAAATGCTGATGAAATATTACAGCAGAGAATGCGTTACAACAATCCGCCTGTCGAAAACAATATTGCAACCATGGTTGAGAGAATAATGGCGCAAAATGGAGTAAACGTAGGATTACAAAGGCCTAGTTATACTTCCCCTTTGTCTGAATATGTTTTGCAACAAGAGTTACCACCAAGGTGGAAAGTCCCCAAATTCACCAAATTCTCAGGGGATACTAGTGAGTCCACCATAGAACACATAGCACGTTATTTGATAGAGGCAGGAGAGATTGCTAATAATGAGAACTTAAGGATAAAATATTTTCCATGTTCTTTGACAAAAAATGCTTTCACTTGGTTTACTTCTCTGCCTGCAACTTCAATATTTACATGGACCCAATTAGAAAGGTTATTCCACGAACAATTTTATATGGGACAAACTAAGATAAGTTTAAAAGAATTAGCAAGTGTCAAAAGAAAGTTCTCTGAACCTATAAATGATTATTTGAATAGGTTTAGATTGTTAAAGGCTAGATGTTTTACACAAGTGCCGGAACAAGAGTTAGTCGAAATGGCTGCAGGGGGTCTGGATTATTCCATAAGGAAAAAATTAGATACCCAGTACTTGAGAGACATGGCACAACTAGCAGATAGATTAAGGCAGATAGAAAGGCTAAAAAATGAGAAATTTAGATCACATAAAAACAAGAAGGAAAGAGTGGCCTATGTAGGAATAGTTCAGGAAGAAGATTATGATGAAAACGAACCAGTCATTTTCGACCAGCAAGAAATTGATCTGGTAGAACTAAAACAAGGCCCTCCATATTCCTGTAAAGTTTTAGCTCCGTCGAATGGAAAAAATCCAGTCGAAATGGAAAAGAATGACAGGTTTCCTAAAAGAACCTACACATTCGACATCACCAAATGTGATGAAATTTTTGATTTACTAGTTAAAGATGGTCAGTTGATAAAACCAGCAGGCACTAAGGAGCCTCCTGTAGACCAACAGAAAAAGAGAGGTTTTTGCAAATACCATAATTTTTTGGGTCATAAAACTTCTCAATGTTACCTTTTCAGGGATCTCGTCCAGAATGCAATCCAGAATGGAAGGTTGAAATTTGGTGACAAAGCTAAGCAACAGATGAGGATTGACTCCAATCCAATACAGGTTGTGGAGGCTAACTATGCTGAACCAGAAATGGTGAATGTGGTCGAAATGGAAGTCATGGCTGGGGAAAGTTTTGAAATGGTAGAAGCTACTGAAGGTTTCTACACCAACTTCACCATGATAGAGGCTACTGAGGGCTTCGACACCCATGTAAATGTGGTTGAGGGGGCTGATGACCTTACTGACCAGACTGAGGAAGAAGAAGTCGAAGCTACTGAAGGCTTCGACATAGAGAACGCCATTGAAACTACTGAAAGTTTCGACAAAGGGAACACAATCAAGGTTGGTAGAAGTTTCGACAAGAAGAACTGTGACAGAGATGCTGAGCATGGAGTGGTCTGGGACACTCTAGGAGAACCCAGTGGAAAGTTTGACTTCATGGTGAAGTATTCTGCACCACCAAGCTCCAAAACTGACATCAGCAAAATCAAACCCACAGGATGGGGAGATTCTTTCAGAAATGATAATGAGGAGGAAGATAACAAAGCCCTCATTATCCAAAAAGAGGCCACCGAAGGCCTTAGTCATGACAAGATCAAGAAAACAGAGACTGCTGACAATGTCCACATTGTCGAACCAATAGACAGAAGCACCACCAAGAGTAAAGGAGATTCTGTCGAAAATGTTGTGCAGCACCCCCCTCATGGGATTCTGTGCAGAACAATAGAAGACCCAAAAGAAAAGCAAATTGCACAATGATGCAAGTACATCCATAAGGACTTACACCCAAAAGGCAGTATGAATCAGGTAAAAGAGAATATCCCTGAGGAAATGATGCTAGTCGAAAAAATGAACAAACTGAAGATCAGAAGTGAGCAGAATACAGAGATTCATATGGTAGAGGTCACTCAGAAGATAGGACCAGACACCAACAGAAAGAACCATCAAGAGAAACATCAGAAGCTGGTTTATCCAGAAGAAAATGAAAGTCTTGTCGAATTCATCCAGAGGTGCCAGAGGAAGAATGCGGAAGTTATGCTTTGGCCAAGGTGCAGAGCTGTGTTCGACAGGAAATCAGCTAATGACTTGGAAGCAGCAGAAAAGACCAAAAAGAAAAGGAACTGGGGAGCAGTCCCACCAGTCAGAAATGAAAGGTTCGACCCAAGAAGAAGGGAGCATCATAACCAAGGAATGGGAGAAAGGCGTTACAGCACCTATAAACCATCCAGCAAACCGAATGATGACAAGTGGATCCAGCCTATAAGGGATGCCCAAGGTCAGAAGAGGTGGAAAAGTTTCGAAGTGAATAGGGGTGCCTCAATAGAAGTGGAAAAGGAGGTAGAAAAAGTAAAGCCAAAGTACGTCTCTGAAAACTACAAGGGGAAGAACCCTATGTCCAGGTCCCAATGGAGAAGGTTTCAAAGGCAGAAGAGAATTGAAAAAGAATCTGTAGAACATAAAAGGATTGGGCAGAATAAAGCTGAGTCAAGCAAGTGTGTGCAGACAACAAGCAAAGGGAAATCTCTGGCGAAAGAAGAACTCCCTCAGAAAAATAAATCTAGTGAGACAACAGAGATACAGAAAATAAGCAATAGAGTGTCAGAAGACGAAGAAGTTACTGATGACTTCAGCTCAGAGTCTGATGCGTCCTTCGACGTAACATGCAATGTGGTTTCTGTGTTGCCCAGAGACTATGACAGGATAATGGAAGTGGAGGACGAAGAGGATGATATGGCAGATGATAGCATAGGGCTTAAGCCTGTATGTTACTATATAATGAACAATGGCTGTGTCGAAGAGCAAAATGCTTTCTTCGAAAATCCAGATGATGCAATGAAGGCTCATTTAAAGCCTTTGTTCATAAAAGGGAAAGTAGAAAACGTGGGTGTCAACAAAATCCTGATAGATGGAGGAGCAGCTGTGAATCTAATTCCTCATTATATGATAAAGAGGATTGGAAAAGATGACTCAGACACCAAGCCTCACAACATGGTGTTGTCCAACTATGAAGGTAAGGTAGGGACAACATTGGGGGTAATACAATTGAACTTGACTGAAGGAACCATTACCAGGCCTACAATGTTTGTGGTGATAGCATCAAAAGAAAATTACAACCTGCTGTTGGGAAGAGAGTGGATCCATGGAATTGGGGTTGTACCATCATCCATGCATCAAAGGATAGCAATTTGGAGGCCAGATGGGATTGTCGAAAACATAGAAGCAGACCAAAGTTACTTCATGGCTGACGTGAACAATGTCACTAGTCGTAACTTAGACAAGAACTTGGCCCACATAGCACCTTGCAATCCTGCTGGTTTCGACCTAACAGCCTCCGACAACGCATACTATTCCATGTACCTCCACCCTACGCATGGTTTCCAGTGGGACAAAGAGATAATTGGGGAGACAAATTACACTTGGGGAACCGCCCATGTCAACCCAACTGGGTGGGGAAGTGAGTTCAGTGAAAATGACTGAAGCATCAACAATAGAAAGGATTACGGCTTATGTAGCCGAAAAACAACTCAAAGCGGCCCTTGAGGTCGGAGTAAGAAATATGGCTTTCAAAGCCAACGCACAAGTTGTCGAAGAACAACGTCCTCAAGAAAATATTGAGGAACAATGTGCAAAACAGAGTTTTGAAGAAAACTCTAGTGGCGAATAGCAGAATCAAAGGCTTGATGCCATTTATGATGACGAACCCTTGGGGTTTGAAAAAGATCCAGCCCCAACTAATATGAAAATGGTGGCACAGGATCCCTTAGAAGAGATCAATCTGGGACTGGGGGCAGAGAAAAGGCCAACTTACATCAGTGCCAAGATGGATCCTCAGCTCAGAGTCGAAATAATCCAACTGCTGAATGAGTTTAAAGACTACTTCGCATGGGATTATGACGAAATGCCTGGTTTAGACAGAAACTTGGTCGAATTGAAGTTGCCAATACTGGAAGGGAAAAAGCCAATAAAGCAGACTCTCAGACGCTTCGCACCTGAAATTCTGTCGAAAATTAAAGAGGAAGTCGAAAGACTTCTAAAATGCAAGTTCATTCGTACAACAAGGCAGGTGATTTCTTAGGTTTTGTGGTCCACAAGAAAGGGATTGAAATTAATGAAAACAAAGCCAAAGCCATAATGGAAGCGAAAGCGCCATCGACAAAGAAGGAACTGCAGTCTCTACTAGGGAAAATTAACTTTCGTAGGAGGTTCATCTCCAACCTTAGTGGAAAAACACAGGCTTTCTCACCTCTACTTCGACTGAAGAAGGAGGGCTTCACTTGGGGGCAAGAACAACAAGATGCTTTCAACAAGATCAAAGAATATCTGGCCAGTCCTCCAGTTTTAATGTCTCCTTGTCGAAAAAGAAGTATGAGGCTCTACATCTCAGCATCCGACAGAACATTGGGAAGCATGCTTTGTCAGGAAGATGAACATGGCGTCGAAAGAGCCATCTATTATCTCAGCAGAGTCTTAAATGATGCTGAAACTAGATATAGTATGATAGAGAAACTATGTTTATGTGTATATTTCTCTTGTACAAAGTTAAAGCATTATATAAAACCCATTGATGTATATATATCTTCTCATTTCGACGTAATAAAACATATGTTGTCTAAATCTATTCTACATAGTCGAATTGGAAAATGGGCTTTGGCGTTAATTGAGTATTCTTTAAAATATATGCCTCTAAAAGCTGTCAAAGGACAGGTGGTTGCTGACTTTATAGCTGACCACTCCATAGTTGGAGATGAAATAAAATACGTCGAAAGAGAACCTTGGAGATTATATTTCGACGGTTCCAGTCATAAGAATGGAACAGGTGTTGGGGTATTAATTATTTCTCCCAATAAAATTCCAACAAAGTTCAAGTACAAAATAGAAGGCTGTTGTTCAAATAATGAAGCAGAATATGAAGCTTTGATTGCTGGACTTGAAATATTGTTGGAATTGGGGGCAACAGAGGTCGAAATAATGGGTGACTCTGAGTTGGTAATAAAACAATTGACAAAAGAATACAAATGTGTCAAAGAAAATTTGATCATGTATTTTGTAATAGCCAACAGACTCCTCAAGAGATTCGACAGTGCAGCCTTTAAACACATTCCTAGATTAGAAAATCAGGAAGCAAATGACTTGGCTCAACTGGCATCAGGCTACAAAGTGTCGAAAGAAAATCTGGAGAAAGTTGTCGAAGTAAGAGGAAAAGTATTATCCACTAGACTGTCCCCATCAGATTTGGAAACCATAAGACTAGGATATGGTGATGAAGAAAATTTTGAAATTTTCAAGGTAGATGATCCAGAGGCAGGAGATTGGAGAAAACCTATTAAGGATTATTTACAAAATCCAAACCAGACAGTCGAAAGAAAGATAAAGTATAGAGCTTTAAGCTATGTACTCTTTGAAAATGAGTTATTTAAAAAGACTGCAGAAGGAGTCTTACTAAAATGCTTAGGTGAGACTGGAGCTTATATAGCCTTGTCGAACGTGCATAGTGGTGCATGTGGTGCACACCAAGCAGGACACAAGATGAAATGGTTACTATTTCGACAAGGGATGTATTGGCCAACAATGTTAAGAGATTGTGTCGAATTTGCAAAGGGATGTCAAGAATGCCAAATTCATGCAGGCATACCTCATGTGCCTGCAAATGAGTTACATTCTATTATAAAGCCTTGGCCATTCAAAGGTTGGGCTTTAGATTTGGTTGGTGAAATTCGACCAGCTTCGTCAAAGGGGCAAAAATATATTTTGGTTGGAGTAGACTACTTCACCAAGTGGATTGAAGCCATACCACTGACGAATGTAGATCAGGAAGCAGTTATAGACTTCATCCAGAAACATATAATTTATAGGTTTGGAATACCAGAAACTATAACCACTGATCAAGGATCTGTGTTTACTGGAAGAAACATGCAGGCATTTGCAAAAGAGACAGGTTTTAAGTTGCTAACTTCGACACCTTATTATGCCCAAGCAAATGGACAGGTCGAAGCAGCCAACAAAGTTGTGATAAATCTAATAAAAAAGCATGTGGGTAAAAAACCTAGGAATTGGCACAAGACTCTGGATCAAATCCTTTGGGCTTGTCGAACGTCTCCTAAAGAGGCAACTAATTCTACCCCATTTAAGTTAACTTATGGGCATGATGCAGTGTTATCAGTCGAAATCTATTTACAATCAATACGAATTCAAAGGCATCATGAAATTCCATCTGAGATTTATTGGAGTATGATGATGGATGAGTTAGTTGATTTAGATGAGGAGAGGTTACATGCTTTAGAATTGATAAAAAGGCAGAAAGAAAGAGTCGAAAAGTTTTACAATAAGAAAGTAAAATTTAAAGCCTTTTTAGTTGGTGATTTAGTTTGGAAAGTAATTTTGCCCATGGAAAAGAAAGATAGATTGATGGGAAAATGGTCTCCTAAATGGGAGGGACCTTTCCAAATTTTAAGAGTTTTTTCAAATGGCGCATATGAAGTCGAAGAAATAGAAAAAGACAGAAGAGTGCTGAAAATAAATGGCAAATATTTAAAGAAATATAAGCCAACACTGCAATAAATAAAGATAGAAATGGAATAAAATTGCAAACGAAAGCTTGTCTTCGCCAAACAGATGGCGTTAAGTAACATTACATATGAAAATTCTGAGAAAAATAAAATCCCCTATTTTCTATTACAAACTACTATTGAAGAAAAGTTGCTTTGAGTTCGTCAAATTTCTTCTGTTGAAGCTGAATTCGACGTTCACAGAGGCTTTTGCTAACAGTCAGTTCGTCAATTTCTCTGTGGAGTTGTTGGGCTGTTTCTGCATGTTGAAGACCTTTCTGAAGCTCCCTGTCAATTTCTTCTTGGTTGGGCTGTTGGAGGCTGGTTTGACGTTCCTTCTCTTGGAGGATCTTCTTCTGAAGTTCGACAATCTGAGCTTGATAAGCCTAGATATTACTTTCGCACTCAGCAGCAGCTTTGGAGTAATCTTCAGAAAGTTTGTTTAGCTCTGAGATTTTATCAGTCGAAGAGGCTACAACATTCCATTCTGAGACTTGTTTTTCAGATTTAGCTGTGATGCTCTGAGAAAATTCTTTTTGGCGAACCAAGTCAGCACTTACTGAATCAATCATAAACATCAGGTCCATCACTAGACGACTCTCCTCAGTCGAAGCCTCCAGGAGGTTGGCTTGCTTTAGAAGTTTCTTCAGGTCATATTATGCAGATGGTTTTTTGACCAGAGTTCCAAATAAGTCCACCCCAAGGATCTTTGCCTTAATCTCAGCCATGATAACACTGCTCGGTCGAATTTCAGAGGTAGCCCCTGAAGTGGTTGAGCTGCTGTGGGAAGAGTCCTGAAAGTTGTACCTAGAACTGAGTAGGGCTTTGAGATATTCCAGAGGTTTTCTTACTTTCAGGCTTTCAATTTCCTCATGGGACAAGCTTGTCGAACCCGTATTTAGAGGGGTTTCTGTTGGAGTTTCTGCTGGAGTAGGAACATCTTGGGTACTTCTTCCAGGGTTCAAGCTTGTGTCTGGTTGATTCGACAGATCTGGTTCTTCTTCGACAGCTTCCTTATCAGCCTCTGTTGTATCAATTGGCCCTTGAGGTTGTGCATCCTGGTCTGGGGCAGTCTTTTCTTCCACAGTAAATTCTGGACGAAGAGGGGAATTGTTGTTGGAGGATTCTGGGTCACTAATGTCGAAGTCACTGAAGGTCTGAGGGCCATAAACACCAGCATCTGGAGTGGTCTCTTCCAGAAGTCGTTCAGCTAAAGTCTTCTCAGAATCAGAAGGAATAACCTCTTCTTGGACCTTGGAAGTTTCTTCGACATCAATGTTAACCTGAAGTAAACAGAAAAGGGAAGTTTAAAAGAAGAAACAATGCAGTTAAGACTACGAATATTGTCAGTCGAAAAATAATACCTGAGGAATCTCAGTGTGAGTGTCTGAATCCCCACTTTTCTCACTTCTTGAAGGGATTTTGTTGGTTGGACTGCTGGGAGGAGTTCGTCTGTGGACAATGGATCTCTGAGATGCCACTGTCTTTATTCTCACGCCTTTGTTCCTTTTAAGAGGTTGAGGTTCAGGAGATTCATCTTCAGATTCTTCGACACTCACCTCTTTTTCTTCTTGTTTTCTCTTTGTGGCAGGTGTGCGAGTTACCTGAGGTGTGCAAACAAGGAAATGGGTTCAGTATTGAGAGTATTAGAATTTATATAAAAGAAAAAGTGAGACGTATTTATTTGTCGAAACCTTTTTAGCAGCTGTGGGTGATTTTTCGACCAGTTTGGAAGAGGTCCCTTCACCAGGAGTTTTCTTGTTAGTGATTCTAACAGCTGAAAGAGAAGAGAATGAATGAACATTGATATAAAACATAAAAAGAGTTAGAAATGAGAAGAGGGATTTAATTTCTTCGACACCTTCAAGAATAGGTTCTTCCACACTAACGTGTTCTATTCCAACATGAAGGTGCCCAGGGAAGTTGCCCAAATAATACTTCGTCGGAACCACACGTTCGGCAAGTTTTTTGCTAGACTCGCGAAGCAGCTTTAAGTGAGATCCACACACAAACCAATCTGGAAATGGAGGGCACAAGGCCACACCAAATTTTGCAGAAGGGAGTGGGGGAAACTTTGGAGGAAAGGAGGTGTAAGCAAAGTTGTAGCATGCATGTGGTGGAATATATGAAGGCACCCCCAACTTATCCAACTTTTCTGAAAATTTTTGTTTTAAAGTCACTGCTGCTTCGCCTATGGTTCGACGAAGATCATTCGGCCTGTAAATAGTTTCAAAATATTTTTGAAAGTTTTGAATTTCTTTGATATGTTTATTCGTACCTTTCTTCTTTTTATCCTGCACAAAAGCAAAGGCATTCGTCAGGAGTGTGTTGAAAGTTGTTACATCAAAGAATTTGTTAAGGTAATACTCCTTCCACCAGACGTCGAAGTCCTCAGTGCACAAGAAGTTTGGTCGAAATATGGTGGGATGGACCTCCAAAGATTTGTCGAAAAATTTGTTATACAATTCTAGACTGTTCTCAAAATTTTGAAATGAGTTGTAGAACAAAATAGAGCCTTTCTTGTGGTAGATGGGTTTTGTCTTCGTCTGGGTTAGCCCAAATTGTCTGGCCACCAGGTTAGGTTGATAGACAATGAGGGAAACTTTGGTGTTATTAAGGCTGTGATGGGAGAAAAGATGTCTTGGTATAAGGAAGGCTTCCCAGATGGATATATAGGAGTCTTCTTCTTTTTGGTTTTCTAATGGGAGTTGCCTAGTGAACCATTTAGGACCCACAGTCCTGCTGGCGAAGGGTGCCATGGATGGAGTAAACTTGTAACGTTTGGCGAACATCATTACATAGCTAGTGAAGGCTTGTCGAAGACCTATTCCTTCGTTAGTAGGTGTTAGTTGAACTAGCCTGGGCCATTCGACACGCCTGTCTTTCACTTCTTCTTCATCAATTGGTCTCTTGATAGGGATGCAGGCTTCGAAGGTTGCATTCAGCCACAGCTGTAAAAGCCAGAAGGGGCCTGTTAGGCTGATGGTTCCTTTGTCCTTGATGGTTTTCAGGTTGCTCACGCTCTCACTCAGAGATTCATAAAGATTTTCCAGAAGCAATTCACTTAGACAAAATGCAACTCCATTATGAAGTTGATTGGCCATGGTAATGTAGCTTCTGGAAACCTGGAGTGATCTGGTGCAGAAGACAAACTTGGCTAACCACAAAGTGAGGAAAGCTATATGTTCTCTGTCGGAAACTTCCTCAGTGCCTTCGCCTTGGTGATGAGCAATGAATAAGGAATAGCCAGCGTGTTTGGTGTCGAATCC
This sequence comes from Lathyrus aphaca, assembly GCA_963966055.1. Taxonomy (NCBI): domain Eukaryota; kingdom Viridiplantae; phylum Streptophyta; class Magnoliopsida; order Fabales; family Fabaceae; genus Lathyrus; species Lathyrus aphaca. Next base: position 326,418,540 of record OZ014522.1, read on the forward strand.
TATGGGATCTTTGTTTAGGTGCTCAGGTTTAAAGATTTCTCCTATAGGACTAAGGCCAGTGATGGATGCTATGTCGAATAGAGTGGGGCTAACCATACCACAGGGAAGATGGAAGTTGTTGTAGGTACTGTCCCAGAAATATAAAGAAGCCAGCAGCATATTCTGGCAGTAGCGTGGACCTTCTTTCAACAACTGAATCAGGTCATAAATACCTGTCTTCTTCCAGAATTTTACCTTAGCTTTTTCGACTCTAGTGAGCCAAGCTAGATAATCTGAAGGGTCTTTTGTTAGGGGAGGGCTCCTAAAGATCCTAGTTTGATTTAAGTACGACAAGTCTAAGTCTGTCGAAGCTATTGGGATCTCAGGTTTTTTGGAAGATGTTTCGACAGTTTTAGGGTTCTTACTAGCACCTATTGGCTTAGAGGCAGAATAGCAAGGATAAAAATCCTTTAAACGGTTTGGGTCAGCATTGGGATCAGAGATAGGACCTAACATTGCATGGTGAACTCCAGAGACCAAGATAGGGATTATTACTTGAGATCTGTAGATACTAGCTTTCTCCCTCTCATTTGGAGGTTCTGGGATGTACTGTTGTTGATTCACTTGCGTGGGTCCAGACAATGTGTGAGCAGGAGGGAGATCAGCAGTCTTCTTTGCTTTCTTGGCACTACGGTCAACAACATTTTTTGGGGGCGCCATTGTTATGAGAAGATTAGAGCTGGAGTAACAGAAAGTTTGAAAGGGTTTTAATGGAGATTTTTCTTTGGTAGAGAAGAAGAGTCTGAGAGTGTAAAAAGAACAAAAGGTGTGGGAAGTGGTATTTATAGAAAGTGACAGAATATGAAAAAATAAATGAAAAAAGAAAAAAGAGACTTTTCAATTTAGTCATGGGAGACGTGTGTCTTGATCAATGGTGGTGATTAAAGGTGACGGTTGGTATGGAGCCCATGATTTAGCTAGAATATAGGGTTATGGAAGGTTGTGTAAACGTGGGCTAGATGAGACGTTTTTTTAGAAAGTTGAAATCCTGGTGTTTCCTTGGGACTCAACAAAGTCACTTTATAATTAATGAGACTGACATGGTGTCAGAAGTCATTTCGACAACAAAGGATATTTCTCCAAAATTAGTCGAAAACATCTATGCTGGGGGGAAATTTGTAAGCTCTTAATTTCGACACTTTGAAATTTGAGACATGAAGTCATTTCTTTTGCTGAGAGGATGACCAACAAATAAGAGAAAGAGGAAGTGAAGATATTCAGAAGATGTTGACAAGGCTATATAATCAAATATTTCGACAGGAGTACAAATAGTGTTTGACAAGCAAAGTTTGGAGACCTGTTTATAGTTTGGCATTTGTCAAGATAAGTGTAGTTTTCGAAACTTCGACAAAAGGTGTCTGGCAGAAGCATTGGTTTGGGAAGTTTGAAGAGTTTCTTCTTCTTCGACACTTCGACAAGTGAAGAGATACAATGTTTCGTCACCAGAGGGAAGAATTCAAATTTGAAAGTTGCAAACCTTTGGCAATTGGACACATGGAAGCTTCAGAGAAGAAAATTGCATGCAGGCTGACATTTGTCATTTAGTTAGAATTTTTCCGTTCTAGGCAGTTATTTTGTTTGTATATAAATAGGATAGTTTGTGTTTAGAATGGGTGTGTGAAAACTTATACAAAAATCCTGTAAATACTCTAAGTACCCAGTGTGAGAGAAAATGAGTCTGATATTTGGAACAATGTATGTGTTAAACACCATTTTTCTTTCAAGTTATTTAAATTATTAGTTTGTTTCATCAAATTATTTTATCTTCAGTTTTATTTACTTTTCTGCAAAGTTTTACATCATTTCGCCATTTTCTTACTTTTGTTCAAACTTTAACTTTATTTTACTTTCAAAATCAAAGCATTTAACATTTTGACATTATTAACAAAACAAACCACAAATCATTAACAACACTAAGAGTATTTCGACAAACAATTGCACATGTGTCCTAGGACTTGTTTGGTTAGTCCTGCAAGTAACCCAGTTTTCTAAGAGATTGGTTAACCAGAGGTTGTTCGTCAGAAATCACAGCGAACATATGGTATGACTTGAGAGGTAAGTAGAATTACCCTAGGTTGATACAAATGTTTTAGAGACAGGGCAATGCTTAGGCGCCGATACTCGGATAGTATATTCGGGCTAGGTAGTTGTGATAACTGGAAGTTTGCTTCCTTCGCATTATGATCCTAATTTAATTATATGTGGCTTGTGTTAATATAATTAATCCGTGGATCCGAATCCCTTAATGGATGACTGTGACCCGTGCTCGTCCTTGTGTGGCTGGGCGGGGAAAGTATCCATTAGGATAAGTAATGAGTGACCCGTGCTCGTCCTTGTGTGGCTGGGCGGGGAAAGTTACTTTATGGTGAGGTACCGTGACCCGTACTCGTCCTTGTGTGGCTGGGCGGGGAAAGTACCTTTGTTGGATAATGAGTGACCCGTGCTCGTCCTTGTGTGGCTGGGCGGGGAAAGTTATCTACACGTCAAGGATTGAGTGACCCGTGCTCGTCTGTTATGACTGGGCGGGGAAAGATGCCTGGAAGCACCTTGTGTGTGCTATTTTTTGCTTTATCTTGCGTCTCTAGTTTTGTGTGAACTCGAAGTCTAGGTCTGTACCTGACTTGAGTGATGTTTAGATTGAACCTTTAGAGCCGAGAGAACTCTAAGATAGGGAACCCACTGAGATGTTGTTATCTCACCCCACAATTATTGTTGCTTTTCAGGTTTCATTTGCAGGTTTGATTTACAAGTGGAGCTATGCTCGGGATGTTTCAAGTGAAGTATAGAATTAGTCTTCCGCTATGTCTTTCTTTATCTTTGTACAATAATGGATATTGTATTATTCTTAGTTTTTATTTAAGTATGATTTCCATGTCTTGTGCCATAGTTTGTATTCTTTTTAGTTTTGGAAAAGAATGTGAGTTATACTAGTAGGTATTTATGATGGTGTCAGTACCAAAAATTAACTCTGTATGATATTATTCTAGATATATATTATATGGGTGTTACAGTTGGTATCAGAGCAGGTCGTATCCTCGACCTAGCCTTGAAACATCATAAGTAAATATTTCCTGCCTCTTAAGTGTGTCTGGCCAACATGATTCTTAATATCATACTATGTAGTAATGGGTCTGATCAGCCTAGTGCTACGTATGTGGTAGGTAGGATCATGGTTGTACAACCATGAGGACTCTAAAGTGTAGTTGTAGCTTGTGCTGTGAGAGTAGGCTCAAGCCAAGAGTTAGCAGAATGAGCTTTGATCAGCTCAGTTGGAGTCTTCTTAAAAGTTTTACTTCTTGTAACATGGAGTTGCCAAGAAGTGTGTTGTTTGAGAAATCCCCTGGGAATGGATAAAGTCTGAAGGGTACAAATGTCTACAAGATGAGTGGTCAGTGTATCAAGGAATATTTAAAGTTACTGGTGGATCAGTATTGGTCACTGGAACGGACATGAGTTTTGAGAAATCTCATTCCACGAAAAGAGAGAATGTTTTGTGGAACGTGTGACTTAAGGTTCGGGGATGAGATAATTGTTAGTATTTCAGTTCTAAGATCATGGTGGCATCATAGATGAACGAAAGCACTTCAAGGAATGTATTTGGATGATACCTTGCAGGTGAATAGAAGTTACAGGTAAAGAGTGTTCATTTTCTTTTGGGAACCTAAAGTTGTGGTGAAACGTGGAAAGAAACACGAGGATGTGATTACACGTCTCAAGCGAGACAAGTATACCCTGTGCAAGGGATAGAAGATGAGTGGTATGTCCGTTCGTGACCAAAGAGAAAAAGTTTAGAGCAATGCATCAAGATGTTATATTTTGGTAAGAGACTAATTTGAAATCGTTGGGTGACCCAAGGAATGGTATAAAGTATAGTATCCGAGGAAGTGTAAGAAATGATGGTCCGCTCATTAGGACTCTGGTGGTATGATTACTATTGCGCGAAATCATCGGTTGGTATGGTTGTAACTTTTAGATGCGATTGGAATACGTTTGGGAGGTTTAGGTAACAATGAAGACCAGAAGTTCGTTTCTGTGTTGAGTAATCGGATTGTCCTCTGGATAGTACCTGGTTATATAATTGTGTTTCTAAATCTCTTTCAGCTACTAGAAGTACAAGATCGTACTGAGCAATCAGTTACCCCTGGTGGTGACCGGTTATCGTTGTTGAGTTTTGGATTTTTCTAAGATGCATACATTTAGACTTGGATATCCGAGTGAAGCGTTTTTGGTACCGATAGGAAGTTGTGGAGACTTTCTATGCGATGATCAGTAAAGGGTAAAGGAACCCCGATTAATGCGTAGGTAGAGACAGCGAGTCTTTTCAGAGGAATGTTTCACCTTAGTTTTCAGGTGTAAGGGAAAACTCCTGTATTTGTGAATGATCGAAGTATTTGGATTATGCCCCTGGTGAGATTAAGAAAGTTGTTGTTGATACTAATTCTCGCAAGGAATTAGAGATATAATACAAAGTTCTATACTAGAGATGAGATGTTTATCACTTTGTTTTACCCGATAAGGATTGTGTGTTGGATTTTGTTTACGGACAAACCAAGTATTAGCTTGTAGCTAAAACCCTTTGATGTTGTCCTTGTCGTTCCTGCTAGCATTGTTGTACGAGTGGAATCAGACTCTTCCGTTGAGTATTAATGTTGTGATCGTAACAAAATGGTATTTATACTTCGTTGCTTGTTGGAGTTGTGATCTGCATATTGTGCTCGTTCTGTGTTATCTCGAGTTGTGGATGGTGGACGATTGTTGCACCTGTTCGGAAACCGCAAGTGAGAATCATATTGCATGTTAGTGTGAACTGGATTGGTAATTTTGAGTTGGATTACTTGTTAGCAAGAGGAACGAGTTTAGTTGTGTTCAACCGTTTAGCCTCGGAAAGGTAATCGATCGACACAAGACTTTTATGGAAGATTTTAATGAATTGTACTTCTGAATTGTAAGTCCGTTTTAGTTTCCGTTTCAAGCATCAGTGGACAAAGTGTTGGACTTTTCTTTGAGCATGTTTGGTAAATAGTAAGTGATTTGGATAATTGGTGTGTCGTCGTTGCGACTATTGAAGAACTAAGTTGCGAAGTTATACAAAGACCATGAAGTGTTGATCTCTCTGGAAGTGTTTTGGTACTTGAATTATTGTATGGATAAGAGATGAGGAATTGGTCAATTTTTTTGGATCGTTAACTCTTAGCACCAAATTATGGACTCCGTAAGAGTAATGCCCATTGTGTGCAGCTGGGTCATGCTCAAGGATATGGATTCTTAAGTTACCTTTCAGGTAAGAGTGAGAGAGGAATGTCCCAAAGATAAGTATGTAAATTGGATCAATTAAGGTACGAGACCTTCAAGAGAAGTGAATTTGAATGATAAGTTTGTGTGGCCCTAAAAGGTGAGTAGGTGGAATTTTGTATGAAAAAATGAAGTATTATGGAAACCCGCAAGTGTACTAGGGATGATTTAAGTTTGGTACGAGTGACTCGCTAATGATTGTAAGCTCTGCGACGTTACTACGTTGTTAAGGGAAAACTTGTGTCAACAAAAACCTAGAGTGAATGGAATCATGTGGAGAAGATTGGTATGGAGTATAGTAACCATGGCAGAATTGTTAAGATGAATTGGATAGGTTATACATAAGAAAATGTAGGTTTTTGAGCTACTAGCAGTTGGTTAACAGGTTAACAGAATATGTTAATCGGTTAACAGTATTTTGGTACACTACTGGAACTGGATTTTGATTTGGTTAACCGGTTAACGTGATATGTTAACCGGTTAACACTGTGAGTTTTGGAATTGTATCCGTTTTATTTGAAACAGTACAACCCCTGTATCTCTATCGTTGGAGAGTTTGGACCGATGTTATTATTATGTGGTTGACAAGTAAGTTATTCTATCCCGGAATGTCTGTAAGTTTTGTTCCGCTGGTTAGAGAAAGCTCCAATGGATACGCTGTCGCTCCCCGGATTTCCATCCTGGTACAAATACGAAAGTGGCGCAGAAAGAGGTAGAGTCGCTAGCAAGGCATTTTTATCCCGAAGGAACGGGAATGGTAATGCTGCACAAACCAGAAGAAAAGAAAAGGAAGGACAAAGGTCCTGCAAACCAAAGAGACTGGGCTCGGGAGTCAGTTACGACCTGGGAAGGTATTAGCACCCCAGATCGTTCGCCGTACCCGACGGGATCCACGCTTGCAAAGAAAAAGTTTCAAAGGGTGAAGGAATGAAAGTTGCTGCGAAACTGAAAAATGAACTGGAAACAGAAAAAGAATTGAAAAGAAAACAAAGAAGAAAAATGTAGGGAAAATGAAGATTGTGCTCGAACAGGCCCTACCCCGCTGTCTACGTACCTCATCTGGACATGAGGATCAGAGACGTCGTAGTTCCCGTAACTAGGGGTGGAAAAGATTGCTTGTGAATTAAGGCTTGAACTGCCTATGTCAATGCTCAAGTGTTGCAGGCTCGGACGACGAGTGCGTAACCGTCTTGCAAAATGACAAGAAGAAGCAAGTTCGCGGACGGAGCGAAGGAGATGAGAAAAGAATTCCCGAAGGAAAGACGCTTATTGTTTGTTTGTGTTTTTTAGAGCTTTTATTGGTGTGGCACAAGAGAATGAACTCAAGCACTTTTCTATGGAATGTGGACTTGTACTACATTCCAAGATGGAATAATAGAATAAGCACACCAAGCAAGGAGAACGTATCCATGACTTATTTCCAAAGGCAAGGGCCTAATTTCATTGAGTTGTTGAATTTATTAGGTGTTTTAGTGATTAAAAATGAAGAAGTGTTTTTTAGGGTTTTTCTTGATGAAGATGACTTCATGATCCGACTTGTGCATCATGCTATACAAATGCACTATTCCAAGATGGAATGAATACATATGCCCCCATGGAATAAGGCTATTACACAAGAAGTCACTTCTTTTTATTAATGTTTTTTAGGTTTTTGTTTTGAGATGAGAAGAGAAAGAAACCAAAGGAGCAAAAGGTAAAAGTCTAAAAAATGGGGAAAGACTAATCCTAATGTTGTCATGCAAAAGAGGTCCTAAGGTTAGTGAGGTTTCAAATATCCTAATGAAGAAAAAGGAAGGAAAGAAACCAAAGAAGAGCTAGAAGAAGAGGAAGCAAGAGCTAGCAAGCAACTTACTCCTCTAAAGGAGATAAGTTGCTCCTAAAGGGGGAAGAAAATAATTGAATTACATGATGGCATAAGGCACATCAAAATACAAAGAGAAAGCACTTAAAAAGAGAGAAGGATGAAGAATTGAAATGTGGATGAACCCCCACACTTCTCTTACCATTATCCCCTGCAAGTTAGCAAAATCCAGCACATGTTCATCAATAAAATCATGACAATGACATGCTCAAAGTTCATACCAACCAAGATCAAACAATCATACCAAACATAGCACAAACAAGCATTTACGTGTCGAGAACACGGAAACATGCCTCAATCAGCAAGAAAATCAACCAAACAATCATATTCAATGATCATACAATGATCCATGGCATTTAAAACAAGTAAGGGGATCAAACATGCTTAAAATAAGGAAAAAATGGCTCACTGCTTCAGTGTTAACCGGTTAACCAAAGCATTAACCGGTTAACCATGTCAAAACCTGCATAAACACAACACAAAATAGGTGCGTTAACCGGTTAACCAATCCGTTAACCGGTTAACGCTGTTAAAATAGCAGCAATCCTGCAGAAAAATCAGCTTGCAACCAGCTTAATCAAATAATCCTTTACCAGACCAGCAAGCATTTGAACATGAAAATAGTGCATCAATTCACATTAAATGGCATCATGAAGCTTATGAACATTAATACACGGATCCGGTCACAAATCAATCAATCAATTCAATCAACACAAACAAATACGCAAACACATGGCGGATCTAAAGCGCAAGCATGCAAATAAGCTAAAACAGAGCTAGATCTGAAATTAACCAACCTACAAAGCTGAGGCATGCTTTGGTAATTGTTGATCGAGCTAAAAATGATAGATCTCGCGCAAAGCTTTGAAGATCCGGTGCTAAACTTCACACTCCGTGCAAAATAAATGCAAGAACAAGCTCTTGATGCAGAATTTTGGATCCAAAAGCACTTCTAGAGCCCAAACCAGATCTGAATCACCACTAAAACCAGCGAAAAAATGCAATGAAGCTATGGATGGAGGTCTAGTTCCAAGATCTACACACCTCAAGGCAAGGTTGTGTGATCTTCAAAGAGGAACTTTGAGTGATTTGGAAAATTGGGAGAGAAAAGTGAGTGAATTGTGAGTGAGAGGAGTGAAAATTCAGAAAATGAGAGTGAAAAAATGAGGGAGCCCCCTTTTTGGTTTGGAGAGAAATGATTAAATATGGTTTAGGTTTGGGGCCCTAAAATTATGGTTTGGGTAGTGTGATTAGGACTTTGCAATGGGATTAGGCTTGGACAAGTGCTCTAGATCCTTCTTTTTAATTTCCAATTAATTCAAAAAATGAATAAAAATCAGAAAAATGAAAATTGGAGCAAAAATCACACATGCTGAATTGCTGCTGAAAATTCAAAATTCGTGGCCGTTAACCGGTTAACCAATCCGTTAACCGGTTAACGCCAGTAAATTTTGAATTTCTCTCCTTTTGGTGGGAACCTTCAAGAATAAGCTGGTGCCAACCTTTTTGATATGATTTTGATCCTCAATCCTTCCTTTAGGCTTTGACCCTGATGTCAACCTTGTAACCTGCCTCGTGAGCTTTGAATTTCCCTGATGATTGACCACATGCCTTATGCCAGAACATGCAAGTGTCATGCTTCATTTTTCTATGCAAAATGTTAAGGGTATGACATAATGATGATGATTATGATAGGATGATGATGCTAAACAGGAGAGGGCAAATTTGGGGTGTTACATACGCGAGTTCTCCGCAGACTACCAACTACTTGGTATTGCTTGAGAATTCGTGGTATCTCCACTGTTGGGCCTTGGAAGCATAGTGGAGGGAGACAAATAAAACAATTATTTCAGATTATGAGAACTTGAAGAGATTTATTTATAAGTGTCGAAGTAAGAAAATCATGTTCTAAGTGGGTTGTCAATGGTAAGATATCGATGGAATGAAGTGTCCAATGTAAATGGTTATAGTTTTGATATAAGATCAAGTGGAATTGGTAATGAAGTCGTTTAACAACTTTTGAATTGGCTTTAGTGATTGAAGGATTGCAATAAGAGTTTCGTTGGAGAATTGTATGTGGTTAAGATTTTGCCAAGATACCCTGTGGGACCTTGTCAAGTGTTGAATGTTCCAAAATCAAGCTGGAGTGTTATGTTTTTGTGTTGCGACTTAATGAAAGGAATTAGAATGGTATGTTTTCTCCGAGGGAGGAATGACACTAAGTGTTTCGGTCTGAAGCAGCAGATGAATTGCGGAAATAGTAAGTTGGAAGTTAACCTAATATTGAAAACAAGCATATGAGTAAGGATGTGAGGTTTGATTTGTTATGAAACGAGGACTTTTAGCCACGAAGTCAAATTGGAATTTGAGTATGTCAGGAGATGTAAAAGAAGTAAGGATAAGCATGGATCTAAGGCAGTGATGTAAACTGTTGTTTTTGGATTAGTAAAGGAAATTCGAGGACAAATTTCAATTAAAGGAGGGGAGGATGTAATACCCCGTATTTAATTAAACATCTTGGATAATTTTAATTAGGATTAATTAATATTATCTAACTCAGAGGCTTTATTAAATATTCGACCCGAAGACATTTTCTGGATGTTCTCAAATTGGACCCGTTAATATTACTAACTGATAGGTATAATTGGTTTTGTTTTAAAGAAAGAAATAAGGGTTTATAAGAAGGAAAAGAAAAGAAGAAAGTTAGTAAGAGAAATAGAAGAGAAAGGAAAAAAGGAGAAAGAAAGATAGAGGAAAAGAGGAAGAGGAAGAAAAACCCTAAGAGGGGAAAATGCTCGGATCATCATCATTTCTTCGCCAAATCTTCTTCTTCACCAACCTTCTCGTTGATTTCAAGGTGGGTTCTATATAGATACCTTTTTTCTAGAGTTTTAGTGTTCTTGATATTTAGGGAAAAATGCTAGAATTCGTAGAATCAAGATTTTGAACGGTTAAAGTGTCGATTAAATGCTTGTGAATGATCCTGTTAGGTGTAGTTTGAACCTACTAAGTTTGCTTGGATGACCCCTAATGTTTGGGATGAGTTTGGAGAGGTTTTAGATGTGAAAAACGCAGGTTTTAGGCCTGCTGACTGTCGGTTAACCGGTTAACCAATCCGTTAACCGGTTAACGCTGTAGGTTTTGGAGAAAAATGTTAATTCTTAGAAAATTCATAACTTTTTACTCGGGTGTCCAATTGAGGCAAACTTTATATCGTTGGAAAGCTAAGACAATGTATTATCCAATGGTGAGATAAAATTTTGAGTTAGAAGTGAAATTAATTAATTTGTGAGATTAATTAATTTATGAGATTTAATTAATTCGGGTATGAATTAACGAGCGAATTGATTAATTGTGGTACTAATCGAATTGTGGAATGTATATTAAATCATGAGGAATAATTGAGAGTAGAGACATGAGATTATTGTGAGAATTTTTAATGGTGATAATTAAACGAAAATATTAGAATTATATGTTCGAGAACCTTAGAAATTAAAAGGTAACAAGAATATTGAAAGAGTGAGGAAACTTTACCTTAAACCGATAGTATGACCTAACATGGTGACTAGGGTTTGTGAGATGGTATGACTTGAGAAGTTAGTAGAATTACCCTAGGTTGATACAAATGGTTTAGAGACATGAAAATGCTTAGGCGCCGATACTCGGATAGTATATTCGGGCTAGGTAGTTGTGATAACTGGAAGTTTGCTTCCTTCGCATTATGATCCTAATTTAATTATATGTGACTTGTGTTAATATAATTAATCCGTGGATCCGATTCCCTTAATGGATGACTGTGACCCGTGCTCGTCCTTGTGTGGCTGGGCGGGGAAAGTATCCATTAGGATAAGTAATGAGTGACACGTGCTCGTCCTTGTGTGGCTGAGCGGGGAAAGTTACTTTGTGGTGAGGTACCGTGACCCGTACTCGTCCTTGTGTGGCTAGGCGAGGAAAGCACCTTTGATGAATAATGAGTGACCCGTGCTCGTCCTTTTGTGGCTGGGCGGGGAAAGTTATCCATAGGTAGATAATGAGTGACCTATGCTCGTCCTTGTGTGGCTAGGCGGGGAAGGTTATCTACACGTCGAGGATTGAGTGACCCGTGCTCTTCTGTTATGACTGGGCGGGGAAAGATGCCTCGAAGCATCTTGTGTGTGCTCCGTTTTGCTTTATCTTGCGTCTCTAGTTTTGTGTGAATTTGAAGTCTAGGTTTGTCCTCGACTTGAGTAATGTTTATATTGAACCTTTAGAGCCGAGAGAACTTTAAGATAGGGAACCCACTGAGATGTTGTTATCTCACCCCACAATTGTTGTTGCTTTTCAGGTTTCTTTTGCAGGTTTGATTTACAAGTGGAGCTATGCTCGGGATGTTTCAAGTGAAGCATAGAATTAGTCTTCCGCTATGTATTTCTTTATCTTTATACAATAATGGATATTGTATTATTCTTAGTTTTTATTTTAGTATGATTTCCATGTCTTGGGCCATAGTTTGTATTCTTTTTAGTTTTGGACAAGAATGTGAATTATACTAGTAGGTATTTATGATGGTGTCAGTACCAAAAATTAACTCTGTATGATATTATTCTAGATATATATTATATGGGTGTTACACTAAGTTTGATTTGTTCCAATTTGAAGAAGTGCTTTTGGTAATTCATCTCACTCCATAAACCCATATTCATCATCAACATTAAAGATGTAGATCTTTGGTGCTTTTGTTTCTAGATCCCTTGGATCTTTATTTATTGTTTGATTGCAGGGATTCCACTATATTTTGGTTTTAAAATTTGTGCAAATTCAGATCACGATCATTAAATGTTTGAGAAAAGGTTTCAAAATGGATCATGCTGAATTTTCTGCATTTTTTTGCTTCTGGTACATCGTTAACCGGTTAACTATTTATAGTTCAAATTGGTTAACCGGTTAACCATCTTTAAATTTGCACAGATTTTGCCTGCGTTAACTGGTTAACCCATTTGGTTAACCGGTTAATGCAAGTCAGAATGGTTTTTTAAGCGTGTTTCAAGCCCCTTTTTGGTTCCTCTTTCTTCTTCTTCTTCCTCCTTTTTATTTTTACCTTGGGAAGCACTTTTGGGAGTGATTTCTCCTTAACTTCAATGAACTTTGGATGTAGATTAGAATAGTTAATGTTCATTAATTCAAAACTACCTTTAAGTGGATTATTTAATTCATTTAAGGTACTTTGCATTAGCGATACATTTTCTTGCTTGAATCCACCGAGATGAGTGATTGAACCTAAGGATGGAAGAATACCATGGGTGCGGATCAATTTGGTATTCACCTTTAGTTTCGTGCGGTATTGCGTCCGAATGACGATTTATATATCGTTTATCTCGCATGCATTAGCACTAACATTATGCACCTTAATTGGTGGTGGTCGGCCTAATTTGTAGGGTAATTACTTCGTAAATTACTCGGCAATTGCTTAACATAGATCTAAATGTGTCCCGACTTCAGAATAAAAATCTAATTGGGTATTTGCACTTTCATGGACCGGATCTCTTGTTGATCGCGTAATCCCAAAGTGGTTAATCATATTTCATTAAGAATCGAGACTTATGAATGTTTGATGCGTAGGTGTTTTGGGTCTCCCAATCTCCTTTCAAATTTCATTGAATCCGATTCGGCATGCCTTGATTAATCTTTATAGTGTAAGATGCTAAGCGGATCCGGTTGCCTTTTGATTTTGGTTGCTCTTTTTGGTTGTGGTTGATTAAGTTCACCATGCCATTATTATTATGTAATTAATATTATTATATTATTATTATTAATATTTTAGATTCTTGCACTTTAATTGCTTTTGCTACTAACATTTAAATTCTTGCACTTTTATTGCTTTTATTTTATTATGCTTTATTCATCCATATCATGTTTATTATTTGCTCTTATTTTGTTGTTGATTTTCCATTTTGTCCATTTGGACACAAAAACATTAATAAAGGATTAAACTTCTAAAAAAACTTGTGACTTTAATTTGTGGACTATTGGTTACTATCCTTGGCTTTGGAATGAAGATTTGGACTTAGATTTTTAGGACACATTTCCTTTGCCTTGACCTTCATGAAGTTGGAAATTGCCTTTATTTGGCAATTTGCTAGCTTATAAGGATGAAACTCTTATGCTCATAATTTGAAGTGTCATCAAGTTTGGTTAGATCTTTCTTCCCTTATCTCCTTATTTTCTTTTTTTAGGATAGTCCCTTCATCTCTTCCCCTTCTTTAACTTTCAAAATCTTCTCCCTTTTTCAAAGGATTCCTTTTTTTTTTTTAAATCATCACCTCTTTAATTAACAAACCTTGACTTTTGTCAAGTGACTTTTACTCTTTTTCTTTTCTTTTAAAATCTATAAATTTAATCATGTTGACCCTAATTCAAAAAATAAAAAGAATCAAACTCATTCAAGTTGTTTTGTGCCTTTGTGCACTTTTGTGTATTTTCTTTAAAAGAGTGTCGATTATGAGTCATTAATCTTTAGTCGGGTGCAAGTCTCTCAATCTCCATGGTTGTAGTTTGATGTAATTGAGTCTATTGTCATTCGTGGGAGTTTAGTGGCATACTCATTGATTTTATCCGAGTTGGCGCCCTCCCCATAATGATGTATGAGTCCATACCTTCATTCTCATGGTAGTTTGTCTGGCCATCCACTTGAAGATGACAAATTCTCTTCCCTAAATAAAATTAATTACAACCCACCCTTTTCACTATTTGTACCACGAACTACGGGGTTTTGATCTCGCATTGCACTTTGTGGGTACGTAGGCAAGAGGTGGTAAACCTCTCCAAACACAAAAATATTAAAAAAATTAATTCTTTTCTCATTCCCCCACTCTCATTTAACAAACCTTTTTCAAACCAAAAATAGTAAATTTTTCAAAGGGCTCCCGTGGAGTACCACAGACATTTTGGGTGCGTAAAACCTTCCCATTGTGTAACATATCCCCTTACCTGTTTCTCTTTTGTGTTTCTTTAGCTTTTTGCTTTTAGATTCATTAGGATTTATTCGCTCTTTTTTCCTTTTCCTCTTGGAATAAAAATAAAAGCGCGGTGGCGACTCTGTTTACTTTGAGTTAAGTTAACTAATAGCTTACACTCATGATTTTACCGCTACAGAAAAGTGGCGACTCTGTTGGGGAGTAATCTCTAAGTGGATTCAGCCTACTTTGATTTATTTACTGCTTTGGTTTGATTTGTTTGTTATTTGTTTGTTCCGTTTCAGTTTTGGTGATCCTCTGTGAGTGAGATAAATTCTAACCCGAATCTGAGTTGAACTTATGATAGGACGGCGATATTCGAAGCGATAAGCGATGTAGTAGTCCAAAGCTATATCAATTTGATAATCTCCAGTTGTTAGCCTATCTTGGGTTATCAATGTCATGATGAGTAATCATACGTGGCATTATTTTCCGACCTTGAGCTGATCATATTGAGGACCGTAAAACCCTTAACCCATCCAAGCCAATTTAGGAACGTAGTGCGGAAACTATCTGGGTGTAAACCTAAGGTGGTTGTCACGCGATACAACACTCGGACAAGGTCTATTTTAAGAATGTTATCAGTTGGGGAGTAATCCAACGTACCGATGATATTTTAAAGATGGTTGTTAACTCCGGGCACTTCTATTAGCACCCTTTTGGTTTTCTGCAGGTAAAATGAAGACAAAATCTTAGTACTTACCTGTGTGGGAGGTGTTCTGTTACCTTGACTTCATGCTCGTGACTCGGAACCTAGACCCGTGTGCTTTGTGTGATCTTGTTTGTGGTTGTTGCATACATGCACTCATGCATTCATGAGCATTGTTCTTGAGATTTCAAGGGGACTCATAAGATACTATTGCAAAATTTCAGATGTCCATGGTTATGAATTTTGAAAGAAGGAACACAAAGAAGTAAAACTTCAAGAATCTTAATCTAGTAGAGCTGAGAAAGCTAGGAGCATTGGTGGTTGACACCTAGGAGTTCCGGAAATGTTATGGGAAACTCTTGTTTATTTTGGATACCAATGTACCAGAGGGGATTCTCCCTACCTTGGCTCCGTTTTATGATCTGTTGCATCATTGTTTCACCTTTCCTGATTATCAGCTTGTGCCAACCTTAGAGGAGTACTCTCATTGGATGGGTTTACCTATTTTGGACAAGGAATTCCTTTTCAGTGGTTTAGAGAAGGAGCTTACGACCAAAGTCATCACCAAAGCCCTTTTTCTCAAGGAGTCTGATCTTAATGGGAAGTTTCTTCCAAAAGGGAGTGTTTGTGGTATTAATGCCAAGTTCTTAATGGGGAAAGCTTCTACTTCTCTTACTTTGGGTTATAAGGATGCATTTGAGTCTATTCTTGCTTTGCTCATTTATGGGATTGTCTTGTTTCCTAACTTAGATGGTATTGTGAATGAGTGTGCCATTCAGATTTTCCTGAAGAGAAATCCAGTACCTACTTTGCTTGGAGACATGTATCATGCCTTTCATTATAGGACCTCCAAAGGTGATGGAGAGATTGTGTGTTTTGAGCCTCTTCTCTATAGGTGGTTTATTTCGCACCTACCAAAGTCCGACGTCTTCAAGGATAATAGAGAGAAGAGAAGATGGTCTCAAAGGATTATATATCTTTCTCATAAGGATATGACTTCGTATTGTTCCTATTATGATACTGGAGTGCTTATTGATAGTTGTGGAGAGTTTCCTAACATACCTCTTCTTGGTACACGTGGGGGAATTAGTTATAACCCTATTCTTGCTAGGCGATAGTTAAGATATTGCTTGAAGGACATACCAAACAACCTTTCCTTATCCAGTTTCTTCTTTCTTAATGGTGCAGATCATGTAGAAATGAAGAAAAGGATTGCTCATTCTTAGCATGCGGTTCATCAGAAAGAGAATGGTCAGTTAGGAAGACAACACCTTGCTCCCTCCGAGTGTTACATCCAATGGGTTCGATCTAGGGCTTCCAAGCTCAAGATGCCTTATCCACCTGAGGAGCCTTTGTTTCCTATACTACCATTCTCCGCTTTTCTTCCTCCCGTTGATGAAAAGGTTGCTCTTCAAGAAGAATTGGACAAAATGAAGAAAGAGAAAGAAGAATGGCTACTTGAGAAGACGACGATGCAAGAACAACTAAAGGAGAAAGATGATCTCATTGAGTAACTTGAGCGGCGTGTTACAAAGAGGAAAAGAGAGGATTTAGTTTCCTATAGTACTCCATCTACCATTCCTCCTACATCAGGCGCTTGGAAGGCTATTTTTGACCAGTTGGTGAAGGATAAGGAAGATATGGAGAATCGCTACAAGAAAGAGATTAAGAGGATTCACATGAAGTACCAATAGGGATTTGGATCTTCTTCAAATATGATACCCTAGGCCTAGTTTACTTTTCTCTCATGTATTAGGATTGTTGAGGCTTGTACTTCATTTGTAATCCTTACTTTGATTTTAATGAGAATGAGTTTTTAAGTACTTCAAAAAAGTGTTTTTATAAATATTGCAATTTATCTTATAGTCCTTTGAAATATTTGCATACGCATACCATGCATCATACTCACATTTGTCTTGCTTCTTGAGTGTTCTCCAGGGATCTTATGTTGTTTCTTGGTCTTCATTCAGTTCTCTTGTCAAGCTGACTCACAAGGTTGATACTCGAGCTAATCGGAAGAAGTTGTCGGAAGCCTTACAACAAGAGAATCGTGAGATGCGCGAGGAAGTTACATATCTGAAGGATAGCTTGGAAAGAGTTACTACCATGATGGAAAGCTTGGTGGTTGCTCAGAATCAGCCATCCCATCCTCCTAATTCTCCGGTACAAAATACAGTCATCTCTGAGATTGTCACTATATCGATTCCTGCTGAAGTTGTCCTTTCTCCTTGCTACCTCATGCCTCGTGGTAACCCGTGGGGCATGCCGACCAATTTCACTCATGCTGGTTATCATCCTCCTCCTCCTGAGACTGTTGCATTTAATACTCTTCAGCCAATGATGACTACTGCACCGCCTGTGATGCACACTACTCCACACCATGATGAAGTGATTTACCATGCTGAGCCTAGTGAAGGCGCTGGTGTAACTGAAAGACTTGATGATTTTCAAGGCTGTTTTGTTGAATTATAGAGAGAGATGAGAGCCTTGAAGCACAAAGATTGTTTGGTAAAGATGCTTATGATCTCTGTTTGGTTCCAAATGTCAAGGTGTCGTACAAGTTCAGGTTGCCTGAGTTCGAGAAGTATAAGAGTAACACTTGTCCTCTGAGTCATTTGACTATGTATTCTAGGAAGATGTCTACTCAGACAGACAATGATCAGTTGCTGATTCATTATTTCCAGGATAGTTTGACTAGTGCAGCCATGAGATGGTACATGAGTTTGGATAGCAGCCAAATCCATACTTTCAATGATTTGGGAGAGGCTTTTGTTAGGTAATACAAGTATAATGTCGATATGGCACCGGACAGAGATCAGCTCTGTGCTATGTCCCAGAAGGACAAAGAAACTTTTAAAGAATATGCACAGAGATGGCGTGAGCTAGCAGCTCAGATTGTTCCTCCTCTAGAAGAGAAAGAGATGACAAAGATCATTTTGAAGACTTTAGATTCTTTCTACTACAAGAAGATGATAGCAAGTGCTCCTTCTGATTTCACTGAAATGGTGAGTATGGGGATGCGACTAGAAGAAGGTGTCCATGAGGGACGATTGAACAAAGAGATCAGCAATGGCTTGAGTTCTAAGATATTTAACTTCGGTAAGAAGAAAGAAGGTGTGACTAATGTTGTGTCTCGTGAAAGTTACAGAAGACCTCGTGGTCGTGAGAATCGTCATCATTAGCATGTAACTACTATAACTCTGATGATTAATGTGACTCCAACTCTGCCAGTAGCTCCAAAGTACTGGTCTCGTTATCAACAGCCGTCTGTGCAACAACGTGGTAATCAACAGATTCGTGCTAAGCCGAATTTTGAACACATTCCAATGTTATATGCGGATTTGCTTCCATCTTTGATTGAAAAGAATCTTGTGCAAACACGTTCTCTGCCTCCAGTTCCAGAGTCTATCCCATGGTGGTATAAGCCAAAAGCTCACTGTTCTTTTCATCAAGGTGCCCCGGGGCACGATATTGAGAACTGTTATCCATTAAAGTTTGAAGTGCAGAAATTGATAAGGAGCAATGTTCTGTCTTTCAATGATGTTAATCCGAATGTGAAGACGAATCCGTTTCCGAATCATGGTAATACGTCTGTGAACATGGTTGATGGTTGTTCTGGTTTGTTCAAGATTTATGAGGTCCGTCATATTCGAAGGTCTTTGGTTGATATGCATGTTTTCTTAAGTGAATATCATGATATTGATCACGATTATGATGGATGTTGTATTTGCTCGGTAAACCCTCGTGGTTGTGTGATTGTTAAGAGAGACATTCAAAAGATGATGGATGATAAGTTGATTGAAGTGACGGAAAAAAGAGATGAGTATGACAATGAAGTGAATGTTATTGTGCCTCAGTTCAATATTCCTGAGAAGGTTGTTCATGAGAAAGTGGTTATTTCTTTTGATAGCCGCAAAAATGTTGTTACTCCTTTGGTGATCAATTTGCCTAGTCCAATGCCATATGAGTCTGATAAAGTTGTTCCGTACCAGTATAATGCTACAATGATGGAAAATGGTAAGGAGGTTCCTATTCCTTCTCCAAAGTCTATGGTTAGCATTGCTGATGTGACAAAGGTTACTCGAAGTGGTAGAGTTTATGCTTCGGATTCTCCGAAGAGAGCTGAAAATGCGAGTAAGCAGATTGAGGATACTGTTTTACGGTCAGATTCTGGTTTGAAAGATAGTGAAGGATCAATGATATTGAGATAGTGAAAATGCGAGTAAGCAGATTGAGGATAATGTTCGTCGTGCTCGTGCTGTTCGTATCACCAATCAAGGGATTATGAAAGATCAGATCAATGTTGTGGGTGACTATGATGAAGACTACAACTTGGATGCTTGGATTTTTCCTACTGTGGGTGATGGGCTCAATAATTGGAAAGCTAAAGATGTTATTCCTATCTCCTTTAGTCAGGAGTAACACGGTTCTAAGGGATCTCAATATCATTGATCCTTCACAAGGGTGGTTGTTCAGTAGGAAACTTACTTGCCAACCAAAACCCTCCAAGTTTAGGATCTCAATGAGCGTAGTATCGAGTATCAACCAACTTTAGTCTTCACCAAAGCCAGTTATCTCACTACTTTCTAAAGGCCAAGATGGGATTACTAGGGTTCTAAAAGTCAGTTAGTGTATTGACAACATATGGCAGCCTCATATTATCCTCAACTTGCTTAAGGAACATAAGCACCAACCAAGAAGTCACACTAACTATGGCCACCAGATCAACCATATCGGTATACGCCGTACAATTTCCTTGGTCTATTGCCATTTACCTAAGGTACACTAGATACGGGTTAGGATCTTTCACACATAAAGCCCAACAAGTAATATAAAGCAAACAAGGCAAACAATTTTAAAGTGATCTAATTCCTAAGGGTACCCCTCTTTTATTAATTTCCCAGCAGAGTCGCCAGTTCTGTAACACGGTGGGAGAACTGACTTTAGTTAAATGTTGCGGATAGCAAGAGTCGCCACCGACTTTTATTTTATCCAAAAGGAAAGGGCATAAAAGAACAGGAAAGACCTTAAAAGATTTTTGGGTTCGGGGGGTAGGTTATGTAAAGGGAAGGTGTTAGAACCCTTTACATCCATGGTTATCCATGGGCTCTTAGTTACTTAACTCACTTTAAACTGTTTTGAGACGTGTAGTGTGTGATTAAAAATTTCCTTAAGTACTTTATAATGATCCTTGTACGGATATATATAAAGACTTTGTTTTGAAAATTGTTTGAAAATGTGAAGTATAATGAAGTGTTTTTGAAGGAGTGAGCAAGTACTTAAGAGGAACCTACCCTAATTAGGTCTTTACTGTCCTTAAATGTTCTTTCAATGGTAAGACTATCCCTATTATTAAGGAATAGGTAGTAATTACCTTGGATGTTATATGGGACATGTGAAGGGTCATCTGTGATTAGGAACCTGTAAGGTGTCTTAGCAATTCGAAGGGACTTATCATCTTTTATTCGAAAGGGACAAGATCATTTACGAAGGCAACCTCGAAGGGACTTGATCTTATAATCGTAAAGGGACTATATGATATTTTAAGAGAAGGGACCTTGCTTTTAGACACCTTACTTGACCTTTTGGTTTAGGCAACATGAGGGATATCCTTAAGAAGTGAGATGACGATCAAAGATCGACTTACGTGTGTGCGTGTATAAATTCAAATATTTATCTTATTATTAGTGATCTAAATTAATTTAAAAGCAAACATGTTATCACTCCCTATTTTACTAACCATAGCAATATATTTATAAATAAATAAACAATAAAATACTATAACTATTACAATGTTTTTACAGTTACATAATAATAAAAACAATTTAAATAATAAGCATATAAATAAATAATAAAAGGATTAGTAATAAAAATAATTATAAGAGAAAAGAGGTTAGCACAATAGTATACAATATATATATATATATATATATATATATATATATATATATATATATATATATATATATATATATATATATATATAAATCAATTAAGTATTTTTAGATTTAAATAAACAAATTTTAAAGAAATTTTAAGATGAAAATAAAATAATAAGGATATACTAATTTATTTACAAAATAAACTATGATTAATTTATTTAGGGTTTATAACTTAATTTACATTACTAATTTAATTATTAAATAAATATATACATATTTAATTCAAATACATAATAAATAAATAAAAACTAGGTTTAGAATTTAGAAAATAATTTTAGAGGTTTTTTTAGAAAATATAAAATATTTACATATTATTTTCCTATAATCATCTAAATATATGTATTAAACATAATTATAATTAATTAATCAATAAAGTAATTAACAAAAAAATTAAACAAAACAAAAATTAAAAATTACCTGGGGCAGGGATTGAACCCACGCCCTAGGCTTCACCACCCTTAGACCAGCCTGCCTTCCACTGGACCAGCTGCGTGCTGGTGATAACAATCAAGTGGCAATCCTTTTGTAAACAACCTGCAAAACAAAATAAATCCAGAGCAAAAAAAATCCTTGGCCGGTTTCGAACCCATGCCCTCCATTATTATGTATACGCATCAAAACCATCCGAGCCACACGCTCATTTATGAAATAATATCAGAACCAAATAATAAAATATTATGCTTCATATTTGAATTCCTGCTGCGCGCCAAGACTTCATCTTCAACCTCTGGCTCTGCGCATTTACCTGCGAATTTTTCCATGAACTTTCCTGCGAAATTTTAAATGGTAGATAATCCTACGAAACTCAATCATCATCATTCATGTACAATTTTGTTAAATTAAACACACAAACATAATCCATAAGTCATTACGATTGATCTACGGTTTTAGAATTTGTTTATATTCATTTAATCACAAAACCCTAACTTGAAGGTCAAGAGCCCTAGAATGGCATCCCTCGATTCGGCCACGGTTTCTTCAATTAAACTGCCCAGAATTCATCACAAACCTTCATTGAACACAAATCACTAAACAAAATTCATTAATAACATGTAAACGATCATGAACGAAAAAATCAAAAAAATATGAAAAGTGGGATTCAGATTATGCATATGGGGGTGTTTTAGGTGTTGTTTATGATCCAAATACGTTCAATAGACATCATAGAACACATTGCCACCTTTAAATTGCTTTGAAATCTCCTCTAGCTTGAAATCTGAATTCGAGTTTTTGGATGATTTTTGTGAAGTTTGAACAAGGTCTTGGAGGCTCTGAATTCGTGGCTAGGGTTGAGTTTTAAGTTGTTTATATATAAGTGAATGAATTTAGGTCAGAAACTTGGTTCATCCTTTGAATGTTTTGATTCATAGCGATTGAAAAAGATTTGTTCTTAAATTTTGAAATATATTGATCTAGCCTTGCTATTTTAGTACAATCTTCATTATTCTTGTATCAATCAAGTCCAAATATGATTTAAGACTTTCTAGAAACCAAATCAATTTAAATATCCATTATTTTATATTTTATTTGAATTTAAAATGATTTTTAACATAAAAAATCATAATAAATAAAAATAAAATGAATAAAATTATGAATAAATTAATTTAATTTCGTGCATGATGTCATGGAAGTGTTTGGATCACAAAAAAGCAAGCCCATTTGATGAATTATGGTTTTAAGACCCCATTTGCTTCATAAACCTCTCCAAAATTTGCCAACTTTGCAAGGGCACAAATCCTTCAATTTTAATGCTATGAAGGTGTTCTTGGACATTTTGGAAAGCTTAAAGAGTCCTATAACCAACCTCTTTGGTCTCATGTCCATATCTTTTACCATTATCAAGTTATGCTCTTTTGAAGTTGTTAACTTTTTGTTGACTTTTAAAAGGACCTATAATGTCTTAGCTCATACCTTCCAAATGAAGCATTTTGGGGCTTGGCTTGTGACACACAAAGTTGTAGAGAATTCAATTTCCTTCAAAATGAGCTTTGGATGGAAAATATTTGATGAAGCATGTGAAAGTTATGGCTGGTCAAAGTTCAGTTGACTTTTCCTGTGAAAACCCTAATTTAGAGACTCCTGATTCTTTATTATCTGAAATCTCCTTGATGAATCATGATCAAACCTTGATCAAATGATGAATTTTACTTTATATACTTGATGTTGGCAAAAAATCATGAATTTTGACTTTGGTTTGACCACAGTTGACCTCAGTTTGACTTTTTAACTGCTCTGACTGATTTTAACCTATCTGATAATATGACTGAGCTAATATTTTGGGAAAGTCTTGAAACTTGACATGGGGATTCTTGAACACATATAGGATGATATGAAGCTCACTTGAAGTCTTAGAATTCCATTTAGCCTAATGAAAGTCAAAACCCTAGTTTAAGATGCAAATCTTAGGAGAATGTATTGTCTGAGGGAATTGTCAAACTTTTTGACTAATTGTGAATCTTGTGAACCTTGTGAACCTCATGAGATATCTTGTGAACTTTGTGAACCTTGTGATCCTCTTAGTACACAATGACTTGTCTTGTGGAGGGCAAATTTTGGGGTGCAACAGCTGCCCCTGTTCAATTTTCTGAAACCTGAGGGGTTAGATTGGTATATGTGCCATTCGTGACCTGGAAGGTTGAAGGGGATTGAACACAAAAGCCCAAAAATTTGCACTCGCCGGTGCGTAAAGTAACACTGATGGTTAGTTGTATATGCTGGAGTGGGCTTGAAGATGCCACTTGGAAGAACTGGAGATGGGCTTATAGATGCCATCTAAAATATCAGGATGTGATGATAGCTTTATGTTGATACTGGATATCAATACTAGGTCTTTGTATAGGCCGTCTCTGAATCATTTATGCAACATAGTTTGAATTGTTGAATGGACCAGCAGAAATAAATCTTCATGATGATTATCTCTTCTGGAAATATCTTGGATTAGGGAATGGATCTTTGTACATACCGTTTGCCTACTCTCCAAGGTCAAAAGAACGTCATGATTAGTTCTTCTGAAAAATATCTTGAACCAGGGAATGGATCTTTGTACAGACCGTTTGCCTTCTATTCAAGGGCCAAAAGAACGTCAGGATTAGTTCTTCTGAAAAATATCTTGAACCAGGGAATGGATCTTTGTATAGACCGTTTGCCTGCTATTCCAAGGCCAAAAGAACGTCAGGATTAGTTCTTCTGAAAAATATCTTGAACCAGGGAATGGATCTTTGTACAGACCGTTTGTCGTTTGCCTGCTATTCCAGGGCCAAAAGAACGTCAGGATTAGTTCTTCTGAAAAATATCTTGAACCAGGGAATGGATCTTTGTACAGACCGTTTGCCGTTTGCCTGCTATTCAAGACCAAATAGATGAAATCTTCTGGAAGTATCCTGGATTAGGGAATGGATCTTCTTACAGACCGTTTTCCTACTCTCCGAGGACATCTTGAGTAATGTATAGATCATTTCCGATCTATTGTGAATTGTTGATTTTGTTTTATCTGCATATAACTATCCTGCAAGGAAAAAGGTTAGTTTATGCAATATGTATGCATGCATAGTATGATGCACCTAAGTAAATGTATTACATATTTATGGATATGTTATGGTATGATGTAAATGATGTATGTATGAATCATGCAGCCTAAAGCATCTAGATATCTTCGTATAACAACTGCTGGCTAGGGAAAATAAATCCCGATTCGTTGCCGAAGAATATGAGGAACTTGTTCCCGTCTTGATAGTATAGTATTCATAACTTCCCTTCTTCGTTCGTCGTACTTCTATTGAAGGAATAAGTTCTCGAGTATCCCGAATGAGGATAAAAGAGATGGACATAAATTCAAGGGGAGATGTAATTCGAAGTACTTATGAAGATAGATTTGCCCTACTGGGGATTTGTAATTGTCTTGTGGGGATGAACCGGCGAAGCTTCGTTGAATTCCTTCCCTCGTTCGTCCTTAGTAAATACTATTACTGCATTTTTATGCATTTCTGGTAAACATCAATCATATTCAAGCATTTTATGCATTTCTGGTAAACATCAATCATATTCAGAAGCATACATACATTCAAACACAACCAATGGACGTTTCGCTTATGTAAATAAGGTAAAAGTAAATCTGGATTCAAAGATGAAATTTTATTTATATCACAAAGTGACCCATACATAGGCAAGTTTGTACAAGGAGACCGAAATCCTAGTAAGAGGAATTCGTCGTAAATTTTTTTACAAAACAAAGAAAATCAGCTATGTGGGAAATAATCCTATTGAGTTTCAATTCTACTATTGCCATTATCTTCAAGTATCTCATCTTCTGCTGTTGAGATGGAAATGATTGGATTGAGCTTTATCTGTTCGAGCTTGAATTAAGTAGCACAACTGGTTGGAGTTTACATGGGTGATCCACGCGAGACATAGTCATACGCTTTAATCCCTAACTTTTGCTTGGATTGCCTTTTCAGGTTTTCAATCCACCGGGATACCCTTTTTTGCCCAAGCCGCCTTTTCAGGTTTTCGACTTGCCGGGTGTACATTTTTTTTTATATCCCTAATTTTTGCCCGAACCCTTTTGGTTCGCCGGGATGCCCTTATTTTTGCCTAGGCCAGTCAACCTAGCGGGTCTCTTTTTATGCATAGTATTTTTTAACTATGTCTGCGTTTACAGACTATGGGTATTCTTCACCAACCATAGTAGTAAGCATCATGGCCCCTCTTGAGAATATTGTTTTGACCACAAATGGTCCTTCATATGTAGGATTCCACTTGCCCCTAGGATCACCCTGTGGTAATATGATACGCTTGATTACCAAGTCACCAACCTGATATACCTTTGGCCTAACCTTCTTATTAAAAGCTTTGATCATCCGTTTCTGGTTCATCTGGCCATGACAAACAGCTGCTAACCTCTTCTCATCAATCAAATTTATCTGGTCAAGTCGAGTCTGAATCCACTCATCTTCATCCAAGCCTGCATCCTTCATGATTCTTAAGGAGGGGATCTGAACTTCAATGGGCAAAACTGCTTCCATACCATATACTAAGGAGAATGGGGTTGCCCCTGTTGAAGTGCGTATTGTAGTACGATAACCATGAAGAGAAAATGGTAACATCTCATGCCAATCCTTGTAAGTAACAGTCATCTTCTGTAGAATCTTCTTAATGTTCTTGTTAGCAGCTTCTACTGCCCCATTCATCTTTGGACGATACGGAGAAGTGTTGTGATGCTTAATCTTGAACTACGTGCAGAGATCAGTAATCATAGTGTTGTTCAGATTAGAGCCATTGTCAGTAATAATCCTTTCAGGGATGCCATACCTACATATGAGATTATTCTTAATGAATCGGGCCACCACATTCTTAGTAACAGATGCAAACGAAGCTGCCTCCACCCACTTTGTAAAGTAATCAATAGCAACCAGGATGAAACGATGCCCATTAGAAGCAGTAGGTTTGATCTCACCAATCATATCAATGCCCCACATGGCAAAAGGCCAAGGAGCAGTCAACACATTCAATGGTGATGGAGGTATATGTACTTTATCAGCATAGATTTGACACTTGTGACATGTTCTAGAATGTTGATAACAGTCAGCTTCCATGGTAGACCAATAGTAACCTGCTCTCAATATCTTCTTTGCCATGGTATGACCACTAGAATGAGTTCCAAAGACCCCATCATGCATATCTTCCATAATCTCTGTTGCTTCCTTCTTATCCACACAACGAAGCAAAGTTGAATCATGATTGCGCTTGTACAAAATTCCATTGCTCAAGAAGAACTTAGCAGAAAACCTCCTCAGAAACTTCTTATCTTTGACAGATGCCCCTTCAGGGAACTCCTGAGCTTCAAGATATCTTTTCACTTCATAGAACCAAGGCTTCCCCTCTGCTTCCTCAATGTCAATCTCATTGCAGTATGCAGGCTTCTCAAATCTATCAATAGTAATCTTGGGAGCTTCATCATCCCAGCTAATCTCAAACTTAGATGCCATGGTGGCTAATGCATCTGCCAACTGATTTTCTCTTTGTGGTATATGTCCAAAGGTAATCTCTTCAAAGCATGGGATCAAAGACAACACATGCTCTCTGTAAGGAATGAGATTATCATGTTTGGTATCCTAATCTCCTTTGATCTGACTTACTACCAGGGCTGAATCTCCATATACATCCAGGAACTGAATATTTATATCAATGGCAGCTTTGATGCCCAGGATACATGCCTCATACTCATCCATGTTATTGGTACAATAGAAACAAAGTCTTGCAGTAATCGGGGTATGACAACCTTCAGGGGAAATGATCACAACACCAACACCATTACCAAGTGCATTAGAAGCTCCATCAAAAACCATAGTCCATCGGGATCCTTGTTCAAGTCCTTCATATTGTCCAGGTTCTTTGGTAATAATGATAATGTCTTCATCAGGGAACTCAAAACTCATTGACTGATAATCATCCACTGCTTGATGAGCCAAATGATCAGCTACAACACTTCCTTTAATGGCCTTCTGAGTAGTGTACTGTATGTCATATTCTGTTAAGATCATTATCCATCTTGCTATTCGTCCAGAGAGCAGGTTTCTCGAATATGTACTTGATTGGATCCATCTTTGAAATCAATAAGGTAGTATGAGTCAACATATACTGTCTTAGTCGGCGAGCAGCCCATGCCAAAGCGCAGCAAGTTTTCTCGAGCAATGAGTATCTTGTTTCACAGTCGGTAAACTTTTTGCTAAGGTAGTATATTGCCCTCTTTTCGACCAGACTCGTCATGTTGCCCCAAAACACACCCCATTGAGTTGTCTAACACTGTTAAGTACATGATCAAGGGTCTTCCATCAACTGGTGGCATCAAAATGGGAGGTTCTAGAAGATATTTCTTGATTTCAATAAAGGCATTCTGGCACTCATCATTCCACTCCATTACCTGATCTTTCTTCAACAACTTGAAGATTGGCTCACAGGTAGCAGTTAATTGGGAAATAAATATTGCAATGTAATTCAATCGTCCCAAGAAACCTCTAACTTCCTTCTCAGTACGGGGAGCTGGCATCTCTTGTATAGCTTTTACTTTTGCAGGGTCTACTTCAATACCTTTTCCATTGACAATGAAACCCATGAGTTTACCAGATCTAACTCCAAAAGTACATTTGTTTGGGTTCAATCTCAACTTGTATTTCTTCAACCTTTCAAACAGCTTAAGCAGATGGTCAAGGTGTTGCTCTTCATTTTGGGACCTGGCTATCATATCATCCACATATACCTCTATCTCATGATGAATCATATCGTGAAACAAAGCCACCATAGCACGCTGATATGTTGCCCCAGCATTCTTTAAACCAAATGGCATCACTTTATAGCAAAAGGTGCCCCACTGTGTAACAAATGTTGTCTTCTCCATATCTTCAGGTGCCATCTTGATTTGATTGTAACCAGAGAAACCATCCATGAAAGAGAATACTTTATGCTGAGCAGTGTTGTCTACCAGAACATCAATATGAGGACGTGGAAAGTCATCTTTAGGACTGGCCTTGTTCAAATCTCTGTAGTCTACACACATACATACTTTACCATCTTTCTTTGGTACCGGTACCACATTTGCAACCCATTGAGGATAAGAAGTCACAGCTAAGAACCCTGCATCAAACTGTTTCATCACCTCTGCTTTAATCTTCTCTGACATTTCAGGACGCATGCGACGAACCTTCTGCTTCTTCGGACGACAATCTTCTTTTACCGGTAAACGGTGAACCACAATGTCTGTATCTAACCCTGTCATATCTTCATAGGACCAAGCAAAGATCTCCACGTAATCATGTAACATCTAAATTAATCGGCTCTTAACACCATCCTCTAATTCAGCCCCTATCTTGACCTCTTTCCTGTTTTCTTCAGTTCCCAGATTCACAACTTCGATTGGCTCTTCATGTGGCTGTATAGCTTTCTCTTCTTGTTGTAATAACCTATCAAGCTCTATAGGTACTTCACAATCGTCCTCCTTTCCATCTTCAGCTTGATAGATCGGATTCTCAAAATTATAATTGGCAATAGTAAAACTGTTATCAACAGGATCCAGAGTGGATGAGGATCTGCATTTTAGTGATGTGGGTGTGTGTAAGAACACATAGCTGATAAAACAAAAATAAAAGAAAGACAAGGAACACAATATTTATGAAAACGAAACGTCCACTGATTTTTATTGAATGAAGTATGCAAATGAAATGACATCCCGAAACAAACATACCGTTGTGCCCCGTGTAAGGCACAAGGCTTAAGAGTTTAATTGTTCAAGAAATTACAGACTTAAAAGTAACAACACAGTAATAGTATTTACTCCTGACTAAAGGAGATAGGAATAACATCTTTAGCTTTCCAATTATTGAGCCCATCACCCACAGTAGGAAAACTCCAAGCATCCAAGTTGTAGTCTTCATCATAGTCACCCACAAAATTGATCTGATCTTTCATAATCCATTGATTGGTGATACAAACAGCACGAGCACGACGAACAACCTTCTGGGACTCTGCAGTGAAACCCAAACCAAACTTGTCAGAATTGTAAGGAATGTCAGGAAGCTTACCCCAAATAGTACAACCACCTTCATCAACCACAGCGCTAGCATCTTTGAGGGAAGCCATTGTAGGAGGTACTCTGGTAACCACTGGAACTCTTTTGACAACAGGAAGAGCTTCAGCATTAGGAACAACCCAAGGAACTACTTCAAACGTCTGGCAAGGAGTTTCAACATATTTACCTTCCACTTCCAGATACTTAAAAGTATTCACATGACTGACTATATATTCTTCCTCTCCGTAAACAGTAACAACCTTTCCCTTCACTGGATATCTCAACTTTTGATGCAACGTGGAGGTCACAGCACCTGCCCCGTGGATCCAGGGGAGCCCAAGCAAACAAGAGTACGAAGGACGAATATCCATTACATAGAAGGTTGAATTGAAGACCTGAGAACCTACTTTGATTGGGAGATCTATTTCTCCATGCACCACTCTTCTCGAACCATCAAAGGCCTTCACCACTATATTACTTGGTCTCAACACAGCATCTTCAGGACTAATCTTGTTCAACACCTCTTTGGGCAGCACATTCAATGAAGAACCATTGTCTATCAATACATGAGACAGGGTAGTGCCCCTACACTCCATAGAAATATGTAAGGCTCTGTTATGGTTCCTTTTGGCAGGAGTCAAATCAGCATCGGAAAAACCTAACCCATTATCATAGGTTAGGTGTGCAACACAGTTTTCAAACTGATCCACAGAAATCTCATTTGGTACATGAGCAGTCTTCAAGAATTTAATCAAGGCTTTGGCATGAGCCTCAGAACACAGCAACAAAGACAACATGGAAATCTTGGAGGGATTATGCCCCAATTGATCAACAATATCATAATCACTCTTGCGAATGATCTTTAGTACTTCTTCCATCTGCTTAGAAAGATCATCAGCAGTTGGTGCATCAGCTTGCACAAGTTCAATAACAGGACCTTTGCTCCGGGAATGAGTATTTGTCGCAGTAGTTGGAGTAACTGTATTCTTGGAGGTAGCCGGAGGAGAGACAATTCTTCCACTTCTTGTGATCTTACTAGATCCAGCAATATTATCAACATCAGGGTTTTCATCAACAACATCAGTTAAAGGCTCCTGCTTAACACCATGGATATAAACATCGGAACCATAATGCCAAGGTATAGCTTTATCAGAAGTATACGGAATAGGACCAGGAGCGGTAATAATCATAGGAGCCACTTTAGCTTCAGCAACAGTCCTCACAGGACCTTCAGCAGTAATCTTGATAGGACCCTTATGAGTAATCTTAACAGGGCCCTTGGAAGTAATTCTCACTGGCATTTTATCAACCATATCCACCTCTTCAACCTTCGCACCTTGAGTTATATGTTCAACCATACTCTCCACAGAAGGTGTCCTCTCAAACAATATGGTGTAATTGTCCATGAGGCATTGAATACCGTCCTTCAACTTCCAGCAGCTATCTGGTTTATAAGCACAATAGAAACAATCTTCATTACAACCTGGAAAGAACCCAGCTTGTACCAACTTCTTCTTAATAACAGATAATGGAGTAGACACTTCTGCAACTGAGGAAATATATGAAACCTCATCAATGGCTTTAACAGTCTTTTCATGATTTGGCATGGGAGCAGTAATCACATTTGGGGTCCCAGGGACTCAAATTCAATTTCTCCAGCATCAATCATATCTTGAATCTTGTTCTTCTATATCCAGCAATTGTTGGTATCATGTCCCTGACAATTAGAATGATATGCACATCGTGCATTAGGATTGTACCTAGGAGAGGTAACATTAGGATTCTGAGGAGGGTCCTTCAAAGTAATGAGTTCCCCTTTCAACAAGTGTTGCAAGGCTTGGGCCAGTGACATGTTGATCTTGGTGAACTGTCTTCTAGGCCTCTGCTGATTGCCCTGTGGTGGCTCTGGTGCTGCAGGAGTAGGATTGGAGATGTGAATTGCACTCATAGATTGGTGACTCCTATTACGACCAGGTTGGCCATAAACAACATTTGACTCTTTCTTCCCACTAGGGGGCTTCTTTGCAGTACTTGATGAAGAAGCACCCACTTGTATCTTGCCACTCCTTATACCACTTTCCACACGCTCTCCCGTCATTATTAGCTCAGTGAAACCAGATGATGAGCTTCCAATGAGATGACTATAGAAAGGACCATTCAGCGTACTCATAAACATGTCCACTAACTCCCTGTCAGTTAGAGGAGGTTGTACTCTACCAGCCAAGTCTCTCCACTTCTGGGCATACTCTTTGAAATTCTCCTTAGCACCCATAGACATGCTTTGGAGTTGCATGCGAGTAGGTGCCAGATCAGCATTGTATTGGTATTGCCTATAGAAGGCCTCGACAAGATCATTCCAATCACGGATGTTGACACTCTCCAATTGATAATACCATTCCAACTAAGCTCCAGACAAACTTTCTTGGAAAAAATCAATCCACAGCTTCTTATCAGCAGTATGAGGTTGAATCCTCCGGACGTAGGACCTTAGATGCAGCTTGGGACACGAGACACCATCATATACTACAAAAGCAGGGACCTTGAAACCAATGGGTATAACCACTCCAGATATCAAACTCAGATCTTCAAAATCCAGCCCAGAAGACTTTTGTAATTCCATAGCATTCATTCTATCCACCAGCATCTTGAACTTATCTTCATTAGGATCATGATAGTAATTTGCTTCAGAATCAGAATCCCCCATTGTATTATGAAGACTTCCTCCCTCTTTCTCAGACTCATAATCTTCAACCTGTTCCTTGGTCTTGACAGGACCTCTGAACCTTCTTCCCATATTGATCAGGCCTCCTGACCTTCTAGTCTTCTTAGTCTTCTTGGCCAGCAGTGTCTTCAATTCATCCTGCCCCTTGGACAAGTTCAGGATCAGCTCTTGGAATTGTGCATTCTGTGCCTGGAGATCTTTGACAGTTTGTTCAAGAGCCATTTCTGCTGAAATAAACAGCGAGAAGATAAGATACATGTGCATAAGAAACCTGTGATGCAATGATATGGTGTATAAATGCGTATGCAATGTTTTCAAGGACCGCAGAATTTAAATTTGTCTAAACAACCAAAAAGTAAACTTTTATTAGTAATAAATTTGTTTTCCCCTTGGGCTTACAATAAAAATGAAATGAATACAAAAAATGGGGTTTTAAGTCTCCCATGGACGTTTCCTCTTTGTGTTGAGGTATGAGTTGAGATTCCGCTCCTCGTGAAGTTGCTTTGTTAGCTCCAAGATTCTTTCTTGACTTGCTTTGTAATGAGTCTCAAAAGTATCTCTTTGCTCCTTCAACTGGATCCAGGACCTCTGTAACTCTTCCATGTCAGTGGGCATGTCTGGATGAAGGATGGTATAAGAAGTATCTCCTTCAGCAACAGACTCCATAGTAACTGGCAGGATGGCATGATATGGCATCATAAGAGTCTGAGCATGAGATCGCACCCATCTGAGATAAGCTTCCATAGGAATAGTGTACTTGGGTTCCAGAGTCTTGCTGTCAACCTTGTTCACTTTCCCCCATGCTCGTATAAACCTTTGACGGTAACCTTGTAGATCGTTGTTGTAGTCAAACACAATACCCTGAATCAACATATCATGAGGACCATCACTCCGAGCGTAGCCAAACTGACGTAAAGCTAAGGAAGGGTTATAGGTAATGCCCCTTCTTATACCAAGGAGTGGCACATTAGGGAACTCCACACAACGGTCAATGATAGTAACATTCTCCATAGATCTAGAACACCAATGAATATCTGAATGTGAAAGTGACATAATCCTCTTGGACCACCTGAACCCTTGTTCATTCTTCATCACTGATCGAGGAAGGTGAGAAATAAACCACCTAGACAATAGAGGTATGCAACACATCAAAGTTCCTCATGCCTTAGTAGTACGGGTATGAAGAGAGTGTAAGATGTCTCCAAGCAATGTAGGCACTGGATTGCAAGTCAGAAATATGTTGATGGCGTGCACATCTATGAACTGGTCTGGATTGGGGAACAACACTAAGCTATAGATCAATAGGGCTAAGATCTACTCAAAAACATCATAACTCATAGCCTTCAGGAACACTTGAGCTTTCTCCATCAATACCTTAGCAAGAATACCCTTAACTCCACTCCTTGTTTCTAGGACAATGTCTGACTTCTTCAGATGTAGGGCTGCAACAATGACTTCAGGTTTAGGCTCTTTTTCTAAGCCTGTGAAGGGTTTCTGATCAAGGATAGGTATACCCAGAAGTTTAGAGAACTCTTCCATTGTAGGAACCGGCTGATAATCAGGGAATGTAAAGCAATGATGTTTAGGGTCAAAGAACTGAAACAGAACACTCATCATGTCTTCATTGAACCCTGAAGTGACTAGATCCAGTAGGTGACCATGCCTCTTGATAAACTGGGAGTTTTCAAAAACTTGAGAGACCAATTCTTTAAGCTTAGGAGGTATTCCTACAAAGTTGATCCGGATAGTGTTCCTACGAGCAGAAGCCATGACCTGCAACAAAGAACAAAGATAAATCTTTTGGTCCTTGAAATGGTTAGTGAAAATGCTATGCTTATGATGCATGATGATGCTATGATGTTATGCTCAATCACAAACATGTGGCACACACAAACAAGTCACACAATAGCCCTAGGTTTGAAGGCTTGCATGAGGTTTAAAGGTAAGTACCCTCCCCTGAATTTTAGTTGGTTCATCCTATCTTACAAAGTAACCAGGTTCTAAGGGATCTCAATATCATTGATCCTTCATGTTAATGCTATTATTTTATGATTGGCATTATGTTTGGTAAAACTAATATGGCTGGAAAATGTTGAATAAAAAGTTCCATATATTAAATTAACATGGTATAGACTCTGGAAGAACAAGTCAAGACATGATTAAGGAAGTTGTCAAAGAAGATGTTGAATTCAGTTCAGAATGTCCTATCAGATGTTGGGACATTATCAAACAGAGTATAAGAACTTTCAGGATGTCCCAACAGATGTTGTCATATGTTACAGTCAGATGTCAAAGAAGATGTTGAAACATCTGCAAATGTCATGACAGAATTACTGTCATATGTTACAGACAGATGTCAAAGAAGATGTTGAAACATCTGTAAATGTCATGACATAATTACTGTCATATGTTACAGACAAATGTCAAAGAAGATGTTGAAACATCTGCAAATGTCATGACAGATGTCAAAGAAAATGTTGAAACATCTGCAACTGTCATGACAACATTACTGTCATATGTTACATATAGATATCAAACAAGAAGTGTTGAACTTAGTTCAGGATGTCACACCAGATGTTGTGACACTGTCAAACAGAGTAACAGTTAATGAACTTAAATCAAGATATCAGGATGTCACACCAGATGTTAGGACATTGTATCAGTTGATGGAATAAGTTCAGTTTACAGGATGTCACATCAGATGTTGTGACATTGTATCAGTAAATGAAGTAAGTTCAGTTTTTCAGGATGTCCCAACAGATGTTGAGACATCTCAGACCTGTTACCAGAATTAATTAATGCATAACAGAACTGAGTAAATTCAGGGGAATCTATCTGGAATTAATTATGGATGGACAAAAACAGAACAAGGCGCATCTGTAGGGAGAGTTGTTATGAAACTTCAGCATAATCAGATGAACTAAATCACCTAGAATCTAGGAAGTAACAAACCCTAATTCAAGGTGATGACATTGGATTTATCAGATCTGAATTATGCAGAATATTCTGGAGATATTATGCAATCATATGTGGTGCTGATCTAGAAGATCTTAAAGACTCAATTTAAATTGAAGACAAATATTGAAAAATATACGTTTCTATATTTAGAGATATTTTAGGAGTTGAAGATCTTTTGGAATATTTGTAGCAGATATTTCTGCATATTTGTAGCAGATATTTCTGCATATTTGTAGCAACTATTGTTGTGATTGTTTAGGCCCAAATCCAGTTGGGAATAGGTTATAAAAGAAACCTTGTAACCTAGTTTAGAAAAACCCAATCAACCGAAAATGTAAACATTATTAGGGTTGTGTCCTTGTGTCAGCCGTGCATAACAAGTAACTCTATTGTGGATGTTTCACTTGTGATTCTCGAAGCTTGTAAGCAAGAGAAGTTTTGTGACTTGATTGAAACTGTGAAGTAAGATCAAGCTGTTTTGTTTGAAGTATGACTTCAATTTTATTAAACTTGTCAACAAGATCACTGTGTGATTGAGGGGGAGTGAGTAGGGTACTCATATCTAAGTTGTGTCTTAGGTATAAATTGCATTGGGTAGTTATTAAGTGAAAGATTAAACAGGGTGGTTTAAGTCTAGAATTAATATTACTTATAGTGGATTTCCTCCTGGCTTGGTAGCCCCCAGATGTAAGTGTGGAGATACACTGAACTGGGTTAACAATTCTGCTGTGTTCTATATATCTTTTATGTTTTATGCAGTACCTGAACTGAATGTCCTATCAGATGTCCCAACATCCTGAAGCATGTTTGACTCTGATATATCAGAATTATTTAAGTACTGATATGTATGCCTTACCATGTTTATAAGTAACAGATAAGATGTCTCAACATCATATTCGACATCTGAGTCTGTCATACCAGAATTTCACTTCACAAGGGTGGTTGTTCAGTAGGCAACTTACTTGCCAACCAAAACCCTCCAAGTTTAGGATCTCAATGAGCGTAGTATCGAGTATCAAACAACTTTAGTCTTCACCAAAGCTGGTTATCTCACTACTTTCTAAAGGCCAAGATGGGATTACTAGGGTTCTAAAAGTCAGTTAGTGTATTGACAACATATGGCAGCCTCATATTATCCTCAACTTGCTTAAGGAACATAAGCACCAACCAAGAAGTCACACTAACTATGGCCACCAGATCAACCATATCGGTATACACCGCACAATTTCCTTGGTCTATTGCCATTTACCTAAGGTACACTAGATCCGGGTTAGGATCTTTCACACATAAAGCCCAACAAGTAATATAAAGCAAACAAAGCAAATAATTTTAAAGTGATCTAATTCCTAAGGGTACCCCTCTTTTATTAATTTCCCAACAGAGTCGCCAGTTCTGTAACACGGTGGGAGAACTGACTTTAGTTAAATGTTGCGGATAGCAAGAGTCGCCACTGATTTTTATTTTATCCAAAAGGAAAGGGCATAAAAGAACAGTAAATACCTTAAAAGATTTTTGGGTTCGGGGGGTAGGTTATGTAAAGGGAATATGTTAGCACCATTTACATCCATGGTTATCCATGGACGCTTAGTTACTTAGCTCACTTTAAACTGTTTTGAGACGTGTAGTGTGTGATTAAAAATTTCCTTAAGTACTTTATAATGATCCTTGTACGGATATATATAAAGACTTTGTTTTGAAAATTGTTTGAAAATGTGAAGTATAATGAAGTGTTTTTGAAGGAGTGAGCAAGTACTTAAGAGGAACCTACCCTAATTAGGTCTTTACTGTTCTTAAATGTTCTTTCAATGGTAAGACTATCCCTATTATTAAGGAATAGGTAGTCATTACCTTGGATGTTATATGGGACATGTGAAGGGTCATCTGTGATTAGACAACTGTATGGTGTCTTAGCAATTCGAAGGGACTTATCATCTTTTATTCGAAAGGGACAAGATCATTTACGAAGGCAACCTCGAAGGGACTTGATCTTATAATCGTAAAGGGACTAGATGATATTTTAAGAGAAGGGACCTTGCTTTTAGACACCTTACTTGACCTTTTGGTTTAGGCAACATGAGGGATATCCTTAAGAAGTGAGATGGCGATCAAAGATCGACTTACATGTGTGCGTATATAAATTCAAATATTTATCTTATTATTAGTGATCTAAATTAATTTAAAAGCAAACATGTTATCACTCCCTATTTTACTAACCATAGCAATATATTTATAAATAAATAAACAATAAAATACTACAACTATTACAATGTTTTTACAGTTACATAATAATAAAAACAATTTAAATAATAAGCATATAAATAAATAATAAAAGGATTAGTAATAAAAATAATTATAAGAGAAAAGAGGTTAGCACAATAGTATACAATATATATATATATAAAATCAATTAAGTATTTTTAGATTTAAATAAACAAATTTTAAATAAATTTTAAGATGAAAATAAAATAATAAGGATATACTAATTTATTTACAAAATAAACTATGATTAATTTATTTAATTGAATGTTAAGAAAATTTAATTATTTTTAAGATTTAAATAAAATAAGAACTAGGGTTAGGATTAGGGTTAGAGAAAATTAGGGTTTTAATTATATATAAAAAATATTAGGGTTTATAACTTAATTTACATTACTAATTTAATTATTAAATAAATATATACATATTTAATTCAAATACATAATAAATAAATAAAAACTAGGTTTAGAATTTAGAAAATAATTTTAGAGGTTTTTTTAGAAAATATAAAATATTTACATATTATTTTCCTATAATCATCTAAATATATGTATTAAACATAATTATAATTAATTAATCAATAAAGTAATTAACAAAACAATTAAACAAAACAAAAATTAAAAATTACCTGGAGCAGGGATTGAACCCACGCCCTAGGCTTCACCACCCTTAGACCAGCCTGCCTTCCACTGGACCAGCTGCGTGCTGGTGATAACAATCAAGTGGCAATCCTTTTGTAAACAACCTGCAAAACAAAATAAATCCAAAGCAAAAAAAATCCTTGGCCGGTTTCGAACCCATGCCCTCCATTATTATGTACACGCATCAAAACCATCCGAGCCACACGCTCATTTATGAAATAATATCAGAACCAAATAATAAAATATTATGCTTCATATTTGAATTCCTGCTGCGCGCCAAGACTTCATCTTCAACCTCTGGCTCTGCGCATTTACCTGCGAATTTTTCCACGAACTTTCCTGCGAAATTTTAAATGGTAGATAATCCTACGAAACTCAATCATCATCATTCATGTACAATTTTGTTAAATTAAATACACAGACATAATCCATAAGTCATTTACGATTGATCTACGGTTTTAGAATTTGTTTATATTCATTTAATCACAAAACCCTAACTTGAAGGTCAAGAACCCTAGAATGGCATCCCTCGATTCGGCCACAGTTTCTTCAATTAAACTGCCCAGAATTCATCACAAACCTTCATTGAACACAAATCACTAAACAAAATTCATTAATAACATGTAAACGATCATGAACGAAAAAATCAAAAAAATATGAAAAGTGGGATTCGGATTATGCATATGGGGGTGTTTTAGGTGTTGTTTATGATCCAAATACGTTCAATAGACATCATAGAACACATTGCCACCTTTAAATTGCTTTGAAATCTCCTCTAGCTTGAAATTCGAATTCGAGTTTTTGGATGATTTTTGTGAAGTTTGAACAAGGTCTTGGAGGCTCTGAATTCATGGCTAGGGTTGAGTTTTAAGTTGTTTATATATAAGTGAATGAATTTAGGTCAGAAACTTGGTCCATCCTTTGAATGTTTTGATTCATAGAGATTGAAAAAGATTTGTTCTTAAATTTTTAAATATCTTGATCTAGCCTTGCTATTTTAGTACAATCTTCATTATTCTTGTATCAATCAAGTCCAAATATGATTTAAGACTTTCTAGAAACCAAATCAATTTAAATATCCATTATTTTATATTTTATTTGAATTTAAAATGATTTTTAACATAAAAAATCATAATAAATAAAAATAAAATGAATAAAATTATGAATAAATTAATTTAATTTCTTGCATGATGTCATGGAAGTGTTTGGATCACAAAAAAGCAAGCCCATTTGATGAATTATGGTTTTAAGACCCCATTTGCTTCATAAACCTCTAAAAAATTTGCCTACTTTGCAAGGGAACAAATACTTCAATTTTAATGCTATGAAGGTGTTCTTGGACATTTTGGAAAGCTTAAAGAGTCCTATAACCAACCTCTTTGGTCTCATGTCCATATCTTTTACCATTCTCAAGTTATGCTCTTTTGAAGTTGTTGACTTTTTGTTGACTTTTAAAAGGACCTATAATGTCTTAGCTCATACCTTCCAAATGAAGCATTTTGGGGCTTAGCTTGTGAGACACAAAGTTGTAGAGAATTCAATTTCCTTAAAAATGAGATTTGGATGGAAAATATTTGATGAAGCATGTGAAAGTTATGGTTGGTCAAAGTTCAGTTGACTTTTCCTGTGAAAACCCTAATTTAGAAACTCCTGATTCTTGATGATCTGAAATCTCCTTGATGAATCATGATCAACCCTTGATAAAATGATGAATTTTACTTCATATACATGATGTTGGAAAAAAAATCATGAAGTTTGACTTTGGTTTGACCACAGTTGACCTCAGTTTGACTTTTTAACTGCTCTGACTGATTTTAACCTATCTGATCATATGACTGTGCAAATCTTTTGGGAAAGTCTTGAAACTTGACATGGGGATTCTTGCACACATATGGGATGATATGAAGCTCACTTGAAGTCTTAGAAGTCCATTTAGCCTGATGAAAGTCAAAACCCTAGTTTAAGATGCATTATTTAGAAGAATGTATTGTCTGAGGGAATTGTCAAACTTTCTGACTAATTGTGAATCTTGTGAACCTAGTGAACCTCATGAGATATCTTGTGAACTTTGTGAACCTTGTGAGCCTCTTATTACACAATGACTTGTCTTGTGGAGGGCAAATTTTGGGGTGCAACAACAACAATTTGAGTTTCTATGATGATGACTTGCCTAAAGAAGGAAGGAATCATAATTTGTCTCTGCATATTTCAGTGAATTATCAGGAAGATGCTATGTCTTAGGTGCTAGTTGATACTGAGTCTTCTCTAAATGTGATGCCAAAGTCGATCTTGTCAAGGCTTGCGTACCAAGGTGCTCCTATGAGACATAGTGGGATTATTGTGAAGGCTTTTGACGGATCAAAGAAAACTGTGATTGGTGAAGTTGATCTTCCTATTTTGATTGGACCGTTTATATTCCACATTACTTTTCAAGTAATGGATATACGTCCTGCTTGCAGTTGTCTCCTTGGAAGACCCTGGATTAATGAGGCAGGAGTTGTAACATCTACTCTCCATCAGAAGCTGAAGTTTGTGAAAGATGGGAAATTAGTGACTATTGACGGTGAATAGGCGATGCTAGTAAGAAATTTGCCATCCTTTTCCTATATCGATGCTGAAGAAGAGGTGGGAACTTCATTCCAGGCTCTTTCTGTTATTGATAATGCTGATAAGAAGAATGTTATGCCTATTTCTTCTCTCAAGGATGCTATGCACATGCTTGAGACTGGTCGATTTGACGGTTGGGGACGAGTTATTGATGCTATTAACAACAAAGAAGGATTTGGTATTGGTTTTGCATCAGGTGTGGCTCTCAATGACCTGAAGACTATTCAGGAAGGATTCCGAAGTGTTGGGTTTATCAATGATCATTCCACTGCTGCCATCATTGAAGATGATGAAAATGAAGAAATGCCTAACTTTGTTACGCACAGAAAGATTTGCAAGAATTGGATTGCTGTTGATGTTCCTTATATTATTCATACTTCAAAGTATTTTTTTTTATTTTCTTTCAAAAATCCTTTCACTCTGCCCAAGGTGAAAGTGATGTTTGTCGGGCTTTGTTTCAAATTTTTATCATCATCAATAAAATGTTATTTTGTTATGTCCATATGTGTTTTTCCTTTTTGCTTTATTCTGAAAAATGGTAACATAAAAAACCCAAAATATTAATAACCACTATTTATCTACATAATTTTTGCACTTTTGTTCATACTCTGACATAAACATAAAATCATTGTGCAGATTGATTGATAAACCCATTGAAAACAATGATCATATACCCACTCCCAACTTTGAATTCCCTGTGTTTGAAGCTGAGGAAGAGGATGTTGAAGAGATTCCTGATGAGATTTCTCGGTTACTTGAGCACGAGGAGAAGGTTATTCAGCCTCATGGAGAGTCTATAGAGATGGTCAACTTGGGTTTTGAAGATGATAAGAAAGAAGTTAATATTGGAGCATTGCTTGGTCCTGAGGTTAAGAAGAGGATGATTGAGCTTCTTAGAGAGTATGTTGATGTATTTTCTTGGTCCTATCAGGACATGCCAGGTCTTGATACTAATATTGTGGAGCAAAGATTGTCACTGAAGCCTGAATGTCCACCTGTGAAGCAAAAGTTGAGAAGAACTCATCCTGATATGACAGTAAAGATCAAAGAGGAAGTTCAAGAGTAGATTGATGCAGGTTTTCTTGTGACGTCTAATTATCCTCAATGGTTGCCCAATATTGTGCCTATTCCAAAGAAAGACGAAAAAGTCCGAATGTGTGTTGATTACAGAGATTTGAATAAAGCTAGTCCAAAAGATGATTTTCCATTGCCATACATTGATGTGTTGGTAGATAATACGACTAAGTTTGATGTGTTCTCTTTTATGGACGGATTTTCCGATTATAATCAAATAAAGATGGCACCCGAGGACATGGAAAAGACCACATTTATTACACCATGAGCAACATTCTGCTATAGAGTGATGCCCTTTGGATTGAAGGATGCTGGTGCGACATACCAAAGAGCTATGACCATGATTTTCCATGATATGATGCACAACGAAATTGAGGTATATGTTGATGATATGATCGCTAAGTCAAGGACTGAAGAGGATCATGTTGAACATTTGCTGAAGTTGTTTTAGAGGTTAAGGAAGTTTAAGCTTCGTTTGAATCCGAACAAGTGCACGTTTAGTGTGCATTCTGGAAAGTTGTTAGGTTTCATTGTCAGCCAAAAAGGCGTTGAAGTTGATCCTGATAGAGTGAAAGCTATTCGGGAAATGCCTGCTCCAAGAACTGAAAAGCAAGTAAGAGGATTCTTGGGCCGTTTGAATTATATTTTGAGGTTTATCTCTCACATGATTGCCACATGTGCTCCGATCTTCAAGCTGCTTCAAAAAGGCCAAGGTTGTGTCTGGACAGATGATTGTCAGAAGGCGTTTGAAAGTATCAAAGAATATCTGTTTGAATCTCATATCTTGTCTCCTCCGGTAGAAGGTAGACCGTTGATTACGTACTTGACTGTGTTGGAAGATTCCATGGATTGTGTGCTTGGTCAGCAAGATGAATCTGGAAGAAAAGAATATGCAATTTACTACTTGAGTAAGAAATTCACTGATTGTAAGTCTCGGTACTCCATGCTTGAAAAAACTTGTTGTGCCTTAGCTTAGGTTGCAAAGCGTCTTCGCCAGTATATGCTGAATCATGAAACTTGGTTGATCTCTAAAATGGATCCAATCAAGTATATCTTTGAAAAGCCTACTTTGACTAGGAGGATTGCTTGTTGGAAAATTTTATTGTCAGAATATGATATCAAGTACCGAGCTCAAAAAGCTATAAAAGGTAGTATCTTGGCTGACCATTTGGCACATCAACCGATTGATGATTACTAGCCTGTCAAGTTTGATTTTCCGGAGGAGGATGTGATGTTTTTGAAGATGAAAGATTGTGATGAACCTTTGATTGAGGAAGGGCCGGAGCCTGGATCTCGATAGGGTTTAGTTTTCGATGGTGCTGTAAATGTGTGCGGAAGAGGAATTGGGGCAATGATCCTTACTCCCCATGGTTCACATATTCCTTTTGCGCAAGGTTAACTTTTTCTTGTACCAATAATGAAGTTGAGTATGAAGCCTGTATTATGGGTCTTGAGGAAGATATTGATATGAGGATTAAGCATCTTGATGTGTATGGAGATTCTGCCTTGGTAATCAACCAGATCAAGGTAACTGGGTAACTCATCAATCCCACTTGATCCCTTATAGAGATTATGTTAGGAGGATATCAACTTTCTTCACTAAAATTGAGTTTCATTATGTGCCTCGTGATGAAAATCAGATGGCAGATGCTTTAGCAACTATAGCTTCTATAATAAAGGTGCACCAATGGAATGATGTTCCCATGATCAGAGTGATGCAGCTTGAAAGACCAACTCATGTATTTGCAGTTGAAGAGGTCCATGATGACAAACCTTGATATCATGATATTAAATGTTTTCTCCAGAGTCAAAAATACCCACTTGGGGCATCCGATAAAGATAAGAGGACTTTGAGGAGATTGGCAGGAAATTTCTTCCTG
The DNA here is from genome assembly GCA_963966055.1 of Lathyrus aphaca. Taxonomy (NCBI): domain Eukaryota; kingdom Viridiplantae; phylum Streptophyta; class Magnoliopsida; order Fabales; family Fabaceae; genus Lathyrus; species Lathyrus aphaca. The sequence continues at coordinate 326,462,013 of OZ014522.1, forward strand.
AATGGAAATGTTCTTTATAAGAGGAATTTTGACATAGTGTTGCACCCCAAAATTTGCCCTCACCTAGACCAGACATTGTGTACTAAGGTGTCCCAAGAGGTTCACAAGGTTCACAAGGTATCTCAAGAGGTTCACAAGGTATATCAAGAGGTTCACAAGGTTCACAAGGTTCACAAGGAATCTCAAGAGGTTCACAAGGTTCACAATTAGTCAGAAAGTTTGACAATTCCCTCAAACAAAGCATCCTCCTAAGCAATGCATCCTAAACTAGGGTTTTGAGTTTCATCAGGCTAAATGGACTTCCAAGGCTTCAAGTGAGCTTAATAACATCCTATATGTCTTCAAGAATCCCTATGTCAAGTTTCAAGGCTTTCCCAAAAGGTTTGCTCAGTCAAATGATCAGATAGGCTAAAATCAGTCAAAGTAGGCAAAAAGTCAAACTAAGGTCAACTGTGGTCAAACCAAAGTCAAACTTCATGACTTTTTGCCAATATCAATAATATGAAGTGAAACTCATCATTTGATCAATGGTTGATCATGATTCATCAAGGAGATTTCAGATCATCAAGAATCAGGAGTTTCTAAATTAGGGTTTTCATAGGAAAAGTCAACTGAACTTTGACCAGCCATAACTTTCACATGCTTCATCAAGAATTTTCCATCCAAAGCTCATTTTGAAGGAAATTGAATTATCTACAACTTTGTGTCTCACAAGCCAAGCCCAAAAATGCTTCATTTGGAAGGTATGAGCTAAGACATTATAGGTCATTTTAAAAGTCAACAAAAAGTCAACATCTTCAAAAGGGCATAACTTGAAAATGGTGAAAGATATGGACATGAGACCAAAGAGGTTTTTTAGAGGACTCTCTAAGATTTCTAAAATATCCAAGAACACCTCCATAGTCTTAAAATTGAGGGAGATATGCCTTTTCAAAGTTGGGAAATTTTTGGGAGGTATATGAAGCAAATGGGGCCTTAAAACCAAACTTTTCCAAATGGGCTTGTAATGTTGTGACCCAATCCATACAAAGACCTCAAGCACGACCCAATGGCAAGCCATTCTGATTTTTTTTTATTTGATATGTATTTGAATTTTATTCATTTTAATTAAAATTAAATCAAAATAAAATTTAAAAATCAATATTTGGACATGATTCTTCTTCTAGAAAATCTTAAAAATCATTTAAAGTTGATTGAAATCATACAAATTCGTGCTAGCTTGATTTAGAAAGGTTTGATGAGATATTTTTCAATATTTGAAAAGATGAATCTTCATGATCAAGTAATCACTACAAAGCCCAAAAATCCAGCATCTCTTGACCTAATTACCTTCCATACAAATACACAAACATAAGACAAACACAAGGACATGAAATCCTGCCTCCAAGAACACTCTTCAAACTTCAAATTTCAAATGGAAAAGTGAGAATCAGATTCAAGCATCCAAGCCATCTCTAAAGCTTTTGAAGGTTTCAAATCATTCCTGGAGGATCACTCAATGTTTTTGGATCATAAAATCATCCCTTCATGCATTGAAACATGCTAACCGAATCATTTTTGTTCTTCAATATATTGTTTTTCAATTTCACATATCTAGCTAATATAAACTGATTTTGTTGTTTGATTTGTGTTAGTTATGATCTAGAGATGCTTTCTGGACAGTTTGCTTGAAGAACCATGACCTAAACCGAAAGTTGCCATTGTTAGGGTTCTTGGACCAAAATTAGGGCTTCTTGATTTAGCAAATATAAATAAATTATAAATGCATAATTGAACTGGGCTGGTTGTGTGGAGTACAATGGTACTCCCAATTTGTTAAAATTTTACAGGTTTGATGATCTTTGTACAAAGCTAGGAAATCCTACGAAACCAGGTTTGCAAGTAAATTCGCAGGAAGAATCATATGAGATTTCGTAGGAAATTTGAATGGAGAATATGAAGTTTTGGTGCGGAAATTCAACTCTGAGATTTGTTTTATTTTATAATGATTAAGTGATGGTTATTTGTTGAACGCGCCCCATGTGGCTCAGCTGGTTGGAGTGTTTGTGTGTTATTGCAATGGTCCTGGGTTCGAATCTGGCCGCAAGCCATTTTGTTTTGTATTTTATTTGTTTTTGCAGGTTCAATATAAAATAAGCAATGCTCATTACATGCTCACCAGGCGCAACTGGCCTAGTGGTGGTGATGTTGGACCAAGGGTTGGAAAGCCTAGGGTGTGGGTTCGAATCCCAGCTCCAGGTATTTTGCTTTTTCTTCAATTCTTTTTTTGTATTTATTTGTTATATATTATTCAATTCATTTAAATTCTTATAAAAATAATTTCTAAACAATAATTCATAATATTTTCCTAAAAGTTTTATATTTCCTAAAATCATATTTTATTTTCTTAAAATATAAATTATTTGTATAATATGTTTATATATATAATTATTATGTAATTTTGTAAATAGATTAATAATATATTTTAACTAAAACCTTAATTTTTCTTAATTCAAATATTAATCCTATTTTTGTCAAACCTAATTTTTATCTTAACCCTAATATTTAACCTAATTTTTTCTAAACCCTAATTAAATCATTAATCATTTTTTTAATGTAAATAATTTGTTATTTGTTTATTATCATTAAACTTATTTTCTTAATTAATTCTTAAAAAACTTTTCTAAATATTGATTTTTCTTGCTAAATTCTTATTTCTTTTGTTTATTTATTTTTCTAACCCTTCTTATTTTTATTATTACTAATATTTAATTATTGCTTATTTATTATTATTATTATTATATTTATCATTATTATTATTATATTTATCATTATTATTATTTCTCAATTATATTGTAATTGTCCCAAAGCCTTGTAATATTTATAGGTTTATTTTCTCATGTTTATTTTTGTCGTAGATATCTTTATTGTGTGGTTAGTAATTCTAGGGTGTGATAAACTATTTGTAATTAAAATTAACTTAGAAAATTAATTTAAATAAGATAAATATTTGAATATGAACACTCATACACGTAAGTCGATCTAAGATCGCCATCTTGCACTTCCTAGGGTTGCCTCTCAGTTGCCTAATTCAAAAGGTCAAGTAGGGTGTCTTAAGCAAAGTCCCTTCATAAATATCATCAAGTCCCTATAGTTTTAAATATCAAGTCCCTTCGAGGTTGCCTACGATAAATGATCTTGTCCCTTCGAATAAAAGATGATAAGTCCCTACGAATTTCTAAAGACACCCTACAGTGGCCTATATCCAGATGACCCTACGCTTGTCCCTTAAACATCCAAGGTAATGACTTATATTCCTTAATAATAGGGATAATCTTACCATTGAAAGAACATACGAGAACATGGAAGGCTTAATCTAGGGTAGGTTTCTCTTAAGTTGCTTGCTCACTTTTCAAAAAACACTCTTTACACCCCACTTTTCAAACAAATTTTCAAAAAAAACAAGGCTTCGTATACATCCATACAAGGATCATTACAAAGTACTTAGAAAGTTTCTAATCACACACTACACCATTTCAAAACAATTTAAAGTGAGCTAAGTAACTAAGAGCCCATGGATAACCATGGATATAAAGGGTGTTAACACCTTCCCTTTATATAACCTACCCCCCGAACTCAAGTCTTTTAAAATAGGTATTTCCTGTTCTTTTATGTCCTTTCCGTTTGGATAAAATAAAAGTCGGTGGCGACTCTTGCTATCCGCAACATTTATAGAAAGTCAGTTCTCCCACCGTGTTACACATGGTCTTGCTCAGATGCATGGATAGACACGAAGCGGACATGTTAATGAAAGAAAATCATGAATGATCTTTTAGTACTCATGCTAATGGGCATACAATGGCTAAAAAGATGTTGAGAGTAGGTTACTATTGGCTGACAATGGAATATGATTATTGTAAGTATGTGAAAAAGTGCCATAAGTGCCAAGTGTATGCTGAAAAGATTCATGTGCCACCAACTCATCTCAATGTTATTTCTTCCCCGTGGCCTTTCTCTATGTGGGGAATTGACATGACTGGTATGATTGAACCCAAGGCTTTGAATGGACATCGTTTTATTTTTGTGGCAATTGACTACTTCACCAAGTGGGTGGAAGCAGCATCATATGCTAATGTGACCAAGCAAGTTATGGTTTGGTTTATCAAGAATAACATTATCTGCAGATATGGTGTTCCGATTAGAATCATTACTGATAATGGTTCGAACTTGAATAATAAGATGATGAAAGAGCTTTGTGAAGAATTCAATATTCAACACCATAATTCTTTTCCTCATAGACCAAAGATGAATGGGGATGTTGAAGCTGCAAATAAGAACATTAAGAAGATCATTCAGAAGATGGTTGTGACATATAAGGACTGACATGAGATGCTCCCTTTTGCTTTGCATAGGTATCGTACATCTGTCCGCACTTCAACGGGGGCAACCCCTTTCTCACTTGTTTATGGTACAGAAGCAGTGATCCTCGTCGAGGTTGAGATCCCATCAATGAGAGTTTTGATGGATGCCAAGTTGACTGAGGCTGAATGGTGTCAGAGTAGATTTGATCAGTTGAACTTGATTGAGGAAAAGAGAATAACAACTTTGTGTCATGGTCAGTTGTACCAGCAAAGAATGAAGAAAGCTTTTGACAAGAAGGTCAAACCTCGTGTATTTAGAGAAGGAGACCTCGTGCTCAAAAAGATCCATTCTTTCATTACAGATTCTCGGGGCAAGTGGACTCCGAACTATGATGAACCATATGTTGTTAAGAAAGCCTTCTTTGACGGTTCATTATTTCTTGTAACTATGGATGGTGAGGAGATCACTCGTCCTGTGAATGTGGATGCAGTCAAGAAATACTTCGCCTAAAAAATAAAAGAACAGATTGCTAAGTTGAAAACCCGAAAGGGCGGCTTAGGCAAAAATGAGCGTCTCGGTGGATTGAAAACCCGAAAGGGCGGTCCAGGCAAAAATTAGAGACATAAACAGAAATAATTATCCCGGTAGATTGAAAATCCGAAAGGGAAATCTAGGCAAAAGTTAGAGATCATGGAAAGTAACTGCATCGACAGGCTGAATCACTTGTAGTAATCGAGGATTTCAGATTCTATCCCTCAGAATAATTGCCCATCAAAGATTCTTATTCACTCATCCTTGACTGAAGTTTCGGACACAGTAGAGTTCAAAGTTGATAGGGAGAATAATGATCATTGTATTTCAATGTAGCCCTTTTCCATATATTTATCATTTTTCAAACATGTAATGATCCATGGATTCATGCCATTTGCCGACTACCATTCTATCAATGAATTTGAGCTTTTATCCAATTATTTGGAATTCTTTATGTTGTTTCTATTTACAAAATTTCAATTTATTATTGATGGTGATTTTTGAAACAAATTTAATAAATTTAATCTTTGAAGATTATAAAAACATTTTTCTTTTGATATGTGAACAAAGAAAGGATATCAATAGTGATTCAAGGGATAATAAAATCCAGATGTGTGTAACTCGTCTCTCCCAAAGCAGGGTTGGATCTGATTGTGTCTTTACGGAACTCTTGAATAGTCCTGGAATGTTGATATTAGAGATGTTTTGTGCCCCACCAGCATGGGTGGGGATTGTAAATGTTCCTAGTCCTGTTCCCTTCCCCAGAAGAGCTGTCGGAAGGGATATCCTAGAAAATCTCTAGCTGAGTTTTGATCTCTTCCTCAGCAGTTTACCTTTGACTTGAGAAGAATTGGGAATCCTTAATCGAGTTCTTTTTCCTCAGCTTGAATTGGTTGTATCCCTTAGCAGAAGTATTTGTATAACAATCAGTTTAGAGGTTTTCTTTCACCTGTTGGTGGGTATTAATTTAAAATCCCTCGTAACTGTATTTTGCTATGATTAATTTCTGCTATCCCTACATGGGTCAAAAAGTCCAAATTTTTGATGATGATTGATCTCCATAGATCCCCAGTAGGTCTGCGTGTGATGGTTTCCAGCAGATTTCTATTTGATCTTCAACAAATTTTTACACTCTTTCCCCAAGCAGAGCAAGAGTGGCATAAATCCTCCCCCAAGCAGAGCAAGAGCAACATGACTCTTTCCCCGAGTGGAGCAGGAATAGTATGATGATTATTCTTTGTAGGAGTTTGATTAAGAACACTTCTGTCTTCAGTAAGGATCGTGGAAGCTTTCCTCATCCCCGACAGATTGTTACTTTTCCTCAGCAAGGTGGTATTCCTATGCAGAGTTGATGATTGATGTTTGATACTCCAGTAAGCTATGCTTTTTTTGCATCACTGGTAGATCTTTATTTTGTTTCCCCAAACAAAGTTATGAAGATATTTATCCCTACCAGAGTTTAAGAGGGACTTTTCCCTCCATCCCCATAGTGTGGAAGATTTTTGTGTTGTTGAGGTGTCTCCAACATGTTCCCTCTCAGAGTAGCATTTCTGGTGTTATCCTTCACGAATTCTTGAAGATTTCTTTGTGGATTGGATCCCTAGCAGCTTGTTTTCCCCAGTATGAGTTATGACTTGTAACAGGATTTTATTCCTTTATTGGCTTTTGAATGTTCTCCTGCACGATTTTGAATCGAATCTCCAGCATGGTCCCCGGCCTTGTCGCCCTGATTAGCTGAGTATCCAGTTGTTGTGCTGATTATGTCACCCGCTGCTTATTTTTATGTCTGTTTTGTCAACATATTCATACGCATAAGCATAACATCATTTTCTTGCATTCTTGCATTTATCTTTGTCCCCGCTCTTTGGTGTGATCTTTCCCCACAGAGTGTGTGTGTTATCTTCCTCTCAAGTTTAGAGTGTTGACCATTAAGCAGAAAGTGTTGATCCTTTCTATTTCCCTACTGAGTTTGTTTCTCATGGATGATTTTGATTCAGTTTCCTCCCCAGTTTATTATCTGGATGGAATTTCTCCAGTTGAGATATTTCCTCCTCGGGATGAGTCTTGTTTGACCGTTTCTCTCCAATTTGTTCTTGGATTGAATTTTGGTCCCTTTTGATGAGTTAATATTTGCTTTGGAATTAAGCTTGTTTGATAGTGGGAAATAGTTTCCCTAGATTGAGTATGTTACTTTGGAATTAAGCTATCCATTTTTCGATAGTGGGTAACGTTACCAAGCTAATCAAGCTCTTTTGCTTGTACTCCTACCCAGTAAATCCGGTAGTCGAGAGTTCTTCTTTCTACCCAGTAAAAAGGTAATAGAAGTTGTTTCCTTTAACTTGTGTTCCTACCTAGTAAATCCGGTAGTGGAGAAATTTTCTACCAAGTAAAAAGGTAGTGGAGGTTATCCCTCTTTGTTTTGCTCCTATCCAGTAAATCGATTGTTGAGTCCATCATCTTTATATCTTCTACCTAGTAAAACGGTAGTTGGTGTTTCTTTTCCAACTCAGTATTCCTCCATCTTTGGACTCGAAAATTTTGATTGGTTATTATTCCCTGGCAGAGTGTTTACTCTTCCTTGTTGAATCTTTTACCTTGATTATATCTTATTAATTTTCCTCATGTAGAGTTAGCTATCCAGTGATTTATTTTTCTGGTAACTCTTCTGGTGTCTTTCATTTTCCCCAGCGATTTCTTTCTTCTGTGTCCCCAAGCTTTTGCTTTCCTCTGGCGGTCGTATATTCCCCACAGAGATCTTGGGTGTGCATATCATATCATGACCTCTTAGGACAAAAAATTGGGTTTATGTATTTAAGCCTCTCCCATCTTGCAGAGACGAAGATGTCAATCTTCATATCTTTAGATTGAAGAAACTTAAATAGGGGGCAGCTGTTGCACCCTAATTTTTGCCCTAAGTTTTCTTTGCATTTTCATCTGCATCTTGCATACAAACAATATCGCATTGGTTTCTCGGTTCTTCTCGGGTTAGGTTTATGCCTCGCAGGGGATCACTGTTGTCTTTAATTACTTTATTTGTTTATGTTTACTAACCATTAATTAAAATCCAAAAATATTTTGTTTCCTTTTACTAACCTTTTTCAGGAAGAGGAACTGTTGAAAATGCCAAAAATAGCAGTCCTGCAGCTCGAGCAAAATTTCACAGACAAAAGTCGAAGTTGATCTGCAAATAATTCAATTATCTGATCAAGGATTTCCCAAGTTAATTGATTCATTCAAAGGAATTCAAAGGTTCATATGTTTATTTCCATGCCTTCTTCGATGTACAAAAAGAATCGGGCCGCAACAACCAAGCAGCCTCATTTGAATAAAATATTCAAATTTTGGTTTGGTTAACTGGTTAACCATATGCATTAACCGGTTAACCAATGCGAAATTTGAATATTTTATTCAAATTCAGCACCCTTAGATCATTGATTTAATTGGAATATTCTAGATCCATTGGTTTCTGATTTTTCTACATCACTTTGATCATTTTCTACCATAAACCCTCACTAATCACCACTCTTTTCCATTTCCCACCAAAATTGCAATTACCAAGCCTAATTTTAATTACCAAAGCAAGCTCCATTCCACCAAACTCCCATACCTAGAGTCTTTAAACAAAAGCATAATTTCATTGATTCACCAAACTTTTGAGAGGCACAAAACATCTTGCAAAATACTCCCCCAACACCAAAATTCTCCAAAGCTCACTCTCTTTCTTTTGAAGTTATCAAGAATTTACATTGAATTCTTGACTAACTTGGGCTAAACCTTCATCCTTTCTTTCTCTTGTTCATCAATTTCAGTAGATCTAAGTTTGAATTGGTCCAATTTGAAGAAGTGCTTTTGGTAATTCATCTCACTCCATAAACCCATATTCATCATCAACATTCAAGATGTATATCTTTGGTGATTTTGTTTCTAGATCCTTTGGATCTTTATTTGTTGTTTGATTGCAGGGATTCCACTGTATTTTAGTTTTAAAATTCGTGCAAATTCAGATCATGATCATTAAATGTTTGAGAAAAGGTTTCAAAATGGATCATGCTGAATTTTCTGCATTTTTCTACTTCTGGTACAACGTTAACCGGTTAACCATTTATAGTTCAAATTGGTTAACCGGTTAACCATCTTTAAATTTGCACAGATTTTGCCTGCGTTAACCGGTTAACCCATTTGGTTAATCGGTTAATGCAAGTCAGAATGGTGTTTTAAGCTTGTTTCAAGCCCCTTTTTGGTTCCTCTTTCTTCTTCTTCTTCTTCTTCTTCTTCCTCCTCCTCCTTTTTATTTTTACCTTGGGAAGAACTTTTGGGAGTTATTTCTCCTTTACTTCAATGAACTTTGGGTGTAGATTAGAGTAGTTAATGTTCATTAATTCAAAACTACCTTTAAGTGGATTATTTAATTCATTTAAGGTACTTTGCATTAGCGATACATTTTTATGCTTGAATCCACCAAGGCGAGTGATTGAACTTAAGGATGGAAGAATACCATGAGTGCGGCTCAATTTGGTATTCACATTTAGTTTCGTGCGGTATTGCGTCTGGGTGGCGATTTAGATATCGTTTATCTCGTATGCATTAGCACTAACATGATGCACCTTAATTGGTGGTGGCCGGCCTAATTTGTAGGGTAATTACTTCGTAAATTACTCGGCGATTGCTTAACATAGATCTAAATGTGTCCCGACTTCGGAATAATAATCTAATTGGGTACTTGCACTTTCGTGGACCGGATCTCTTGTTGATCGCGTAATTCCAAAGTGGTTAATCATATTGCATTAAGAATCGAGACTTATGAATGCTTGATGCATAGGTGCTTTGGGTCTCCCAATCGCCTTTCAAATTTCATTGAATTTGATTTGGCATGCCTTGATTAATATTTATAGTGTAAGATGCTAAGCGGATCCGGTTGCCTTTTGATTTTGGTTGCTCTTTTTGGTTGTGGTTGATTAAGTTCACCATGCCATTATTATTATGTAATATTATATTATTATTATTATTATTATTAATATTTTAGATTCTTGCACTTTAATTGCTTTTGCTACTAACATTTAAATTCTTTCTCTTTTATTGTTTTTTATTTTATTATGCTTTATTCATTCATATCATGTTTATTATTTGCTCTTATTTTGTTGTTGATTTTCCATTTTGTCCATTTGGACACAAAAACATTAATAAAGGATTAAACTTCTAAAATAACTTGTGACTTTAATTTATGGACTATTGGTTACTATCCTTGACTTTGGAATTAAGATTTGGACTTAGATTCTTAGGACACATTTCCTTTGCCTTGACCTTCATGAAGTTGGAATTTGCCTTTATTTGGCCATTTGCTAGCTTATAAGAATGAAATTATTATGCTCATAATTTGAAGTGTCATCCAGTTTGGTTAGGTCTTTCTTCCCTTATCTCCTTATTTTCTTTTTTTAGGATAGTCCCTTCATCTCCTCCCCTTCTAATTTTCAAAATCTTCTCCCTTTTTCAAAGGATTCCTTTTTTTTTAAAATCATCACCTCTTTAATTAACAAAACTTTGACTTTTGTCAAGTGGCTTTTACTTTTTTTCTTTTCTTTTAAAATCAATAAATCTAATCATGTTGACCCTAATTCAAAAAATAAAAAGAATCAAACTCATTCAAGTTGTTTTGTGCCTTTGTGCACTTTTGTGTATTTTCTTTAAAAGAGTGCCGATTATGAATCATTATTCTTTAATCGGGTGCAAGTCTCTCAATCTCCATGGTTGTAGTAGTTTGATGTAATTGAGTCTCTTGTCATTTGTGGGGGTTTAGTGGCATACTCGTTGATTTTATCCAAGTTGGCGCCCTCCCCATAATGATGTATGAGTCCATGCCTTCATTCTCATGGTAGTTTGTTTGGCCATCCACTTGAAGATGACAAATTCTCTTCACTTAATAAAATTAATTACAACCCGCCCTTTTCACTATTTGTACCATGAACTACGGGGTTTTGATCTCGCATTGCACTTTGTGGGTACGTAGGCATGAAGTGGTAAACCTCTCCAAACACAAAAATATTTTTAAAAACATTAATTCTTTTCTCACGCCCCCACTCTCATTTAACAAACTTTTTTCAAACCAAAAGCAGTTAATTTTTCAAAGGGCTCCCGTGGAGTACCACTGACATTTTGGGTGCGTAAAACCTTCCCATTGTGTAACCTATCCCCTTACCTGTTTCTCTGTTGTGTTTCTTTTGCTTTTTGCTTTTAGATTCATTAGGATTTATTCGCTCTTTTTTCCTTTTCCTCTTGGAATAAAAATAAAAGCGCGGTGGCGACTCTGTTTACTTTGAGTTAAGTTAACTAATAGCTTACACTCATGATTTTACCGCTACACATAGAGACTTTTATGTTGATTTGGCATGGTTGTCGTTGACTGGGATGGACGTAATCCTAGGTATGAATTGGTTAGAGTATAACTATGTTCATATTAATTGCTATTGTAAGTCAGTGAGGTTTTCTACTCCAGAATTTGAAGGAGTTGGGTTATTGTCATTTAGAGAGTTGCATAAGTTGATGAAATAAGAAGCCTAGATATTTTCATTGATGGCGTTATTATTTGTGGAGAGTAAATATAAGATTAAAGAGTTGCAAGTGGTAAATGAATTTCCTGAAGTTTTCCCTGATGAAATTCCTGACGTACTGCCAGAAAGAGAAGTTGAGTTTGCAATTGATCTTATACCTGGTACAAGACCTGTTTCTGTCGCACCGTACATGATGTCCGCCTCTGAGTTGGCTGAATTAAAGAAGCAGTTGGAAGAGTTTCTTAAGAATAAGTTTGTAAGATCAAGTGTATCGCCATGGGGAGCTCCAGTTCTGTTGGTTAAGACGAAGGATTGAAGTATGAGGCTTTGTGTAGATTATAGACAATTGAACAAGGTGACAATTAAGAACAAGTATCCATTACCAAGAATAGATGATTTGATGGATCAGTTGGTAGGTGCTCATATGCATCATTATACATCATTTACATCCATCATTTACGACATGTGCATCATATGCATACCTAAATAAATCAACTTTTCATACTACTAACATTTTAACTTTCAGTAATGCATAAACACTTGCATCGTATCTCCATCATTATGGAATACCATTTCAAAAACAAACAAGCATAGTTGCATAGTTTAGGATCCAGGATCAACCCAAGATTCCAGGCCTTTCCCCAGCAGAAGTCAGGATCCAGGGTCGGTCGAAGATTCCAAAGATTCTCCTAGGTGTTATTCAGTGGACGTCCCCATTGGATATTTCTCTTCCAGTTTATTTATTTTTTTTGTTACTCAGCATCGACCTAGCATCGAGTGTTGGGGTCGCATTATCATCCTTGCGGTGGTAAGCGATTATTTATTTTTTCTGTTACTCAGCATCGACCTAGCATCGAGTGTTGGGGTTGCATTATCATCCTTGCGGTGGTAAGCGATTATTTATTTTTTCTGTTACTCAGCATCGACCTAGCATCGAGTGTTGGGGTCGCATTATCATCCTTGCGGTGATAAGCGATTATTTAATTTTCTGTTACTCAACATCGACCTAGCATCGAGTTCTTGAGGTTGCATTATCATCCTTGTGGTGGTAAGCGATTATTTAATTTTTTGTTACTCAACATCGACCTAGCATCGAATGTTGGGGTCGCATTATCATCCTTGTGGTGATAAGCGATTATTTAATTTTCTGTTACTTAGCATCGACCTAGCATCGAGTGCTTGGGGTCGCATTATCATCCTTGCGGTGGTAAGCGATTATTTAATTTTCTGTTACTCAGCATCGACCTAGCATCGAATGTTGGGGTCGCATTATCATCATTGCGGTGGTAAGCGATTATTTATTTTTTCTGTTACTCAGCATCGAGTGTTGGGGTAGCATTATCATCCTTGCGGTGATAAGCGATTATTCAATTTTCTGTCAACCTGTTTCTGTTTCGTATCGCCTTTATTTTCCAATTTTAATCATCGATTTACTGCACATTTTCTTTTGCGGACAAATTCGGAGTCTGTTAGTATCTAATTGTCTTATACCTTGAAAGTATGAATACAGGCCAATTCATTTTACTCGGTCTAAGCCAATTCAATAGGGGCAACTGTCATACCCCAAATTTGTCCTACCATTTTAAAATTCTCAGTTATTCGATTTTATTTTCACTTTGCAACATAACATGTTTTTCATCATAAATAATGCCTAAAATGTCAGTTAGAATGAAATCTCGGATATACAGACAGACCGGTCAAATTAATTTTTAACTATGTGCAAAACCGATAGACGAAAAGTTTCAAAATCGAGCTTGCAGATGTCAATATTCTATGTTTCACATTGATCAATTTGGCATGCTCATTTTAATTTTTCGGTAACTTTTTCAGTCGTATTTTTTATCAGATGAGCTTTTAACCGATTCATTATTTCAAAATATGATGAAACATTGTGTTTTTCCGAGTCGTATATTTTGTGTTGATCATTTTAGTGCATTCAGTTTACTTTTTCGGACACTTGAGCACTCGACCTTTTATTCATAATCAACCGTTTAGTTTTTTATTTCAAAATTTGTATAATTAAGTAGAATTATTTAAATACTTAGTATAATTTTTTTTATGAGTTTTTTTTAATATAACAAAAAATGGAAATTAGTAGAAGATATTTGTATATTGGATGAATAAACTTGGTCTCCACTCAACACAGCTAGCAAAAAAAATATCTCAAGGTCCCCACTTCATGTAGTACACGCGTCCCAAGTGATTGAGGAGAATGAGCTGTAAGCATGTGATTTGGAAATGGATAAATCGAATATTCTGTTCTTTCTTTTCAACAAAAAAATTCCCACTACATGTACTCACTTTTTTTTTCACTACGACCCCTATGGTACGCTCTCTTTCTCAATTCCACCCACATAAATCTTCTCTCTCTCTCTCACACACAAATTTCATAGAGCACTCATCATCCACTTTATATGGGTGAAGACTCTCTCTATTAATTTGGACCATCAAATCCTCATTCCAGAACAACACACAAAAGAATCTCTCCTCTCACAAACCTTTCTTAAAACTTTCTTCACCAACTTCTTCACCGTCACACTCATCACCATAAAAACACTCTAACAAAGTCACCACCAAACCTTCCTTTACACGACGGTAACACCACAAACATATCATCGGAGGACAGTCGGAAAACAACGTCAACACCATCGAACACAACCTCGGCAGCTCTGATTTGTAACAACAACAAACTCAACTCCGACGACGTTCGAGAGCGGTGATTTGGCTGAGTTCGAAAGATCAACGAAAATAACAAGTTCACCTCATTCTCGGAGCAGCTTGTATTCGAGAATCCAACATCACGCAACGTCACCTCAGTCTTTTATTGTGTTTCTTCGTGTGAAGCTTGCATCGGCATTTCGGTAACGATTTCAATCTCTTTTGAATGTGTCTATATTATGTTGTTGTTTGGACTGTTAGTTCCATATTAATCATACCGTGCATATTTCGGTTATTTCGATTAATTTGTTATTACTTCTTGCTGTCGTTGTTTGTCTTTTGATGCTACTGGATTTAAAACTATGTACATTTTGAGTGGTTGATGTATGCATTTTTAATAACCATGTTTGGTTGTTCTGATATATTGAGGAGGGCATATGATATTGTGTCGATGATGTTATGTTTCACTCAAATAAGATACAATTTGTTTTTATCTTTCATATGTGGTGAAAATGAGAGGAGGATGAACCATGTTTGATGTATGGCAATTATGCGATTTTGGGTTCATCGAATGATATCGTGTTTATATGAGTGACTGCATGTTGTTATGAGTTCTACTCAACAGACAGGTTTTATTTGAGATTAATAATTATCAAGTTCAACGTAATATTGATTTTCATCTTACTTCAGTTATTTGATTGTTGATTATTTTTGTTAAATAAAAATAGAAAATGAACCAGCTTATTCTACTGATTCCATAACCGCATTGACGATGAGTTATTGTTGTTGTTGTATCTCATGATAGTGTTGAGTTTGAAAGCATGGCAGTCACTCCATATTCTCGTTTTGTATAGCTTATTTTCTTTAATAACTCCACTTGTTACATGAAGACGACGAACAATGCTTTATGAAGCATGTTTGGTTGAGTGAAAGCTCAACCTTATTTTTTTTTACCTGCTTTGACTCAACTTTGTTTGTGTTAAGATATTTAGGATAAAAAGGTTAGTTAGAATTTGTTTCAATAAAAGTGTCATGCTGATGATATTAGTATTATAATATGGTTATGCATACATCATGTGTAATTTGGGTTGTTGATGTCCTAATCTTTGTTGCATTGCGTTGTTTTTTTTCTATGATGAGAATACTATATTGATAAAAGAAAAGAGGAAAATAATGTGTGTCTTGTTTTTTTGTTTGTTTTAATTTGTTTGTCTTTATTAGAGTTAAAAAAGATTAAGCAAGTTTTTTTTGTTAGTTTCGTTTATTTTATGATTAGTGTATGTTAAGGATGGTTAAGGTTATTATTTGGGCTTGGTTTCACATCTAATTTATTTTAGGCCCATTGTTTCTATACATCTATATTATTTTTTTTTGTACATCCTTATTTGCTCATTTTGATTAATCTTAATTTGTAGATAATTATTTAGTTAGATTCTATTTGATTAACTGATTATGATGATAGTTGATTAATTTCTTAATTATTAAGTGATTATTCATCAAGCCTTGCATTACAATTTCAGAGCATAAATTGATTGTGCTTTCGAGAACCATAAGGATGCATAAAGTGACGCTCGACTCCTCATAGAACGGTTCTAAGCTTTGAACCGGCTCTAAGGCAGTTAACGAACCACACTTCGACGCGTCCGAAAAGGTCCAACGCCTCCGAACAGTTGCATTCGAATAAAAAGGCCGAGCGCCTCAGAATAGTTCGAAAACACTGCACACACGCTTCCTCTTGGGAAAACTACAATGATACCCTTTATTTCTCGCAATCCCCTGTAATTTATTTTATACCCTTCTCCCATTACTTTGTACGTATTTTATTTTCTGTATTTTATCGATTATTATTTCATTCGCGAACCCTTGGTTAAACTCCAAGCAGTTGCACTTGCACACTTGCACTTTATTTTTCAGGTATCGTTTCGTTTATTAGGATCCACCTAACCTTGCGAGTCGAGCGCATTGTGCCTCTCTAACAAACCACAAAATAAAACTCCATTTGCATTCACCCATAAACCTAAAAAAAACAAAATGTTTCGATTAGATCCAAACCCTTGATCCAACGTCAAGCGGTCGTAGATTAATAAAACACATTAATAAAACGAGAAGAAATTGTACGCCACGAGCCTTAAGCGGTAGAAAGGAGGATAACGAGCTCTAGTTACTCGCTCCGATTATTTCGACGCAAGACGATCATCTTGTTGGACGGAATAAACTATCCATAGTCTTTAGTGCAATTCGACTCCTAAACCCTTTCATCGAAGAAAGGTAATAAAAGAAACAACCAATCACTTGTAGTAGGCCGAACTACGAAGCTCTGACTTTCTCATTGCACAAGGAAATACGTAGGCACGAGGATCTCAATCCTTGTCGAGCACCTAGGATCAATCTAACTTATAATCAAACTCATTTCCCTCTAGCAAGTATTTCATTAAGCAAAGAAATCCTTTCGCGCGTGACAACTTAGATGGTTCCCATCGAGTACGATGGATGTAGGGGGTGCTAATACCTTCCCCCTGCATAACCGACTTCCGAACCCAGACAATGGTTCCATTGATCTTTGTCCTTATCTCTCTCTTCCTGGGTTGTATCTATATCTTCCCTTTCCCTCTTCGGGAATAAATAGAATTAGGTGGCGACTCTTCAGTCTGTCCAGCGCGCGGCGCCGTCTTTTCGGATAGCGTGAGGTCGTATTTTTCGGGGTGTGACAGGATCCTTCTAAGATAGATGTTGTGTTGCAATGGGAAACTCCAAAGTCAGCTACTGAGATTATAAGTTTCTTGGGATTAGCAGGATATTACCGAAGGTTCATTGAAGGATTTTCTAAGTTGGCACTTCCGTTGACTCGGATGACTTGTAAGAGTAAAGCTTTTGTGTGGGATGTCCAATACGAAGAAAGTTTTTTAGAGTTGAATATGAGATTAACGTCGGCTCTAGTTTTGACTTTACTGAATTCAGGAGAACTGTTTATTGTATATTGCGATGCTCCGTTGATTGGTTTAGGAGGTGTTCTTATGAAAATTGGTAAAGTAATTGCATATGCGTCAAGACAATTGAGGGTTCATGAAAAGAACTATTCTACGCATGATTTGGAGCTTGTTGCAAATGTTTTTGTATTGAATATCTGGAGGCATTATCTTTATGGTTCTAAATTTTAAGTTTTTAGAAACCATAAGAGTTTAAAGTATCTGTTTGATCAGAAGGAGTTGAATATGAGACATCGAAGGTGGTTGAAATAGTTGAAAGACTATGATTTTGGTTTGAATTATCACCCGGGTAAAGCTAATGTCGTGGCCGATGCTTTAAGTCGGAAAATGTTGCATATGTTGGCAATGATGGTTAAAGAGTTAGAGTTGATTGAGCAATTCTAAGATATGAGTTTGGTTTGCAAAGTGACACCGCAGTGTGTTATGTTGGGTATCTTAAAGATTAATAATGATTTTTTGGGTAATATTAGAGAAGCTCAGGAATTGGATGTGAAACTAGTGGATATCATAGTTGATTGTAGTGAATCGAAGAATAATGGTTTTCAGTTGGATGCACATGGAGTATTGAGACTTCATGATCATATTTGTATTCCTGGTGATGTGGAGATGAAAAGGATGATTATTGAGGAGAGTCATAGAAGTAATTTGAGTATTCATCCAAGAGAGACTAAGATGTATCAAGATTTGAAGAAGTTGTTTTGGTGGTTTGAGGTGAAGAATGATGTAGCACGTTTTGTGTATGCTTGTTTGACTTGTCAAAAGTCGATAGTTGAACATCAAAAGCCTGCTACTTTGTTGCAACCGTTGGAAATTCCAGAATGGAAATGGGATATCATTTCCCATAATCACACCATTGGAGTCCAAACAAACTGAAGATTAAGGTCTCGAAAATTTTCCAACAGTGCATATTCCAACACCATCAACTCGATACTATGAATCACATTCCTACTTAAAGCATCCGCCACTTTATTCGCTTTTCCCAGATGGTACTTCAATTAAAGGTCATAATCCTTCAAATACTCCATCCATCTTCTTTATATCATATTTAATTCCTTCTGATCAAAGAGGTACTTCAAACTCTTATGATCACTGAACATCTCGAAACGCACACCATACAGATAATGCTACCACACTTTCAAAGTAAACACCACAGCTTCCAATTCTAAATCATGAGTTGGATAATTCTTCTCATGGACTCTCAACTTTCTAGAAACAAAAGCTACAACTTGGCCTTCTTGCATAAGAACACCTCCTAATCCCATCTTAGAAGCATCGCAAAACACTTTGTAAGATTTGTTAGGATCAGGAATGATCAAAACTAGAGCATTTGTCAATTTCTCCTTCAACCACACGAAACTTTGCTCATAACTAGAACCCCATTCATAAGCGAAGTCCTTTCTAGTAAGCTTAGTTAATGGTAACGCAATCTGAGAAAAACCGTTAATGAACCTTCTGTAGTAACCTGCCAAACCTAAGAAGCTTCTCACTTCCGAAACACTCTTTGGCCTCTCCCAATTAATCACGGATTCAATATTTGACGGATACAATGCTACACCTCTCTAAGATATCACATGTCCAAGAAACTTGACTTCTGACATCTAAAACTCACACTTGCTGAACTTGGAAAAAAGTTGCTTCTCTTGTAATACCGATAGAACAATCCTCAAATGTTCTCCGTGCTCTTGTGGAGTACGAGAATAAATAAGAATGTCATCGATAAAGATCACCACAAACTAATCCAAATAATATTGAAATATTCGATTCATGTAATCCATAAAAACAGCTAGAGCATTCGTCATACCGAAAGACATCACTAGGAATTCATAATGACCGTAACAGGTTCTGAACGCAGTCTTCGGAATATCAAAAACTCTTCACACGAATCTGATGATAGCCCGACCTTAAGTCAATCTTCACACTCTTCACACGAATCTGATGATAGCCCGACCTTAAGTCAATCTTCGAGAACACATAGACTCCTTTCAACTGATCTAAAAGGCCGTCTATCATTGGCAAAGGATTTTATTCTTGATTGTAACCTTGTTCAACTAACGATAATCAATGCACAACCGCATACCACTGTCCTTCTTCTTTACTAACAAAACAAGAGCTCCCCACGGTGAAATACTTGGTCTAAAAAAATGCTTTGCCAGTAAATCCTCTAATTGATCCTTCAATTCTCTCAAATCGAGTGGTGCCATCCGATAAGGGGAAACAAATATAGGAGTTGTTCCCGGTACCATGTCAACTGAGAATTCAACTTGCCTCACCGGAGGTAAGGAATTAACATCCTCGGGAAAGACATCAGGAAATTCACAGACTATCAGAATATTTAAAACTTGCTGATCATTACTCTCCTCTTTAGTAAGTACAAGCAAAACAGATTTCTCTTGTTCAAACAAAAAATTTACCATTCCAACCGTACCTTCTAAGATCGTTGTCAACACATCTTTCTGAGGCGCTTCAATAGACGGAATAAGGATTAACTTCTCTTCACACCCAATAAACACTGAATTTGAAGACAACTAATCCATTCCTAGGATAACATCAACTTTCTTAAGGGGCGGACAAATAAGATCAATCTGAAAAAATTTACCATCCACGGAAAAGGTATAATTCTCACACCTAAGGGGTGTCTCAACAGTTTCATCCATAGCGGTAGTAACCACCATCGGAGGAGACAATGGAAAAACTCGCAACTCAAGTCGTTTCACACAACTGGTAGACATAAAAGAGTGTATCTCTCCATAATCAAATAAAACAAGACAAGGATGATCATTAACAAGACAAGTACCCACAATGAGAGAGTTGTCGCCTTTGGTCTTTCTAGCATCCATAGTATAAACCCTCTCTTGAACTTGATTTCTCGGCTTGGTACAATCTCTTGACAAATGGCCCACTTCATTATAATTGTAGCACCTCGATCCTCCATCCCTTTGACACCTACCAAAATGATGTTTGTTATACAACCTATACGTGAGTGGAATGTTAGGTCCGACACTCTGAACTTGCTTCCCATTGAAGGGTTGATGCCTTGGCCTAAATGGTTGATTAGTCCTTCCACGGTCACTTTGAACAACGATTCCATCACCTGCTTCAGCTTGCACTTTCATCAAACTATGTTCAGCTACATAACATTGCCTTAACAACTCAGAATAGTTAGTGAACTCCCTTTGAGAGACACTATGAGAGATTTCGGCCCTCAAACCAAACAAGAACTGATCAATCTTCCATCTTTTATCTGGAGCATACATGGCTTTCCTAGAGTAAGCCGCCATGTCTTCGAACTTCTCGACATAACTGGCCACAGTCATGCTCCCTTGTCTAAGCTGCTGAAATTCAAATTCCTTTTGGTTCCTTAAGGAACTTGGAAAGTACTTCTCCATGAAATTTGTCTTGAACCGATCCCAAACTTTCAGAATTCCTTGCACGATCATAAGATTAGAAGCACTCTCTCACCATCTTGCAGCAGGACCTTTTAACAAATGTGACACAAACGTCACCTTGTCTTCTTCACCACAAGTCATAATTCAGAAAATTCTCTCCATTCCGATTACCCATTCATGTGCCTTTACTAGATCCAATCCACCATGAAACTCCTGAGGATTCATGCAGAAGAAATCCCGGAAGGTTCCACCTCTAGCTTCAGGAGTAACTACATGAGGATGAAGACCCCCATTCATCTGGTGCATCATCTCCTGCATGAATTGATGTTGCATCTGTTGCATGAATTGGAACATAAGAGCATTACCTTCATCACCTGACTGATCATTAACAGGAGGAGTGACATTGGGTCTACCACGAGTTCCACGCCTACCAGCCATATTTCTAAATGTCATCAAAACATGATTAAGTTGATCAAGCTCAATACCATAAACATAACATTTAGTTCTACAACGATATTACGTGTATGAATGGAAAGAAACACTTATAATATTCCAAGGCTAGGTCGAGGATACGACCTGCTTTGATACCAATTGTAATACCCATATATAAAAGACATACATCAAATCATATTTTTCATATATAAATTTAAGTATGATATTGAAATACAACAAGTTCTTAGTAACACATTGCATAAATATAGCCACTACAACATAAGGTACTAATAGAAAAGGCTATAAATAATATAAGATGTTCACAAAATAAAAAGTCTAAGAACTAGATCCGAAGATCTCAAAAGTCCACAGCGAAAGAAACCATTAAACAAGAAAAGATAATCTAGTCGCCTTATCTTTACCCTTTGTGGAACCTGAAGTATCTGAAATAACAACATCAACATGGGGTGAGATAAAACATCTCAGTGAGTTCCCTATCTTAGATTTCTCTCGGCTCTAAAGGTTCGAAACTAGACACTACTCAATTCGGGGGAAACCTAGACTTTGAGTTCACATAAAACTAGAGACATCAAAGTAACCAAAACGAAGCACATATAAGGTGCTTTAAGGCATATTTCCCCTCCCAACCACACTCCCCGGTGACAAGCAAGTACGGGTCACTCGATCCTTAATGTATAGATAACTTTCCCCGCCCAACCACACTCCCAGGTGGCAAGCAAGCAGGGGTCACTCATTATCTATCAAAGGTACTTTCCCCGCCCAGTCATACTCCCCGATTACAAGCAAGCACATGTCACGGTACCTTACAACTAAGTAACTTTCCCCGCCCAGTCATACTCCCAGACGACAAGCAAGCACGGGTCACGGTTACTCTTCCTAATGGATACTTTCCCCGCCCAATCATACTCCCAGATGACAAGCAACCATGAGTCATGGTCATCCATTAAGAGATTCGAATCCACAGATTAATTATATCTCCCCGTCCGTCCCACCTCGTGAAACTTCGACACAAGCCATATATAATTAAATTAGGATATATCGCAAGGAAGTAAACTTCCAACTTCTCATAACTACCTATCCCGAAGACACCCTCCGAGTATCGACGCCTAAGTATTGTCAAGTCTCTAAAACAATTTAGTAACAACCTAGGGTAACCTAGCCACCTCACAAGTTTTTCCTTTTTATTACCTTTAGCTCACAATTCCCTAACTTAACATTTTAAAGGTATTTTAAAAAATTAGGGCAAAAGTCGGGTAAAATAATATTTGTCGGCACCATGTGATAATACATAATTTTAGCTTTCAAACGGTATAAAGAACACTTAAATCGGATAACCGAGTAAAAAAGTTATGGATTTTCAAAGTTTGGAAATAAAACATTTCCCCAAAAGCTACATCGTTAGCCAGTTAACGCCTGAGGTTAACCGGTTAACCAACTCAAACCAGCAAACCCAGAAGCAGAACACAGTGGCCAAAAGTGTTAACTGATTAATGCCTCCGGTTAACCGGTTAACCGATACCAGAATGCAGGAAAACACGTTTTTAATAACTCAGAACTTACCAAATCAATTCCAAACATCACTAAACATCTGAAACAAGCCATAACTATATTCATATACCTAATAACAACATGCTTAAGCATTTTTATCGATTTCGAACCGATTAATCTAACAATTCTAAGATTTTTCCATAAAAACCCTAAAAGTTCACAACTTCTAAAACTCAACCAAAACACTTAAAACAAAAGTTCTAACTATGAACCCACCTCTAGCAAGAAGATTGGAGAAGATTGAATGATAAATGGATGGTGGGAGCAACAAGATCAAGAGCTATTTTCTTCTTCTTCAAGACTTTCTCTTCTTCTTCTTTCTATACTTCTATTTTTATAAAAACAAAGAAAGAAGACTTTATGTCTTAAAGGAAACACAACTTTTCCTACCAACGGGTCCAAATAGAGAGTATCCAAAAATGTCTCTTAATCCGATATTTTATAAAACCTTTGAGTCATCTAATATTAGTTAATAAAATAAAATCCCACTGATTACTCTAATTATTTTCCGTTAAAATCTCTAAGAGTAATCTGGAACATTATTAATACCAAACAATATTATTCAGAGCATTAAATAAATTACGGGGTATTACACTTACTCACCAGTTGCTAAGCTCACAAGTGTTAGAACTGTCATTGCTTTGGCCTCTTATAACAATTGGTATTTGCATCAACTGAATGTAAACAATGCCTTTTCACATGGAAATATTCAGGAAGATGTATATATGGTGATACCACCTGGTGTGACTACAACAAAGCCTAACCAAGTATGCAAGCTTTTCAAGTCCCTTTATAGTCTTAAACAGGCTAGTAGGAGATGGTATGAAAGGCTTACTACATTTTTGGTTACACATCACTACAAGCAGGCATATTCTGATCATTATTTATTTGTCAAAACATCTTCATCTAACATTACTATTTTGATAGTGTATGTTGATGATGTCATTTTAGCAGGCAATGACATGACTGAGTTCCATTCAATTAAGTTGGCACTTGATCACACATTCAAGATCAAAGATTTAGGAACATTGAAGTACTCTCTTGGCATTGAAGTAGCTCAATCCAAAGTTGGCATATTCCTAAATCAAAGAAAATATTGTCTTGACTTATTAGAAGATTCAAGTTTTATTACATCTAAACCTATTCCAATACCTTCAGATCCTGCTATCAAACTACATCAAGACTCAAGTGTGCCTTACCATGACATCCCTTATTACATAAGGCTTATAGGACGGTTGTTGTATCTCAATGCAACAAGACCTGATCTCACTTTTTGCACACAACAACTCAGTCAATTTCTTGCTGCTCCTACTGTCACACACTTTAATGCAACATGTAGAATTTTTAAATATTTCAAGACATGTCCAGCTCGAGGAATCTTCTTCCCAAGAGACTCAAGTTTGCAATTAATTGGATATTTTGATGCAGACTGGGTAGGTTGCATAGATACCAAACGATCTGTCTTTGGTCAATGCTTCTTTCTTGGTAGATCCCTCATATCTTGGAGAACAAAGAAGCAACTCACAATGTCTAGATCCTCTTCAGAAGCTGAGTACAGAGCACTTGTAACAATCACATGTGAACTTCAATGGCTTCTCTACTGGATGAAAGACATTCACATCACATGTTCCAAAACACTTGTGATTTATTGTGACAATA
This sequence comes from Lathyrus aphaca, assembly GCA_963966055.1. NCBI lineage: Eukaryota > Viridiplantae > Streptophyta > Magnoliopsida > Fabales > Fabaceae > Lathyrus > Lathyrus aphaca. The sequence continues at coordinate 326,486,121 of OZ014522.1, forward strand.
ACGATGCTATCCACATTGCATTCAACCCAATTTTTCATGAGAGAACAAAGCATCTTGAGATAGACTGCCACATAGTTCGAGAAAAACAAAAGCAAGGTATCCTTAAGCTACTACCTGTCAAATCTAAGGAGCAACTTGTTGACTTGTTCACCAAGTTATTGCATACTCAACCATTCCATGAGTTATTGTTCAAGTTGAAGATGTTAGACATTTACCGATCTTCAACTTGTGGGGGGATCTTGAAATATGTGAACAAAGATAGAGATGAAGAAAAATCAGTCAATAACTGAATTCATTTCACATTGTTATTCAGTTACTTGTACCCTAAGGAATTATCATGTGTAGCTTGATGTATAGACTTATGGTGCACCATCTTATAATGTCTATATAAACACATTGTAATACCTTATTTGAGTAATGAGAATCACTTTTATAATTCATAATGAGTCCGTGTTGATATGTTTTAATAATTATTGATTTGGATTTAGAATTTTTATGAATTAAAAAAATTATTTTTCTCATTATTATTGATTTAGATTTAGAAGTTTTATGATTTGATAGTGACATGTCTGAGGATATTTTAGTGTTGCAGGGAATGGGAGTGATGATAATTTTTTTTAGCAAAAGTAGACATAGATGAACAATGAGATGCAACTACCTCAAGAATGGATTTATTGAATGAATAGATGGGACCAATATGTTAAAAACCGAAGGTGGATACGGTTCACATTTTGTTTGTATTCAGTTATATTTTCTATCCGATAACTCATTAAAATTGAATATTTATTAATTATTTGTTTTTGTTTTTGGTATTGGAAAAGTTGCTTGGATCTCACTTCTATTTATTTCTCCCTACATATATCTTACGTAAAACGCACTTCATAAAGTTTATGAGTACAAGGGTCTTTAAAAAAAATAGTAAAGACCCATTTTAGTCCCTCACACAAATTGGAGACTCCAAATTAATCCTAAAGAAAATAAAAATCCATATTAAATCCATAACAAAATTAACCGAGTCATATTAGTCCCTCTATTAATATTTTTTTCAAACGGATTTTTTTTTCTAATTTTGAACCGTGACTGGACTATCCCATGTGTATTATTTTTCCTTATGTAGACTTATTATTTTTATTTCCAATTATTTTTAAATTTAATTTTAATTAGTCATAAAAATCTGGAAAAAAATAATACACATGGAACAGTCCAATCACGATTCAAAATTAAAAAAAATAATCTGTTTTGAAAAAAAAATATTAGTAAACGAACTAACATGATTCGGTTAAATTTTATAATAAACTTAATAGAGACTTTTTTTTATTAGGGATTAATTCAGACTCTCTAATTTTTGTGAGGGACTAAAATGGGTCTTCACTCTAAAAAAAATTGATACATGATAATTTCAAATATTGGTATTGATATAAAATTATGAAAAATAAATATGAATTAAATTTTAATTATTGACAATGATGAGAAATTATGAAATAAAATAAATTTTAAAAGTTTATAACTGTATATAAATAATTATTTGAGATATTAAAGGGGAATGAAAAATAATTAAAAAGGGACTAAATGGTCATTAAAATGAAGAATTTGATCAAATATAAAGAGTATAAATGAATATTTATTATTGTTTATTTTGAAATGTATTATAATATTGAATATAAACAATTTTTAGTATATAAAAATATTATTTTATAATATCTTCTTTCATTAAATATAAATAACAAAACGAATATCCATTAATTTTGAATATGGATTTCTAAACACAAATAAAAAATAATTATATTTTAAGTGATAATTAAGTTATATTTATGAATATAATTAATAAAATAAATCAATTTTAATACATATTAATAAAAAAGAATAAATAATTATAATACAAATTAATGTATAATTAAACCAAACATAATCTAATATTAGTAACTTTTTAGTTACTAATATTCATAAGAGAAAAATATACCATTAGATTATGTGTTTACGTTTTTGTTTCTTAATAGAGAAAGATGAGATTTAAATGCTTTAAATTAGATACATATAACCAAGCTGAGATATAAAATAAATCAATTGAGGCCATATCTTACCTACTATAAAAAATGTGGAAAAATATAAATAATAATTGCATTAAAGACTTTAATTATATATAATCTAAAAAATATATATACTTAAACGTAATACAGAAAAAATGTATTCTTTTTTAATTACTTATGTTATTAATAAAGAAATAAATGAAACAAATATTTATAAGTAAATAGATACTAGACAAATAAAAAGTAATGTATGAATTAAATAACATTAAAATTATATGGAAAGATTTGGATTATGTGGAAGAAGCACAAGATTGAAGTGAAGCTGATTGACTGCACATACCAATATATACACTGTGTAACGTATAATTTACAAGGTATTTTCACAAGTTATATCACAATAATTTATGCTCATAACCAGATTCAGAAGAAACAAATTTTGTGGCAGGACATTCAGAGCAAAACAAGTAGCATAAATGAGCCTTGGATCATTCTTGACTACTGAGGGGGTAAAGAAAATCTAGACAACTAGAGAGCTCCTTGATCAAGCAGAAAACATATTAAATCAAAACTTGCTTAATCCTGATTATATGGAGTAGGTCAAGATCCTAACTGAGGAGTTTAACAAGGATACATAGCTTGAAGAACAAGTCCTTATCCAAAAGTCTAATGTCTCATGGTTACAAGCTGGTGATGGAAATAATGCATATTTCTATGCTATAATCAGAGGGAAAAGAAAACAAATTGGGATGTATAAATCAGAGGACAGAAATAGAAACCTGCTTAGCGAGCAAAAAGACATGGAAGATGAAATCCTTGGGTTTTATACTGAGCTGGTGGGAACAAAGGCTCAAAGGAGACTGAGTATAGATATTGAAGCTCTTAGAGAGGGCCCTCAACTGAAGGACAATCATAGAAGATTTATGGAGCAACCAGTTTCTGATAAAGAAATATGGGAAGCTCTGCAGGACATTGGTGACACTAAAGGCTTTGGCTCCGATGGTTACACTGCTAAAATTTTCATTGGAACTATACTAAGCGTTTGAAGGCTAAAAGAGGGCTAAGGCATGGAGATCCAATATCCCATTTACTCTTTGTGTTGGTTATGCAATATTTACACAAAAGTTTAAAGAAGCTTCAACAGATGCCAGATTACAATTTCCACCCCAGATGTGACAAAGTAAAGATAAAAAATATTTATTTTGTAGATGCCTTAATCCTTTTTTGCTATAGGGGATCCAATCTTTGTCCAACTGATGATACATGAGTTCCACAAATTTTTTGAAGCCAATGGTCTGAAATGTAACCCTAAAAAGTGCAGGGTGTATTTTGGAGGAGTCACTAATGAGAACAAGAGAGAAATCCTGGAGAAAACTAGTTTCAATGCTGATACATTGCCTTTTAATTATCTTGGAGTGCCACTTGACAAGATGCTGGAGAAGATTCATCACTGGTCAGCTAGGCTTTTAAGTTATGCTGGAAGGCACCAATTGATCCACAGTGTTTTGTTTGCGATTGCTAATTAGTGGTTGCAGGTTTTTCCACTTCCTAAGAAGGTTCTTCATCACATGGAACAAATTTGCAGGGTTTTCCTTTGGACTAGTGAAGAAGAGAAGTCAAAGAAAGCTCTGGTTGCATGGGATACAGTCTGCCACCCTAGAAAAGCAGGTGGTCTGAGCATAACTTCCTTAATTGAATGGAACCAGGCTACAATGGGAAATTTGTTGTGGAATATTCAACAAAAAGCAGATAAGTTGTGGGTTAAGTGGATTAATATCTACTACATGAAGATTCAGGACATCATGACTGCCCTCATCCCTACTCAAGCCTCTTGGCTATTGAAGAGTGTTATGATTATTGGAGGACAACAGTGCAGAATAGTAAGTATAGATCTGGCATGATGTATAAGGATATTAGAAGTGAAAAAGAATTATGTTGTGGAGAAATATGCTGATTGCAAATTCTGCTAGACCAAGAGTAAAGTTTATACTTTGGTTGGCTTTAATGGAGAGATTAAATACCAAAGATAGGCTGCTTAATTTTGGATTAAACACAGATGTAAAATGTGTGTTTTGTGATATGCAGGAGACTTTAAACCATCTGTTATTTGAGTGTCATAGTGTCAAAACAAGCTTGGAAGAAATCCTAAAGTGGATGGGCTTCAACAGAATAACTGAACCATGGGCAAATGAAATTTAGTGGATCATGAAGGAGATGAAGAAAAAAGGTTGGAGAAAGAAAGTGCTCAAATTGGCCTTCACTGAAATTGTGTACAAGGTTTGGAAATCAAGAAATAGGAAAATTTTCAAACAAGAAGACCTTAGTGGAAGTATTATAGAAAATGTGAAAGACATAGTGATTATTAGAAGTGCCACTCATAGTATTCTTAGGAATCATGTTCATAGGGATTGTGTAACCTTTGTGTAGGCTTTGTTAGTTTTGCTTGATTTGTCCATGCTGGATCGGATTGAGTGTAATCGTTTTTGGTGAAATATAATATATAATTTAAAAAAAAAAAAATTATATGTTAATATAAACCATTCAAAATTATTTTATGATCACCAAAACAAAGAAAATTAAAGAAAATAATTTTAAAAAAAAAGTAAATGTATTTTAAATAATTTATAAATTCAAACACGAGCAAAATATATTTATTTTTGTTACTAATATTTATTTAGAGAATTAAAATAATATTTTCAAATATTATGTTATTATTTGTTATTTATAAAACTAAATCATTGTATAATATTTTTTATAAATAATGTCAAAATAAATTTAATAAAAATAAATTTTTCTTTTAAAAATAATAAAAATATGTTTTTTATTTATTTTTATGCATGTGTATCATACTTAAATTCATTCTAACTTACAGAGTATTATATATTTTTTTGGTACAATTAAATAAAATAAAAATAATTATATTCAAAATAATATACAAATTCAAACACTAGGATATCCATACCTAAATTATTCTAATTATATTTTAATATTTATTGATTTTTGTTAATTCTATTTGTTTCTAAAATCTATTTTTGCCGTATTTTATTAATACCCCTTCATAACCTTTTTACCTTTGGTCTTCCAATTTAGAAAATTCTGATTTTTTCTCTCTTAATTTTAAAATCAAATCCACTTTTAGGGACATATATTTGCTCCCAATATTTTATAATATCATTACACCTTTTGAAAAAAAATTATTTCCAATTATATTTCTGATTTTAAATTTTTTGTAAATGTTTTTTCCTTATTAGATTTTCTGAAAATCCTTTTTTATATTAATTTTTTTTTTAATTGCCTCAACGTTGTCGAAGTCCCAATGACAGACATAATCAATTAGTTCATGAAATAATTTCCTGATGACGTATTTCAAAATTTACTCTTAATTCAATATTTTCTTTTTTTTTCATAATATTTTTAATAAAAAATGATAACACTTTTTTTATATATATTTTCATTTCTATCAATTTTTTTTTTAAAAAAAATTCCTATGATAATTCAGATTTTAATTTTTTTTTATAAATATTTTTCCCTATTAGATTTTTTGCAAATCCTTTTTTATATTTAAAGTTTTTTCAATTGTCTCAATGTTGTCGAAGTCCCAATGATAGACGTAGTCAATTAGTTCACAAAATAGTTTTTTCAAGAATACCGGATATTGATGTATTATTTCATAAGATTGTTAGTATATGAGTGGTCTAAATTTTCTTTAAATTTTTATAATTAATTGGCCTACATTTATTTTTCCTTGATCATTTCATCTTTCTTTCTTTTCTTGGATTTGAGATTTCCTTTATCTTTCTCTAATAATATTTTAGTTTATAAAAAACATTACATATCTACAAGAACATAAATCTATCTCTAATATTTAGTTTTTTTAGCGGAATGATTATCCTACATCTAAACCTAAATTCGGTAAGTAGTTATTTGATAAACATGTGATATATTCATTAAACTGTTCAGGGTTAGCAATTCGTTATTGTTCAACATAGTTCAATTTGCTGACAATACTATGCTGATAGGGGAAGCAGATAGAGTGAATTTATGGTGTATCAAAGTTGTCTTGCGTGGTTTTAAGTTAGCTTTCGGGCTTAAAATCAACTTCAGTAAAAGCAGAATTTGTGGCATCAATGTGGGATCAAATTTTATGGAATCTGCCTCTGTTTTCCTTAATTGTCGGATCAACCTCTTTCCTATCAAATTCCTGGGCATTTTAGTGGGAGATAGCCCCAGAAAAGTCAGCTTTTGGAAGGAAGTGGTAGATTCTTATAAAAGAAGGCTTTCGTCGTGGAGTACCTAGAAATTATCTATTGGTGGTCGGGTGGTTTTGATTAATCCCATCCTTAACGCCTTACCTATTTATTCTTTATCTTTCTACAAGGCCCCTAAGAGTGTGATCAATATTATCAAGAGCCTGCAGAGTAATTCCCTTTTGGGGGCGGTTCGGATAAGAGAATTGTGCATTAGGCCGATTGGAAGACGATGTGCTTAACTAAAGAGAATGGTGGGCTGGGAGTTAAAGACATTGCTACGTTTAATAATGCTCTTTTATTGAAATGGAAATAGAGATGCATGGTTGACAAGAACGCTTTATGGTATCAATTATTGGAACATAGATACGCAAAAGTGAACCTTTGTTTTGAAACTCTGAGTTTTGTTAGGGGTAGTGGTTGTAAATGGCAATCAATTTGGTGGAGAGATCTCAAGTCGGTTTCGATTGTTAAAGCAACAGGTTCATATTTCTATGTAGATCATATTCTTTGTTCTCTTGGCGACGGAAGTGAAACGTCTTTTTGGCACAGTAGATGGGCATTGGATACTCCTCTCAAAGAGTTTTTTCCTAACTAATTTCTTTATGCAGGTAATCCTAATTGTGCAGCCAGTAATATGGGGGTTTGGGCTAGCAATTTGTGGAAGTGGAAGCTGGGTTTGTTGCCCTTAGCTGATGATTCAACCATACACAGGGAGTTTGACGATCTGCTAATAATTTTAGAAAACATCATGCCGAAACAGGGGTTGGCAGACGGTTTCATGTGGGAGTTGAATGAAAAAGACCAATCTTTTTTGGTTTCGTCCTGCTACTTTATGCTGCTATAGGAGGAAAACAATATTGGTTCAGAAGGGGTTAATCATAATGGTGATATTCTGTCGGAGCTTAGAATTATGTGGAAAGTTAAGCTTTCTTCTAAAATCCAGGTATTTTGTGGAGATTAGTTATAAGTCGTCTTGCAACCAAAGATCAGCTCATTAAGAGAAATATCAATATAGGTGCATCAGTTTCTTCTTGTATTTTCTGTGGTATTGAGGAGAAGACATCGAAGCATTTTTCTTGTCTTGTCGTTTCGCGCGGGAGGTGTGGAAGGGTATCTCCTGGTGGACAAGTTTGGTTTTCCAAGAAGAGTCATCTGTAACTATTTCTTTTCAATCTTTCTCTAATAAATCTAGGTTAATGTCGGACAACAATAATGGGATTGTTATATGGACAACCACTATTTGGAGTTTATGGATGGCTATAAATAGTTGGATTTTCAAATAGGAGAAGGTGTCGGTGTACGATATTTACTTCTAAATTTCTGTGGTATTAAGGAGGAGACAACAAAACATCTTTTCTTGTCTTGTCGTTTCGCACGAGAGGTGTGGAGGGGTATCGCCCGGTGGACAGGTTTGGTTTCCCAAGAAGAGTCATCTGCAGCTATTTCTTTTCAATCTTTCTCTAATAACTCTAGGTTAATGTCGGGCAACAATAATGGGGTTGTTATATGGGCAGCCACTGTTTGGAGTTTATGGATGACTAGAAATAGTTGGATTTTCAAAGAGGAGAAGGTGTCGGTGTCCGATACGATATTTACTTCTAAATTTCTGTCTTGGAATTAGTTGTTTTCTTGTTTAAATTCGAATGCCACATCTCTTTACGATTGACATTGTGTTCGCAGTGGTTTCTGGCGAACAACCTCTGGTTAACCAATTCCTTCAGAAAACTGGGTTACGTGCAGGACCAACCAAACAAGTCCTGGGATACATGTGCATTGTTTCTGTCGAAATCTTCTTAGAATTGGTGATTGATTTATGGTTTGTTTTGTCAGATAATGTCAAAGTATTAAGAACTTTGATTTTTAAAGTAAAGTAAATTTTAAGTTAAAAATGAAGTAAAGTTAAAAGTTTTGAACAAGAAAAAGAATAAATGTCGAAGGCTAAATTTGCAGAAAAGTAAATAAAGTTAAAAAAAATGACATAAACTTGAAGAATGAACAAGTAATTTAAATAACTTTGAAATATAAATGGTGTTCAAACGTACATGGTTCCAAATATCAGACTCATTTTCTCTCACACTGGGTACTTAGAGTGTTTTACAGGAATTTTGTATCAATTTTCACACACCTATTCTAAACACAAACTATCCTATTTATATACAAACAAAATAACTGCTTAGAACGGAAAAACTATAACTAAATGACAAGTGTCAGCCTGCATGCAATTCTCTTCTCTGAAACTTCCAAGTGTCCAAACTGCCAAAGGTTACAACCTTTTGAATTTGAATTCCCTTCCTTGGTGACGAAACCTTGTAACTCTTCAGACTGTCGAAGCCCTTTAAAGAAAAAACAAAACTCTTCAGTACTTGCCAAACACTTTCTTTTGTCAAACATCCTCTTCTGTCGAAACCGTTGAAAGAACATCTTCTGTCAAACACTTAGCTACAAATAACTTTCCAACTTTATTCTGCCAGAACACTATTTGTATTTCTGTCGAAATAATGGAGTTTTGAACCTTGTCAGCAATTCTTGAATCCTCTTCCTTTGATTGTCCTTCGACAAAGGTGATCTCAAGCCCTTAATTTCAGTCTTGTCGAAATTATGGGTTTACAAATTGCCCCCCATCAAAGATGTTTTCGACTATCCTTGGAGAAATATCTTTTGCTGTCGAAGTGACCTTTGACTTCCTGTCAGTTGCATTTATTGTAAAGTGATTTTGTTGAGTCCCAAGAAAACATCATGATTTCCACTTTATGAAAACGTCACACCTAGCCCACGTTTTTACACAATCTCCCATAACCCTATATTGTAGGTAAATCATGGCACCCTACCAACTGCCACTTTCTAACTTCCACCAATGGATAAGAAACGCACGTCTCCACTTCCCAACTGAAAATCTTTTCATTTTCCTTTTTTAATTACTTGTCATTTATTTCATCCTCTATAAATACTACTTTCAACAACATTTTACACTTTCCATCTTCTCAAACTCTTCTCTTACCCAAACGTAAGACTCCATTTCAAGACCTTCCAAGCTTCTGTTCTTTCAAACTCTCCATCAAATCAATGGCTCCCCCAAAGACTACTACTGGCCGCAGCGCAAAGAAGACCAAGAAGACTATGGATCTTCCTCCTGCTCTCGTACTGTCTGGGCCTACACAAACACAACACCAACAGTACTTTCCAGAACCCCCAAATGAAAGGGAAAAGGCAAGCATTTACAAGTCACAGGTAATGATTCCCATTTCTGTTTCTGGAGTTCATCATGCTATGTTAGGTCCTATTTTTAATCCCACTGTGGACCCTAACCGTTTAAAAGAATTTTATCCCTGTTATTCTGCTTCCAAACCCATAGCTGCTAACAAAAACCCTAAACCTGTCGAAGCCTCATCAAAAGAACCTGAAGTCCTTATGGCTTCGACAGAAATAGATCTGTCTTATCTAAACCAAAATAGGATTTTCAGAAGTCCCCCTTTGACGAAAGATCCCTCTGACTACCTAGCATGGCTTACTAGGATTGAAAAAGCTAAAGAGAAATTTTGGAAGAAAACTGGCATTTATGACTTAATTCAATTGTCGAAAGAGGGTCCCCGTTATTGCCAAAACATGCTGTTAGCCTCCTTATATTTTTGGGATAGCACTCACAATACTTTCCACTTACCCTGTGGAATGGTGACTCCCACCCTATTCGACATAGCAGCCATAACTGGCCTTAGTCCTTTAGGGGAAATCTTTAACCCTGAACACTTGAACAAGGATCCCATAGGCTTCGACACAAAGCATGCTGGGTATTCTGTTTTCATAGCCCATCACCAAGGCGAAAACAATGAAGAAGTCTCTGACATAGAGCACATTGCCTTCCTTAGCCTGTGGTTGTCCAAATTTGTATTCTGTACAAGGTCCCTTCAGGTGGCCAGAAGTTTTATCATTATGGCTAATCAGCTTCATAATGGAGTTGCATTCTGCCTGAGTGAACTTCTTTTGGCAAACCTCTATGAATCCTTAAGTGAGAGTGTAAGCAACCTCAAAACCCTTAAGGACAAAGGTAACATTAGTCTTACAGGCCCTTTTTGGCTCCTACAATTATGGCTGAATGCCACTTTTGAAAACTTCATCCCCATCAAAATGCCATTCGTCGAAGATGCAGTAAAAGAAAGGCGTGTCGAATGGCCTAGGCTGGTTCAACTGACCCCTACAGATGATAATACAAGCCTTCAACAAGCATTCACTGGCTACATCATGATGTTCGCCAAACGCTACAAATTTTCTCCTTCAATGGCACCATTCGCCAACAGACAGGTAGGTCCAAGATGGTTTACCAGAAGACTCCCAGTGGAGAACCAGAAAGATGAAGACTCCTATATCTCCATTTGGGAAGCCTTCCTCATGCCCAGACACTTTTTCTCCCATCATAGTCTTAACAACACAAAGGTATCCCTCATTGTGTACCAACCCAATTTGGTAGCTAGGCAGTTTGGATTAATTCAGACGAAGACGAAGCCTATCTACCATAAGAAAGGTGCTATCATTTTCTATAACTCATTTCATCACTTCGACAAAAGTTTAGAGCTGTACAACAAGTTTTTCGACCCAACTTTGGAGGTCTATCCCACCATTTTTCTACCAAACTTCCTCTGTACTGAAGAATTCGACGTCTGGTGGAAGGAATATTACATCCACAGATTTTTCGACGTAGTAACCTTCACTACTCTTCTGATAAATGCTTTTACCTTTGTGCAGGACAAGAAGAAAAAAGGTATAGATCAGCATATCAAAGAAGTTCAAAAGTTTCAAAAGTATTTTGAAACTATTTACAGGCCTGATGATCTTCGTCGAACCATAGCTGAAGCAGCAGTATCTTTAAAATACAAACTCACAGAGAAATTAAATAAGTTGTGGTTTCCTTCATCTCTTCCACCACACGCACACTATGACTTTGCATTCACAACTTTTCCTCCAAAATTCCCTCCACTCCCTTCTGCAGAATTTGGAGTGGCCTTGTGTCCTCCATTTCCAGATTGGTTTGTATGTGGATCTGATTTAAAACTGCTCCGTGAAAGAAACAAAAAACCTGCCGAACGCGTGGTTGCGACGAAGTATCATCTGCACAACTTCACTGGGCACCTTCATATTGGGATAGAACATGTTACTGTAGACGAACCCATTCTTGAAGGTGTCGAAGAAATTACATTCTTCTTTTTTGCTTCTAACTCCTTTTATTATTATATCAATGTTCATGCAACCTTTCTTTTTCAGCTGTTAGAATTGTCAGGAAGACTGCTGGCGAAGGAACCTCTTCTAAAACAGTCGAAAAATCTCCTACAACTGTCAAGAAGGTTTCGACAAAAAACAGAGCATCCCTCCTTATTTATGTACTTCATATTTTCTTATACTGAACACTTCTCCCCTTTTTTTTGTAGGTAACTCGTACCCCAGCAAAGAAAAGGAAACCAGAAGAAAAGGAAGAAAGCGTCGAAGAGTCTGAGGACGAATCCCCTGAACCCCAACCTTTGAAAAGAAACAAAGGTCTAAGAATTAAAACAGTAGCCTCTCAAAGATCTATAGTCCAAAGACGAACTCCACCTGCCAGTCCAGTCAACAAAATTCCCACAAGGAGTGAAAGAAGTGGAGACTCAAGTGCCCATACTGAAATCCCTCAGGTAATCACTTCGACAAACAATATCTTTAGTCTTAACTGCACGTATCTTGATCTTATGACTTTCTTTGATATTTTTTGAAGGTTGTCATTGATGTCGAAGAGACTTCTACAATCCAAGAAGAGCATGCCCCTTCTAATTCTGAGAGGACTCTGGCTGAAAGACTCCAAGATGATGCCACTCCAGATGCAGGTGTCCATGGACCTCAAACCTTGGATGAATTTGACCTCAGTGATTCTGAATCTTCTGGCAACAATTCTCCTCTTCGACCAGACTTCACTGCAGAAAAAATAGTTCCAGATCAAGATGCACCACTTCCACCACCAGCTGCTATACCAGAAACTGACGAAGATGCCATTGCTCAGGATGCACACACTCCAGATCCAACTGACACCAACATAGTTGACAAAGAAAATGTCGAAGAGGAGGTCACTCTGTCGAATCAACCAGGAGTCAACTTGAGCATTGGAGGCACTTCTCAACACAATCCTTCTCCAACAAAAATTCCTGCTGAAACTTCTGTGGGTACTAATTCGACAAGCTTGTCACACGAAGAGATTGAGAGCTTGAAGGTTAGAAAACCCTTTGAATATTTAAAAGCCTTGCTCGACACCAGGTATAACTTCCAAGACTCCTCTCCCAGTGGTTCGACAGCTTCAGGGGCCACTTCTGACCTTCAACCAATCAATGTCATTATGGATGAGATCAAGACAAGAATCCTTGGAGTTGACCTGTTTGAAGTCTTGGCTGAGAATGCTTCTGCCCAACATGATCTGAAGAAGCTCCTGAAAAGTGCCAATTTGTTGGAGGCTTCGACTGAGGAAAGCCGTTTGGTGATGGATTTAATATCCTTAATTGATTCTGTTAGTGTTGATCTGGTTCGACAAAAAGAATACTCCCAAAAAATCACAGCCAAGTCTGAAGAGCAAGTTTCAGAATGGAACACAGTGGCTTCTTCGACAGAAAAGATTTCAGAGCTGAATAAACTTTCTGACGAATACACTAAGGTTGCTGCTGAGTGTGAAAGCAATATTCGAGCTTACCAGGCCCAGATTGCTGATCTTCAAAGGAAAATCCTTCAAGAAAAAGAACGCCAGGCCTCTCTCCAACAACCAAATCAAGAAGCAATAGACAGTGAACTCCAGAAGGGGCTACAACATGCAGAAACAGCCCAGCAACTTCACAGGGATATTGAAGAAATGACTGTCAGCAAGAGTCTCTGCGAGCGTCGAATCCAACTTCAAAAGAAAAAATTCGACGAACTCAAAGCTACCTTCCTTCGACAGTAGTTTTGTAATAGAACTTAGGAATTTTATTTGTTCCAGGATGTTTTTCTCTTAGCACTTTTATATGTAATGCTATTTCACGCCATTTGTTTGGCGAAGACAAGTTTCGTTTGCAATTTTAATTTGTTCCTATTTTTATTTCCTGCAATGTTGGTTTATACTTCTTTAAGTACTTCCCATTTATTTTCAGCACTCTTCTGTCTTTTTCTATTTCTTCGACTTCGTACGCACCATTGGAAAAAACTCTTAGAATTTTGAAAGGTCCTTCCCATTTAGGGGACCATTTTCCCATCACTCTGTCTTTCTTCTCCATGGGCAAGATTACTTTCCAAACTAAATCATTTACTAAAAAGGCTTTGAATTTTACTTTTTTGTTATAAAACTTTTCAACTCTCTCTTTCTGCCTTCTTATTAATTCTAAAGCACGCAACCTTTCTTCGTCTAAATCAACCAATTCATCCATCATCATACTCCAATAGATTTCAGATGGAATCTCATGATGTCTTTGAATTCGTATTGACTGTAAACAGATTTCGACAGGCAATACTGCCTCATGTCCATAGGTTAATTTAAATGGGGTAGAATTAGTTGCTTCCTTAGGAGATGTTCGACAAACCCAAAGGATTTGATCCAGGGTCTTATGCCAATTTCTGGGTTTTTTACCCACATGCTTCTTTATCAGGTTTATTACAACTTTGTTGGCTGCTTCGACCTGACCATTTGCTTGGGCATAATAGGGTGTCGAAGTCAACAACTTAAAACCTGTCTCCCTTGCAAATGCCTGCATATTTCTACCAGTAAACACAGATCCTTGATCTGTGGTTATAGTCTCTGGTATTCCAAACCTATACATTATGTGTTTCTGGATGAAGTCTATGACTGCTTCCTGATCTACATTCGTCAAAGGTATGGCTTCAATCCATTTAGTGAAATAGTCTACTCCTACTAAAATGTACTTCTGCCCTTTTGAAGAGGCTGGTCGAATTTCACCAATCAAATCTAAAGCCCAACCTCTGAATGGCCAAGGCTTTATAATGGAATGTAACTCATTTGCTGACACATGAGGTATGCCTGCATGAATTTAACATTCCTGACAACCCTTTGCAAATTCGACACAGTCTTTCAACATGGTTGGCCAATACATTCCTTGTCGAAATAATAGCCATTTCATCTTATGTCCTGCTTGGTGAGCACCACATGCACCACTGTGTACATTCGACAAAGCTATATAAGCTTCAGTCTCTCCTAGGCATTTTAGTAGAACTCCTTCTGCAGTCTTTTTAAACAGTTCATTTCCAAAGAGTACATAACTTATAGCTCTGTACTTTATCTTTCTTTCGACTGTCTGATTTGGATTTTGTAAATAATCTTTGATGGGTTTTCTCCAATCTCCAACTTCTAGATCACCTACATTGAAAATCTCAAAGTTTTCTTTATCACCATATCCCAATCTCATTGTCTCCAAATCAGATGGGGACAATTTGGTGGATAAGACTTTGCCTCTCACTTCGACAACCTTCATCAGATTTTCCTTCGACCCTTTATACCCTGAAGCCAACTGAGCCAAGTCATTTGCTTCTTGATTTTCTAATCTGGGAATGTGTCTAAAGACTACACTGTCGAATCTTTTGAGGAGTCTGTTGGCTATCACAAAGTACATGATCAAATTTTCTTTGACACATTTATACTCTTTCGTCAATTGTTTTATCACCAACTCAGAGTCACCCATTATTTCGACCTCTGTTGCCCCCAGTTCCAACAAAATTTCAAGTCCAGCAATTAAAGCTTCATATTCTGCCTCATTATTTGAACAGAATCCTTCTATTTTATACTTGAACTTTGTTGGAATTTTATTGGGAGAAATAATTAATACCCCAACACCTGTTCCATTTTTATGACTGGAACCATCAAAATATAACCTCCAAGGCTCTTTTTCGACATAATTTGTCTCATCTCCAAGTATGGAGTGGTCAGCTATGAAGTCAGCAACTACTTGCCCTTTAACAGCTTTTAGAGGCATATATTTTAAAGAATACTCAGTCAAGGCTAAAGCCCATTTTCCAATTCGACTATGTAGAATAGACTTAGACAACATATGTTTTATTACGTCGAAATGAGAAGATATATGTACATCAACGGGTTTTATATAATGCTTCAATTTTATACAAGAGAAATATACACACAAACATAATTTCTCTATCATACTATATCTAGTTTCAGCATCATTTAAGACTCTGCTGAGATAATAAATGGCTCTTTCGACGCCATGTTCATCTTCTTGACAAAGCATACTTCCTAATGTTTTGTCAGACGCTGATATGTAAAGCCTCATGCTCCTTTTTCGACAAGGAGATATTAGGACTGGAGGATTTGCCAGATACTCCTTGATCTTGTCGAAGGCATCTTGCTGCTCTTGCCCCCAAGTGAATCCTTCCTTCTTCAGTCGAAGCAGAGGTGAGAAGGCCTGAGTCTTTCCACTAAGGTTGGAGATGAACCTTCTGAGAAAGTTGATTTTCCCTAGTAGAGACTGCAATTCCTTCTTTGTCGATGGCGCTTTTGCTTCCATTATTGCTTTAGCTTTGTTCTCATTAATTTCGATCCCTTTCTTGTGGACCACAAAGCCTAAGAAGTCCCCTGCCTGCA
The DNA here is from genome assembly GCA_963966055.1 of Lathyrus aphaca. Classification (NCBI taxonomy): domain Eukaryota; kingdom Viridiplantae; phylum Streptophyta; class Magnoliopsida; order Fabales; family Fabaceae; genus Lathyrus; species Lathyrus aphaca. The sequence continues at coordinate 326,501,978 of OZ014522.1, forward strand.
CACCAAAAGCACATTTAAGAGGATTCATTTTCAAACCAAACTTCCTCATCCTTTCAAAGGACTGTCGAAGATGGTTAATGTGGTCCAAGCCTGAAGCAGATTTAATCACAATGTCATCTATATAAATTTGCATAAATGTTTCGATGAAATCATGAAAAATAGAATTCATAGCCCTTTGATAAGTCTCTCCAGCATTTTTCAAACCAAAGGGCATGACTACCCACTCATATGTTCCTATTGCTCCTGGACAACGAAAAGCTATTTTTGGAACGTCTTCTTCAGCAATGAAAATCTGGTTGTAACCAGAATAACCATCAAGCATACTTAAATACTCATGGCCTGCTGCAGAATCTACTAGCATTTCTGCTACTGGCATAGGATACTCATCCTTAGGGGTGGCTGAGTTTAGATCTCTAAAATCAATACACACCCTTAATGTGCCATTTTTCTTAATCACAGGAACAATATTAGCAATCCATTCGACATACCTTGTTGTACGGATGAATTTGCATTTTAGAAGCCTTTCGACTTCTTCTTTGATTTTCGACAGAATCTCAGGTGCAAAGCGTCTGGGGGTCTGCTTTATTGGCTTCTTCCCTTCCAGTATTGGCAACTTCAATTCCACCAAACTTCTGTCTAAACCAGGCATTTCGTCATAATCCCAGGCGAAGCAGTCTTTAAACTCATTCAGCAATTGGATTATTTCGACTCTGAGTTGAGGATTCAACTTGGCACTGATGTAAGTGGGCCTTTTTTCTGCCCCCAGTCCCAGATTAATCTCCTCTAAAGGGTCCTGTGCCACCATTTTCATATTGGTTGAGGTTGGATCCTTTTCGAACCCCAAAGGTTCGTCATCATAAATGGCATCAAGTCTTTGATTCTGCCATTCACCATTTGTGTCTTCTTCAAAATTCTGATTTTCATGTTGCTCCTCAATATTTTCCTGAGGATGTTGTCCTTCGACAACCTGAGTGCTGGCTTCGACAGCCATATTTCTAACTTCAGCCTCAAGGGCCGTTCTGAGTTGTTTTTCGGCTATATAAGCCGAAATCCTTTCCATTGCTGAAACTTCAGTCATTTTCACTGAATTCACTCCCCCATCCAGTTGGGTTGACATGGGCAGTTCCCCAAGTGTAATTTGTCTCCCCAATTACTTCTTTATCCCACTGGAAGCCATGCGTAGGATGGAGGTACATGGAACAGTAAGCATTGTCGGAAGCTGTTAAGTCGAAAGCGGCAGGATTGCATGGTGCTATATGGGCTAGATTTTTGTCGAAGTTACGTCCAGTGACATTGTTCACATCAGCTGTGAAGTAACTCTGATCTGCTTCTATGTTTTCGACAATCCCATCTGGCCTCCAGATTGCTATCCTTTGATGCATGGAGGATGGTACAGCCCCAATCCCATGGATCCATTCTCTTCCCAACAGTAAGTTGTAATTTGCCTTTGATGCTATCACCACAAACATGGTAGGCCTGGTGATGGATCCTACAGTCAAGTTTAGTTGTATTACTCCCAGTGTTGTTCCTACTTTACCTTCATAGTTGGACAACACCATATTGTGAGGCTTAGTGTCGGAGTCATCTTTTCCAATCCTCTTTATCATGTAATGAGGAATTAAATTTACAGCTGCTCCACCATCTATCAGAATTTTGTTGACACCCACACCTTCTAACTTTCCTTTTATGAAGAAAGGCTTTAAGTGAGCCTTCATTGCATCATCTGGCTTTTCGAAGAAAGCATTTTGCTCTTCGACACAACCATTGTTCATTATGTAGTAGCATACAGGCTTCAAGCCTATGCTGTCATCTGCCATGTCATCCTCTTCATCTTCGACTTCCATTATCCTGTCATAGTCTCTGGGCAGCACAGAAACCACATTGCAAGTTACGTCTAAAGAGGCATCTGATTCTGAACTAAATTCATCTGTGACCTCTTCGTCTATTGGCATTCTGTTGTTTGTTTTCTGCATTTCTGTGGTGTCACTAGATCCATTCTTCTGAGGGGTTTCTTTTTCTGCCAGAGGTATCCCCTTGTTTGTGATCTGCACACATTTGCTTGATTCAGCCTCCTTTTGCCCAACCTTTTTGTGTTCCACACTTTCCTTTCCAATTTTCTTCTGCCTTTGGAATCTTCTCCATTGGGATCTGGACATAGGATTCTTCCCTTTGTAGTTTTCAGAGACGTATTTTGGCTTTGCCTCCTTTTTAACTTCCAATGAGGGACCCCTGTTCACTTCAAAACTCTTCCATCTCTTCTGACCTTGGGCATCCCTTATAGGTTGAACCCATTTGTCATCATTGGGTCTGTTGGATGGTTTGTAGGTGTTGAAACGTCTTTCTCCCACCCCTTGACTGTGATACTTCCCTCTTCTTGGGTCAAATCTTTCATTTCTGGTTGGTGGGACTGTTCCCCAATTTCTTTTCCTCTGGGTCTTTTCTGCTGCTTCTAAGTCATCAACTGCTTTCTTGTCGAATACAACACTGCATCTTGGGCAAAGCATGACTTCTGCATTTTTCCTTTGACACCTCTGGATGAATTCGACAAGACTCTCGTTCTCTTCTGGGTAAACCAGCTTCTGATGCTTTTCTTGATGTTTCTTTCCCTTGTTGGTGTCTGGTCCTCCCTTTTGAGTGATTTCCACCATATGAATCCCAGCACTCTGTTCAGTTGTAATTTTCAATCTGTTCATTTTTTCGACTAGCATGATTTCCTCTGGGATGTCCTCCTTTGACTGACTCACATTGCCTTTTGGGTGTAAGCCCTTATAGATGTATTTGCAGCAATGTGCAACCCTTTCGACAGGATGTTCTTCAGTTCTGGTGGTGCCACTGTTTATTGGTTCGACAGTGAGGGAATTGTCATCAGCCCCTGCTGTTTTGACCTCCTCTTGGTCAGGGCCTTCAGTGGCCACTTTTTGGACAGTGAGGGTTTTGCCATCCTCCTCTTCGTCATCCTTTTTGAAAGAATCTCCCCATCCTGTGGGTTTGATTTTGTTGATATCTGTTTTGGAACTTGGTGGTGCTGAATATTTCACCATGAAGTCGAACTTTCCATTTGACTCTCCCAAAGTGTCCCAGATCACCCCTTGCTCAGCATCTCTTTCACAGTTTTTCTTGTCGAAGCTTCTTCCCACTTTGACTGCATTTCTTCCGTCGAAACCTTCAGTAGTTTCAGTGGCATTCTCACTGTCGAAGTCTTCAGAAACTTTGACTTCTTTTGCCTCAGCCTGGTCAGCAGAATTATCACCTTCTTCCACCACATTGACATGGGTGTCGAAACCTTCAGCAGCTTCTATCATGGTGAAGTTGGTGTCGAAGCTTTCAGTAACTTCTACCATTTTAAAATTTTCTTCTGCCATGATCTCCATTTCGACCACGTTTACCATTTCTGGTTCAGCATAATTGGCCTCCACAACCTGCATGGGATTGGAGTCAATCTTCATCTGCTGCTTGCCTTTGTCTCCAAACTCCAGCCTTCCATTTTGGATTGCATTCTGGACAAGATCCCTGAAAAAGTAACATTGAGAAGTTTTATGACCCAAGAAATTATGGTATTTACAAAAACCCCTCTTTTTCTGTTGGTCTACAGGAGGCTCTTTAGTGCCTGCTGGTTTTATTAACTGACCATCTTTGACTAATAAATCAAATATCTCATCACACTTGGTGACGTCGAATGTATAGGTTCTTTTGGGGAACCTGTCATTCCTTTCCGCTTCGACTGGATTTTTTCCATTCGACGGGGCTAAAACTTTACAAGAATATGGAGGGCCTTGTTTTAATTCTGCAAGATCAATTTCTTGCTGGTCGAAAATGACTGGTTCGTTTTCGTCATAATCATCTTCTTGAACTATTCCTACATAGGCCACTCTTTCCTTCTTGTTTTTATTTGATCTAAATTTTTCATTTTTTAGTCTTTCTATTTGCCTCACTCTGTCTGCCAACTGTGCCATGTCTCTCAAGTACTGGGTATCCAGTTTTTTCCTTATGGAATAATCTAGACCCCCTGCAGCCATTTTGACTAGTTCTTGTTCCGGCACTTGCGTAAAGCATCTGGCTTTTAATAACCTAAACCTATTTAAATAGTCATCTATAGGTTCAGAAAATTTTCTTTTGACACTTGCCAACTCTTTCAAACTTATCTTGGTTTGTCCCATATAAAATTGTTCATGGAACAATCTCTCTAATTGGGTCCAAGTAAAAATTGAAGTTGCAGGAAGTGATGTAAACCAAGTGAAAGCATTTTTCGTCAAAGAACTTGGGAAATATTTCATCCTTAAGTTCTCATTATTAGCAATCTCTCCTGCCTCTATCAAATAACGTGCCACGTGTTCTATGGTGGACTCACTAGTATCCCCTGAAAATTTTGTAAATTTGGGGACTTTCCATCTTGGTGGTAACTCTTGTTGTAAAACAAACTCAGACAAGGGGGAAGTATAACTAGGCCTTTGTAATCCTACGTTTACTCCATTTTGTGCCATTATTCTCTCCACCATGGTGGCAATATTATTTTCGACAGGCATGTTATTGTAACGCATTCTCTGCTGTAATACTTCGTCAGCATTTTGGTTTCTCTGGACTATTATCCTTCTTGGTTCCTGTCGAATAGGCTCTTCTACATTAGGTTGTTCGACTATCACCTCTTGCCCCCTGGGATTTTCATGAGGGTTCCCTAAGGGCCTTTGGTTTATAGTAAGTTCCTCTTCGACAGCCCTATTGGCAGGATTCTGGTTTAATTGCATTCTTTGTTGTGCTTGCGGGACTCCAAAAAAGTCAGCAATGCGTGCCATCTGTTCTGCCAATATTTGGTTTGTTTGGGTAGTGTTTTGTATTAAGGGATTGAACACTTCTCCCATTTGTTGTGTCAAAGCCTGCACCATATCATGATTGCTTTCATCCATCTGTTGACGAATTACTTGTGCAGAATGGTTTGTCATAGCAGGCATATGGAAACCTGGTGGAATTTGATTCATTCTATTTCCATTTCCACCATATCCTGATCCCTGCAATGGTGATGACACTTGAACCATAGCATCAGAGAATAATGGTGACGAATTATGTAGGCTTGCCATCATTGAAGTTGGCATTCCATATGGTTGTTCCCTCCCAGTCAAAGGCTGAGAATAATTCAGATATGGCCTGAATGTATTTCCTCCAGGGGGAGGGGTTCCAAGGGGTCTGGCTTGTCCCATGGTGGAAGAACTAGGCACATTTTGGGATCCTGAACCCGTTGGTATGGAATCTCCCAAAGGAGGCCTAATTTGTTCTAAAACAGGGCCAGACACTGGTATTGTTCCTGACGAAGGGATAGGGTTGGAAACTGGTATTGTTTCGTCAGGAATGTTTGAAGTATTTGGCAAGTTAGCCATGTTTCTTCTTCTTGTTCTCTTTGGTCTCTCTACGTCGGTTACGGCTAGTTTACCGCTTCTAAGAATCATACAACGTAGCAAGGAACAATTTGTCTAAGAAGTTCTTTATTAGATAATTGTCTAATGCACAGTCCCACTGGGCGTGCCAATTTGTTCGCAGTGGTTTCTGGCGAACAACCTCTGGTTAACCAATTCCTTCAGAAAACTGGGTTACGTGCAGGACCAACCAAACAAGTCCTGGGATACATGTGCATTGTTTCTGTCGAAATCTTCTTAGAATTGGTGATTGATTTATGGTTTGTTTTGTCAGATAATGTCAAAGTATTAAGAACTTTGATTTTTAAAGTAAAGTAAATTTTAAGTTAAAAATGAAGTAAAGTTAAAAGTTTTGAACAAGAAAAAGAATAAATGTCGAAGGCTAAATTTGCAGAAAAGTAAATAAAGTTAAAAAAAAAGACATAAACTTAAAGAATGAACAAGTAATTTAAATAACTTTGAAATATAAATGGTGTTCAAACGTACATGGTTCCAAATATCAGACTCATTTTCTCTCACACTGGGTACTTAGAGTGTTTTACAGGAATTTTGTATCAATTTTCACACACCTATTCTAAACACAAACTATCCTATTTATATACAAACAAAATAACTGCTTAGAACGGAAAAACTATAACTAAATGACAAGTGTCAGCCTGCATGCAATTCTCTTCTCTGAAACTTCCAAGTGTCCAAACTGCCAAAGGTTACAACCTTTTGAATTTGAATTCCCTTCCTTGGTGACGAAACCTTGTAACTCTTCAGACTGTCGAAGCCCTTTAAAGAAAAAACAAAACTCTTCAGTACTTGCCAAACACTTTCTTTTGTCAAACATCCTCTTCTGTCGAAACCGTTGAAAGAACATCTTCTGTCAAACACTTAGCTACAAATAACTTTCCAACTTTATTCTGCCAGAACACTATTTGTATTTCTGTCGAAATAATGGAGTTTTGAACCTTGTCAGCAATTCTTGAATCCTCTTCCTTTGATTGTCCTTCGACAAAGGTGATCTCAAGCCCTTAATTTCAGTCTTGTCGAAATTATGGGTTTACACATTGTGCCCCGATTTTTTGTCTTAAACGGATTTAATTCTCATTTTATTGTAATCGGGTTAAACATCCCTTGTGCTTCTTTAACGAGTATCATAGCTTATTGGGAAAAAAATGTTGCTGATCTAAAGAAGTTTTAGATAGTACATTTTCCACATCTATGTCCTAGTACTACTAAGTTCTAGCATAGTGACAACTTTCATGTGTTATCAACAACTACCTCTCTTTGCCAAAACACAATCCCTTGCAAGAATAAACACCTTTCCCAAAATAAAACATGAATCATATTTCACTACCACCGACAATGTTGTTACAATTATTATTTAATTTCTTACCTCTACTGAAAGAAAATGCAGATTCTCTATCATTATTTTTGTGAGAGAAATTAATAAAATCTGTACATAAAATTTGACATCAAATTGAATGACACTTTAAATATTTGGTTAATCCAGTTTAATTAAAGATTAAGAAATATAATAAGATGAATTTAATTAAACAATAATATCACTACTAAAATATTAATAATAATAATATATAAATATTTAAAATGTATTTTAATCATACATTTATAATTAGATAGAGTATATATAGTTGAATCTCAAATTACTATATTTCATAACATCATTCTTCCATTGACTAATTAATTAAGCCATAGTACTTGTAAATGTACTTATTCTTAAGGTTCTTTGATACCTTTTCATAAATAACTTACTCTAGAATCTAAGTCCTCTGGGACTTAACTTTATTCTAGCATGTGAAATATTGCAACTTCATAAAATGTCTTCATGGTGGTAGAGAACAACCACCACGTGAATTAAATTACCATTAATCTCTCTCTCTCTCTCTCTCTCTCTCTCTCTCTCTCTCTCTATATATATATATATATATATATATATATATATATATATATATATATATATATATATATATATATATATATATATATATATATATATATATATATATATATATATATATATATATATATGCATGCGAGTCTCAAGCATAACATATTCAATACATATATTTTAAGCTTTATTTTATTTGTCACTTAACAATGGCTACCAATGGAAAGCTTGAATTGGAAATTGAAGTAAAGTGTAATGCAGATAAGTTCTGGAGTATCATTAAGGATTCTGCTGCTATATTCCCTAAGGCATTTCCAAATGATTACAAAAGCATTGAGATTCTGGAAGGTGATGGCAAGAGTGTTGGTTCTGTCCGCTTAACAACTTTTGGTGAAGGTGTTTTAAACTTTCTTTCCTTATTAATACTTTATATCTGTTTGCATTTTGAACTATTTGTGGTCATTTATAGGGTCACCACTTGTGAAGATAACCAAAGAGAAGATTGATGTTGTTGATGATTCAGAGAGAACACTAACCTATAGTGTTATTGATGGGGACCTTCTCAATTACTTCAAGAAATTTAATGGACATGTCAGTGTAACACCTAAGGGTGATGGAAGCTTGGTGAAATGGTCCATCGAGTATGAAAAAAATAGCCAAGAGATTCCTGAACCAGAGATCATTAAGGAATTTGCTCTTAAGACCTTTCTTAAGGTTGATGAATATATTCTAAATGCATAAAATGTTGTGTGCTAGCTGATGAAGAAGGGATTTAGTATGGTAAGGTTTGAATTATGAAATAAGAAGATTAATCATGTATTTTGCCTTTTCCCATTTAGTATAAAGGGAAATGGTGTAAGTTTATAGGACATGGTCCTATATTTGGTTGTTTATGTTTTAATAATTATGGCCAATTATCCTTTTTATTCAGAAGATGTTTTTTTTTTTTTGGGATGGACAATTATCCTTTTTATTAGGAAATTTAATATATTATCTTAAAATTAAAAAAAAGTTGTTAGAGAATTCAAAATTAATATTATAAAAGATTAAAAAAAAAAAAGTGAGTAAAACATGGGTTTGTGCATCTTGATCAAGTTTCAAACATAACTATTGGTTTATGCATTCTGAAAATAAATTATTTCAAAACTTGATCTAGAGAAGTGCAATTATAAAGAAGACTCAATAATGAAAAATAATTGAAATGAAAGTGATAAGACAAACAATAAAATATTTGTATGAAACAAAGATTGATTTTGTTAATAGGCTGGATGATCTTGAGAAAGGAAATAGAGAATCTTATGAGGTTGGGAAGGAGTTAAAACACAATTTTTGATGATTATTGGTACATTTAACATCAGAGGGGGTAGCAACCCTTTGAAAAGAAAACGGGTCAGCAAGATTATAAGGGAGGGCAAGGCGGACATATTTCTTATCCAAGAATCCAAATTGGGCTTGGTCATTGAGGAGATTGCGAAAAGTATTTTTTTTGGGGGGGGGGGGGGGGGAAGTTGGGTGGAATTTTTCTGAGTCTAACGGTTCTTCCGGGGGTTTTGTTATTTTGTGGAAGGATTCGGTGGAAGTTTCCTGCAGCTTAAGAGGGGATGGTTTTGTTGGAGTAAAGGTGAAGTGGAAGAATTGTTTTTATTATATCATAAACGTGTATTCTCCTTGCGATTTGGCATTAAAGAGAAAGTTGTGGAGTGAATTGTTGCTTTTGAAGTCTAAGTGTGTGGATGGTGAATGGTGCATTGGGGGGGGGACTTTAATACTATTGTTAATCGTGATGAGAGAAAGAGTTTGTTGGTTTATAATAGGTAGACGAAGATGAAGGATTTCGCGGAATTCATTTCCGAGAGTGGTTTGGTGAATGTACCTTGCAAAGGTAAAAGACATTCTTGGCTTAGTGGGGATAGTTCTTTGATGAGTAGGCTTGATCGTTTCCTTATTTTCGAAAGAGCGATCTTGGAGTGGGGAATCATTGGTCAAAGAATTGGTTTAAGGGATATTTCAGATCATTGTCCGATTTGGTTGGTGGAGAATTTTTCTAATTGGGGTCCTAAACCTTTCAAAGTTAATAATGAATGGTTTGACGATAAACTTTTTTTACCTTTCATTGAGAAGGAGTGGAAGAAGTTGAAGGTTCAAGGAAGAAGTGATTTTGTTCTTAAAGAGAAGTTACGTTTGCTTAAAGAAAGTCTTAGGAAATTGAACCTTGAGGTTTTTGGTAAGTTTGATTTGGAAGTTGACAAGGGTGTTAATGGGATTAATGAAGGCGATGAAGCTTTAACTTGTTGTAAAAGTCATCAAGTGGAGGTTCTTAATGTTCTTAGGAAGGAGGCGATGAGTCATTTTTGGTTAAACCTTAGAATTAAAGAGAACATGCTTATTCAAAAGGCGAGATTAAAGTGGCTTAATGATGGAGACGACAACACGAGATTCTTTCATAGTGTTATGAAGAGCAGATGAGGCGTAATTTTTTGGGGTACATCAATACGGATGGGGGATAGTGGATTCAGTTGATGGTGTTAATAAAGAGGTGTATGTGCACTTTGGGAGGAAGTTTGTAGAGTCGAAGATTGTTAGACCTACTTTAGACTGGGTTTCGTTCAAATCTTTCGCGCCATCGGAGAAAGTTTTTTGAAGACACCTTTTTCGGAGGAGGATATTAGGTAGGTGTGGAGGTTCTAAGAGTCCGGGTCCGGATGGTTACTCTTTCTTGTTCATTAAAAAGTGTTGGTCCTTTTTAAAAGACGATTTTAGTAGATTTATCATGGACTTTCATCATGAAGCTTTATTGTCCAAATCTATTATCTCATCGTTTTTTTAACACTTATTCCGAAGAAAGAAAATCCGTTAGGGCTAGATGATTATAGGCCAATTTCCTAGTGGGGTGCCTTTATAAGATTTTGGCCAAGCTTCTTGCATCTAGGTTGAAAGTGGTTTTAAACTCTATAATTTCCCCTAATCAAACGGATTTTGTGTCGGGGCGGAAACTTCTCGACGGAGTTTTGGTGGCAAATGAATTAGTAGATTATGAAGTTAAAGAAAATGTGGAATGCACGCTTTTCAAAGTTGATTTTGAGAAGGCCTACGAAAAAGTCTCTTGGAGTTTTCTTAGGTATATGATGAGAAGAATGGGGTTTGGTGAGCTATGGATGTCTTGGATGGAGGCTTTAGTTTTCTCTAGTAAAATGTCTGTTTTGGTCAATGGTAGCCCGACGGAGGAGTTTGTGGTTGAAAGAGGTTTAAGGCAAGGTGTCGCTCCCAAAAGATGAGACCGGGCTCAAATAAGGTACAGACGCGAACGGTCGGCGAAAAGAGGAATGTGAGAACACACAGGAGTGAACTCACGGGAAAAGAATAGAGTCGCCAGCTAGGCATTTTTATCCCGGAGGAAAGGCAATGCTGCATAGACCTAGAAAGATATGGATAAGACGGTTGCGAACCAGAGAGACTGAGAAAGGGGGTTGGTTACAACCTGGGAAGGTATTAGCACCCAGATTGTCCGCCGTACTCGACGGGATCCACGCTTAAAAGATTTGTGTTTAAAAGGGGTAGTGTCAGTGCAATTTGTGTGTAAAAGAGCTGGAAAAGGATGTACATGTGTCTGTGTAAAAGAAGTGCAAAGTGTAATATATACAGTGTCAGTGCAGGAACAAGAATAAGATGCTCAAGATCAGGAGGTTAAAAGAATAATGCTGGAAGGAGGGGGAATATACAGAGACTTTTGTTCGATAACTGTTAAGTTATGCCTACGTATCCTCTCGTGCAATGAGGAAGTCAGAACACCGTAGTTCGACCCAAAGAGACTGAAAGATGAATTGACCTGTGAACTGCTTACTTGTCTATGCTCAAGTGTATGACCTGTCTGGCCCAGGTGCAAACTGTCTTGCATTAGACGGAAGAAGCGAGTTCTCGTTTGTGAGTGAATGAGATGAGAAAAGAATCCCGAAGGAGAAGATTATTGTTTGTTTTTGAGTTTTCAGTCTTTTATTGCTTTTGAAAGTTTGTCATAAATCAATGAGCTTAAGCCTGAACCAATGGATTAGTAAACTCATCACATCTTCCCTCTGTTTAGGGGTAATGGGAATACCTTAAGTGTGAAGTCAGCTTCTCACACTTAATCACCTTTGATATAGGATTAAGATCATCAACCTACTTGTGATTATTTAGATGTTTTTGTTGTTTTTGTTTAGTGTTAAGTAATGAGGTTAAGCCATAATCAAAGATTAAACAGACTCATTACACCATCCTAATAGAAGGATAACAGATGAGAATGTTTAAGCTGAGGAAAGCTCCTCAACTTAATCCATGATTAGGGATTAAACTCATGACAAAACAAAGCCTTTATTAAGTGGATTTTAATTAATGGTAAGATTAAGAAGTGTATTTTATGGTTTGTAAGACAACTTGAGGGGGACTTGTCCATTAACACTAGGGTTAGTCCTTCTTAACCAATTAAGGAAGAATTAGAACCCTAATGTAAGGCCCAAGTTACAAGCTTGATGTCTTAGTGATTATTAAGTGAATTGATTAAAGGATTTAAACACATTAAGGGTTTAACACTTAGGATTAAAGTTATACACTCCATCCTAATAGAAGGATGCAGTCATAAGCTTAATCACAAAGCCTTAAAGCCTTTAGGGTTTAGTCCCTGATTATGAGGTGAGAAGAGAAGACTAAATGAGACACAAAGGTAAAAACTAAGTGAGGGGACTAATCAAAACCCTAATCATTGTCATACTTGGTTGTTCCTAAGGTTTGTGAGGTTTTCAAAAGACATCTTCAATGGAACCACCAGGAAGCAGATGAAAGGAGCAAAGAGCAGCAAAGTAACTTGCTTCAATTGAGAAGACAAGTCACTTGAAGGAAGAAAGTAAGATAAAGAAGAAAGAGCAAGCTCAATCTCAAACACATAACAAAATGCAGCAAGGATGCATAAAAGAGATGAAAAGAAATTGTGAGAAGTGAAGGCAAATTCACTTCTCAAAGTTGCTTACCACCTGAAAAGTTAGTGAAAGAAATGCAATGCAATGCAAAAATGAGATGGAATGGCATGATGCAAACCAAAACCAGAAGAATATGTGAGATGATAATGATGTTATGAGATGATACAAACATGAAACAAGGCATGGGGATGATCACATGAACAAATGGATGCAAGAGAAGCAAGTTTAGAACCATGAACATACATGAAAAGTTATGGAATGCAAATGACATACAACATGGAAAATGAAAGATGCAATGGTCAAACATGATTCTAATATGCCCTAAGATGTGTTATGAATCAAATGGATGCATAAAATGTCATGGCAAGTCATGGTATGCAAGCAAATGCAAGATGAATGCAAAAGGAAGCCCAAATTAGGGTTTATGATCAATGCACAAAACAAAAATCAAAACCAGAAGCAAACATCAAGATAAAAAATTGAAAATTCATTCAAGGGAACCCTAAACCTATATAAACTCACTGCCCAAAGGAGGGGTTCTAACTCTTAACCTAATTAGGGTTATGAATTTCCTAAGATTTCTAGGGTTTTAGGGTACCTTAACAAGAAAAATGTCAAACAAATGGAAAATGCAAGATCAATTCATGCCAATTTAATCCTACAAACTACATGATATGCAAGACATAATGCAAAAAGAATCAAAGTCCAACTCTCAAAGACTAGGCAGAAATGAATTTTTGAACATTGGACCAAAATAATGCTTTGAAATTGAATTAATTCCATGGAAAATTGTCAAAATGCATCAAGACCAAAAAAGAAATTTGGTTTGAGGATTGGAAAATGTTTCTAAATTATTTTAAAGGTTTCATGAATTTTTTGGTGATTTTTAAATACTTAAAAGTATTTTTAATTAATTAACTCTCATTAATTAATTAAAAATAATCTTTTAAATGATTTAAAAATATTTTTTAATGCAAAAAATAAAGATAAAAATGTTTTTGGTTTCTGAAAATTAATAAAAGTTTGTACAAAAATTTTCAGAATTTTTAAAATTGTTTTGCTATTTTTTATAAAATGTAGAAAGCAAATGCATTTAAATGAAAAATAAAAATGAATTAAACTGAAAAAAGAAAAGTCAGCGCATCCAATGGCCATGATTCAAACTAAAAGGGAGGGAATTGACCTGCGCGCGCATCTGGACGGCCCAAATTCAAACTTACACAATTAAGACTAAACCCTAATTAATTAACCCTAATGACTTTCAGGCGACCGGAACACCGTTCCAGTCGTCTTCTCCGGCAAGCTCAAATCCCTAACTCTCTCTACACGCAATGAAAACAAAATCTAACTGCCCAGAACTCACCCCCATCCAAAAACGAATCAAACCCCTCAATCAAACATCATTTTTCATTCATTAATCAGCCAAATCGAATCAAAACATTCTTAGGGCAAAAAGTTTCAGACAGTTCATACATGCTGGTTTCTCAACCATTTTCAAAAGTAAACACATATTCATGATCAGGGGAGTGCATAGAAGCTTTTAAGAACTTAAAATGAAGCTTCTGGAAAAAAAGTTTGAGATGGCTACCTGAACTGAAGCTTTGGTTTCTGGTGCTTTCTGGCTGTTTCTTTGGCTCAAATCCACTCCAATGATCCTCCTAAGAAGCTTGCAATGATTGTTTGAAGTTTATAATGGATGGTTTGAGAGATGGCAGAAGTTCTGTTCAATGGCAGGTGTTGATCGTGTTTTTGATTCTTTGAGTTTCAGGCTATGGTGAGGGGTGGTTTGTGACCAGGGAAGTGTGTTGAGTTGGTTTGTGGAGTTTGTTTCTGTGTTTGAGGCTTGTGCAAGCTGTTTCGAAAGCTTTTGCAAAATGGTGTGGAAATGAGAATGCTGTGTTGGAGAGTGCTTCAGGCTTGTGTTTTGTATGCTTTGGCTTGCTTTTGATTTGCATAAACAATTGTGATAGGTCAGATGAAGTGATGTGTGCTTTATTGATAGGTATGGCTCAAGTTGCCAAAATGTCAAAGTTGGTGTAAGAGAAGCATGGGCTACTTTCTAGCCAAGGACAAAAGGTATGTCCTGCGCAGCATGATGTGGGGAGAACCCTAGGATTGATCAGCAAGTCAGCAAGCAAGTGGATTGTATCTTATGATGAGTTTTGCAAGTTGGTTCACTTTTGCTTCTTATGAGATTTCTTGCTCCATAGGCCATAAAAATGTGTGATCTCTTGGCCCATTCTGAATTTTAGATGTTGTATGATCATGTTGTTAAGGTTAGAAGTCCATTTGATAACTTAATTTGCCTTGAGAAGTGAATTTGCAACTTTGCCTCTTTGGTAGAAACTTTGAAATTTTGTGATTTTAGCCAACTTTGACAAGCCATAACTTTTGATTCATAATGAATTAGGTCATGTTCTTGTACTTTTTGAAAAGGGAATGATCCATTCTACAACTTTCATGACCAAAATTTTTTCATTTGAAGCATTTTTGAATCAAAAAGCAAGGGTTGAAAAAGTTTCCTAAAATGGCAATTTCATTAAAAGTCAAACTTTCCCAAAAAGTCAACTTTGCAAAAGACTTGAAATTCTTCAATTTTGTGAACTTCCAACTTCTTCTATGATAAAATAAAGATCATATACAATCAAAATGATGAAGAACACCCTTTGGTTGGGTCATTGGGGGCCTTAGATGCCCTGATTTTGCACTGACTTGCTTGAAAAGTCAACTCTTGATCAGATGACTTCCCCATGGAATTTCTTCATGAAAATTGATATGCATACTCCCTATACCATATAGAGACCAATAGAAACAAGAATGACCAAAAAATTTGGAGTTATGGCCTTTGAAACCAAAACCCTAATTTTAGGTCATCTGTGCAGTTAAACCTGGCTCTGCTTCCATGCCATTCTCAGTTCTTGTGATTATTTGACATTCTTGACTTTGAGAGGATATAATATGATTCTTGAACATACATGGACCCCTTTGAAGTGATTGATGGCCTTTGGAGTGGCTCAAGAAGCACTTGGATTGCTCAGATCACAAACCCTAGATGCAGATGACTTTGAATCTATGCAGTGAATCAAAAATGTAATATGAGATGGTATGATTGAATTTATGCATATGAAAATGATCACAAGCCATGGTGTGAATGGGTGAGGGAAAATTTGGGGTGTTTACAGCTTCCCCTATTCAAACATGAGTTAGCTGTGCAGGATGTAAGCAACGGCTTAACAGGCAAACAAGATAACTTGTGGTTGAATACCAAAGACAGTCCAAAATTTGCACTCACAGAATGAAGAAGAAAAGGGATATAGATTGTAAAAGAAAATAAAGTATATTGTAAAGTGTGGGCGACGGAGGACGACCGTCGAGCAGGGGACAACTGCTGGGGAAAGAGCAATGACGGGGACAGCCGACACGCTGGGGAAAGTGCGGGAAATAAAGCAATGACGGGGACGGCCGACATGCTGGAAAAGTGCGGAAAATAAAGAAATGACGAGGACGGCCGACATGCTGGGGATAAAAGGGATTATGATGGGGATGACCATCAAGTAAGGTTATAATATTCTCTGGGGATTAATGAACAATGACGGGGACGGCCATCAAGTTCATAAAGTAAGGTAACCGACGATGGGGACGGCCATCAGGCTAAACTGATGAAGGACGATCATCAGGAAAAGGAAAAGGGACCACGACGGGGACGGCCATCGGGTTAAAGAATAAATGAAATAAACAGATGATGAGGTACGATCATCAAAGGTTAAGGACGATCACCTAGCAGGGGACGGCTGCTCTGTTGGGGATAAGATGAGGGACGGTCACCTGGCAGGGTACGGCTGCCGAAAATATCGCGACATAGGACGAATGCCGGATAAAAGGGTCAACGATGGGGACGGCCATCGGACGAGAATGATGGAGGACGACCATCAAGAGGTGGAGGACGACCACCTAGCAGGGGACGGCTGCTCTCAAGGTTTATCATGACATAGGACGAATGTCAGATAACCAAAATCAACAATGGGGACGGCCATTGGATAAAATGATGAAGGACGATCATCAAAAGGTGAAGGACGATCACCTAGCAGGGGACGGCTGCTAAAAATCACGACATAGGACGAATGTCGGATAGAAAAGATCAACGATGGGGACGGCCATCGGATGAGCATGATGGAGGACGACCATCAAGAGGTGAAGGACGATCACCTAGCAGGGTACGGCTGCTCTCAGGGTTTATCATGACATAGGACGAATGTCAGATAGAAAAAGAAATTTTGCTTTGTTGGCGATCTACTGGGGAGTAGTAAACACGGACGAGTGTTTATATCCAAGAAATAAATGGCGTAAGTGTTTAGATGTTTGTGTATAGATTAAAGATGCGGGCGAGCATCCTTAAGACTACGATACGGACGAGTATCGAGTAGAAACAAATACTGACACGTGTTCAGAGATGATGATACGGACGAGTATCAACTGGTTAACAGAGAACACGGGTGAGTGTTGAATCTGAGGGGACTCTTCTGGGGAATAGTAGACACAGACGAGTGTCTATATTCAAGAAGACAAAAGTGTTTTGACACAGTGTATGGATTAAAGATGCGGACGAGCATCCTTAAGACTATGATACGGACGAGTATCAGGTAGAAACAAACGCTTGACACATGTTCTGAGATGTTGATACGGACGAGTACCAACTGGTTAACAAAGAACAAGGACTAGTGTTGAATCTGTGGGGATATGAATGGTGTATACAAGATACGAACGAGTATCATGAGTAGTAAGTATGAGTGATGTATAGATGAGTGTTCAATCTGCTGGGGAGAGTGACACAGACAAGTGTCAAAAAGAGGAAAATGTAATATAAACAAGTATCTGATATACAAAGTGTTTAGGTTATCGTGCTGGGGAAGGTGACACGGACGAGTGTCAAGGAAGTTGTATATATATAAACATCTGTGAGTGCAAAGAGGACGCTTTGGTATTTTACCGGGGATATGACACGGACGAGTGCCACAAGGAGTATATACTGGTGTTTGTGAATGCAAGGCAACTGTTTTAGCTTTGGTTCTCCGCTGGGGATTCTGGGGGAGTTTTCTGTATGTTGATGGATTGTTTAATATTCGCAAGCGTTTGATTCAGGACACGGCTTATGATTATGCAATATGTGGGATTTTTGCCATAATGCTCCGTATTAGACGGAATGCTACGCTTTGTGGGGGTGAATATGATGCGGATGCTATGATTATGCAAGGATACCAATCCGGGATTCGGATCCCGCTGCCGCGAAGATCTCCGGGCGATCTGTTTAAAGTGGACATCCCAGCTGGGGATGAGATCAATGATAGACCTATTCCAGTAAATGAGAGACCCAGCTGGGGTTTGTAGAAGCTTTCGTCACTCTGTTGTGATTCCTTCATGCGTTGCTCTTCTGGATAGAGGTCGAAACTCTGTGGGGAAGATGGTTCCCTGGCTTTTGTACTTGGCTGAGGAAGAATGATTGGCAACTCGGCTGGGAGAAGCAACAAGTGGCAACTCAGCTGGGGAGAAAATACTTTGAGTGCTAAGAATGAGGGTTGATTTGCCAGCTTGCTGGGATGAAGCTTACATGCCCCATGTTGCGCTTTTGCATACCTGCAATTCTGTAAAGACAGAGAAACGCACAAGTAATCCCGAGGTATCCCTTACCGGATTCCGTCATAGGAGTTAGACACTCCCGGGAATAAGTATATTTCTTGCAAGCACGTAGTTTTTTTTTTTTTTGAAGATAAGCATCTGTATTCATGCAATCAGTTTTTAAGACATCAGACATTCTTTGCAAATAAAATGTACAAGACGAAAACATGACTGAAAATCTGCTTTTATTAATTCATGCGCCCTGAATTGGCAAGATACAGTCAAAGAAACAAATCCCCTAAAATGAGGAGATTGTCACAAATTGAGAAACAAAAGATGTTGGCAATGTTGATGACGCTTCAAGGAGCTTCCCTTTTGCTATGACTCGTATGACATTTTGACGTTCTTCTCGTCTTGCTTTCTGAAGAAGGCTGATTCTGAGTGAAGCTTGATCCTTTCGAGGTTCACCAAGTTGTAGGTGATACAGACGAATTCAGAATGCAATTGTTCGCTTATTCCCTTGTTTTGCATGGATCTCCCTTTCGGGTTTTCAATCCATCGGGAAACCCATTTTTGCCTGAGTTGTCCAATGCGGCTTTTCAACTCAGCGGGTGTACATTTTTTTGTTTATTTTCCCTTATTTTTTCCCGAGTCTTTTATTCTGTCTTTGACTCGCCGGGATGCCCTATTTTTGCCTGGACTTACATTCTGTTTTCGTGTCCAGCGGGTCATTTTATGCGAAGTATTTTTTAACTGCATCTGAATTCACAGGGGATGGGAAGTCTTCACCATCCATAGTACTGAGCATCAGTGCTCCACCCGAGAAAACTTTCTTGACTACAAATGGTCCTTCATAATTCGGAGTCCACTTGCCCCTGTGGTCTGTATGAGGAGGGAGGATTCTTTTCAGCACAAGGTCCCCTACTTGGTACTCTCGGTGCCTGACTTTCTGATCGAAGGCTTTCTTCATTCTTTTCTAATACAACTGCCCATGACAGATTGTAGCCAATTTTTTCTCTTCAATCAGACTCAGTTGTTCGTATCGGGACCGGACCCACTCTGCTTCGTTCAGCTTAACATCCATCAATACCCGTAGGGAGGGTAATTCAACTTCAACCGGTAGGACTGCTTCCATACCATACACAAGCTGATACGGTGTTGCCCCAGTAGATGTTCTGATTGACGTACGGTACCCATGCAAGGCAAACGGTAGCATTTCATGCCAGTCTTTGTAGGTGACTACCATCTTCTGTACAATCTTCTTGATATTCTTGTTAGCTGCCTCGACAGCGCCATTCATTTTTGGCCTGTAAGGAGAAGAATTGTGGTGTTGGATCTTGAAGTCCCGACATAGCTCTGCCATCATTTTGTTGTTTAAGTTGGAACCATTATCAGTAATGATTCGCTCGGGAACTCCGTATCGACAGATGATATCTCTCTTCAGAAATCGGGCTACCACTTGCCTTGTAACGTTTGCGTAAGAAGCTGCTTCGACCCACTTGGTGAAATAGTCAATGGCAACTAGGATGAATCTGTGGCCATTTGAAGCAGTCGGTTCAATCTTGCCAATCATGTCAATGCCCCACATAGCAAAGGGCCAAGGTGAAGACATCACATTCAAAGGATTGGGAGGCACATGCACCTTATCCGCATAAATCTGGCATTTATGGCATTTTCTGGCATAGGCACAGCAGTCGGCATCCATTGTGATCCAGTAATAACCCGATCTTAGTAATTTCTTGGCCATTGCATGTCCCCCTGCATGGGTACCAAAGGATCCTTCATGCACTTCATGCATTAACAAGTCTGCTTCTGTTCCGTCAACACATCTGAGGAGTACCATATCAAAGTTCCTCTTGTACAAAGAACCATCAGTGTTCAGGAAGAAACTACCAACAAGCCTTCTTAATGTCTTCTTATTATTGGAAGATTCCCCAGGTGGGTATGTTTGATCCTCCAAGAAGCACTTAATATCATGGAACCAAGGCTTATCATCTTTGACAACATCTGCTGCGAACACATATGTTGGTCTGTCAAGTCTGGATACTGAAATCTGAGGTACAAAGTTGGCAGCTTGAACTTTGATCATGGATGAAATGGTAGCCAGAGCATCCGCAAACTGATTCTCGTCCCGAGGGATATACTCGAGCTTAACTGTTGTAAAGAAGGTCAATAACCTCCTTGTATAATCCCTGTAAGGTATCAGATGATCCTGGTGTGTGTACCATTTGCCGTTGGTCTGATTAACTACCAGAGCTGAATCTCTGAATACAGTTAAAGTCTTGATCCTGAGGTCAATGGCTTCCCCAAGACCCATAATGCAGGCTTCGTATTCAGCTTCGTTGTTAGTACAGTTAAAGGTGAGTTTTGCCGAGAAAGGCAGGTGAACTCCTTTAGGTGTAATGAGTACTGCACCAACACCACGACCATTCATATTAACAGCCCCATCAAACATCATAGTCCATTCTTCTTCCGGGTCAGGCCCTTCAGTGTGAACAGGCTCTTCATGATCTTTTGCTTTGATGAACATGATGTCTTCATCAGGGAAGTCAAATCTCATAGGCTGGTAATCATCAATAGGTTGCTCAGCAAGATATTCAGACAATACACTGCCCTTGATGGCTTTCTGAGATGTGTACTGGATGTCATATTCTGTGAGAATCATTTGCCATCTTGCAACCCGTCCGGTAAGCGCTGGCTTCTCAAATATGTACTTAACGGGGTCCATCTTTGAGATCAATAAGGTAGTGTGGGTCAACATATACTGTCTCAGTCGGCGAGTAGCCCACGCTAAAGCACAGCAAGTTTTCTCGAGCAGTGAATAACGTTGTTCACAGTCGGTAAACTTTTTGCTTAGGTAGTATATTGCATACTCTTTTCGACCAGACTCGTCATGCTGGCCCAACACACACCCCATCGACTCTTCTAATACTGTCAAGTACATGATTAGAGGTCTTCCTTCAACTGGAGGCATAAGGATTGGAGGCTCTTGTAAGTATTCCTTGATCTTGTCAAAAGCCTTCTGGCAGTCTTCGTTCCACCTGACCGTCTGTTCTTTTCTTAGCAGTTTGAACAAGGGCTCACAGGTTGCCGTAAGGTGAGATATGAACCGTGAAATGTAGTTCAATCGTCCTAAGAACCCTCGTACTTCTTTTTCTGACTTTGGTGCAGGCATTTCTTGAATGGCTTTGACTTTATCAGGGTCAACTTTAATCCCCTTCTCGCTCACAATAAATCCCAGCAGCTTACCAGATTGCACCCCGAATGTGCATTTGTTGGGATTCAACTTCAGTTGGTACTTCCTCAGACGCTTGAATAGCTTCAGCAGATTTACCAGGTGGTCTTCTTCAGTGAGGGACTTGGCAATCATGTCATCCACATAACATTCGATTTCTTTATGGATCATATCGTGGAATAATGTTACCATAGCCCGTTGATATGTTGCACCAACATTCTTCAGTCCGAATGGCAACACCTTGTAACAGAACGTGCCCCAGGGTGTGATGAAGGTCGTCTTCTCCATGTCTTCAGGTGACATCTTGATCTGATTGTATCCTGAAAATCTGTCCATGAAGGAGAATACCGAGAACTGAGCCGTGTTATCAACCAAGACATCAATGTGAGGTAATGGGAAGTCATCTTTCGGGCTTGCTCTGTTCAGATCCCGGTAGTCAACACACATTCTCACCTTGCCATCCTTCTTAGGCACAGGTACTATGTTAGCAACCCACGGCGGATAGCTAGTCACAGCAAGGAACCCGGCGTCCCACTGCTTTTGTACCTCTTCTTTGATTTTCATTGCCATGTCTGGGCGAGTGCGGCGCAGTTTCTGCTTTACTGGCGGGCAGTCTTCTCTTAAAGGCAGCTTGTGCACCACAATGTCGGTGTCCAACCCTGGCATATCTTGATAAGACCAAGCAAACACATCCACATATTCCTGAAGCAGGTCAATCAATTGTTTCTTCATTGAGTCTTGTAAGCAGGCCCCGATCTTAACCTCTTTCACGTCTTCATCTGTACCAAGATTAATCGTTTCGACCTCCTCCTGATGAGGAGTGATAACCTTCTCCTCTTGTCTCAACAACCTGGCTAGCTCTTCAGGAAGCTCGTAATCTTCTTCAACCCCTTCATCAACTTGATTGATCAGATTGTCAAAGTCATACGAAGTCATAGACGTGCTGTTGTCGGTGCGGTCTAGAAGGCACTCTCTGCAAGGGTTCAGTTTGTTCATTTTAGTGATTGATTTTAATCTTTTTTTAAAAAAAGAGTGAAATGAAGTTATCATTTTGAAAACATTGCCATTTTATTTTTGTACAAAAAGAAAAATGGAAAAACAGCGAGCGGAAAAGAAAAAGACTCATTTGCAAAAGATGTCTGATTATCGTTGATTGATCTATTTGCACAAAATTACAGATGGCCCGATTACAAAATGAGTCTTGTCATCTTGGGCAAGATGCAAGACTTGATGCATGCTTAAAATACAGGAAATAATAATTACTCTGCAGGAGTAACTCTTATAATTTCCTGGGAAGACCAGTTTGAGATACTGCTCCCCGGGATCTTTGGACGGATCCAACTCTCCAGGTTGCGGTCGCTTTCATCCTCGTCTTCCAAATTGTTTACAGCATCGGGGGTGAGCATCCCCCCATTGACAAAATTGGGCTCCTTAGCAGCCTCTGCTCGATCTTGTTGAGTTGGTTTGTAACCCAACCCAAATCTATCCTCCTTCTTCTCTACAGGCAACAACTTGCCCCAGCCTTGGGCAGTCCCTTCTTCAACAACCTTCCGGGCTTGCTGATAAGATGTCATTGAGGTTCCAGGTACAGCAGATGTTTCATTTATGTTCAAGGCCTCAAACCCTTGACTCATAGTTTCGTGGATCTCCCCATCCATCTCAATGTATTTGTATGTAGCCAGGTGGCTAACAAAAATATCTTCCTCTCCACAAATAGTAACGACTTGGCCCTCCCATTCGAATTTTAACTTCTGGTGAAGGGTAGACGTAACTGCACCAGCGGCATGAATCCAAGGTCTACCCAACAAACAGCTGTAGGCCGACTGAATGTCCATCACGTAGAAGGTTGTTTTGAAAGTTTGTGGGCCAATCGTTACAGGCAACTCAATTTCTCCCAGAAATGATCTCTTAGAGCCGTCAAAGGCTCTCACTACTAAGTTGCTGGGACGTAATGCCAATCCTTCATACTCCAGCTTCACAAGGGCTTTTTTAGGTAAGACATTGAGGGATGACCCTATGTCTACCAGTACATGGGAAAGAACTGCACCCTTACACTCCATGGTAATGTGCAAAGCCTTATTGTGATTGCGGCCTTCCGTAGTCAAATCAGTGTTGGTAAATCCTAGTCCATGACTAGCGTTAACATTTCCAACCATAGCTTCCAACTGATTGACTGTAATCTCCTCTGGCACATAAGCTGTGTGCAAGACTTTTAGTAGTGCATTCCGATGAGCCTCGGAGCACATTAGCAATGATAAAATGGAGATCTTGGAAGGTGTCTAGTGAAGCTGGTCCACTATCTTGTAATCACTTTTCTTGATGATTCTCATGAATTCATCAACCTCTTGATCAAAAGCCGTTTTCAAAGCTTCTTTAACAAATTGTTCTTCTTGCACCATGCTCTTCCCTTTTGCCTTGGCAGCAGCTTCTGCTTCGGTACTGGGTTTTGGAATTTGCGGGGCAAAGAGACGTCCGCTTCGAGTGAAGCCTCCGCCTCCCCCCACGTTGTCTATTTGTGGTGAAGAAGTTGATGATTCAAGAGTGATTTTCTGTCCTTCGCAGTATAGATCGGAGCCGTAATGCCAAGGGATGGCATTACTGCTTTCATAGGGTACTGGCCCAGGCACTGTGATAGTGACTGGACTGATAGCAGCTGCAGAAGGGACCATGATAGTATGTGGATCATAGTATATTGTGACTGGTGCTCTGACAGGAGTGGCACTTTGTGAGTTGTAGGCAGAATCATTTGTAGGATCATAATAAATTGTAACCGTTGAGACACTTTCATTGTTTGCTGTTGATGTTGTAGGAGACACTGTTGACTGGATGGGTGTTGCTGTTGTAGGAGATTCTGAATGAAGGGGTGCTGAAGTTGTAGAAGGGATGTTTGTTGATATTTGGTCCGTTGAAGTAACAGATGAAGCATTTGTTGATGAGATTGAAGAGTTGTTTGGAACAATGGCTATTGCAGTTGTAGAAGACTCGGGAACTGTTGTTAAGGAGATTGCTGGATTGGTAGGTATTGATGTTGTAATTTGAAGCAGGCCACTCTGGATGAGACCATCTATGCCATCTTTCAAGTCATCACACCCATTCACTGAAATGTTGCAGTAAGCACATCCTAGCTCGCATCCAGGGAACATTTGACATTCAAGGAGTTGAGCTTTAATCTCCACCAAGGGTGTCCGAATCTGACCCACACTGGTTATTAAGTAAGACGACTTATCTTCCTCAATAGTATTGATTCTCGGTCCTCCGTGGTTTGGCATAGGGTTCTTGTTAACAATTGGTGGTGGTGCAAAGTTTAGAGCCTTAGAGTCTACCAGGTCTTGTACCTTCATGTGCAAGGCTCTGCACTTCTCTGTACTGTGGCCAGGTGCATTTGAGTGAAAAGCACATCTGGCACCGGCGTCGTAATTTCTGTGCAGACTGGCAGGATCTGGAGGTGCCAATGTCCTTAGCTCAACCAGGTTGAGTTTCAGGAGTTGTGGCAATAATGTGGCATAAGGCATAGGGATCGGATCAATCACCCTATTGGCCTGAGATGGTCTCTGTTGAAAAGGTCTTTGCTGATTGTTGTTGCTGGTGTTGTTGTTGTTATAATTTCTCTGAGGTGGATATTGAGCTTGTTGCTGGTAGTGGGGTTGTTGCTGAGGTTGGTATGCCGGTTGTGGATGAATTGGAGCGGGAATGGTGACAGCTGCCACAGACCTATGAACATATTGGGGTCTGCCCCTGCTGGTATGGATAGCATTAGTCTCACCAGTTCTTCTTGGGCCCACAAAAGGCTTTCTTGGGTTGTTGGAGGAGCTTGCACCGTTGTCAGAAATTTTGCCCATCTTCAATAGGCTCTCAATTCTTTCTCCAGCTATAACTACATCCGCGAAGCTGGTAGAAGAAAAGGCAGCTAGCCTGTCAATATATGTCCCTTGGAGGGTGTTCATAAACATGTCTGCCATCTCCCTCTCCGACATAGGTGTATGGACAGCAGCAGCAAGCTGTCTCCACCTCTGGGCGTACTCCCGGAAGCTTTCTCTGGATGATTGTGACATTCCCATCAGGAGGGTCCTGTTGGGAGCCATATCCAAGTTATACTGGTATTGTCTAATAAAGGCCTCAGCTAAGTCCTTCCAGCACCTAATGGTTGCTCTAGTCAAATGAGAGTACCATTCCCTTGAAGCTCCTGTTAAGCTATCCTCGAAATAAAACATCCATAGCTTTTCATCCATGGTGTATGCCTTCAACCTCCCCAGAAAGGATTGCAAGTGGGTCCGTGGACAGGAAGTCCCGTTGTACTTCTCAAAGCACGGTGGCTTAAATTTGTGGGGAATCCTGACCCCGTCCACTAAGCCCATGTCCATTACATCAAAACCCAAAGAGTTTTGAGACTCCAAGGACCTTAATTTTTCAGCAATTTCATCCATCCTTCTGTCATAGGCCTCATCCCCAGCTCCCATCACTGTGAACTGATCTTCCTGGGGGTCTTCTTGCAGCACTCTACCTGTAGTAGCATTCCCTTGTACATTAGCAGGGATATTGATCTCTGGATGAAGGTGGGGTCCAAATACAGGTGGGTTGATATGAGGCTGAACCCTCTCATTGTTGCTTGTCCCACCAGTCCCTAGATGGGGGTCTTCCTGAGTCTGCCTTTCTACTAAAGCCCTCAATCTCTCTTGGCTCTGAGCTAAACCATTCATCACCTCCATAAACTGTGTCATCTGATTCCTCATTTCCAGTCTCTCATTGGCCATTTGAGTCCTGACCTCTGTAAGGTCCTGTTGTACCTGGTCCATCTGTATACCTGGAAGGTTGTTGCGGGTTGGATATCTGTGCGGACGGTTGAGTGGGAACACCCGATGTCGAGCAATAGTTCCTGAACCACAACAGAGTTTAGTAACAAAAACAAAACAGAACCTACAAAACAAAACAAGAGGTTAGTATGCAATGCAGTATACTTATTTGTTTCCAAGGTATCCGGCTTGGCACTTGGTTTTGACCTTTCCAGACCCTTGAGGAAGATGCTTGTGATGTTGCTTGAAAGAAACTCAGATGAAACAAACTAATACATATATTACAACAAGTGAATGATACATAGTTTGTTTTTTACAATACACGCCCCTGAGGGGTCAAAATACAACATAAGAAAAGAAAAGTACATGAAAAGAAAGCAACAACAAGCAAAAGTCAGACACCAAGACCAAACTCATCCTCCTGAAATTCCTTTAGAAGTGCTTCAGTCACAGGATCAGCTGGACGCTCTGTGAGATTCCTGATAAGAAGATTCCTGGTAGTAACAGCTGCAGTTAGCTTCTTGTGTTGACTTTGGTCCTTTGACATCTTCACACCAGCTCTAATCTTCAACTCTGAGATCTCTCTCTGGGCTGCTAGCAGGGCTTCCTGTTGCTCCTTTGCACTAGCCTCCAACTGCTCAATCTTGTCCTGAGTCCTTTTATCTTCCTGAGTACGAGCTTCGGTGATCCTGACCCACCTAGCTTGACTCTCTTTCAGATACAAATCAGTCCTGGCCTTCTGGAACTGAGCCTCCTTGCAGGCATTCTTCAAGATCTGTTCTCCAGCCCTTGACTTCTTAATGTAGTCCTCTGACTTCTCAATCCTGGATAGATGCTCCACCTTTAGCTTTTCTAGCCTTTCAATGTCCAGCCGACCATCACTCCTCTCCCAGAGGGTCTTCTGTAGAGCCTGAGTCAGATTCTCATTCCTCTCTTTCAGTTTCTCAAACTCCTCTAAGCTGACAGTGGCAGGAGGTGGTGCTGTGGAGGGCCCAGGTGTATCCTCAATGGTGAAGGGCATCCCAGAAATTTGAGCCCTGGCATGAGACCACTCATAGTACTGAGCTGAGGCCACATTGTTGCATCTCCCTAGAATGGTTATCCCTTTGGTCTGGACATTGTCCCAAGCCCAGGATGCTTGCCTGACAATAGCCAAATTAGGCTTAATCTCACAATAAAGAGTTTCAGCCAAGTCTTGTGCTCTGGGAGTGTGAACCAATGCATAGCCCAATTGTCTTTTGAATAGCAGAGGGTTGTAGTTGATGCAACCCTTTACTCCTATCAGGGGTACATTGGGGAACTGCCCACAACTAGTAATGATGTCCCTGCCCCTGGTGCTCTGAGTGCACCACCTGATGTCAGCTGAGGTCAAAGCAATGAGTCTTCTAGCCCAATTCTTTGGCTGGTGAGGATTCAAGAATGCATCAGTCTTGGGCAAATGCTTGAGCAGCCAGGTATGGAATAGGGGAGCACAACAACTCACCAATCTTCCTCTTTGCTTTTCATTCCTTTGGTGAACAGAATAGTAGAAATCTCCCAGTAAGGTGGGCACTGGGTTCCTCAGAATGAAAAGGTGAATGGCACTCTTGCTAACAAACTTAGGCTCATCTGCAAATAATATGACCCCATATATGCTAAGGGCCAATAAAGCACAGACTGCCTTCCACTCTCCCAAGGAGGCCTTCAGGATGGCCTGAGAAATCAAGAAATCCAAATGTATACCAGAGATCCCAGCCTTGGTAGTCATGTTTTGTCCAATCAGAGAGGGTTCCAAATACAATGCTCTTGCCAACTCTTCATTACTAGGAAAAGCCATCTCAGGGTTGAAGGGGACTCCACCCCTGACAGGTACACCAACCAATGATGAATACTCCTCTAATAAAGGCCCCAACTGAAAATCCTGAAAAGTGAAGCACCTCATAGGGGGATCATAGAACTGCAGGCAAGTATGAATCAAGATCCTCTGGGAAGGGTCCAAATCCATAACCACATCAAGGATGCCTCCATAGTGTTCTCTGAATAGTGGTATATGGTCTGGAGTAATCAAGGCCTGGATCTTCCTGATGCTAGCTAGCTCAGGCTCAAAGAAATGATAGGAGATGTTACTCTTCTTGGGTGCCATGTTGCTGAAGAAGAGTTGAGACAGATGCTGATGATGGAGAATAATACTGAAGATGGGCCACTGACAGGCTGAGACTGGTGGTGCAGGTGGCTGAAGCGGATACTGATGAAGATAGGTCTATGCTGATGAAGGGGTCAAAACCAAGCCAAAATATATGATGGATACCCTGAAAAACAAATAAGCAAATGTTAAAATGATGCAATGATGATGTATGCAAATGATATGCAAGGGTTTGTGATCAAGCTGGATCTGATTAACTGCTCTGATATAAGTCCATGTATGTTCAAGAAATCCAGATGGAGGCTCATAAGTCCAGTAACCAAGGTGGGGGACTCAAATAAAGAGTCACATGTCCAGGGTTAAAATCACAAGAACTGTTCCAAAATGGAGTACTCTTAATCAAAACAAAGTAACAGGGTATGCTGAGGTCAAGGGTACCTGCAAACCTGTAAACAGCCCAACCCCCTGACAGGTGGTGTTCTAAAACAAGGATCCTCAGACTTGGATCAGTTATGAGAAGTGTAAACACTTCTAACCCGGAGGTACAGTGTTTACAATAACCATAAAAGATCCTCCTCTAATTCACCTCAGCTTCTGAAGGTCAATACTAAAGGTCATCCAGACTTAGCAGGCTTCCCAGATAGCCCTAGCACTTACAGGAAATCTGTAGCACAGAGTTCTCAAGAAGAAACCCATGCCTGAACCGTGTTTCATATTCCCGCACCAGACCGAAATGGAATGGGAAAGAACATGAACCACTCTAGCCTAGGTGTCACTCAGGTCCCAGGTATATGACCTCAACTCTCAACAGAACACCCACCCACCAAAACCAGATCCAGCCAGCACAGAATGACAGTATGATATATGTAAAGCTATAAAGAAAGTAAATAATCAACTGTACATAAGGCAATAAACAAAATAAATATACAACACAAATAGCACATAACACCCCAGTAAACACAAATCAAACAAGCGCTAGGAGGAACCCACAAAAAGAACCAGAAGCCCTGGTTACAGTATAAGGGTCCCCAGCAGAGTCGCCAGCTGTCGCTCCCAAAAGATGAGACTGAGCTTTAATAAGGTACAGACGCGAACGGTCGGCGAAAAGAGGAATGTGAGAACACACAGGAGTGAACTCACGGGAAAAGAATAGAGTCTCCAGCTAGGCATTTTTATCCCGGAGGAAAGGCAATGCTGCATAGACCTAGAAAGATATGGATAAGACGGTTGCGAACCAGAGAGACTGAGAAAGGGGGTTGGTTACAACCTGGGAAGGTATTAGCACCCAGATTGTCCGCCGTACTCGACGGGATCCACGCTTAAAAGATTTGTGTTTAAAAGGGGTAGTGTCAGTGCAATTTGTGTGTAAAAGAGCTAGAAAAGGATGTACAGGTGTCTGTGTAAAAGAAGTGCAAAGTGTAATATATACAGTGTCAGTGTAGGAACAAGAATAAGATGCTCAAGATCAGGAGGTTAAAAGAATAATGCTGGAAGGAGGGGGAATATACAGAGACTTTTGTTCGATAACTGTTAAGTTATGCCTACGTATCCTCTCGTGCAATGAGGAAGTCAGAACACCGTAGTTCGACCCAAAGAGACTGAAAGATGAATTGACCTGTGAACTGCTTACTTGTCTATGCTCAAGTGTATGACCTGTCTGGCCCAGGTGCAAACTGTCTTGCATTAGACGGAAGAAGCGAGTTCTCGTTTGTGAGTGAATGAGATGAGAAAAGAATCTCGAAGGAGACGATTATTGTTTGTTTTTGAGTTTTCAGTCTTTTATTGCTTTTGAAAGTTTGTCATAAATCAATGAGCTTAAGCCTGAACCAATGGATTAGTAAACTCATCACATCTTCCCTCTGTTTAGGGGTAATGGGAATACCTTAAGTGTGAAGTCAGCTTCTCACACTTAATCACCTTTGATATAGGATTAAGATCATCAACCTACTTGTGATTATTTAGATGTTTTTGTTGTTTTTGTTTAGTGTTAAGTAATGAGGTTAAGCCATAATCAAAGATTAAACAGACTCATTACACCATCCTAATAGAAGGATAACATATGAGAATGTTTAAGCTGAGGAAAGCTCCTCAACTTAATCCATGATTAGGGATTAAAATCATGACAAAACAAAGCCTTTATTAAGTGGATTTTAATTAATGGTAAGATTAAGAAGTGTATTTTATGGTTTGTAAGACAACTTGAGGGGGACTTGTCCATTAACACTAGGGTTAGTCCTTCTTAACCAATTAAGGAAGAATTAGAACCCTAATGTAAGGCCCAAGTTACAAGCTTGATGTCTTAGTGATTATTAAGTGAATTGATTAAAGGATTTAAACACATTAAGGGTTTAGCACTTAGGATTAAAGTTATACACTCCATCCTAATAGAAGGATGCAGGCATAAGCTTAATCACAAAGCCTTAAAGCCTTTAGGGTTTAGTCCCTGATTATGAGGTGATAAGAGAAGACTCAATGAGACACAAAGGTAAAAACTAAGTGAGGGGACTAATCAAAACCCTAATCATTGTCATACTTGGTTGTTCCTAAGGTTTGTGAGGTTTTCAAAAGACATCTTCAATGGAACCACCAGGAAGCAGATGAAAGGAGCAAAGAGCAGCAAAGTAACTTGCTTCAATTGAGAAGACAAGTCACTTGAAGGAAGAAAGTAAGATAAAGAAGAAAGAGCAAGCTCAATCTCAAACACATAACAAAATTCAGCAAGGATGCATAAAAGAGATGAAAAGAAATTGTGAGAAGTGAAGGCAAATTCACTTCTCAAAGTTGCTTACCACCTGAAAAGTTAGTGAAAGAAATGCAATGCAATGCAAAAATGAGATGGAATGGCATGATGAAAACCAAAACCAGAAGCATATGTGAGATGATAATGATGTTATGAGATGATACAAACATGAAACAAGGCATGGGGATGATCACATGAACAAATGGATGCAAGAGAAGCAAGTTTAGAACCATGAACATACATGAAAAGTTATGGAATGCAAATGACATACAACATGGAAAATGAAAGATGCAATGGTCAAACATGATTCTAATATGCCCTAAGATGTGTTATGAATCAAATGGATGCATAAAATGTCATGGCAAGTCATGGTATGCAAGCAAATGCAAGATGAATGCAAAAGGAAGCCCAAATTAGGGTTTATGATCAATGCACAAAACAAAAATCAAAACCAGAAGCAAACATCAAGATAAAAAATTGAAAATGCATTCAAGGGAACCCTAAACCTATACAAACTCACTGCCCAAAGGAGGGGTTCTAACTCTTAACCTAATTAGGGTTATGAATTTCCTAAGATTTCTAGGGTTTTAGGGTACCTTAACAAGAAAAATGTCAAACAAATGGAAAATGCAAGATCAATTCATGCCAATTTAATCCTACAAACTACATGATATGCAAGACATAATGCAAAAAGAATCAAAGTCCAACTCTCAAAGACTAGGCAGAAATGAATTTTTGAACATTGGACCAAAATAATGCTTTGAAATTGAATTAATTCCATGGAAAATTGTCAAAATGCATCAAGACCAAAAAAGAAATTTGGTTTGAGGATTGGACAATGTTTTTAAATTATTTTAAAGGTTTCATGAATTTTTTGGTGATTTTTAAATACTTAAAAGTATTTTTAATTAATTAACTCTCATTAATTAATTAAAAATAATCTTTTAAATGATTTAAAAATATTTTTTAATGCAAAAAATAAAGATAAAAATGTTTTTGGTTTCTGAAAATTAATAAAAGTTTGTACAAAAATTTTCAGAATTTTTAAAATTGTTTTGCTATTTTTTATAAAATGTAGAAAGAAAATGCATTTAAATGAAAAATAAAAATGAATTAAACTGAAAAAAGAAAAGTCAGCGCATCCAATGGCCATGATTCAAACTAAAAGGGAGGGAATTGACCTGCGCGCGCATCTGGACGGCCCAAATTCAAACTTACGCAATTAAGACTAAACCCTAATTAATTAACCCTAATGACTTTCAGGCGACCGGAACACCGTTCCGGTCGTCTTCTCCGGCAAGCTCAAATCCCTAACTCTCTCTACACGCAATGAAAACAAAATCTAACTGCCCAGAACTCATCCCCATCCAAAAACGAATCAAACCCCTCAATCAAACATCATTTTTCATTCATTAATCAGCCAAATCGAATCAAAACATTCTTAGGGCAAAAAGTTTCAGACAGTTCATACATGCTGGTTTCTCAACCATTTTCAAAAGTAAACACATATTCATGATCAGGGGAGTGCATAGAAGCTTTTAAGAACTTAAAATGAAGCTTCTGGAAAAAAAGTTTCAGATGGCTACCTGAACCGAAGCTTTGGTTTCTGGTGCTTTCTGGCTGTTTCTTTGGCTCAAATCCACTCCAATGATCCTCCTAAGAAGCTTGCAATGATTGTTTGAAGTTTATAATGGATGGTTTGAGAGATGGAAGAAGTTCTGTTCAATGGCAGGTGGTGATCGTGTTTTTGATTCTTTGAGTTTCAGGCTATGGTGAGGGGTGGTTTGTGACCAGGGAAGTGTGTTGAGTTGGTTTGTGGAGTTTGTTTCTGTGTTTGAGGCTTGTGCAAGCTGTTTCGAAAGCTTTTGCAAAATGGTGTGGAAATGAGAATGCTGTGTTGGAGAGTGCTTCAGGCTTGTGTTTTGTATGCTTTGGCTTGCTTTTGATTTGCATAAACAATTGTGATAGGTCAGATGAAGTGATGTGTGCTTTATTGATAGGTATGGCTCAAGTTGCCAAAATGTCAAAGTTGGTGTAAGAGAAGCATGGGCTACTTTCTAGCCAAGGACAAAAGGTATGTCCTGCGCAGCATGATGTGGGGAGAACCCTAGGATTGATCAGCAAGTCAGCAAGCAAGTGGATTGTATCTTATGATGAGTTTTGCAAGTTGGTTCACTTTTGCTTCTTATGAGATTTCTTGCTCCATAGGCCATAAAAATGTGTGATCTCTTGGCCCATTCTGAATTTTAGATGTTGTATGATCATGTTGTGAAGGTTAGAAGTCCATTTGATAACTTAATTTGCCTTGAGAAGTGAATTTTCAACTTTGCCTCTTTGGTAGAAACTTTGAAATTTTGTGATTTTAGCCAACTTTGACAAGCCATAACTTTTGATTCATAATGAATTAGGTCATGTTCTTGTAATTTTTGAAAAGGGAATGATCCATTCTACAACTTTCATGACCAAAATTTTTTCATTTGAAGCATTTTTGAATCAAAAAGCAAGGGTTGAAAAAGTTTCCTAAAATGGCAATTTCATTAAAAGTCAAACTTCCCCAAAAAGTCAACTTTGCAAAAGACTTGAAATTCTTCAATTTTGTGAACTTCCAACTTCTTCTATGATCAAATAAAGATCATATACAATCAAAATGATGAAGAACACCCTTTGGTTGGGTCATTGGGGGCCTTAGATGCCCTGATTTTGCACTGACTTGCTTGAAAAGTCAACTCTTGATCAGATGACTTCACCATGGAATTTCTTCATGAAAATTGATATGCATACTACTTATACCATATAGAGACCAATAGAAACAAGAATGACCAAAAAATTTGGAGTTATGGCCTTTGAAACCAAAACCCTAATTTTAGGTCATCTGTGCAGTTAAACCTGGCTCTGCTTCCATGCCATTCTTAGTTCTTGTGATTATTTGACATTCTTGACTTTGAGAGGATATAATATGATGCTTGAACATACATGGACCCCTTTGAAGTGATTGATTGCCTTTGGAGTGGCTCAAGAAGCTCTTGGATTGCTCAGATCACAAACCCTAGATGCAGATGACTTTGAATCTATGCAGTGAATCAAAAATGTAATATGAGATGGTATGATTGAATTTATGCATATGAAAATGATCACAAGACATGGTGTGAATGGGTGAGGGCAAATTTGGGGTGTTTACACAAGGAGATCCCTTATCTTCGTTTCTTTTTGTGGTGGTTATGGAAGGTCTATCCGGTTTGATTAGAAACTCTATGAGTTTGGGGAATTTTTTCGGTTTCCATATTAATCGAAGGTGTTGCATTGACGTTTTACAATATGCAGACGACACCTTAATGGTGGGGGATGGCGGTTTGGATCATTTGTGGGATCAAGTCGGTTCTTAGAGCTTTTGAGTTGGTTTCCGGTCTAGGCATTAATTTTCGCAAAAGTAAATTTATTGGAATTAATGTGAAAGAGAGTTTTTTAGAAGCGGCGGCGAATTTTTTATCTTGTAGAACGAAATCTCACCAGTTCCACATTGAATTAATGTAGTGCATGGTTCAGTTCCGCATAATTCGGTGCAACGAATTATGAGTAATGATGGGAGGCTGTAGGAGAGTGATTTGTCTTCAGTGCTGAGCGTGATATATTCTGGTTTATATGGAGGAGAAGGTTTGGAAGTGGTCTCGCGAGGGCGTCAATGGCATGTTTTCAATACAGTTTCTGGGGTTGATCAAGTTGTTTCGGTACGAGGATTTTCTGGTGTAGTTGTTTCCGCTGTGATGGACAATGTTGATTTCAATGTTGTAGCGAATTCATTTGCAATTTTACTGTTGCAAATGCGGACGGTCCAACTGCAGTTATGAAAGATGCGGGGCAGTAGGCTGCTGTTTCGGATGTGATGGAACAGTCTATATTGGAAGATGAATTACGTGACGAATTCTGCAACTTGAGGAGTTTATTGGATAAACATGGTCTGAATCCAGAAGAAAAAGATGTAGTTGTTTGGGCAGGTGATAATAGTGGGTTTTTTTGGTAAGTTCTTATTATTACTTAGCTATTCCTCGCTTCATTCCATATGGTCCAGAGAATAGGCACGATCGGGCTTTTGAGTTGGTTTGGAAGACGGAGGCTCCTTTCAAAGTCAAGGCATTCAGGTGGAGGTATTTTACAGAGAGTTTACCAACTAGAAGCGCTTTGAGTCGAAGAGGTGTTATTTTGGAGTATACCACTCAACTTTGCCCTTTTTGCTCGAGGTGTACCAAGACTTTATCTCATCTTTTGTTAGATTGTCTAGTCACTAAACTAGTTTGGATGGAAATTGCGGCTTGGATTGATGTTAAGGTGGAGGTGGTGCTGGATATCAAAGGTAGCTTTCTAGATTGGTTCAATTTTTGTAAAGTATGGTTGGTGGCGAAAGGTAGAGAAGGAAGTTTGTGGTTGGCGGTTGTTTGGAACATTTGGTTGATTAAGAACGATACCATTTTTGGAAATTCAACTTGGAATATTTTAGATTTGTTTTGGAAGATCAAGATTTCTTTATGGAGGTGGTCTTTGATGGGGGAAATTACTCATCCCAATTGCAATTTGTACGAATTTGACAAGGATCTGTTGTTTTTCTTGTCTTAATGTGATTTGGTTTGTAATATCTTTTTGATTGCGGCAAGTTTTGACTTGGCCCTCCTTTTATATTCAGGTGGAGTACCCTCTGTACTCGTTATTTTATTTTATCATTTGATTAAAAAAAATATTTGTATTGGAATTTATTATGGACATGTAACTAAATAACCCACACAAATACCTAGAAAAGATGCAAATTTATAGCTGAAGGTTACCATAGAACCCAAGGACCCAAATCCAACCTCTCCACTTATCATTAAATCCAAATCTAAAAAAAATATATTTAAGAAAAGACTAACTAACAGAATCATAAGTTTCAAACACGTTGTATGAAAAATTTATCAAGGGATTATCCTATCCTATTATTATTATTCAATTTAGTATTTTAATTTGTCTCTATATGTCTTGTGCATTAAAGCCACATTAGAACTTCAAAACATTTAAATTGCAATTTGGTCTTTAATTTTCAAATTTAAAATTTGATCCAAAATTTTTAAAACTTATAAAAATGATTACAAAAATCTAATAATAATTAATTTCAATATTCCATTTAAAAAAACTTAAAAATAAATAAATTTCAATTGAATAATTTAAATTGTTTAAATTTAAAATTTCTTAAACTTTTTTAATTAACTCATCCAATCACACACTTTTATACTCCTTAAATTAATATGTATTGAAAAGAACTAGTTAATGAGACACATTCTAATTAAGTGCACTTACGCAAGTGCATCAGTGGAACAATTGAACGTTAACACGTTTCGTAGATGCATTTACGGAACAACCCATATTTTTTATATCCTGGGTGCTTCCGTAGATGCACATGTAGAACAATCCATATTTTCTATATCCTGGGTGCTTTCGTAAATACACTTGTGGAACAATTGAATGTTATTTTTTTTCTTTATTTTATTTCCGATGTATCTTAATTTAACTTACTGGTTTGAAGACATTATGTTTTCTTCGGACTCAGACTATCAATTCCCTTTCGAGCGACACATACACAGACTGGTTGCTCAACATGCCTCCGTTCAGAAGGAGAAGGAACATGTCTAGTCAAACATATCGTCTACATCTGGAGCTATAGGCACTTTTTCATCCTGGAGGCCACAATATGTTTCTGAGGGTACTTCCCAGTCTCCGCCCTCCTAGAGGAGACGCCAGGGGAGTCCGGTTCCACTACCGGAACCGGATGTTGAGGTTCCTGACCAGACCCAGGAGGGAATTCATGAGACACAGGTGGATGCTGCTGCCACTGCTCTTGAGACTTATCCGGTGGGTCCATCAAACATGTCTCTGTTGTTGGGTTACGCAGAGCATGATTCCCTACATGACTGGCGTGGAGAGGTAACACTACTCATATATATATATTTTCATTCCTAGACACCACTATGTGTTCTCTCCTCTGCCATTACCCATCGCCGAATAGACGATATCTTTTCTGAGTTTCAACACCATCTGGTACCAGACGAGTCTCATGCGATCAGAGCTGAGCACTACTGGAGCTACGTTGATGGCTACATCAGGTGGTTATATATCGTCTCACATCCTTTGATGCTTCCCACTGCAAATGGTGATCTTTCTAGACCATCACATCACAGGATATTAGAGGAGGAGTAGTCTCAGATGGACCATACTCAGGATCTGGGGCATATATGTCTAGATTTAGTTAGGATTGGGCGAGAAGGTATTGAGACCGATTTCTTCCCTGAGGGGTATGATGTCATGCGTACTGTGGAGGAGATGATTCGGGTAGCATTGAGTGGCACACAGTACCACAGACATCACACCAGGACTAGTTGGATAGGAAGCCGAGGAGAACGCAGAGGCAGATGAGGCGGTAGAGGCAGAGAAGAGCGTGCACAGGGGGCAGTCAGAGGAGAGGGTGTAGAGGATGTACTCTCGCACACACAGTAACTATATGTATATTTATTTATGACAGTGATGTATTTATTTTGGATGATGACATTGATGTGCTATATATATATATATATATATATATATATATATATATATATATATATATATATATGATTCTACTTTATTCATGTTTGTGCATTTATATATGATGTATTTATATATGATACTACTTTATTAATAAAACTGGTATAATCTTTTAAAGAAAAAATTGTTCTGCTAAAATTCCGCAGATGCATCTACGAACTTTTTTCGCATATGCATATGTGGAAGGTTTTAACGTAAAGAAAAAAGTAGGTGCGCCCGAAAGTGTATCAGCAAAAATAAGGGCATATTTGGAAATACAGCAGGTGAGGATATTCTTACTCCATGAGTAAGTTTGTAAAACTTACTCCACATTCTCACCTTTAAATCATTTTTAATTAATGGTTGAAAATAAGCCGTAATTATTCATCATGTGATCAATATGTTATTCTCTCGCCATATTTAATTACAACTTATTTTAAACCATTAATTAAAACTGATTTAACGGTCATGATGTGGAGTAAGTTTTATAAACTTACTCCTGGAGTAAGAATATCCCCACTCATATATATATATATATATATATATATATATATATATATATATATATATATATATATATATATATATATATATATATATATATATATATATATATATATATATATAGAGAGAGAGAGAGAGAGAGAGAGAGAGAGAGAGAGAGTGTCATGATCAACTTCCTCTCAGGGTAAGTCTTTTAAACTTACTCCATAATCGTAGCCTTTAAATTAGATTCAATCAATGGTTAAATTAACATTTATACTTATAACCAATGGTAATGATTGAATCTAATATATATATATATATATATATATATATATATATATATATATATATATATATATTGATCGTACCTGGAGATCAGGATCCGATATGGCCGGATGTCGCTCCCTGGATTTCCATCCTGGTACAAATGCGAAAGTGGTGCGGAAAAGGTAAAGTCGACAGCCAGACATTTTTATCCCGAAGGAATGGGAATGGTAATGCTGCACAAACCGAAGAAAAGAAAAGGAAGGACACATGTCTTACGAACCAAAGAGACTGAGTTCGGGAGTCGGTTACGACATGGGAAGGTATTAGCACCCCAGATTGTTCGTCGTACCCGAAGGGATCCACGCTTGCAAAGAAAATGTTTCAAAGGGTGAAAGAATGAAAGCTGCTGCAAAAGAGAACTGAACTAGATAAGATAGCAAGAAGTTGAAAAAAGAAACGAATAGGAAAAATATAGGGAAAATAAAGATTGTGCTCGAACGGGCCCTACCCCGCTGCCTACGTACCTCATCTGGACAATGAGGATCAGAGTCGCCGTAGTTCCCCTAACTAGGGGTGGAAAATATTGCTTGTGTCTTAAGGCTTGAACTGCCTATGTCAATGCTCAGGTGTTGCAGGCTCGGACGACGAGTGCGTTACCGTCTTGCAAAGTGACAAGTAGGAGCAAGTTCGCGGACAGAGCGAAGGATATGAGAACAGAATTCCCGAAGGAAAGACGCTTATTGTTTGTTTGTGTTTTTTAGAGGTTTTTTATGAGTGTGTCACAAGGAAGTGAACTCAAGCTCTTTTCCATGGAATGTGTACTTGTCACTACATTCCAAGATGGAATAATAGAACAAGCCCACTCAAGTAAGAAGAAGATCCCCAAAACTTAATTCCAGAGATTAGGGCTTAGGCTCACTAACTCATTGAATTTATTAAGTGTTTTTGTATTTTTGGATGAAGAAGTGCTTTTTATGATTTTCTTGATGAAGATGGTACCCTGATCAGACTTGTGAATCATGATGAACATGTACCATCCCAAGATGGGAAAACTACAAGTGTTTCATGGAATAAGACTATTGCACAGGAGACCACTTCAATCCTTATTAAGTGTTTTTTTAGGGTTTTTGATATGAGAAGAGAAGAGAACCAAAAGGATCTTAAATGTAAAATTCTAATGGGGGACCAATGAATCCTAATTGTTATAATGCATAGAAAATCCTAGGTTAGTGAGGGTTGCTATCCTAAAGGAAGGAAATATAAGAAAAGAAAGAGAAGAAAGAAGAAGAGAGGAAGGAGGAAGTAAGGCCTAAGCCCCAACAATCACAAATAAGAGAATAACATGAGGAAAAGAGAAGAGATAAGATTTGGAGATATGGGAATCACATCCACACCTCTCACTTACCAAAGCCCCTGAAATGGTTAGTAACATAAGAACAAGTGCAACACAAAATGGTCATAAGATCAAACCAAAGCCACACAACCAGAAGTGAAGTCTTAATCACAAATGCCAAATGCAAATGCAAAACATAAGAATGAGAAAGGAACTATACCACTCAACATGAAGCAACATGGATCATCATGACAAATCAAAACAAACATGAGAGAACACAAGGCAAACCAAGTAAACCAACATCACAAACTCCAAGACCAGAACCCTAACATGTTAAGAAAGTGCCTAAGGATCATGTAAGATGAAGAGAAGAAGCATACAAACTCAAGTATTAACATCATGAGGAGCAAAGAAGCAAAAGAAATGAGGTGAGCATGCATAAAAGTGAATGAACTTCAAAAGCAAACAATCATAAAATTCCAAAGCACAAACATCAACCCAAGACCAGAGATGGATTAACATCCTAAAAAATTCTAAACAACCTAAAGAAGTTGGCACAAGTGCCCTTATAACCTAAGGATTGAATATATGACCACAAGAGAAGCAAAAGGAAGTAAGCAAAGAACAAAAATTCAAATCAAATCATACATACATTCAAAAATTCCACAACCTTGCACAAAGACTCTTCAAACATACAATATTAACGTGCCAAAAGGAGAGAATCAAAATCAGAATCTAAACAAGTCAAATAAAAGCTTAAACATGGATTAGGGTTAGAAGACTTCATGCACAAGTTAAAGACCAAAACTAATTAAGCAAACTTCTAAAAAATCAGGAGAAAAATCATCAACAAACTACACCTCAACATGAATCCAGAGCAAAAAGAATCAGTTCAAAATTCAAATTAGTGATCAAGATAGAAATTATACAAGACAACATGCTTCAAAAATGAAATAAAAGCAATTAATTAAAGAGAAAATTAATTCCAGCGTGGAAAATGAAAATAAATGAAAAGTAAAAATGTCAAAAATTAGAGAAAACTTAAAAGATCATTCCTGAAATATTTTAGAATTTTTAATGACTTATTTCTATTTTTAATAATTAAAAACCAAACTGAAAACAAAATAAAATAAAAAAGAAACAAAAGAGGCCAGGGGTGAAAATAGCAATGAAACTCAGTTCAATTCATTTGGGCTTATAACACAGGGGGGTGAGGATAGCAAGAAAGGCCCATTGGATTTGCGCAGGACACAATATAATTACTATGGAAATTCAATTAATCAGGAAAAATAAGAAGCCATTAGATCAAGTGGACGCATGAGATCAAGTCAAACGAAACCCTAAGTCTCCTCATTCATTGGCCAGGGTGTGTGATTGCATGTTATTATGGT
This sequence comes from Lathyrus aphaca, assembly GCA_963966055.1. Taxonomy (NCBI): domain Eukaryota; kingdom Viridiplantae; phylum Streptophyta; class Magnoliopsida; order Fabales; family Fabaceae; genus Lathyrus; species Lathyrus aphaca. Next base: position 326,542,788 of record OZ014522.1, read on the forward strand.
GTGGTGCGGAACAAATTTATTAATTCAGATAAAATTATAAAACATAAAACACATGAGGGAGAGGGTCTAAATTTAATGTGCTGGCAAGCTCAACACCATCCAGATCAAACATCCAACGGCTCACCTTCATCTTCTTCAATTCTCTGTTTTTAGAATCTGGTGACGGAGCCTTAGCTCCGGTCACCGGAAAACTCATCAATAAGCACAAATCACCACATAAATGAATCATAAACTCCAGATCAACTCATTAAACCAAGCTGAATCCAAATATACCAATGAAATTCACAATGGATAAAAGATCAGACCAGATCGAAGACAAACAGTTTTGAACATCAAATTTCAGATCCACATAAAACACTCAATATTCATTCATTTTTCAATCTAATCATCACAGAATCATCAGCACAACACAATGCATACGTTTAATTTCATATCTAGATCCATGAATTTCAGAGCATACCTAAACTTGTAGATCCTTCAAAACACCAAGACAATGCTCCTACAGCTGCAGATCTGCTCCTTTTAACTTCTTATTGCAAAATAAATGCAAAAGAAGCCTTGAATCCTCCTAGATCTTGAGATTCGAAAGCAACTGCACTTGAATGGCACCTTGTGAAATCTTGAGTTTCAGCTTGAATCAATGGTGGATTGATGATCCTTAGGGTTCAAGGAAGAGGAATATGAAGTTTGTTTGGTGAATGAGTGAGAGAATCAGAGGATTCGAAGAGAAATGCAAGAGAAACCAAAACTTGAGAGTGATGAAATTGTGATGAATCTGATCAAAATAGAAACCCTAGCTGTTTATATATGATGTTGAATGAACACTGATGCAAAATGAGAGGGAATGCACATGAGGAATGAGTGGGAGAAAGAATTTGCAAAATTGGCATGAAAAGTGTGATGAGGTGATTTGCTCGTGCTCTCTTCCCATCCTTTTCACATGTTGATCCCTTGTGATTCACTAATTCAAAAATGGATCAATCTTGGCCCTTGGATGAATGCATCATGCTTTTTGTGTGCTTGCATTTTTGCACTTTATGAAAATATTCACTTCCCATGCACGAATTTAGTGACTTCTTTGGAGCAAAATGCCTCTTATGCAATGCCTTGTAATGTTGTGACCTCATATTGTCCATAAAACAGCTTGGAAATGACTTGCATGAGTTTTTGCATTTGGTGGAAATTTGAAATTTAAGGTAAACCCTAAAAATCAAGCAACTTTTGAAGGCCACATCTCATGATCCATGAGGGCTATGAAAATGTACTTATACTTTCTGAAAATGGAAGAACCTAACCTACAACTTTCATGTTTATTGGAAGTTCATTTGAAGTCTTTTTCACCATGGAATAAGCCTTTGAAAATTAGGGCAAAAGTTGCCAAAAATGGAAAGTTTCATGACAAACCATATGCCAAAAATGGAAACTTCGTCAAAACCCCCTGATTCTTGATCTTTGACTTTGCCAAACCTCTTCTAAGGTATTAAGGATATCCCTTGACTTGAAAAATGGGGTTGGGCCCTTTGAATTCTCACAGTTGACTTTTAAAATGCACAGTTGACCAATTTCTTCTTTTGCAAGCAACTGATGAAATAACTGACTTCGACAAGGAATTTTCTCACCAAATTTCATACCTAGGATCCTCTTATCATATGAAAGACTTTGCCCTGATGAAATGGCCAAAGTCCCAAAGAATTTATGCCTGAAAGTGAAACCCTAATTTGGAATCATTGTGTAGGAGCTTCCCCTAGCCTGAATTCCCCGATGATCTCTCAACCTCTTGAGCTTTTGTGACTGATCTTGAACTTGTGAATGCCATGTAGACTCCTCATGGGACTTGGACAAGTCCACTGGGCCTCTTGTTATAGCTTGTAATGCCTCAAATCCACCCACAGTTGATCATATGCCTAATGCTAGATCATGAGAATGTTATGCTTCATTTTTTCATGCAAAGATGCCAAGGACATGATATGCTTATGATGACTATGATATGATGATGATGCTTAAAAAGAAGAGGGAAAATTTGGGGTGTTACAGCGGCGTCGAGCGTTGTTGAAGGATGGTTGATGAGGAGAGGAGAGGGGTGTACCTGCAAGGCACTCCGATGCTAAAGTAAGAGACTGAGCAAAGAGTGTGCAAGTATGAGATTAAGGGTGAGAGAATTGAATACCTGACCCTCTCATGTGAGAGGGTTTATATACTGTCCTTGGTGGATGGTTATTAGTTCAAACCGTTGGGCGTGGATCGTGGAATCCGTATGAATAGGTAACGGTTAGAACTAGCCGTTAGGGGACTTTATTCCGGTTGGTTCAACCTTGGACGACACAGACCATCCTTCCGAGCGTGATGCTCGACAAAGAGCGTGTTGGGATGCCAATTTGTCTGGACCAACTCTGGAAGTTGGGCCTGGCCGGAACAAGAGGCCCCCAAGTCGTTGCTTCTGGGGAGGGGCGACGACTTAATGATGGTCTTCTGTCCAAGGTGCATGCATTATATCTGGTAATTTTCGTGCATTGACCAGCGAATGATCGTTTGATGATGCTCGACAGACGGGAAATTGTTCGGTCGTTCGACGAAGGAGGGAGATGAAACGAAAAGTTGGCGTGTTTGGGAATTCGCGCCTATTCAATGTTCTGACGGCTAGCCTAGGGGCTAGAGGGTAGGTAATCATTTCCTAGGGATAGGGGTCACGCGTCTCTGCACGTGCGCCCGTCCCTATAAATAGGAACCCAGAGTATTCTGTATGCTTTTTCTTTTCGTCTCCCTCTCTGCTACATTGCTCGAATCTCAGACGACAATTCTCAGCCGTCGACCACCGTATCTACATACCGACCAGTGCATTTTCAAGTCAACTTCTTCTTCAATGTCCTCTCAAGCTCAAGGTATGGCTCTTTTCGCGTCTTTCTTAGCCATAGGTTTGATATCTTAGCAATGCATGCGGTTTAGGATAGATTTTCTGGTAGTTTAGACTAGAATAAGTAGATTATATGCCTTCTATTATCGTTGCTCGTCGATTGAAAACACTAATTTACGGTCGACGATGGTCCTGATCGACCTTGATCTAGGACCTGATAAGCAGCTAGGACTTGAACATACCATTGATGTCGTCGGGCATTGACCATCGCCTTGAGCGATGGTTAACCGAGGGCTTTGGCCTGGGACCTTATTCCTGGGTCGGCACGCGCCCTTTCACTTGTCGAGCGGTGGAAAGGTGGATTTAATATTCTAATCGAATTCACTGACGCCTTTCCTCTGCTTTTCAGGTGAAACTGCGCTTATCGACCCGTTCGAGATTTCTTCGGAGGAGGTGTCCTCGGAAGATTCTGGTTCCTCGGCATTAGTTCCTTCCGACTCTGGAAGCTCGTCGGATGATTCTGACGCGACCATGGTAGAGGAAGTGGCCCCTGACTCTGGAGAAGCAGCCAATACTCCTCAGGGTGAGGACAAAGTATTCGAACCCGGGGAATGGGTAGTGGAGGATCTGCTTGACAAGGTGACATCCTTTTCAAGACCTCGTGCGGAGCCCTTGCCCATCGTTGGTGATCCTGTGGATTGGGTTGTCACCTGCCCGGGGGATGATGATCAGATATTCTCAGATTATGGCGGTTGAAAGTTCTCAATGTATGAGTACGCGACCTCGACTCTGGGGTTGACATTTCCTTTCAGTGATCTGGTTTGTACCGTGCTCGGACATATGGGTGTAGCACCGTCTCAACTCTACCCCAAATCCTATGCGTTCCAAAAAGCGTTCGAGGTGACGTGCGCTCACCTGGGAGTAGGGGCCACACTCCCTCTGTTCTTCCAACTGTTCTCGCTGCAGCGCCAGGTAGGACGGGGAACCGACCGACAGGGTTTCATCACCTTCAAGTAGCGGACCAAGATATTCAAGGCTCACTCGGAATCTATTCGGGCTTTCAAAACCGACTATTTTCTGGTAAAGTCGGCGAGCGAGGAAGCCGTGAGAGCACCGAGTTTTATGGGGGTAGATATTGATGAAAATGACGAGCCCAGACTGGGCGACCAAGGGCGGACGATTCCTAGGAGGCTTTGGATGTTTCCCTTCTCATGGAGTTACTCACATTATGGGCGCCCAGTTAGTGAGTTCGTCCAAGTAGGGGATTTCCTGAATGAGGACGATGCGGCCAACTTCGAGGAGTTTTAGAAGCTGATGGCTTCTTTTACTCCAACCCCTCTGTTGGACGGGGAGGGTAAGATAATGTTGGATCAGGATAGGGGATAGGCTGTGGAGCATCCTTTGATAGACGTCACAGAGCTCCTTGTGTGTAACACCGGGCAAGAAGCGTCCGAGTTCTTTGGTATTTGCTTTTATTCCTGTTTGTTATTCTGTTTTGATAATCTTGACGCTCGTGACTAATTTGGTATCTTTTCTTTGCAGGCTTTATGGCGGATCCTCTAGATAAAATCCAGGAACGACTGCGCCAAAACAAAAAAAAAAGAGGTCGAGGGTTGTTCAAACCAAGCTGACCGAAACGAGCGGCTCAGGGTCGGGCCCCCTGGTCCAAGGGTCTCCTAGTGCGTCCACTGGCTCACACATGAAGAGGCACAAATCTGCAGTGACCGTGGATTTGACGGTCAATGCTCCTCCCAAACCGAAGTATGTGCTGTCGCCCTGCTTTGTGAAGCGGAATTTCTTCGAAGGAACAAGCATGAAGGTCGATCGGGTGGACTCCTTGTTTGTAGAGGGAATGGATTGCCCTGCCCGACGTTTATCTCTAGCACAAGATGCGAGTGCTGTCATGCGGGTATTATCCATGGCTTGTCTGACGGCCGAAGGAAATTCCGGGAAGGAAAGGGAGGTGATAAAGTTGAAAGAGCTCCTGGCTGCTGCTGAAGGAAAGCTGACCAAGGCCTCTGAGGAAGCTTCTGCCTCTGCTAAGGAGTTGACTGAGCGGGGGAACATTATTGCCAAGCTGGAGGTCGACAAAAGGAGGGCCTTGGACCAGAACAAAAAGATGAATGACGCCTTTTTCCCGAAGGATGATGAAGAGGCTGATACTAAGGATTTGGTGACCGGGGCCCAGTTTCTTGCTCGGATTGACCAGGATATGGAAAATCTGAACTCGTCGACTAAGCTTAGTTTCCAAAATGCTGTAGATTAGATACAAGCCCTTCATCCTGAACTGGCTCTAGATACCGGCCGCATCAGCTATATTTTCAAAGTTGAAAACGGCCAGATAGTGGTCCCTGCGGACTTGGTCGTGGAAGACTCTCAGCCCGGGGATATTGCTCAGCCTGAACAACCTGAGACACAGCTTCCCTAGAGCGAAGGTCAACCTGATGCCCCAGAGGGGGAGGGAAACTAGTCTGGCCTGCGTGCCGTAACTTGTAATTTATCATGTTTTTGTTTTTCTCGGGGACGCGGTCCCCTTTGAATGTAATCTTGAACAAGTCGGCCCTTCGGGGTCGCAACCTTTTGATAAAATAGTCTGACCTTGGTGGTTGTTTGTTACTTTATAATGTTTTTATTTACATGTATTCGTAACTGTGCGTCCGTCGGAGGACTTCCTTCCTTTTATGTTTCTATAAATGTTAAATATTTGATGTTCGTGTGATTGTTACAAGGGTCAGATGTAATTGGGCAAATACGGGGTATGTGTTTGTAATTCGTCGGTTTGGGGGACCAATCATATGTTGGAGGCTAGCTCCTGGTTGGTGCCCAGGCCAAGATAATGACTCGGACCCTGAGGCTTGAACGTCCCATCGCGAGCTGGGGTTCTGCCTGGTCTTGGTACATAGGCGACGTCGGACTCGGTTGAGTATCCGCCCGTGCAACAATCACCTTCTTCTTCCCGAAGAATATCCTGATAATCATGTTATTTGGGTTGTTGTGCTTGTACCTGGGCACGCAGGTTTAGTCGGACTTATTGCTCCTCGCTTGGTAGCCGAGCAAGGTGACTTTGTAATTAACTATAATATTGTTTGAGCTTCTCGGCGTTCCACGGCCGAGCGAGATCTTCCCCGTGAAGATTTTCTAAGTAGTAGGCCCCATTTTCGGTCTTTGCCCAGACACGATATGGAATTTCTGTGATTTCTTCTTAGACCAAGACTGCCCACCTCGAATGCTCGTCGTATGACCTTAGAGTCACGTCTAGCTGCTATTTTTTGTTTAAGAGTGGCTTCTCGAAGAGCAGCTTCTGATCGGATTTCTTCGACCAGATCAAGCTCTTCTCTTAGCGCCTCAGAGTTGGTGTCCTGGTCTATTGGAGACTCCGTTTGTCTGGACCGGACATGCATTTCTACGGGAGTTACCGCTTCGGTCCCATAAGCCAACCGAAATGGAGATTCACCGGTCGTCGAGTGTGGAGTGGTCATGTATGCCCAAAGTACACTGTGTAGTTCCTCGACCCAATGTTTGTTGTGCTCGTCGAGTCTTTGCTTTAGACCTCTTAGGATTACCCTATTAGCGGCTTCCGCTTGCCCGTTAGTTTGGGGATGCTCAACTGAAGCGAAGTGTTGTTTTGTTCCCACCGAAGCGATGAATTCCTGGAAATGTCTATCGGTGAATTGGGTCCCGTTATCTGTTACAATGGCGAGTGGCACTCCGAACTGAGAGAGGATGCTCCTCTTAAAGAAGCGTAGTATGTTGAGTGCAATAATCTTGGCTAAGGCCTCTGCCTCTATCCATTTGGTGAAATAATCGACGCCCACGATGAGGTACTTATTTTGGTCGGATCCGACGATGAATGGCCCTAAGATGTCCATCCCCCACCATGCGAATGGCCATGGGGAAGATAACGATTTTAGCTCGGTAGGGGGCGCTACATGAACGTCCCCATGTCGTTGGCATTTGTCGCATCTTTTTACGTGCTCTTTCGCGTCGTTCTGGAGTGTCGGCCAATAATATCCTGCCCTGAGGATCTTTCGGGCTAGCGATATTCCGCCCGGATGATGTGTGTTGATTCCTTCATGGACTTCCCTTAGTATGTGTGGGATGTTCTCTTCCTCGACGCATCTGAGGAGTGGTGTGGAGAAGCTTCGGTGATACATACGCCCACCGACCAAAGTATATGAGCACGACCTTTGACGCGCGATACTTGCCGCTTTCGGGTCTGTTGGTAACTCATCCTTGGTCAAGTAGTTAAATACTGGGGTCATCCAGCAATTGGCGTTGCCCACGAGGTTAACATCTAAGTGGGTCGAAGATTGTCCGATGCTTGGTTGGGGGAGCACTTCTTGTATGACAAACTTGTTGCTTCATTTTCCTTTGGTGCTTGCTAGTTTGGAAAGGATATCAGCTCGGGTGTTATTTTCCCACGGGATGTGTCTGACTTCTATGCTCGTGAATCATTTCAGCTTGTCCCTGACAAGGGCCAAATATTCAGCCATATTGTCGTTTTTGGCCTGGAAATCCCCTCGGACATGGTTGGAGACCAATTGGGAATCCGTGCATATTATGATTTCTTCTGCCTCCAAGTCATTCGCGAGTCTTAGAATGGCCAGGAAGGCCTCGTACTCCGCTTGGTTGTTAGATGTGGGGAAAGATAAAGTTAAAGATACTTCGATGATGTTTCCTTCCTTGTTTTCCAGAATTATCCTGGCTCCACTACCTGTCGGGCCGGACACCCCATCTACGAAGATGGTCCATTTGGACAGGGATTTTGACTCTTGCTCGGTGAAAGTGAGCTCAACCACAAAGTCGGATAGCGCTTGAGCTTTGAGAGCTTGTCTCCCTTCAAACTTGATATCGAACTCGGACAATTCCAACGACCATTTTAACATTCGCCCGACATGTCTGGCCTTCCGAGCAATTGCTTTATGGGTTGGTCTGTTCTTACGATAACAGTGTGGGCTAAGAAATAATACCGTAGTCTTCTAGCTGCAAAAAGGAGGGCCAACTCCACCTTTTCTATCTGGAGGTATCGGAGTTCAGGGTCATGCAGCGCCTTGCTTGCAAAGTAGATAGGTTTCTGCCCCTCTGGCCGTTCGCGAATGAGGGCTGCGCTCACGGCTTCGTTTGCCACAGCGAGATAGAGGTAGAGTGTTTCCCCTTCGTTGGGCCTAGATAGGACTGGGGGCTCAGACAATGCTTTTTTCAAATGGGACAAAGCCTGCTCGCATTCCTTTGTCCATTCAAAGGCAGCTTCCTTGCGAAAGAGTTTGTAAAATGGCAGGGCGTGCTGAGCGGATTTTGCCACAAACCGGGCGAGGGAGGCGAGAACCCCGTTTAACGATTGTATGAAATTTTTAGAGTTTGGGGTATGTATTTTTGTGAATGCTCGACATTTATCCGGGTTGGCTTTGATCCTTCGCTCGGTTAAGTAGAACCCGAGGAATTTACCTGCCCGAACTTCGAATGTACATTTTTCAGGGTTGAAACGCATCTTGCATTTTCGAGCCTGGTCGAACACATTTCGTAGGTGGGAAGCATGATCTGTTTCCTCCTAGAATTTGACTATCATGTCGTCTATGTATACTTCGAGCATGTCCCCAATTTCAGCTCGGAAAATTTTGTTCATCATGCGCTGATAGGTCGCGCCTGCGGTTTTTAAACCAAATGGCATAACGTTATAATTATAGTTGCCCGATTCGGTCATGAAGGCCATGTACGTTTTGTCGGCCACATCCATAGGGATTTGATTATACTCTGAGTAGGCGTCCATAAAGGATAATAGTTTTAAACCGGCCTAATTGTCGACCAATTTGTCAATGTTAGGCAAAGGATATGCGTCTTTCGGGCAAGCCCGATTAAGATCGTTATAGTCAACACACATTCTCCATTCTCCATTATATTTTTTGACAAGTACAACATTTGAGAGCCAAGTTGTATACCTGGCCTTAGTTACAAAATTTACCTCTAGGAGGTCTTTAACAGCTGACTCGGCTGCTTTGGTCTTTTCAGTCGACTGCTTCCTCCTATGCTGGGCGACAACCTTATATGCTGGATCGATGGAGAGATGATGGCAGGCCGTCTCGGGGTCGAGCCCTGGCATTTCTGTAGCGCTCCAAGTGAAAAGGTCGGCGTTTCCCTTGAGGCATGCTTCCAATTGTCATTTCGCCAAGTCGGGCAAATGGGTCCCGATCTTGACGCATCGAGCTGGATCATCTCCTAAAGGAATCAGTTCGAACTCTCCGTCAGGAATTGGCCGGGACAGTGGATCAGATAGCCTCCGAGCGCCATCATCTTCATCTGAAAACCTACAATCCAGATCGATTGAGTCGACCTGGGGAAAAACTTTGGATGTTCGCGGAGCATCCGGAGGTGTTGGAGAAGATGGGTTCGGCTGGTATGATATCGAGCTGAGGCCTTTGGAGGCTGCTTCGAAGCATCGGCGAGCAGCTTCGACGTCACCGTGTAGTGTAGCGACCTTGCCTAAGGTAGTACAGTACTTCATCTTTAGATGAACGGTAGATGGAACAGCGATCAGCTCAGCCAATGTTGGTCCCTCCAAGATACATTGATATAACGAAGGGCAGTCTACGACCAAGAACTGGACGCAAACAGATCTGGCGGTCTCGGATGCCCCTAAGGTCACGATGAGATCGACGTAGCCCCATGGTCGAGAAACTGCTCCGTTGAAGCCTTATATATCTGATCTGACGTATGAAGTTAGGTGTGTTTCATTCAATTGGAGTGTTGAAAATAATTGGGAATACATGATGCCGCACGAGCTGCCCTGGTCCACCAGGATTCTTCTGACATCGAAACTTTCCATTTGCGCACGAATGAATAATGGGATGCTGGCATTCGGTGCCCCTCCCAAGAGTTCCTCTCTGTAAAAGGAAAGGGGTACCGAGCCCTCTCTTGGGGGGTCCAAGGTTGCATTCTGAGCAGGGCCTTTCGTGATCAATTGGTCAAATTTCCTCTTTACGGACCCGACCGTGATCTTGTTGAAACCTCCCCCTGAGATGACCATTGCGGAAGGAATGGTTTCCCATGGGATGTGGGAGGAAAAATACCCCGGGCTCTCGGTATGGTCGGGCAAGAAGAAGTCCTTCGGGCGGTAGATGCTCAGGGAAACTTGCATGTTCACATCTGATGGTATGGGTACAGCCTCTTCGACCTACTAAGCCTCTTGCGTCTCTTGGCGAGGGGCGTCTCTTGATTTAGTAAATTTCTTGAGGTGCCTGTCTTTAATAAGTATCTCGATTGCATCTTTGAGATGGATGCAGTCTTTAGTATTATGACAGTGACTCTTGTGGAATCTACAGTACTTCGTCTTGTCCGTGCCCGGTTTACTAGGCAGCTGCTTCGGGAAGCGTACTCCCGCTTGCCTGAACTCCGAGTTGGCACATTCGGACAATATCTTCTCTCTAGACACAAGGAGAGGGGTATATTCATGAAACCGACCGACGGGTCCTCTGTGCTCCTGCGGTTCATGGGAGCGATCTTCCTTTCTTTTGTCTCCTCCCCAACGAGATATCGAGGGTTCATTGACTTTGGAGGGTTTTGCGTCCTCACGACGCTGGGCATCTCGCACAGAGCTAGCAGCCTGCTTTTCCTCGTATTGGATGTAAGCTTGGGATTTTAACAAGAAAGCGTCAAGGGTGGCCGGGGTCTCGATGCCAACTGCATAGTGGAAATCGGTTGACGGGCGCAGACCCTGCTCCAGCAAGTATTTCTTCATGTCGTCCGTGGTGGATACCTGGACCGCTTATTTGTTGAACCTTTCGATATAGGTCCGTAGAGGCTCGTCCTTCCCTTGGATGATTGCTTCGAGCGATGCTTCCGTTTTCGGGTGGCGCCTAGAAGCGGTGAAGTGTCTGGAAAACGTGCGTCCGAGCTATTTCCAGGAAGTGATGGACTCTGCCTCGAGGATTTTGTACCACGTCATTGCACCTTTCCTCAGAGTCGTAGGAAAGAGGCGACATTTGATTGCCCCTCGTACCCCACGGTAGTCGAGCAAGGCATCGATATTCTCGATATGCTCGTCAGGATCGGTGGTCCCATCATACGAGCCTAAGGGTGGAGGTTTCTCTAAACCCCGTGGGAGTTTAGTGGCCATGATTTCTGACGAAAGGGGGCCCCTGGTGTCCTCATCATCACTGGAATTGAATGAAGGAGACTGGGATGCATGCCTTTTGGTTTGCCGGGGTGATGCATATCTTGATATGCTCTTTCTTGACTTTCTTTGTGACCGAGATCGCCTTCTTGGAGGGGACGACCGAGGAGGAGACGAGCATGACTGTTTGTTACTAGCGGATTCATCATTGTGTCCTTTCCTCTTCCTTTTAGGAGGGGAAGGACTACATCTTCCTCGATTACTCGCGGGGATCGAGACGATCGACGGTTGTTGTCCTCAAGACGGGCAATCTTGTCACCGTGGGCGAGGAGCAACAAATTCGTCTGGTTGAGAATCTCAGCCAGCGCAACAAAGTCAGATCCTGAAGGTGTTGGAGGAAGGAGGACCTCCGGGAGACTTTCTAGAGGCTGGTCGCGATCGGGGAAAGGTGCAGCTGTCTTCCCATCTGGGCGGTCCTGCACGGTTTCTTCGTGCAGAGGATTATTAGTGTTCCTCTCACGTTGCGTGAGGAGTATACCGTCGTTCGACCGGTTATCTGGATTATTGTATCGATAAGCCATGGATCTTGGTAAAAGACTTTGGTTCTTGAAGATCTTGAGAGAAAAGATCGGGGAAGTCAGCATTCCTACAGACGGCGAAACTTGATCTTACCTGGAGATCAGGATCCAATATGGCCGGCGTCGAGCGTTGTTGAAGGAAGGTTGATGAGGAGAGGAGACGGGTGTACCTGCAAGGCACTCCAATGCTAAAGTAAGAGACTGAGCAAAGAGTATGCAAGTACAAGATTAAGGGTGAGAGAATTGAATACCTGGCCCTCTCGTGTGAGAGGGTTTATATATTGTCCTTGGTGGATGGTTATTGGTTCAAACCGTTGGGCGTGGATCGTGGAATTTGTATGAATAAGTAACGGTCAGAACTAGCCGTTAGGGGACTTTATTCCGGTCGGTTCAGCCTTGGACGACACAGACCATCCTTCCGAGCATGATGCTTGACGAAGAGCGTGTTGGGCCGCCAATTTGTCTGGCCCAACTCTGGAAGTTGCGCCTGGCCGGAACATATATATATATATATATATATATATATATATATATATATATATATATATATATATATATATATATATATATATATATATATATATATATATAGGGTTTGCTAACGTAACCCACTTGTTTTTATGAATGTCTATTTTAGCAACATGCATCTTAGGGTGCATTTCACCATTTTTTTTATTTTTAACTTACTAAAATACACCTTCATAAAAATAAGTCGGTGTATTATAACAAAACCCAAACCCCACAAGGGTTTTCTATAATACACCCACTTATTTTTGTGAAGGCGTGTTTTAGAAACTTGAACCTTAAGGTTCATTTAACCATTTTTAAGTTATAGCTTGCTAAAATAGACTTTCATAAAAACAAGTGGATTTATATTGACAAACCTATATATATATATATATATATATATATATATGATCGTACAATGATCATAATCTTCAATGTCTGCTGATGCTGACGTGGATCCTGAAGTCTGTGCTCGGTTATTGAGGGTAATGGGGGGTTGTACCTCCAAGGTACTCCGATGTTAAAGTCAGAAACAGGCAAGAGACTAAGAAAGTACGAGTAAAGAGTTTAGGGAGTGAATATTTGATACATGGCCCTCTCAAATGAGAGGGTTTATATAAAGAGCCCCCAGCGCACAACCAACGGTTCCTATTTTGGGACTGGATTGCAAATCCTCCGAAAATAGGTAACTGCCAAAAGCTGACTGTCAGACGAGAAACCCTAGTTGTGATAGGGGTACGTCGAGCACATGAATACCCGAGTAGGAGACACCTTGGTAAAATATGGATGACCTCCGTCGATGACGAGCAGAGGTGGATAACGAGTATAGGAAACCGACCATAGTCAGTTGTGGTCAGCGAGTTCTGATCGGTCTAGGGCATGAGTCTGATGGATCCCTTTGATGTTGGGCTAATGGTATGTTTCATTAGCATAAGTGGATTGGGCCATGCTTAGTTATTGGGCCAGTCTAGAACAGGAGCCCTCCAAGTCATTGCTTCTGGTCGTAGAAGTGATGACTTAGGGGTGGCCGACTGTATACGTGGTGAAGTTGAGACTAAAGACGTTGTCATTCCTTGGCTATGAGTAGCTGAACCCATGTTTATCTGGTCATTATAACATAACCCTTAAACGAGGATCCCAATCATTATGCTGAGATGTTGCGTCCCGCCTGCGCCTAGGAAACCTTGTGCATTTAATGTGTAATGATGGATACTCTACGATCGTCCCTAGGTAATGAGTGCACTGTCTATAGGTTATGGGTCTCATGTGATCAGACACATGCTGGTGGAGGCTATAAATAGGGCATTGAGTTTCAGTTTTATACTTTTCTCTCTTCGTTTATCTGCCCGTTGTGATCAAGTCCTCTAACTCCAGCGTCAACAACCGTCAACCGCCGCGCTTTTCGAGGAAGATCAACCGAGCACGCAAGAACTCTTCTAAAAATCGTGATTTCATCCTTCCTTGTTTTCTTAAGATACTGATTCTCGTAGATAGACTAATTTCATGTGGTTAGGATGGAATTTAGAGTCGATAGGACCCATATTTTGAACTTCAAGGATTCTGATACGGTGTTTTCTGCCTATTAACGGTGGTTATTGTGTTTATGTCGTTACCATTGTGGTGTTTAGGGTTTTAGGTTGAACATCCACTGGAGTTCTAGGTCGCAGCATGGTCGCGCTGGTGAAATTATAGTTCTGTTATGTTAGTATTTCTCCCTTCCCTGTGTAACTGCCTGGTCGTTACGACGACTGTGGCCTATCTTTACATAAGGGCTTAGATCGAGGACAACATCCTCGTTTTTTAGCACGCCCTTTCACTTGATCAACGGGGGAAGGGTGGATTTGAATATGATGTTGAGACATCTTATTTGTTACTTATAAACATGGTAAGGCATACACATTAGTACTTATAAATTCTAATATATCAGAGACAAACATGCTTCAGGATGTTGTGACATCTGATAGAACATTCAGTTCAGGTACTTCATAAAACATAAAATAGAAAATCTATAAAGAACACAACAGAATTGTTAACCCAGTTCGATCAAACTAAACTACTCTGGGGGATACCAAGCCAGGAAGAAAATCAACTATGTAATATCAATTCAAAGACTTCTTAGTAAACACCTACAGTTTACAGTTTTCTCACTTAATCACTACCAATGCAACTTCTACTTAGTAACTCCCAAATATGAGAAACTCATCCTCACTTCCAATCACCTCAATGATGTCTCACAATGCTCAATAGTAAGTTGCTGATATTGACGGCTTCAAACTTATATAACAATCCAAAACAGAAGCTACACTTCCATTACAAACCCTTAACTTTGCTTAGTAGCTTCAATTTAGTACTATACTTCTCTTGCTTAGCAGCTTCGAGAATCACAAGTGAAACAGCCACAACAGGGTTCCTTGTTGCGCACGACTGCCACAAGAGCACAACCCTAATGATGTTCACATTTTCGTTGGTTGTTTCTTTCTAAACTAGGTTACAAGGTTTCTTTTATAACCTATTCCCAACTAAATGTGGGCCTAAACATTCACAGCAATAGCTACTACAAATATGCAGAAAAATCTGCTTACAAATATACAAAAAGATCTTTAAATCTAAAAGCTCCTAAAATTTCTCTAAATATAGAAACTCTATATTTTTCAATATTTGTCTTCGATTTAAATTTGAGTCTTCAAGATCTTTTACATCAACGCCACTTGGATTGATTTAAATCTTCAATAATATTATGTTTCTGTTGAAACCTAACAGAATATTCAATCCATCTTCAGCAGTTCATGATGTCGAATGAACTGTCTTGAAATATTCTTCGACACGTTATTCTAGATGTTGAAACATTTCAATACAACATGTTTGGGCGCACACAAAGGACTCTTTGCTTTGTACTTTCTGTGTTTTGCAAAGATCCTGATACCCATTGCTGCTATATTTGTTTTACAAAATTCATGCCAATTACTGAACTTACAATCTCCCCCTTTGGCAAATTTTGGCTAAAACAAATATATAAAAAATTCATCAAGAAAATACAGTAGCGAAAACCATCACCAACCAACTCTCCATTAAGTCATGACATGTTATTGGACATCTTTAGGAGTATTCACAACTGAACAAAAACAATAGTCACATATTCTTCCAGTGGATGAGTTGCTACCTCTTCTTCTAGTAGACGCAATAGCAGTAAAATAAGAAGTAGAATGTCCTAAACTCTTGACCAAACTAATTCGATTCTAGTTCCTTTCTTTTCAAATTCCCAAAAACATTCTTCTCAGGCTGTTGGACATACTTCATCTAGAAGACCAATGGTGACATAAGAGAACAATCTGTCCTTCCCTTATGTAACTCAGAACATAAGTCACAATTGTGTTTCAACAACTCAGGACACAAGTCACAAAGACTAGCATACGACATCCACCTTGACATCCTGATAACCACCACACATAACAACAAATGCATCTGCTGTGACAACAACTATGAGCACAACATTTGTACACACACTTTCTCCCCCTTTTTAGCCAAAACTTGGCAAACACAGCCCTCACAGCACCATACCCACGAATTTTTCATCCAAACTCTAAGGAACCCCATAAGAAGAAAAGATGAAAACAGGAAAACTCACATGCTGGAGGAGGAGGAAATACACTTCTATAAATAGGGATCCAAGGCATAGATAATAACGTCTTATCCTTGAAAAAGAAGCGTTCTTGGTCCAAGATCTTTATGATAGGAGAAAAAATTTCTGCACCATTCAATGTGAAACAAAAGCAAACCTTGACCATCTAACTTGTTCTCCCAAAAGAAACGGACCAATAACAAACACGCATGAAAACCCCGTGTTTCACATTTTTCTACCAGCGCCGCCCACAAACACTCCCAAAAAGAGAATAATACACACATGTTATGAAACCTATTCTGACATCCAACCATATATTGTCTGCTAGCAGTGCAACAGTATGGTCCACAACACCTTAAGAATCCAACATAAACTGCAGAGAACAGCTTTATACAATATAGCTTTCTGGAGTCCTATGACACTTCTCATCTGGATCACAAGGACATGCACACCACAACCACTAAGCAATAAAATAATCAGGAAAACATACTTAGTAGCACATGTCACAACATGATGTGTAACATCACAAAATCTGGTTAAGGTACAACTCCCCCTTAACTTCACAAAATCAGTTGCATAAAATTGTAACATACTCCCCCTATCAAGGATACTCCATGCTTCTTTGTACTCTGATGAAAGGAAAACATAAGACGCATCTTCATGTCTTCAATAACTCACCCTCTGTTCAATTCCCAATTGAACACATTCACTTCTAGTACCAAAACACACCTGATCCCTTCTTGGTTTGTAGTTACCATAGACTACACAAGCTGAACATCTTCTAGCACACATGTTCTTCACACAACATTGGCCCAACATAATATCATTACAGTACTTTGGCCATACAATCCAAACAAAACATCATTCAAACTAATTCTGAAGTTAGTAAGAATGTCCATAAACAGACTTCCAAGCAATCAATACCTGATCTACTTCAATCTCTTCTACATGTTTCTTCCAATACAGATCAACTACTTCATCATTCTCCCATATGATTAGGTAGGCTAAGAATAGAAACCATGTATACAAAAACCCAATATAATGTACTAACACATAGTTAGA
Organism: Lathyrus aphaca; assembly: GCA_963966055.1. NCBI lineage: Eukaryota > Viridiplantae > Streptophyta > Magnoliopsida > Fabales > Fabaceae > Lathyrus > Lathyrus aphaca. Next base: position 326,559,512 of record OZ014522.1, read on the forward strand.
ACATTTTCCACACACTAAGACCTTATCACCATGATCCTAGATGTGCTCCACCAACTGGACTTACTATAGCATAGTAATCCAAGAACTGAAATTCTTCAATTTCACTATGCCACCAGCTAGAATAAGAAATCTAGAGAGAGATAAACTCTCACCCACCTTCAAGAAGAACTAATATCCTTGAGTCCTCAAATCATCACCCTTCCGCCCAAGAGCAATTTGTTCCAAGACAATCCTCAAGAACAACCAGCTGCCACACTCTGATTATCTTGATTCTTCGAATCCAATATAGAGATCAACCAATTTCCACAGTTTGATCACCTCCTTTATGAATCCTCATATGAAAAATCCAATTACCACACTCATTTTCTTCACGTTTTTCAGAAATCTTCCATAGATATCCCGATCAATAAAGTTGATCTTCACCAAGTTATCAAGATAACATGTCTTATGAAGCATTCAATCCATGTAGATCATTCTATCTTAAATTGATGTTCCACTTCACCAATTAGACTCTGATGTTGAAGTAGATGTTTGAACATTGTTAGTCCACATCCAACTATTAAATTCGGCTCCTTCTTCTGCCACTTGAAAGAACCTCATTCCTTTACAGAACAAGAGTTCCATGCTCTCATAGACTTGACATATTTACCAAGTATGAGTAGACAACCTCCATCATGTTTGTTTTGCAGACAATTATACCAATATCACATATTTATGAGAAACTTCCACCATTTTCTCAAAAGTCTTCAAACCTGCCACTGTCTGAATCTTCAGAAGGAATAGTTCAGAACTACACATCGCAGTAATACGAAGGATGATATTTCTCCCTGAGTAAAGTAATCTTCACAAAGTCCCGATTATTTATCAAAAATAACTTCATGATTATAAACACCTTCCTTGTCATGGGAAGATTAAAATTACAGATGCATCCACTAAAACCAGTATGCACTCTTGCACCAAAACACCACATATGGCACTACTTAACTCCCCCTCTCATGAACAACCAAAGCCCTTTTCTGAAGATGAGCATTAGTTACTCAAAGAACTTTCTGAACCATAAGATTCAGACTGCAGATATGCATACTTCTTAGATAAATACTAAGTCTCCCGTCCAAGTATCCATCTTTATGTTTCATAAAAACAATAGACAAATACCAAGTCTCCCGTCAAGATATTTACTATAGGTCAGATAGGTTACCTTCTCACACAAGGTAAGACATGAGTATGACTTCTTCTTCTTCTTTTGCAGATATTTGATACTTTCTGAGATGATGTTCCAACATTTGTTCAGACATCAGTATCAGTTACACAAACCTCCACAATAAACATATGCAGGGGCACAAGGGAATCAACCATCAACAGTTGATTAGGCTTCCAAAACATAAACATAAGCAATAGTTGGGACACTCCAACAGACTTCTCCTTCAGACCTAGAATCAGACTGAATTGAGATGTCTTCACACACAATATAACTATTGATCATCTATATCCACATCAGTCAACTCCACCCGTTGACACAACTTGACCTTCATGTACAAGGAGTCTCTCTGAAATAATCCTCCTTTTAGCCCAGGTACTTCACTCCTGCAGCAAGGATCAGAAATAAATTGTCCTCAGGCGAAAACACACGTTGATTACTCCTTGACAACCCCCATAGCTAAGAAAAGTTCCCGGGCCAGAACCTTATTAGTCACACCATATAGATGCCTCCTATTCCAGATCAGGAGTAGGTTCCAAACACTAGTGAAATAAATGCAGTAATTTAGCACCCAAGCATCTATATAGCCATTCCTTGGACAAAAAAATCATGCCTAATTCTGATGTGATGTTCTATCATGGGATACGACATCATTCTAAGGATCACACAGATATCTACAGACTAAATATAGGTCTGTTAATAGCAGTCTTTAGATCTCCAAACAACCACTTCTCTTCACAATGTCTTGAGTGGACTTGAAAAAGAGTCTTCAAGTATCATTAGCACAGTTTGACAGAAGCAGATAGACATATGTCCCCAACACCATAGGATATATCTCCAGAGAAGAGAAACCTTCTCACAAAAATGAGTTATCAGATAGATAAGCAGCGGATAACAAACTCCTTAATAACTTCAAGTGTCACAAATTAGCCCTAACAATTACCTCCAGGTGACACCAGCAGCCATAAGTTTGAAAATAAATCAAAATATCACAATAACAGCACGAAACCCCATGCTACAATAATAAAACAGTCCATCCTCCACTTCTAGGGACCATTCACACATCTAAACAACTTTTCAGTAGAACCGTTCTACCTTGACCATGAACCATAAAGTATCTATAACACCCCATTTCTACCCGACGATTATATAGAAAATCAGAGTAATAAAATTTCAACCAACAAGTACAGAGATAGGATGCTACATTTTTCAACTTATAAAAATACTTCATTTAATATCATGAAAATTGATACATAACACTTTCAGTTCGTAAGAACTAAAAACATCAACTTTATTTCATTTAAGGAACCAAATTCAACTTTTACAACTAAGCAGCGGATTTTCAAATTATTCAACTAAACATGGTGTAACATGTTATTCAACTTAAAACAACCTATTAACAACATATTTATACTAAAACAACTCAAAAACAACACAAAACAACTTAGCGTCCATTCCCCGAGTATTACATATCAGAGCACCGACACCGACTCAAACAAATGAAGATAACCATCTTCCTGCAAGCTACTTGCACGTTACCAATATAGGGGAATCATTCAAACAGAAGGGGTGAGATATCGATAATTATAAACAATATAAGATAAATAATACTTAGATAAGGATTCATAAAAAAATTCACCACTTCACAACATCAACAACAAAAACAACGAGTTAACAACATTCCACCTTTTATCAACCTACTTTACTACTTATTATATCCATCAACATTTCTACATAAACCACATAATCATATATTCAACACAAACTACTTAATCAGCCTAATCATCACAATTCACTTAATCAACTTGAAAATAACATAACATCTTATCAACTTGAACGACATAAACAACTTATCAACTTAAACGACATAACCAACATAACCAACATAAATAATGCAACACAAATGCGACTCAACTATGCATATACATGTGGTACCATTGGAGTAAAACTCTCAACTTAAAATATATCAGGTTATCGAGGTATCTGTAAGGCATAACCCTTCAACTTAATAATTTTGCCAATTCACCGAGGCATCAAGGCATAAACCTTCAACTTTCAACTTAATTGTTGTAACACCTCAAAATTTGCCCTCGTTATTTATTCCCTTTAGCTGGCGTATCGTTTTGCATTCATCTGTATGTCTCACTAAGTCCTTAACATCATATTCCTGCATTTCATGGCTCCTAAGGCATGTGATCAAGGCTCGTGGAAATTAGGGTTTCGTACCTTATCCGTATCTATTATGGATTGAACTTGTGGAGAATATTCACTGGTGCATCTAACTTATTATTGAGGTGTTCAATCAGATTGGCTTTGAGTGAGAGTATTGGCTCTTCTTAACGTCTCAAGTTGTATCCTTCATCACTTGAAGATCTCAAGGAGAACTTGGAGTTCTTGTTCAGGATTTTGATTTGGAGGGCACTTCACCCATTGAAGTCCGGTGTATCGAAGGGTGGTTTCGATCCTTTGGTTTATGGAATAATAATACGAGATTGTGCGGAGTTTAGGGTGGCACCAAAGTTCTTGAGAATGGATTATGTTGAAGGATTGGATTTAGGTTTAAAGAGAATGCCCAGTTGTTGGAGTTCAAGTTCTAGCTCTTGATTCTATTTCAAATACAAGCCACCTCCGTTTTACATATCCACTTTCCGATTCGATTTAATTCACCATTTTTTGATTCACCATGATCTTATCCCGTTTTGTTAGCCAAAGTCATTTTGTGTGTCCATATTCACATTTCCAACATTCCATTTTTCATGTCATTTGTCTCTAAACATCAACCATTTCTTTTCAACATTAAGCCTTTTTCTTTTCTAAAGTCAAGCCATTATTCATTTCGGAATTTCACTATCCATCTTAAAGATCCAGTGATTACCTTTTTAATTCCATTATTCAAACGAAAAGTAATTATCCAATTCATATGTGATTTTGTTATTCAAGTTATTATCCTTAACAATATTTCATTGAGCCAATTTCATGTTAATTTTCGCAAAATTCACTTCGTATCCTATTCATTTTTCATACAACCACAATCACTTGTTTACCCGATTTAAACCATGGTTATGATCCTCATCCGCCACGAATTTCATTAAGAAAATTCATGAATTATATTCTAGTTAAATTCACAAAAGATCTACACCAGACAAATTAGATAAAAAAGGCTCTTGGTGTTCGAATCAGTTTTTCTAAAGATGATTGTTGTGGTCGAATGGGAGAGAATTGCGAAATTTGGACGAATCAGGTGCAAGTTAGTCAATCACCCAATTTGAATTCTTTCTGTGCTCCCTTTGATATGGGAAAGATAAGGACCCAATCCAGCTTCTGGATGATGCCATACGCTGCTTGAATTCTTTGAAACTTAAGGCTAGAGCTCTTGGTATCAACGCCATTTTACTTATTATTTATATGTCACGTTTTAGCAGAATAAACAAGATATGTTCATCTTTCATCAGAAGAATTTTCCAGAAAAATTATGAAGTGTGGCAAATAAAGTCCAATTAGCATCAAGCCTGAGACTGTGAGTTCCACACATAACCCTTTTGAGAATTTCCTCAGCTGTTAATTTGGAACATAAAATTCAGCTTGTTTTGTTTTTATCTAACTTGCGTGTTATGACGTGTGAAGAAAAAGGGAAGTACTCCCTATTACTCATCAAGTTATAGCTACAATTTTCTAGAGAAAAAAAAGAGAGAATAACTAACTTGCAGTGGAAATTATAAGAAAAGGAGAAGGTATTCTATTACATGAAACAAAGTTACAGCAGATGGAGCTTAAATGTAGTTACGGATTGACATTGATAAACGAAAAATAGAATTACACACAAATAACTTTCACCCCAAGTGATGTCTGATCAATGCTCACTCTTCATTTAAAATGTAACTGGACTTTGCAAGCTGGCTACCGTTGGAGGAAGGCTTCGGTTGAGGATTCGTTTTCAAGCCCCAAAGAAGCACTGTTTAGATCCTATGCTGACGGGGCTGCCATGAGAAATAAGAATATGAGGAGTAGTTTGTCACAGTCATATGCAAATCAAAAGGACGAAAATGCAGAAAAAGCTAATGGATATTTTACCAACAATCAAGGGTTTGAGAAATTCAGATGCCTCCAATACACAATTAAATTAGAGAGCCATTAGTCAGCTTTCAGAACAGATTTCCTACGATGTTCACAAATTGTATCGAAGAGCTGAATAGCAAGCTAACCATTAGGAATGAGTTCCCAGGCCCACAAAATATGTCATCTCAAGTCGAAGCCTGCATTGGTTCTGCTCCGGCATCGTCATTTGTCTCGGGACATCTTCATCAAGAGTAAGTTGTAGCTTTGGCATTCATTGCAATAACAATAGGTTTTGCGGCCGTCTTCCAACAAAGACTCAACAAGCCCTATCAGTGCCATTCTGCGATTTCTCGGCATTATTAAACCTTCATCAAATTTCATTAAGTTTCAGCCAAAACGAAGGCAGACCCTACACATGAAAAGAACCAAGTCATAAAATCAGTTTGAAACAAAAAAAAGCAGAAGAAGAATAATTGGAAAGTGAGGTGAACAAATCCATAATAGAAGTGTAACTGAATTCATAACTGAATTTTTACCACCAGTTCATAACAGAATGAAAAGAATCAGAAAAAGCACATAATAGAGGAAGGTTAGTTCAGGATTTGATAACTGAAAACTAACTAACTTTTCTAACCGATTTATTCTAGAAGGTACCTGAGAAAACTCCAGAACTACCATCTTCAAGTATTTCCTATAAAGCAGAAGCTCCTGATTCAATCCTGCTTCTTACACAATTTTCTACACACTTCATCAGTTTTGAATCTTTTCTCCCACCATTTTTTCGTTTTCTTCAATCTCTCCTACACATTTTTCTTCTTCTGTTTTCCATAGATTCATCTTCTCAATTCATCCAATCTTCTTCAGTTCCCCTTCCAACAACTACACCCCTTTCAATCAATCCTCGACCTTGGATTTCTTCTGCGAGATTGTGCAATCTCCTTCCAATATTGCAATTCACCATTGCTAAATGCTCATCAATTTTCACACCTGGAAGAGAAAGTCACCTGTCAAAATTGTCAAGAGTCAACAACAACAATATTGACTCAACCAATTTGGCTCAGCATGGCATACCTTTGCTTATCAGTCTCGCGGCGGCATCCAAAGGAATATGCAGAAGCAACAACCCTGAGCAACGATCCGCAAGAGCGCAAGAGTGATCGGGAGAAAAACTCGCATTGGTTTCATTCTTTGTGACAACGATTTACAGGTACGCCGATCGAAACTCTGCGAGAATGACCGTCGATTGCGCGTTCGTCGCGGCTTCTGTTTTGTTTTGTTACAGATGATTTGATCATTTGTTCCGTTAGAGATCTAGGGTGGTGAGAGCGTTAGGTGTATGGGGTTAGTGTCGAACCAGAAAAGAAGAGGTGATGACGGAAATAAAGAGACGGCGGTGATGTGGATTGAAGAGGGAAGAGAGGGTTCGGTGATGGCGAAGAAAATGGAGAAGGCGGAGAGATGAGTTAGAGGATGACGAGAGTGGTGGGTGACGGAAAGAGCGCGGCGAAGAAGAAAACGGAGAGGCTGGGTTGGTGTCGGCGGCCGCAAAGAAGACGAGAGAGGAAGAGTGGTGGGTAGCGGCGATTTCATGAAGGAGAGGGGAAAAAGGAAAGTTGCGGCGAGGGGGAGAAGGGAAAGAAGGGGATTAGGGTTTTTATTTTTTCAGATTTTTATATATTATCCTTTTTATTTTAATTTCTTTTATTATTTTATTTATTATTGTAATCATAAAGATTTGGAGTAATAGGGTCATTAAGAGTAGGATTTAAGTGTGTTTAATATTAATAAAATCTCAATCAATGTTGGGAAAACAAGCATTAATCCATAATTAAGTAAATTAATTTTCAAGACCCCAATTAGTGCATTTTAAGAGAAATTAAGGAAAATATGTTAAGAAATTCCAAATTAATCCCTTATCATTGATACCTGCACCCCCATTAAGCCCATTAAGAAAATAATAAGCAAATAAATCTTCTCTTTACACCCCCAAGAAAGCCTGCGAAATGGGCCCAAGAATTTGTGCTATTCCAACCTCCCTTTCAGCACACCAAGAAAATTAACATAAGAATTCCTTTTCTGCACCTCCCCCTCATTCCTGCGCATGGGCTTAGCCCCTCTGCTAATCACACTCCCATTTCTGGGCCCATTAGAAAAATTAATGAAAAAAACTTACTAAATCCACCCCCCTTGTTATTTTCTGTTAGAATTTAAATTTTAGTTTTATATAGTTTCAGAAATAAATCAATAAAAATAGTAAAAATTATAGAAAAAATTCTAAAAAATTTCATTAGCTTTTTAATTCCAAGTAGAAATTTTTGACAATTTTATTTTCTGAATTTTGGTTATTTTTCGATTAAATTCTGATTTGTCTTGTAATTAGCTTTTATTGAATTTCTTTTAATTGTGCTTGAATTTTGTTCATTTTATTTTGGTAACTTCCAGTAGGATTTTTAATTCACTTTTTTTACTGTAGTTAGATAACTAATGATAGTACTTAGGATAATTTTTGTAGATTTTTTAGAATATTTTATCTTAGGTTTTAGAGGCCAATTCTTTAGAAATTAAGGATTAATTCATAGCTGAAAATAATCATTTTTTAGACCTAGTTAAATTTTGATTTTGTAGGATTCCTTTTAGTACAATGTTATAGATAATATTAGGTCCCTATGGTTTAATTTTCATATTTTTTCCAGAACTTTTAATATTTTTAAGGATATTAACTTTTAGGCTTTGTTACATATAATTTCCATGTAGTTTAGGTTATGAAAATAAAGTTCAATAAAAATAGTTTAGTTTAATTTGAGCCTTAGAATTTAATATAGACTTAGGTTAGTTTAATTTGGATTTTTAGAATGGACATTAGGCTTGACTTTGATTTAGAATGTAGGTTAAAGTTCCCTTTTAATTAGGATTAGAATAAATAAAATAGGACTATTTTAAATTCATGCCTTTAAATGCATTTTTAGAATTTTATTTCTTATATCCATTTTTATTGTTTTTGCCTTATCATTTTATTTTTATAACTTGTATAGGCTTCCCCATTGTTTTTAGAATCAACTTAACTTCCTTAGGAAGTAAGTTGAATTCTAGTAGTTTCTAGTTTATCTCATTAGGCTTAGAAACCTCATTAACCATAGGCTCTCCTTTGTAAATAAACAAAATTAGGGTTGTGTCTTAGTTCCCCACTAGTTTTTCCCTTTTTGCAATTTGAGTCATTCTCTTCTTATCTTCAAACAAAATCCAAAAACACTTAACAAATAAATGAAAGGATTCCTTGAGTATAGCCTTATTCCATGAAGCACTTGCATTCATTCCATCTTGGAGTGGTGTAAGCTTGTCTATCATGATGCACAAGTCTCATCAAGGGGTTGTTTCACAAAGAAAAACTTAAAAGACACTTCTTCACAAAAGCAACAAAAACACTTAATAAAGTTCAACAAGCCAGTGAACTTAAGCCCTAATCCTAGGAAACCAGTCTTGGATAAGTTCTCCTTGCTGGGTATGCTTGTTCTATTATTCCATCTTGGAATGTAGAGGCAAGTGTACATTCCACGGAAAAGAGTTCGAATTCACTTCCATGTGCCAAATTCATATAAAACTTTTAAAAGACAAAAAACAAACAATAAGCGACTATCCTGCGGGAACTTCTCTTCTCATCTCATTCATTCACAATGCGAACTCACGGCGACTTGTCTCGCATGCAAGACGGTAAACGCACTCGTACCAGATGAGCCTGCAACACATGAGCATAGACATACGCAGTTCCAGCATAAAAAACACAAACAAATAGTTCCCGCCTAGGTTAGGCGAACTACGTCGACTCTGATCCTCATTATCCCGATGAGGTACGTAGGCAGCGGGGTAGGGCCCGTTCGAGCACATTCTTTATTTTCCCTACATTTTCCCCATTCTTTCTTTCCATTCTCTTTTAGTTCCTTTTCTCATTTCCAATTTCCAGTTAGCGGTTTTATTCAGCAGCATATTATTTCTCACCCTTTGAAACAAACAAGCAATCGTGGATCTCGTCGGGTACGACGGACGATCTGGGGTGCTAATACCTTCCCAGGTCGTAACCGACTCCCGAACTCAGATCTTTGGTTCGCAAGGCCTCGTCCTTTTCCTTCTTCCTCAGGTTTGTGCAACATTACCTTTCCCATTCATTCGGGATAAAAATGTCTGGCTGGCGACTCTACCTTTTCCGCGCCACTTTCGCGTTTGTACTAGGATGAAAATCCCGGGAGCGACAATTGCCAATCCAGGCCAACATGGTGTGAGCAACGCTCTGACATAAAAATGCAAATGATCTACATAACATGCACGATTTTACAACATAACAACATATAACATCAAACAACACAACCAACTTATACAACTTGAACAACTTAAATCAACATTGGCTTTTAAGCCTCCAACTTGAACAACATAACAACTTTGAAAATGCAGAACAAATTAAACAACTTGAGCAACTTAAACAACATAAACAAGCAATGCAAATAACTTATACGACATAGGCAACTTAAAAATCAACTTTGGCTTATAAGGCCTTCAACATAACAACTTAGAGATTTTCCGTAAACCATAATCATTTACCAACTCAATTGTACTTGTAACTCAACTTTGCAACATATTTTCGACAAAATAATGCAACAAAAACCAACTATTAAATTACTCGACTTACCCCGACAAATTTCGTTAAATTCTGAGAAACTATGTTTTTCGCCTAATTTGGCTAAACCGACATTGTTTTCATCACTCTGCGATCATCACGAGTTTACTACGAAACCTATAAATTTATGTTTTGTGATACATATTATCTGTCATAAGAATATAGGCTTACTATCTATTTCTGCTAAATTCTTAAAACTACCTTTTTCTGTCAAAAGATATATAATACAGTGTTGGTTATCAAAACTGTTTTGTTCGTAGTATAATTGCTCCTGATTTCTAACTTCTCAATACAACTTTCTGATTCTTAATAAAATGTTATTTCATGAGATTAGAATATTATAGTGATAATATTCTTATAAACATAATATAATATAAGATTGCTTGGAATTTTATTTAATTAAAATACTGCATAAACAAAAATCACATCCTCCCTTTTTAAACAGGGTGGCTTGCGCCACCCTTCCAACATAACTCATGTTTTGATGGCCACAACCAAAGTGGCACCCACCACTTAAGCACCTGGCTTGCGCCATGGTGCCTAGGAGGAAAAGGATCCCACCACTAAAATGTGGTCTTCTCTCTACCGGTCTCTGTGTTATCGACCCAAACCAACATTTTTCAGAATTTTATGCAACGTAGTATTATCAACAAAATTCAACGCAACCCCGAACAACTTAAAATCAACATAAAATCAACAATTCACAGAATAACTTGTAAGTGATTTATAATCATTGATCAACAACAATTTCAAACCAGATAATTATCACGACATTAATTTACATATTTTCACAAACCATATCAACATCAACAAAATACAGCACATACAACCACCCAAACCTAGTATTATTTATCAAACCCGGTTATAAAAATCGAACTCCACCCTTACCTTAGATTAACGGTTGCTCTAATAATTTTTCGGTTAGTCTCCAAAGTTATCCAATCGAATTTCCAATCCTTTGCCTCTATGACTCTTTTCCCCTCCCCTTTCATCCATGAAGATTAGAAATACGAACATGCTGCCATTGAGTTCCTATCTTGACCAAAATTCAGCCTCCATCATCATCAATCCCGTAACTACTATTTGACCAATTTCCAGCATGAACTTCTAAACTTCAAATGCGTGTCTCCTTCAATACTAAACTTATTGACACGAAATCATATTTCAAATTGAAGGGAATTTCATAAGCTTTCCAGAAATTCAAGAATCGCTTTAATCGGAATTACGAGTAAAATGTTATCACCTGTTTAGGGGAGGTTGTACCGTAAGTGCGAAAATGGAGATATGATCATGAGTTCTTATTTCTCCTTCTTTGCTCCTAATCCATTTTCTCTCCTCCAAAACCCTTATTCTTCTCTAAGACTTTTTCCTCTGTAACTTCCATGTCCTATTCTCTTGCTACCAATTAACCTAATTTTATTATCATATAATTCTATTATGTTGGGCCTAAGTCATTCACCCTCTTAATTGCTAATTCCAACGCAATCCAAGCCCATTAACCAACATTCTCCAATAATCTATAATATCATTTCTAATATTACTTCCTTGACTTTCCGACTAATAATCCAACTTAACGGCTTAATTCTTCGCAACATAAAATCAACCGAATAATAATTTGTGACTAACTACTTACTCCCGACTTAATAGATTAACTTCCGATTATTAACCAAATGGTCCAAACATTCCAATCAACATATCCAACAACAAATGGAGAATATTCCATATCTTTTTCCACAACTTATATCGACTTAAATAATTAAGTTCGACTTAAACCAACTTATAACCATCAACATAATATTCCGATAAATTCGGCCATTAACACGAATCAACACAATTCCATACAAAGCAACTCAAATCGACAAATATACTCAAATCAACGCGAATTACCACAACATACCACAATTATATTTAATTAAATAAACGGGCGTTACAACTTTCCCCCGCTTAGAATATTTTCGTCCTCGAAAATTTATCCGACTTAACTACTCCAACTACTTATTCCATCCGACTAATCAACTCTCATCCCCGAAGGCAACCTACACATACTAGAAACAAAAATTCACAACTTTAATGGTAACAACAACACGAACAACCCTCAAGCAATAGACTTGGCAACTATCAACTCAATACAACGAGTAACCAACTTAAGAATTTAGAACACTTAAACACAAGAACACACAACTTAATCACAATGTTAATACAACCAAACTACCAACATTATTGTCCTTCACATACGAACGACTGCACTACACCACGCGTTTGCCACACACTCTGATTACTTGCAAATACCAAGTTTACTAAGTCTAACTCCAACTTACAATCACCAAAATCAACATGTCAATAAAGACTCTGACTTAGTCCTTTAGAATTCTATTCCAACAGGTATTCTAACTCTTGTAGTTACCAAATAGTTCCAACTTAGATCCATAAGATAACACCTTTGAACGTTCAACACAATTACAACTGCGACTACTTCCAAATCTTGGATAAGATATACTTATACTTCGCAATTATCCTCAACACAACTACAACTTTACTAGCTTTTAACAACACGTCCTTCAAAAATATCTTAAACACGCAACATCATTAAAACAACATATGGTACATGGGTCCAACAAACTCCCACAAGATAACTCATATTCTTCGCTTCTAACTAATTTAACATACCAAATCCTCGATTTGTACTCATACCAACACAATCCTTCATAAATTCTTATCTGAATCGACACAACCAAACAACTCTTCTTATTCCAACTAAAAACCTCACTTTAATAAACCAACTTATATTTTCACTTCGTCTAATACTTTCAACTAAACTCTATCTGACATTCTTGCCAATCATGGTCTTACATTTCCATATACTTCTCTCTCTCTCTCTCTCTCTCTCTCTCTCTCTAATCATCTCAATAAAACTTCAAGTCTCATGCCACTTAACTCATCATAAAACAACATTCAAATTATCAGAGTTCAACTATGAATTTCCATAACACTATTCAATCCAAATTCAACTTCATGCTATCATCTCTAAATCCAATTAATATTCTCATATAACAACCTGTATCGACAAAACAAACAATACTCAAGCATCCAGCTTGACTTCAACCAAATCAACGTACATACTATACTAGTTGACATGACACATTTATCCATCAATTATGATTCCGTCTACTATCAACAATAGATTAAGGGTGATCAGTTCCTCAATTTTTCAATAGGCATCCGGCAACCATAACGGTGGCATAAATCATCATTACACACATAATAACATACTTCAACTTGTGCCTAAAGTCCGTAAGCATAAAGCTCCACCAACTCTCTAAGTCTTACCAACGTCTTCTTAATTTCCTTAGTTCCTACTTCGTCAATTATACCAAATCCTCTAACATCCAATACACCATCTCTTATACACGCTTGTAGCATAATACAACTTTAAATATTCTTCTAACACCGGAGTTGCTACAACACCGAGTACAATCAATTTTAAATTCTTAGCAACACAAATAAAAAATCCATCTTCCTCTCAACATTACCAGAATAAAAAAAATCTCGGGCAAAAATTAGGGAAATACTTGCAAAAAAGGGTATCCCGGTGGATTGGAAACCCGAAAGGGCGATCTGCGCAAAAGGGGGAAAAAGAGAATGACTGCGATTAGGGTAATTTGTACCATGTCATCATTAACCTGGAAAATCTCATAAGGGTAGGAATCAATCCAATCTTCTTCTTCGAAAAGCGAAGGAAGGAACAGAAAATTTGAAGACATACTGGTCATCGCAGAACTGAAACTCATCGGAATACCGCATATTTCCATTATGATAGTTTCTTTTTATCAATTTACAGTGATCACCTCTTTCCAGGTGATTGCTTCATAATGTAAATTTTTGCCTATTCAGAGGCTCATCAATAAAAGAACGTTCATTCGAAAAGCTTTATCCTTGTTTTATTTTTACTTGCTTTGTTTGCAAAAATGTCCTGAATTTTTGATAAAAGAACATTGCATTTAAACTCGGTGGCTTTATAAATGACATGTGAAGGGAAAACATTTAAAATCACTTTGAATGTTGAGTGAAGGGGATGATAATTCAGACCATGAACCTGGGGCATGCAGGCCAAACTAACCCTTCATTTTGTAGGTGCTATCAATTGTGTACATGCAGGTACAAGGGTTGCTAGCAAAGCCATTGCTCAACATTGAGTTTCAAGAAACCTCTTCCTCAGCAGGTATCATTGAAGCATGTCTCTTCAACAAGTCAGACCGACCTCTCCAGTAGAGCAAAAACAAAGAGAATGATATTTCTCGAGCAGGAAGATCATTATCTCTTATCCCCCAACAGAGGACGCCTTCTGTTTCTCATCCCCAACATGAGACACATCCTACCTCCCACTCCTAGAAAGAGGTGATCAAAAATGTTATTTCTAGTCGGAAATATCCCCAGCGGAGTTCTCTATTATCCCCAGTAGAGTCAGAAATTGAACCTTCCTCCGTAGAGTAGTAGAAGACTGAGGATTTCCCCAAGAAAAGTGTCTTCCCTCAACGAAGGAGTATCTCTCACCAAAGACTTCACTATTCCAGTGGTACAGGAAGATTGGTTATTCCCTAGCAGTGGTGAAGATGCAGAAGAGCTCGAGAATTCTCTTCCTTTCCCATTAGTGTTCGCAGTTTTCCCCAGCGAAGCTGCCAAATAAAAGTACAATCCTTATTGACGCCTATTCCCCAAGCAGAATGTTCCTCCACAAGCGGAAGGGGGTGTATTTGAGGATCCCCCCCAGCAAATCTCTTCCTCAAGCAGAAAGGTGATACTTAGCATCCTCAATAGAATTGAAATGGAATATTCCCCAACTGAGTCAATACAGGAAGTGTTCTCCGCAGAACTTCAAAATCATTTGAGCAGTTCCTTTCCCCAGTTGAGTCAAAACAGGCAGTGTTCCTAGTAGGACTTCAAGATCAGTTAAATAGTTCTTTTTCCCAAGTGGAGGCTTCATTCCCAGCAAGCAGCCAAATGTAATTTTCCCCCCACAGAGCCAGAATTGTCAGAATTCTCTCCCCAACTAGGTCTTGGTAGATTGTTTCCCCAGTCGAGTTGGAAGTTTGTCACTCTCCCATAGAGTTGTTGGATTGGGATTCAACCCAATGATGAAATATTCCCCAAGAGGTCGCCAATTTATTTTTAGTAGACATGACAGATCAAAGCAACGCATGCCCAGATGCAGTTTTGTTCTTGTCCCTCTCCAGCAGATTGTTATCTCCGGCCAAAGTTTTGAGATAGTTATCTTATTTCCCCAGCAGAATGTCGCTTAGGAAGTTGTTATCTCCAGCAGGATTCAGGAGATGGTTATCTCATTTCCTCAGCACAATGTCGCCCAGGACGTTTGCATCCCCAACGGAGTTCTAGTAAGAATTCTCCCCAGCAAGAGTATATCTTTGTCAAGCCCAGTGGGTAGATACTTGAAGAAGCACAAATTTCTACTCAAAATCACGACATCGTATTGTTATATGGATTTTGAAGTTCAGAATCAAGACAGTGTGTTGTTGCACGGATTCTGACAGCGATCCATCCCAGTGGATCTTTCAATTGAAATAACGCGTGTTCTAGTTATAATGGTTGTTTTCGTTTTCAAAATCAAGACTGCGTGTAGTTACACGGATTTTGAAGATCAAGATCAAGACAACATGTATTTACACGGATTCTGACATTAATCCAGCCTACTGGATCTTTACTTGAAATACATATCTCCTTGTTAGGATAGTGATTTCATAAATCAAGATCAAGAGAGCGTGTTGTTACACAGATTTTGAAGCAAAATCAAGACATCATGTTGTTACACAGATTTTGAAGCTCGGAGTCAATACAACGTGTAGTTACACGGATTTTGAAAGAAGGTCAAGACACTGCATGCCTGGTTGCAGATCCTGACAGTGGGTTATATTATCGAAACAGTGCGGAAGATCAAGAAAGCGCGTGGTTATGCGGATTTTCGTAATTGCACAATTTTTACCGTATGCCTTTAGGTCATACAAAGAGAAGCAAGACAATGTATTGTTATACGGATTCTAATCAAGATAAAGACAACGTATTTGTTAATACGGATCTTGAAGTCGTACACGTCTACCCCACAGACCGAAGTGTACCAAGTCCATCGTCGCTATGGCAAGCTAGTAGTCTCCCGGTTCCACAAAAAACACTTTCTCATTTCCAAGTCCATCATCGCTTTGGCAAGCCAGTAGTCTCCTGGTTCCACAAAAGACACTTTCTCATTTCCAACTCCATCTTCGTTATGGCAAGCCAGTAGTCTCCTGGTTCCATAAAAGACAGGTTCTCATTTTCAGCGGTTACTTTGGTTACCATCATCATCAGACATTTGTTTTCTTTGGTTGGGTTTATTTCCCTATTTTTTCCAGCAGAGTGCAAATTTCAGGGTCTTTTTGGTATTCAACCATAGTTCATCTAGAACGGCCGACAGCCGATGCTCTCGTCCTTTTCAGATTAACATATGCTTGAATAAGGGCAATTGTAACACCCCAAAATTTTCCCTCTCATTTGCATATCATATATCATATATAATCAAATATTTTTCATAGAAAAAAATGAGGCATAACATCCATGGTTACTAGCATAGGGCATGTGATCAGTTATGCAACAATTCTATCCGCAAAATCAATAAGAGCCAAGTGATTCTGCAAGGAGCTCAATGCCATCCACAAAGCCCTATAAGGGATTAAAATAAAAAATCAACTCAAAATGGACTGTGCAGACATATTCCTGGAGTTTCCCATAAGAAAAAAGGAAAAATCCAGTTTTTGGTCCGTTAACCGGTTAACCTATAGCGTTAACCGGTTAACGCATGCGAAAATGGAATAAAAAAAGCTTCAAAAATTAGTTGTTTTCATTTTCCCTCCACGTTTTCCCTTCATTTTTCTCACTTTTTTTACATTTTCCTTACACTTCACTCCCACTCCATTTTTCCCTTGGAACTTTCCACCACCTTCTAGACTCTTCTAGCATATTCCAAGGAATATTCTAGAAACCCTAACTAACTATTAACTAACTCCTACCCTAATTCCAAGCCTCATTTCCCAAGCCTAATGTCTATGCTAGTTCCATACCTAAGCTTCAATCCAAACCTAAACTCTATATAAATCCATTTCACTCCAAAGTTAAAAGGTGAGTCCTCATTTTCACAAATTTCACTTCATCTCTCTCATTTTCTCTCAACATTTTCTCCATTTTCACCTTCTCACCAAAGCTTCTCCATAGAAGTTCTTCAAGTTTTGCATTGAAACTTGAAGAACTTGAAGCTAAACCTTCATCAATCATCAATTATATGGCTTATTGAAGAAGTATTGCTATTCTTTGGACCGATTTTGGCTTTTCGAAAGTGATTTCGCAAGTGTTCATCAAGATCGTCTTCCATCGCATTTATTTTGCATTCGCGGATCAAAGGAATCTTCGGTTTTCTTCTTCATTTGCATTTCGATCAACATAGCAACAAAACACCAAAGCAAACCTCCGCTTTGTAGGTTGGTGATTCGAAACGTTCTTCGCTTTTAACTTATTTCACTCCATCTCGCCATATGACATTCTTTATCGTTTCTTTGTTATGCTTGCATTTTTTATCGTTTTACATTTAATTACGATTTGTTTGTGTTTTGCTTATTTTGGTTGTTAGAAGCTAGAATTGTAGCTTATTTTGGGTCCTAATAGGTGTTAGAATATCATCTTTAAGTGTAAAATTCGTGTTAGCATGTTCATGTATGTGTTAGGGGTTTTTAGAAGTAGGTTCATGACCAAAAATGCTTCTGCATAGTTGAATTTTTGCATTCTGTTCAGTGTTAACCGGTTAACGCATATGGTTAACCAGTTAACATGTCATAATTTGCCCTGGATTTGAAAATTTAAGGGCGTTAACCTATAGCATTAACCGATTAACGTTGGGCTGACTTTGATTTTTTTTCTTCTATTTTTATTGCATGTTTGCATTGCATTGTTCCTCGATTGTTCATGTAGTGATAGACCATGATTTTAGGGAATTTTCAAGACCGCATTAGGTGCTTAATTCCATTATTTTGAGTCGTTTCGACATGTGTATTCGTTACTTTTGCATATTTTGCGTTTATTTGCTATTTGTGCATGAAATAATTTGTGTAGGTTGTTGCCATGTACATACTCATTGATTAGCATGAAAATAATTGTTTCACATTCTGTTTTGCCTCACTTTCATGAGTTAAACGCATAATCGCATGTCGCATTGCATAATTGCATGTTGCATTTTACTTTAAAATGTATGATCACATGTATACACCTTCTTACATTTTGTTTGCATCTTTGATCACACTCATATGTAATGCCAATTCTGAATTTTGCATCAAGTTGCATGTTCATTTTGTTGATTCTTATTGATGCATGTTCACATTTCATGTTGTTGCACATTTGTTTAAAACTTAAATGCATATTTGTTATTTTTAGGCATTCTTTAATAAGAAATTCATTGTAAATAATCATGTCCATAATCCATGTTATTCTTTCATGTTGATGTTGCATTTGATCATGTTATATGATGTGTGTGCATTTTGTGGCATTCATTGTATGCATAATTGAAAAACATCCAAATCTGTCTTGCATTCCATAGCTGTCTTTTCTTGCAGTAGCTGTAAAATGTATGCTGATTGTTGCATTTTTTTTTCTTTTTACACCTGTTTTGCATGCTGATTGTTAGCTGTAAAAAGTTGTTTGTATTGTGCATTTCATTTCATTGTTGTTTGTGAATTAAGGTGTTGTAATAGGTTGCTGGATTTTTGCTTTGCATTTGTTTTAGGTCCTTTAAACTTAGGATTGAGTCTAGTTTAGGTCCTAGAGCCCTTAGGAATTGTTTGGTATTTATTTACCTCATTTCTTATCCATGTTTATCATGCTAACCCTTGTTTTGTAGGAAGGTGGAGGTAAGTCCCTAAACCTTAATCACTTTTACATTCTTTATGCTTTCAAAGTGTGTGTGTTTTAGCATTCCTTTGCCTACTTTCACATAACTTCATGTTAATCCCCATAGAATCAACTTACCTTCATTAGGAAGTAAGTTGTATTCTACTTCCCTTTTCTTTTCCTTTTTCTTAGGATTAGAAAACCACACTAACCTAGGTTCTGTAAGTATACGAGTGCGCCTAAGAGGGGGGGGGGGGTGAATTAGGTTCTTAGAAATTTTTCTGGAGTTTTATCGATGGTTGAATCCTTTTTTATTATTGTTCTAAGTTAAAATGCGGTAAAGCGGAAAAGTAAAGTGGACACGGCGATATATAGTGGTTCCCCTCACAATCCGTGAGTACTCCACTCCCCTTTCAACACGAAAGAGAATTTACTATAGTTTTGGACAATACAAGACTCTTCCTAGTCTTTCTATACAAGTCACTAAACTATATTCACCAAGTTCAATCCTCTTGGAATTTTCCAGTATGTCTTATTGAGAACAATCCTCTCAATAAAAGACTTCTTCTGTCCACAATCCGGATAACAAGAAAAACAATAATTCTGAATTTTTATAAGGTAGAAAGTTGAAGCTTTGATTCTTTATCAATATAACAATTGATCTTCTCTTTCACCAACAATAATTCACAATGACATAAAGTATTAGATAGCTCAAGAATTTTCTGATTATATGATATGAAGTAATGCAGAAAAATTCTTGTTAAAAGTTTAAGAGTTTTTGTGAATTTTTTACTATGAAAATATTTTTGAAAGAATGAAAAATGATTTGAAAAAGTTTAGAATTTATATGCACATAACACCCTTATGAAACAATGTAATAACAGTAAAAATTTCATGAACAAATGCCAATGCATCATAAAATTCTGTTTCGGTCATCCTACCGATTTTGTAGAAAAAAGATCTCTTCTAATAGTCATTCCATTTTTCATCTTCAGGATCATATAGGAGACTACCGGATGAAGGTACCCCTAAGATTGTTCCAAGAAGTCTTGAGTTCAAGACAAGTCTTTTTCCTAAAACATAGGTAACAAACTTTCCTTCTTCTATACACATATTACAGTAAAATAGCCTAACAAGATCCGGGTAATATGGTCTAGAGGAAGCAATAACAGTCCCTAACTTTATGTTGTCTAAAGTAGTTTGAAAAGTAATGCAATTTTCAGAAAAGGAAGAAAGATCACCATACTTGGGTTGTTGAACAATCTTTCTTTGGAAGAACTTTTCAAACTTCTCAATTTTTTCATTGGATAATCTTTCATAAAGTGGAGTGTTGGATGATGAGGAGGACTTTCCCTTTCCTTTTTCTGCAGCAGAGGCCTTTCTTTTGGTCCTTGAAGCCATGGGTGAGAGTTGGTGAGAAATGGGGAAGTTGAGTGAGAAGGATGAAGTTTTGGTATTTTTTGTGTAGGTTAAATGGGGAAAACGAAAATTGATAGTGAGATAGAGAAAAACATAATTTTTAAGGATATACAAATATGGGAATTTGATGAGAGGAGTTATTGTGAGTTATTTGGGTGGTTAATAGAATTTGAAATGTGAGTTAATGAGTCAAAGTAGGGAATCTTGTAGGTTAAGGCTAAGAGGGAACAAAATCTGAAAAGTTGGTCTAGGAAATGATGTGAATTGAAGGGTATGAGTTTATGACACCATGGACCAAAGTAAATAGGAGGGAATAATAAAAAATAAATTTTTTTCCAAAAGTTCCAGACTGCAATCGATTTGCATCAGCATGCAATCGATTGCACTATAAAAAAATACGTGAAAATGACAATTTTTCCAGTCTACAATCGATTTGCATCAGCATGCAATCGATTGCACTAAACCTAGTTTTGAAACATACATAAAATTTACAGACTGCAATCGATTGCAGGATTGATGAAATCGATTGCAACATAAAAAAAACTTGTTGAAACTAAAAAACAAACATTCTAAACATAACTTAAACATATTTATTGTATCATAAACATATATGGCACATATAAGAAGGGAGTAGAAGCAGAAACACATTGAAATATTTTGCTTAAACAAAAGAAGAATGAATTTTGTGCACCTTTGTTAATGGATGATCTATATATCTTTTTCATCTAAGATTCCAAGTTCTCTTCTAATCTTGTAAAAAGATTCTTTTACGAGCGGTTTTATGAAAATGTCTGCTAATTGATTATGCGTATCCACGAAGGTAACATCTACGTCTCTGTTAAGTACGTGATCACGAAGGAAATGGTGTCGAATGTCTATGTGCTTTGTTCTTGAATGCATGACCGGGTTCTTTGTGATGTTGATGGCACTTGTGTTGTCACATCGAAGAGGAATGCAACCGAGATCTACGCCATAGTCAAGAAGTTGCTGCTTAAGCCACAAAATTTGTGCACAACAAATATCAGCTGCAATGTATTCCGATTCGGCCGTGCTAAGTGCGACACAAGCTTGCTTCTTGCATGCCCATGATACTAGTGCATTCCCGAGAATATGACAAGTTCCACTTGTGCTTTTTCTATCGGTCTTACATCCTGCATAATCAGCGTCAGAATAACCAATTAAATAACATGTACTACCTTTTGGATACCATAGTCCGACATTCGTTGTTCCTATGAGATACTTCATAATCCTTTTTACGGCGGTGAGATGCGATTCCTTCGGATTTGATTGAAAGTGTGCACACAGACATACACTAAACATAATGTCAGGACGACTTGCCGTCAAATATAATAATGAACCGATCATACCTCGATACTTTGTGATATCAATTTGAGTGCCGGATTCATCTTGATCAATGTACGTTCCGGATCCCATAGGAGTGGACATCACCTTGCAACTATCCATATCTAATATTTTTAATATTTCCTTGCAATACTTGGATTGGTTGATGAAGATGCCATCCTTTGTTTGCTTGATTTATAGTCCAAGAAAATATTTCATTTTTCCCATCATGGACATTTCGAATTCTCCTTGCATCATAAGTGAAAATTCTTCGCAAAGATCTTTGTTTTTTGAACCGAAGATGATGTCGTCGACATAGACTTGAACCAATAAGGTGTTACCTTTGAACTTCTTAATGAACAACGTCTTGTCAACCTTTACTTTTGTAAAACCCTTCTCACATAGGAAGTTGCTAAGGCGATCATACCATGCTCTTGGTGCTTGCTTTAAGCCATAAAGAGCCTTCTTCAACTTGTAGACATGAGAGGGATTCTTGAAGTCTTCAAAACCCGGAGGTTGTTTGACATAGACTTCTTCATTGATGTAGCCATTCAGGAAAGCGCTTTTGACATCCATCTGGTACAACTGAAAATTCATTGAACAAGCGTAACCAAGTAATAATCTAATTGCTTCTAACCTTGCTACTGGAGCGAACGTTTTATCAAAGTCGATTCCTTCTTCTTGGTTATAGCCTTGTGCAACCAATCTTGCTTTGTTACGAACTATGATTCCATTCTCATCAAGTTTGTTCTTGAACACCCATCTTGTTCCTATGATGTGCTTGTTGTCCGGTCTTGGTACAAGACTCCAAACTTGATTCCTTTTGAATTGGTTAAGTTCTTCTTGTATTGCTACTATCCATTGATCATCGTCTAAGGCTTCATCAATTTTGGTTGGTTCGATTTGAGACACAAAAGCCATGTTGAGACAAGCATCCTTGAGATTTAGTCGAGTTGTGACGCCTTGTCTAATACCACCAATAACTTTATCTATCGGGTGATCTCTATGAGTTCTCCATTCCTTCGGAAGACCATGATGTTCTTCAATGATTGGTGAGTCATCTTCTTGTGGTATTGGTTGAACATTTGGAATCTTCTTTTGTTGTTGTTGCGTATCTACTATATCATCATCATCATTAACAATAATATTATCCTCTTTCGAGGGGTTAGTCTCATCAAACGAAACATGAATGGATTCTTCAATAGTAAGAGTTCTTTTATTAAATATTCTAAAAGCTTTACTAGAGAGGGAATAACCAAGGAATATACCTTCGTCGGACTTCTCATCAAACTTACCGAGATTGTCCTTGTCGTTGTTGATAACGAAACACTTGCATCCAAATATGTGAAAGAATGATATGCTCGCTTTCCTACCCTTGAACAATTCATACGGAGTCTTCTTGAGAATTGGTTGAATGTTGACACAGTTGCCTACATAACAGGTTGTGCTTACCGCATCCGCCCAAAAATACTTAAAAAGATTTGAGTCGCTAAGAATTGTTCTAGAAAGCTCCACCAATGCCCTATTCTTCCTTTCTACGACACCGTTTTGTTGAGGAGTTCTTGGTGCGGAAAATTTGTGAGAAATTCCATGTTCTTCGCAAAATTCTTCAAAGGATGAATTTTGGAATTCTCCACCATGATTGCTTCTAATGGAGGCTATAGTGAGTGACTTCTCGTTTTGTATTTGCTTTTCATACTTCTTGAATGCTTTGAAAGCATCACTTTTTCTGCACTAAGAACAATGTCCATGTATATCGAGAAAAATCATCAACAATAACTAAAGCGTAAATATTACATTCGAAGCTTTTCGTTCTTGATGGACCGAAGAGATCCATATGCAACAATTGAAGTGGTCTTGATGTGGATACCACATTCTTGGCTTTGAAAGTTGTCTTGGTTTGCTTTCCCTTTTGACATGCGTCACAAAGCTTATCCTTGATGAACTTTATCTTTGGTAAACCAACAACTAGGTTATGCTTTATCAATTTGTTTAAGTGCTCCATGTGAATGTGAACGAACCTTTTATGCCATAGCCACACCTCATTGTTATTTGCCAATAGGCATTTTACCTTCAAGGAAGGGTCATCAAAAGAAATCATACAAATATTGTTTATTCTTTTACCTTTTAGCAAAATGTCATGGGTGACTTCATATTCTATCAAACATTCATCCTTAGTGAAGTTGATTCGGAACCCTTTGTCACACAATTGACTTATGCTAAGTAGGTTGTGTTTAAGGCCTTCAACATAAAGAACGTCTTCAATGATTGTAAATGGAGATGCACCAACAGTTCCTACTCCAAGGATCTTTCCTTTATTATCATCACCGTAAGTAACGTATCCTTTGGCCTTTAAAGATAGATTTGAAAATTTGTTGAAGTCACCCGTCATATGCTTTGAACAACCGCTATCAAGATACCATTGATTCGAAGTTGTTTTCAAGCATACCAACAAAACAAAAAATCAAATATTGTTAGGTACCCAAATTGCTTTGGGTCCTTGATAGTTAGTACCCTTTTCAACCCACACATAATGCCCTTTAGCAACGCCAATGTTGCGCAGATAACAAGCATTAGGTGTGTGTCCTTTGGTTCCACAATAAAAACAAGTAGGTTGAAAATGACTTCTATATCTAGGAACATAACTCTTTTTCTTAACAATTCTTTTCTTTCTATGACTTTGATGCACACTTTTAGAATTGTTTGCCTTTTCTTTAACAACTTGTTCACTTGCTTTAACAAAAATAGTCTCATTTGTGCTTGGTTTGGAAAACTTAGAATATCCTAATCCACTTTTATCATTAGGATACCTTTGGTTCCTAAGAATTTCCTCCAAGCCAATTTGACCTTTTTCATATCTTTCTAAAACTCTTTTCAGTTGAACAATTTGGAAAGATAAAGACTCACAATTTTTACATACAAGACTTTGTTTTTCATTCATCAACTTTTGCTTTTCGCTTTCAATATATTTTTCTAAAGCAATATTATTTTCTTCTAAAGATGAATTTTTTTTCTTTTGGGATGAAATACTTTTATACAAAGTCTTGCATTCTTTTAAGAGTTCATCTATTACATCTTGTGCATCATTATCATAAATAGAAAAGTTGATGCTAACCTCATCGTTTTCTTCATCGGAGTGATGTGAAGCCATTAGATCCATATTTGCACATTCATCGCTTTCCGATTCCGACGAGGAACTTATCTCATTATCGTCCCAAGCAATATAATCCTTCTTGTTCTTGAATTCCTTCTTGCCTTTGAATCCTCCTTTCTTTGCAAGTTTCGGGAAATTCGGCTTTATGTGACCTTGCTTCCCACATTCGTAGCATGTGACATCTTGTATCGATGTGGGTGTTTCCTTTTTCCTGAAATGTATATTCTTTTTAGCATAAGAGGAATTTTTATTTTTATTAAAGAACTTACCAAGCTTCTTTACAAGAAGAATAAAATTCTCATCTTCGGAGGTCTCGTTATCTTTGTCATCGTTTGTATCAACCTTCAAGGCAATCCCTTTGGACTTCTTTTCTTGACTTTCGTGCTTCTCGAGCCTTCCAAGTTCCAATTCGTGTTCTTGAAGTTTGCCAAATAGAGACGTGGATGTCATTGTTGAGAGACTCTTCTTTTCCGAAATAGCGGTCACCTTCGGTTGCCATTCTCTTGTTAAGGATCTTAGGACTTTGAGATTGAGATCATCATTTGTAAATGTTTTTCCAAGAGCAATCAAGATGAACAAATCTCTTTTGTAATGCAACTATAGATTCACCGGGCTACATGCGGAACATCTCATATTCTTGACTTAGTGTGTTTAGCCTCGATCTCTTCACTTTGGTGGTTCCTTCATGTGTTTCTACCAAGGTGTCCCAAATTTCCTTTGCCGATTTACATTGAGATATGCGAAAGAACTCATCCATACTAAGAGCACTTTGGAGTATGTTGATTGCCTTCTTCTCATTTAGAATCCTTTTCTTATCATCTTCGTCATAAGTGTTTTTCATTTCGCGGTTCCAATGCCATTGATAACAATCATCGGATTATGTAGACCGTCTTCAACTGCTTCCCATATACCTTCTCCTTGGGCTTCAAGATGTGCTTTCATTCTGATTTTCCAGAAATCAAAATATTCTCCGGAGAAGAGTGGGGGCTTGTTGCTACTTCCACCGTCTTTAAAAACCAGATGTGTGCTTGCGGAAGCCATGCTGGATCACTAGGAACAAGTTACCTATAACTTTCTCTGATGCCAATTGTAAGTATACGAGTGCGCCTAAGAGGGGGTGAATTAGGTTCTTAGAAATTTTTCTGGAGTTTTATTGGTGGTTGAATCCTTTTTTATTATTGTTCTAAGTTAAAATGCGGTAAAGCGGAAAAGTAAAGTGGACACGGCGATATATAGTGGTTCCCCTCACAATCCGAGAATACTCCACTCCCCTTTCAACACGAAAGAGAATTTACTATAGTTTTGGACAATACAAGACTCTTCCTAGTCTTTCTATACAAGTCACTAAACTATATTCACCAAGATCAATCCTCTTGGAATTTTCCACTATGTCTTATTGAGAACAATCCTCTCAATAAAAGACTTCTTGTATCCACAATCCGGATAACAAGAAAAACAATAATTCTGAATTTTTATAAGATAGAAAGTTGAAGCTTTGATTCTTTATCAATATAACAATTGATCTTCTCTTTCACCAACAATAATTCACAATGACATAAAGTATTAGATAGCTCAAGAATTTTCTGATTATATGATATGAAGTAATGCAGAAAAATTCTTGTTAAAAGTTTAAGAGTTTTAATGAATTTTTGACTATGAAAATATTTTTGAAAGAGGTGAAAAATGATTTGAAAAAGTTTAGAATTTATATGCACATAACACCCTTATGAAACAATGTAATAACAGTAAAAATTTCATGAACAAATGCAAATGCATCATGAAAAGGTTCCATGAAAAGATACATGAAGAGGTGTATGAAAAATAATGATTTTTCAAATCTGTACAGGTTGCAATCGATTGCACTATAATGCAAATCAATTGCACATGCCAACGTTAACCAATTTTTCGAAATTTTGCAGCATGCAATCGATTGCATCAAGATGTAAATCGATTTCACCTAGTTAAAAAGTGAAAAATGCTTTAAAATAGCATATGTAAATCGATTGCATATAAATGTAAATCGATTTACATATCCTTAACTTTGAAAAATGCAAATTTGAAACATGCCAAGGTTAAGAAAAACTTAAGCAATGATGTTGGTTCTTGATTGAGCATCTAAGACTTTAATTTTTGTGTATAATTGCAAGAAAAGTGGAAGAGAAGCAACATTTCATGAAGTGTTGTTGCGGAATGAAAATAGGCAATGGTTGGAAACATGACAACTTTTGGTTAAAAGGTATTGTTTCATCAAGGGTCGCAACCTTGTGAAATAACACATGCATGGCTATAAATACCTCATTTCGGAATTCATAAAACAAATTACAACCCAAATATTCTCTTATACAAAATTCTAAACACTTTTCGCTACATAATCGAGTTTTCGTCAGTCTTGCACATACTCGATAAAGGCTGAATTATCCTGGGTATTCATGCGTTCTAACTCTAAGACATTTTGGAGAGTGCTTGAAATACTTTTAAGGAAAGTGATTTTGTTCACGATTCTAGCCTCGATCCATTCAATTTAAAGAATTTTCTAAAAATTGTTATAATTTATGAGAATTAAATGTCCAATTGGTGTTATCCAAAATGACAAGAAAAGTGGAAGAGAAGTAACACTTTGTTCATGATTTTAGCCTCGAACCATTCAATTTAAATAATTTTCTAACAATCTTAAAAGTATTTGAAATAATGGCAATCGATACTTTGTTTCAAGCTTCTTGAAGATCGCCGATACGACATTGATGAGGTTGAAATTTTGATATAATCGGTGTTGCTCTTGTTGTTAAAGAGAAACTATGTACCAAGTGCAAAACAACGAGTAATAAAAGAACACGTTCAATGACTCTAAGTAAGATGGAAGAGCGAATGCCAAAATAGCAAGAACCAGTCATACAAGATAAATCATAAAGATGTCACAAGTATTACGCAGTAGGAGGTAACGATTCGAAGCAAGCCTTGGACGAATCTCCAATGATTTTCTGATATCAAATACTGATGCTGACCTACTCAAGTCGCATTGAATTAGGAACATATTGCAGTGTCGATGCCAACATTATAAGATAAGTAACTCTGATTTTATTTGGTGGCTACGAGTAACTCTCTGCTTTTAAAATAAGACTGTTATGTGTTGCTGGGCTTGTAATTCATATGTTACTGTTTGCCTTTTGTATGCAGTGGTAACCATATAATTAGAAGAGATATGTGTTAGTCATACATACAAAGATAATCATGGTCACACATACATCTAATATAAAAGTAGACTGTAAATAGAAAGATAACTAAAAACATTTTGACATAAATTTCATGAATTATGTTTCAGGACTAAATAATACTCGACAAAGAATTAAAGCATCATGGTTATTACAAAATGTAATCAAAATCTATGTTGGCAATATGGAAAATATTTCTCAGAAAATATACTCAGGGCATATTATGGAAAAACATTTGACAAAGTAACCAAACAACTATATTATGGATATATTCGTGCCAAATTATTATTGCTATATGAATATAATAGTTGATTATCAGATACAAAATTTAATACAAAAGGTACACAATTAAATTCACGTGATTTCAAATTATGATTTTTGTGAATAATTTGTGGATGTAATTTTGTTGGAAAGATTTTATTATGAAACTAATACTAGGTGAATAACATGTTTGTATTTAATGAGACTCATTACTATAAGACATATAAAGATCATCCAAAGTGGTTGAAATTATTTTTTAAAGTAGAGTTTGTTAATTATCAAAGTGGTTGTATGCATAAAATGCTCCTTTTTTTAAAATAAATAAATAAATAAATAGATACGTTAGAGAAGATCAATTTATTGAATTATAAATTGAAACAGAAGATCAATTGTTTATTAAAATTGATTCAAGAACAACTTTATATATTCAAATTTGTTCAAGTATTGTAATTGATCACCAAGTGTGTGGTATCATAATTTGTAAGGAAAGTGTGTGTACTTTCTAAAAGTATTTGCAAATAGAAAAATGGTATATTTTATATTTGTTGGTGAAAGGTTCTTAAATTTGGTTTGATTCAAAGTTCACTATAATTGTTGATATATTTGTGAAATCAAGGAAGTAGTGGTTTCAAAGGACTTCTCCTTTTAGAAGGACGTGTTATCCATAGTGAAATGGATTCAGCAATGTGAAACCATACTTGAGAACTCGTTTATCTACCTAAAGGATCAAGACATATTAAATGCAAGTGGGTATCTAAAAGGAAGTATCATAATAATGGTACACTAAACACCTACAAGTTTATATTAATGGATAAGGGTGTTTTAAACAAGAAAAAATGCATTGATCATTTGATATATATGCATTAGTAGCAAGCAAAACAAAAATTGGAGTTTCATTTGCATTAGCTTCATTGCATGACCTTATAGTTTATCAAGCAGATGTTAAAACAACATTCATAAAAAAGAGATCTCAATGAGGAGATTTACATGGAATAACTAGAAGGTTATATGGAAATAAACAATAGGTGTGCAAGTTTGAAAACTCCTGTAAGGATTAAAATAGGCACCAAAACAATGACATCAAAAATTGGATTTTGTTATTGATAAATTCACAAATTAAAGGGGAGACACATAATTAGGGGAGATTTTTCAATCATTATCAAAACAAGAATTAAAAGATTTTGTCATCATCAAAAAGGGGAGATAAAAAAGGGGAGATTGTGAGGAATACATCATAGTTCTAGTTTTATTTTGATGAAGACAAAGATTATAAAAGAAGAAAGAGTTCAAAAGTGTCATGCACATCAATGATGAAGTTGATCAAAAGAAGGTTTAGCATATAAATTTAAGTGAAGATTTGAGACAAGTGAAAATAACTAAGGTACTCATCGTAATTTATACTAGACTACTTTAAATTTCTCATAATTTCATCTCTCACTTCATCTAAAACCTTCTTGCATCATCAAGCATGATTATCTATAAATATTTTTCATCTGATTCTTGTTACAAGTGTTTTACATAATGGTGTGTGAGAATATTGTGTTATTCACTTGTTTCCATTTAAATTATATGATTGATCATTAGAAATGATATGAATGGAATTGTAACAACAAAGAGGTTTCTGACTTCCTCATTCAATATGAATGATCTTGGACTAGTTGACACACTTTTGAGAATCAAAGTAAAGAGAAATAGTAGGGGTTATGAACTTAGTCAAAAAAGACTATGTTAAGAAAAAAGCTTGATAAGTTCAAACACTTACGCTTTAAAGAAATTACCACTTTATTTAATTCTAGTGTCAAACTTCAAAAGAATGATGGAAAAGTTGTGGTTCAATTAGAATATGTAAATGTTTGCAATGTACTAGAACCAACACAATATTTGAAATTAGTAAAATGAGTAGATTTTACTAGAAATCTAATTGGTGAACATTGGATGACCATCATTAGGATTTTCAACTATCTTATGAAAAAAATCATGACCTCCATTATGGTAGTCTTACTGTCGTATTAGAAGGATATACCGATGCGAGTTGGATATTGAGTATTGAATATCATAAATCTACATTTGGTTGGATATTTACACTACCCATGAGTGTAATTTCTTGGAAGAGCAAGAAACAAATATGAATCACTCTCTCAACCATAGAATCAGAGTTTTAAGGATCTTGCTTCTACTAGTGAAGAAGTTGAATGGTTGAAGGACCTTCAGTTATAAGTTTCATTGGATAAAGACAATGTTTCAAAGGTGTTGATACATTGTAGTAGTCAAACCACTTTAACTAAAGTATACAAAGGTGTATAACAGAAAGTCTAGGCAAGTAGGACTTAGACATTCTTTCATGAGGAATTTGATTAAGGATGTAATCATTAACATATATATGATCGAGCTATAGTTTCCTTGATCCATTTACTAAGCCACTAGCCAAAAACTTACTAAAAACAACCTCAAGAGGAATGGGGTTGAAACTCCTTGAATAAGGGTTCCAACAATGATATCAACCCAATCTGAAGTTAATAAATCTTAAAGTAAGATTCAAGGGGTAACAACAAGTCATTGATTTGGATGATTGTATAACATTTTGCGATAATATTGACTATTATATATCGAGGGTTGAGTTTTTTGAAACTCTTAATGAAGTTCCATATCAAGGATATGCGTTCCAAGGAACTGGATACAAAAATGAACTTCACCGATGTGAATTTCGATATGGTGTCGTCTCAAAGTGAGAGATGGAGTTTCTCTCATGGAAAATTCATGAAAATAGGAAAAGCACATGGCCATAAATAGTGCTAGGTGAGAGATGTAGGTGAAGAACCATTAAAGAGTGTGTGTATGGTAATGTCGGTCTAATCACATGGGATAATGGTTCAAAGCATAGCTACCTAACGTTCCGATTAGACTTTGCGTTTTTCTTACTAAGGTTAAGTTCAAATTGAAAGATACTTAATTGTATTAACATTATTTGTTTCTCTTTTTTGAAATTGGTCTTGTAATTATTAGAGCAAGTGAGGGATTGTTACAATTTATGAGAATTAAATGTCCAATTGGTGTGTTCCAAAATGACAAGAAAAGTGGAAGAGAAGCAATACTTCGTGAAGTGTTGTTGCGAAATGAAAATAGGAAATGGTTGGAAACATGACAAATTTTTGTTAAAAGGTATTGTTTCATCAAGGGTCGCAACCTTGTAAAAAAACACATGCATACCTATAAAGACCTCATTCCGGAATTCATAAAACAAATTAAAAACAAAATATTCTCTTATAAAAAATTCCAAACACTTTTCGCTACATAATCGAATTTTCGTCGGTCTTGCGCATACTCGATAAAAGCTGAATTATCCTGGGTATTCCTGCAATCCAACTCTAAGAC
This sequence comes from Lathyrus aphaca, assembly GCA_963966055.1. Classification (NCBI taxonomy): domain Eukaryota; kingdom Viridiplantae; phylum Streptophyta; class Magnoliopsida; order Fabales; family Fabaceae; genus Lathyrus; species Lathyrus aphaca. Next base: position 326,591,104 of record OZ014522.1, read on the forward strand.
ATTTTGGAGAGTGCTTGAAATACTTTTAAGGAAAGTTATTTTGTTCACGATTCTAGCCTCGATCCATTCGATTTAAAGAATTTTCTAACAATTGTTATAATTTATGAGAATTAAATGTCCAATTGGTGTGTTCCAAAATGACAAGAAAAGTGGAAGAGAAGTAACACTTCGTGAAGTATTGTTGCGGAATGAAAATAGGCAATGGTTGGAAACATGACAACTTTTGGTTAAAAGGTATTGTTTCATCAAGGGTCGCAACCTTGTGAAACAACATATGCATGCCTATGAATACCTCATTGCAGAATTCAGAAAACAAACTACAAACCAAATATTCTCTTATACAAAATTCCAAACACTCTTCGCTACATAATCGAGTTTTCGTCGGTCTTGCACATAATCGTTAAAGGCTGAATTATCCTGGGTATTCCTGCGTTCCAACTCTAAGACATTTTGGAGAGTGCTTGAAATAATTTTAAGGAAAGTGATTTTGTTCACGATTCTAGCCTCGATCCATTCGATTTAAAGAATTTTCTAACATGTAACACCCTAATTTTCCCCGCATAATTATAAATAAAACTCAAAGTAATTTAAAATCAACATCGTCATATCTCCTCCTCCACTCGTGACCTTCAAAACACCACCTTTTCAACCTCTCTGATCCAAGATGCATCGCCGTCAACCGTTAAAACTTTTAATCCAAAACCTCATGGTTCCACACAAATCAAAGAGTTCAAATATAAATTAGATCAAATGGAGCTTCAAATGCAAGAGTGAAAGGAGACGAAGCTTGCGCGTCAGAGTCGCTTAAAGATGAATTGAAGTTTTACAGCTCAGGTATGTGCGTAATTGTTTCTCTCTTCTTCTACTTCATTTTATGCTCTGCTTCTGCTTGCGTGATCAAAATTTGAAATTGTTGTTGATGTTCTCTGTGAAAGCAATGTCGTTGCAATTTATTATTAAGCGTGTTGTTGTTGTTTAATCTTGCAGGAAAGACTGAAGATGATTGATAAAGTTGTAAAGGAATTTTGTGTTGAAGATGGAGAGATGATGTTTTGATGTTGATAAAGGTGCAATGGTGATGATGATAAATTAGGGAGAGTGTCGAGAGTTGCAGGGAAACTCTGTTAGAGAGAAGAAGGTGAATTGAAGGAGAAGATCCTAGAGAATTTTCTGTTATTCTGTTATCTTCTGTTAGATAATCGGTTATGATGAAGTAAAGAGGGTGAAGAAATTATGGAATTGATTCAAAGAATATGATGGGGTCAGAGAGAGGTTCAAATTTCTGATATTGAGAGATTGATGAATGTGAAAATCATGGAGCATTCTTGGAGATGGATGATGAGGAAATTTCACTGAGTTTTTTTGTTATATATTATGTTACTGATTTTTCCCAACTGATTCTGTTGTAATCCTCTCTATAAATCGAGCCTCTTTATTTTTTTAACTGAATTCTATCATTGTTATATCAGTTTTCAGTTCTTAACTGAATTTTTCTCTCTGTCAAAATTATGAGTTTCTCTCCTCCATTCTCTGATGGTTTTTCGTTACAATTTTTCAATTCAATCCCTGTTATTTTCTTATTTTTTCTGTTATATCAGTTATGACTTTTTTGGACCTTGGAAAATAAACATGAGTTTATTTATTCCCTATTGGTCTTTGGTAAAAAAAATTAGTGGTTTAAACAAAATTTAGGAAATTAGTTTAAAATGGTATTAAAAGTGGACTTTATTGAAAGAATTTGGATAAAAACTTAAGGTTAAAATGGGTTAAGAAAAATGACAACAAAAGGGCTTGGAACAATTTTATTTATGATTTTGCAATGGGCCTTGTTCATTTATTTTTTGTATCAAAGTGGATCGAATTTTGTAAGACTTAAGAATGCAAATGAGAACGAATAATAAATTCGAACAATGCCCTTAGAATAAATCATGGCCACACGTTCTTCATCCATCGAACCTTTGAACAAAAACCCTTTCTCAAGAACTATGATGTCATGGTAAATCTCAAAACCGATACCTCAAACCATGTCCTTTGCATCACTTATAAATGTCATACTCGAATGAATACCTCCATAACACGAGCCCAAATTAACTTGCAAGCAACATATAAAGTGCCTTAATCACAATGATGGATGATAGTTAGTTTTGAAATATGGAGAGATGTGATGACTAAGATAACTATGACATGATAATCATAGCATCCTTGATCTTTCATTGATAAATGTTTAACAAGCTCAGACATCATGAATAAGAAGCCCTAAGGAGGTAACTTGAATTGTTGGAAAACTAAGACCCGAGTTCATAGCCCTTTAAAATAGATTAGTGTTGAGCTCCAAGCCTGATGCATTTGGGACATCTTGAAGGAGATATGACCTTGTAGCTTGATAACAAGATGTTCATGATGATGAAAGTTCAAACCCTTGCTTCGAACTTTAAGTGTAATAAACAGATAAATCACCTCTGAACTCTAAAATTCATATCACAAGGAAATGTTTTGATCCCATACCTTAGGAGCTTAATGAAATGCATGATCGTGAGCGTTATGACCTAATGGAATATGTATATGAATATGAAATGACAAGTCAGTTAAGGTTATAAATTAGAGGGCAAATTTTAGGGTGTTACTACGTACCCTAAGCTTTTAGGCAACGATTTCCAGAGTTCTGAAAATATTTTTCAAGTGTTGCCAGAGACAACAAATGTTATAGTGCGCAAACACAAATGTAGTTAGGGATGCAACATACCTTCTAGTAGTTAGCATTGTTGCAAACATATCAGCAGATAGGGGTGGATAAACTTCTATGGCTGATTGTCTGTAAACACCCCAAATTTGCCCTCACTCATTCCTCCATGGCTTGTGATCTTTTTTCTTTGCATTAGTTTAAGCATATCATTTCATATTGCATTTTTTGTTTCACTGCATTAGTTCAAGTTCATCTGCATCTAGGGTTTGTGATCTGAGCAATCCAGGATCCATCTGAGCCACTCCAAAGGCCACCAATCATTCCAAAAGGGTCCATGTATGTTCAATCATCATTTCATTTCCCTCAAAGATACAGGAAGTCAAAGAATCACAAGAACTTGGAAAGCATGGAAGCTGAGTTAGGGTTTCACTGCACAGATGACCTAAAATTAGGGTTTTGGTTTCAGAGACCATAACTCCAAATTTTTTGGTCATTCTTGTTTCTAAGGGTCTCAATATGTTATAAGGATCATGTGTACCAAGTTTGATGAAGACATTCATTGTGGAAGTCATCTGTTCACTGGGTAACTTTTTGAGCAAGTCAGAGCAAAATCAGGGCATCTGAGGCCCCCACCCATGGAACCAAAGTGGATTTTTCATCAAATTGAAGTTATATGATCTTTATTTGATCATTGAAGTGCTTGGAAGTTCACAAAATTGAAGAAAAGTGAGCTAAACCAAAAGTTGCCAAAAATGGAAATGACTTGTAATGTAAACTTTCCATTTTGGGAAAGTTTTTCAACCTCCTCTTTCTCAACCAAAAATGCTTCAAATGAAAAATTGTTGGTCATGAAAGTTGTAGATTGGATCATTCCCTTTTCAAAAAGTAAAAGAACAAGTCCTAATTCATTATGGAACTCAAGTTATGGCTTGTCAAAGTTGGCAAAAATCACATAATTTCAAGAATGCACCAAAGAGGGATTTTTGCAAAACCACTTGCCAAGGTATTTTTGTGACTTCAAATACACTTCTAAGCATCATAGCATCATAGTACATTGCCTTAAGACCAGAATTGCCCAAAGAACCATGCTTTTTCATGTCTTGCATTTCAAGAATTTCAAAAGGGGCTAAACTTCATAGAATTTGCAAAATGACATAGAACCTTTCACAAACTTACTGAATTGCCACAAAATCATTTCCATGGACCTCCTTGATCTCAGCTGCACAAAGACAAGCCAAAAAGCCAGCTGCACCATTGCCCATACCTCAAGTACACAAGTTGGTGACTTTTTACAACTTGCCCATACCAATCAGCTGTAGCCACCACCCACTCTCTGGCCTATCACTACTTGTTATGTGGATCAAACCCAAGCCATAACATACAACATTGCAAGCTGAAACCTCAGAATCCTCAAGTTCCACAAAATCCCCTCATTTGCAAAATCCTTCGAAAATCTCTGAATACTCATTCAATCTTCAAACAAATTTTACCATTCATCTCAAAATCATCCACTGAACACAAAGCAACCATTAAAACAGCCAAGAACACCCCATACACAAAACACGATTCTTGGCCAGTTGAAGTGCAATCATACAAACCAGCCAAAACAAACTCTTTCCAAGCCTCAAAGCTTCTTCAGGAAGATCATTGGAGTGAGTTTGCACAAGAGAGGTGACCAGAAAGCTCCAAACTGAGGAAGCTCAAGCTCAAGTAACTTCTTCAAACTGTTTCTCAGAAGTGCTATTTTAAGTGTTTAGATTGTTCTTCATGCTTTGCTGATCACCATGATATGTTTACTTTTTAGAATGGTTGAGAAATAAGCTTGTATGCGTGTTCTGAAAGTTTTGCCATTTTTGAGTTTCTCTTCGAATCTTGCGATTTAGCTATTAGAAATTTGTTTTGAGAGTGGATTTGAGTTCATGGAGATGAGAGGAGTTGATCTGGAGCTTTAGAGCTCCAGAAATGACCTAGGGGTGAAGTTTGGGGTTTGCTCAGGGAGAAGCTGGCCGGAGAAGATGATCGGAGGTCTTCTCCAGCCACCTGAAAGTGATTAAGGTGTTAATTAGGGTTAGGGCAGAGTTTAAATTATGGTCGTAGGATTTGATCTTCCCGCGTGTGATGGATTGTTAGGATTAGGTCATTTAACTTAATTCTGGATTAATTAATTAGTTAATTAGGTTTTACTGGATTTGAATTATGACCTTTGGATGTGGCGCGCAGTCAATCTTAATTTCCCCAGAATCAACCTAAGCCCTTGGATCAGCTTACTTCTGTTTTATTTTATTTTTAATTCTTTTTTTCTTATTTATTTTGCATCATTTATTTAAAATAGCTAGAAAATTTTAAAAATATTTTCCTTTTGCATTTTCACTCCAAATATTTTTATCAACCAGAAAACATTTTTATTTCTATTTTCTGCATTAAAAAATCATTTTTTAAAATATTTAAATGTTTATTTTAATTAATTAATGGAAATTAATTAATTAAAATACCATTTAGGTTTCTAAAAATTCCAAAAAAATTCACATTGCATCTTAGGACATCTAGAAACATTATCATGCCATTCATACAAATTTCTTTTTGGTTTTGAATCATCTTTGACATTTTTCTTGAATTTAGGGTTCATAAAATTCCTATTTTTGAACCCTAACTTCAAGAATTCTTTTCTGCCTAACCATGAATGGTATGACATTGATTCGTTTTGCATTGATCTCCATATAGCATGTAGTATCTAGCATATTTTTGTCACAAATTTATTTTGCATTTTTGATTTGATTTGCATTTTCTCGTTTAGATACCTTAAAACCCTAGATAACTTAGAAAAATCATAACTTCCTTAGGGTTAAGAGTTAGGTCTCCTCCTTTGGGGTGTGATATCATATGGGGTTAAGGTTCCTTTGATTGAAATTTCAATTTTTTATCTTGTGATTTGCTTCTGTTTTTGACTTTTGCATCTCATGTTGCATGAAAACCCTAATTTCCCATGTTCATTTGCATCCTTCTTGCATATGCATTCATTTAAGAACTTGCCATGACATTTCATGCATTCACATGACTTCTAAGACATCATAGGACACATTAGAATCATTATTGATCATTTCTTCATCCATTTGCCTTGATATGTATTCATTACATTCCATGAACATTCATGTGTTTTCATGCTTCTTATATGCTTCATTTGCATTCCCATCTCTTGTATGAACATTCATATCACTTGAAATGCTTTCATATCATCTCATAGCATCCTTTTCATCATTTTTATGCTTCTGGTTTTGATTTTCATCCTTGCATATGTCTCATTTTCATTTCATTCTTTCTTTTATGCTAACCATTTCAGGTGGTAAGTACTTTGAGAAGTGAATTTACCTTCACTTCTCACTTCTCTTCTCTTTCTCTCTTATGCATCATTGCTGCATTTTGCTTTTGCTTTAGAGTGAGCTTTCTCATTCATGTTCATTATCCCCTTTCTTTCTTCAAGTAACTTATCTTCTTTAGTGAAGTAAGTTAACTTGTTTCTTCTGCTTCTCTTCCTTTCATTTTCTTCTTCCCTTGGTGGCGTCTCTGAAGATATCTTGCAAGCCTCACAAACCATAGGAAATTCCAAGCATGATAATAATTAGGGTTTTTACTAGTCCCCCTTTAGTTTTTACCTTTGTGTCTTCTTTGTGTCTCTCTTCTCATCTCATAATCAGAGACTAAACCTTTAAGGTTTTAAGGCTTTGTGATTAAGATTATGCCTGCATCCTTCTCTTAGGATGGAGTGTATAACTTTAATCCTAAGTGTTAAACCCTTAATGTATTTAAACCTCTTAATCAATCCATCTTAATAACCACTAAGACAATAGCTTGTAACTTGGGCCTTGCATTAAGGTTCTAATTCTTCCTTAATTGGTTAAGAAGAACTAACCCTAGTGTTTAATGGACAAGTCCCCCTCAAGTTGTCTTACAAACCATAAAATATACTTCTTAATCTTACCATTAATTAAAATCCACTCTAATAAAGGCTTTGTTTTGTCATGAGGTTAATCCCTAATCATGGTTAAGTTGAGGTATCTTCCTCAGCTTAAATGTTCTCATCTATTATCCTTCTATTAGGATGGTGTAATGAGTCCATTAAATCCTTGATTATGGCTTAAACTCATTACTTAACACTAAACAAAAACTCCAAAAACATATAAATAATCATAAGTAGGTTAATGATCTTAATCCTACATCATGGTAATTAAGTTTGAGGTGTTTACTTCATACTTAAGGTATTCTCATTACCCCTAATCAAAGGGAGGATGTGATGAGTTTACTAACCCTTGGTATAGGCTTAAGCTCATTAACTTATGACAAACACAAAAAATCAATAAAAGATTGAAAACATAAAAAACAATCAATAATCGTCTCCTCCGGGATTCTTTTCTCATCACCTTCACTCACAAACGAGAACTTGCTTCTTCCGTCTAATGCAAGACAGTTAGCACCTGAGCCAGACAGGTCATACACTTGAGCATAGACAAGCAAGCAGTTCATCAGTCAATTTATCTTTCAGTCTCTTTGAGTCGAACTACGGTGTTCTGACTTCCTCATTGCACGAGAGGATACATAGGCATAAGTTAATTGTTATCGAACAAAAGTCTTTGTGTCCACCCCCCTTCCAGCACTCTTTTTAAGCCTCAGTTCCTGAGCACCTCACTTCACCTTCTTGCATTGACACTTGTACATTCTTTTCCAGCTTTTGCACACAGATAGCACAAACACTACCCCTTTAAACACAAACTTTCAAGCATGGATCCCGTCGAGTACGACAGACAATCTGGGTGCCAATACCTTCCCAGGTTGTAACCAACCCCCTTTCTCAGTTTCTCTGGTTCGCGAACGTCTTATCCATATCTTTTCAGGTTTATGCAGCATTACCTTTCCTTCGGTATAAAAATGCCTAGTTGGCGACTCTTTTCATTTCATCTTCATTTTCTCCTCTCGCCGACCGTTCGCGTCTGTACCCTATTTGACCCTGTGTCTTTTAGCGGGAGCGACAGCTTGGCGACTCTGCTGGGGACCCTTATACTGCAACCAAGGCTTCTGGTTCTTTTTTACGGGGGTGTTATGTGCTATCTGTGTTTATTTATTTGCTTTATTTATCGCTTTATGTACAACTTTATTTATTGATTTCTTTACATTTTTTATACATCATACTGTCATTATCATTGTGTTGGATCTGGTTTTCCTTGGTGGGTGGGGTTTCATTGAGTGATTAAGGTCCTATACCTGGGACCTGAGTGACACCTAGGCTAGAGTGGCTTCATATTCTTTCCCATTCCATTTCGGTCTGGTGCGGGAATATGAAACACAGTTCAGATGTGGGTTTCTTCTTGAGAACTCTGTGCTACAAATTTCCTGTAGTGCTAGGGCTATCTGGGAAGCCTGCTAAGTCTGGATGACCTTTATTTTGACCTTCAGAATCTGGGGAGAATTAGAGGAGGATCTTAATGGTTATTGTAAACACTGTACCTCCGGGTTAGAAGTGTTTACACTTCTCATAACTGATCCAAGTCTGAGGATCCCTGTTCTAGAACATTACCTGTGAGGGGGTTGGGATATTTGCAGGTTTGCAGGAGCCCTTGGCCACATCATACCCTGTTACTAGTATTGTTTAAGAATGCATCACTTTGGACAGTTCTTGTGATTACCCTGGACTTGTGACTCTTTATTTGAGTCCCCCACCCGGTTACTGGATTTCTAAGCTTCCATCTGGACCTTTGAACATACATGGACCTTTTACCAAGGCAGATAATCAGATCCAACACTTGATCACAAACCTTTTGCATATCATTTGCATACACCATTTCTGCATCATTTAACATTTGCTTATTTGTTTTACAGGGTATCCATCCTATCATATTTGGTTTGGTTTTGACCCCTTCTGCTACTCAGACTGCTTCAGCTTTCTTCTCCAGCAATCTCCATCAGTTTATTAGTGGTTCTCCTCCAACTTGTCTTCATCAGAGACTCACCTCCAGCTTCTCAGTCAGTAACCTTCATCAGCAGTTGTTCTCAGCTTCTTCACCAGCACCCATGGACACTTCAAGAAAGAGCAACATCTCTTACCACTTCTTTGAGCCCACCTTGACTGGCATCAGGCAGGTCCAGTCCCTCATTACACCTGACCATATCCCACTATTCAGAGAGAACTATGGGGCATATTGGACATGGTCATGGATCTTGATGCATCTCAGAGGATCATGATCCATACTTGCTTGCAGTTCTATGATCCTCCACTCAGATGCTTCACATTCCCTAATTTCCAGATGGGACCTTTGCTAGAAGAGTTTTCCTTGTTGTTGGGAGTTCCCATTAGGAGAGGGATCCCTTTCAACCCAAATATGACTGATACCAGAAATGAAGACATAGCCAGGGCATTGCATTTGGAGCCTGCCCTCATTGAGCAGAACATGACAACCAAAGCTGGGGTTCCAGGCCTTCATCTAGACTTCTTGATCTCTCAGGCCACCCTGAAGGCTGTAGTAGGAGAATGGAAGGTTGTCCGTGCACTTTTAGCTCTCAGTATATATGGGGTTATATTGTTTGCAGATGGGCCCAAGTTTGTGAGTAAGAATGCCATCCACCTGTTCTTGTTGAGGAACCATGTGCCTACATTGCTAGGAGACTTCTACTACTCAGTCCATCAGAGGAATGAAAAGCAAAGGGGGAAGCTGGTCAGATGCTGTGCTCCTCTGTATTACTCTTGGCTGCTCAGACACTTGCCAAAATCAGATGCCTTTTTGAACCCTCATCAGCAGAAGAATTGGGCTAAGAGATTCATTGCCTTGACATCAGATGGTGCACCCAGAGCACCAAAGGCAAGGACATTATCACCAGCTATGGGAAATACCCCAACGTGCCTCTGAGAGGAGTGAAAGGTTGCATCAACTACAACCCTTTACTGTTTAAGAGACAATTGGGATATGCTTTGGTTCATCCTCCCAGAGAACAAGATTTGGCTGAGAATCTCTACTATGAAATTCAACCCAACTCTGTTGTTGTCAGACAAGCTGCCTGGGCTTGGGATAACATTCAGACCAAAGGGACAACCATCCTTGGGAAGTGCAACAATATTGCTTCAGCCCAGTATTCTGATTGGTCCCGTACTAGAGCTCAGATCACCCAGATGCCTTTCACTTTGGAAGATGTGCCTGGACCTTCTACAGTACAACCTGCAGCAACTGTCAGCCTTGAAGAGTTTAAAAGCTGAAAGAGAGGAATACTCAGCTAGCTGAAGCCCTGAAGAAGACTCTCTGGGAGAGAAATGACAGTCGTCTGGATAATGAGAGATTGCAAAGACTAAGAGCTGAGCATCTGGCCAAGATTGAAAGGACAGATGACTACATCAGGAAGGCAAGAGCAAGGGAGTTGGTTCTGAAGAATGCTTACAAAGAAGCAAATATTCAGAAGGCTAGGTGGATCAGGATCACTGAAGCCCGTGCACAAAAAGACCAAAGGACTCAGGCTAAGGTAGAGTAGTTGGAGGCTAGTGAGAAAAAGCATCATGAGGCTTTGTTGGCAGCTCAGAAGGAGATATCAGAATTGAAACTCCGGGCGGGGTTGAAGAGATCAAAGGATCAGGACAAGCATAAGAAGCTAACCAGTGCCATTTCTACCAGGAACCTCCTCATCAGGACTATTACAGAGCACCCAGCTGGTCCAGTGACTGAGGCCCTCCTGAAGGAAGTCAAGGAGGATGACTTTGGATTGGATGTCTGATCCTTTTGCTTGTATTTCTTTCTTTTGATGTACTTTTCTTTTGTTGTTGTATCTTGACCCACCACGGGCATGTATTGTAAATAAACTATGTATTTTCATCCTTTGTAATATATCAGTTTGTTTTATTTATTGGTGGGCTTTATCTCTCAACATCACCAGCATTTCCTCGAGGTCTGGAAAGGTCAAAACCAAAGAACCAAACTGGATACCCTTGGAAGACAAATAAGCATATTGCATTACATACTAACATTTTCTTAGTTTTGTAGGTTTTTGTTTTATTGTTGTTTCTCACTTTGTTGTGGTTTCAAGAAACATTGCTCGCAGAAGAGTGTTGCCTATCAACAGAATACACCGGTACCCGATGAGAAACAACCTTACGGGAATTCAGATGGATCAAGTACAGCAGGACTTAAATGAAGTAAGGACCCAAATGGCAAATGAAAGGGTTGAGATGAGGAATCAAATGACCCAATTTATGGCTCTGATGACTGGCTTAGCTCAGAGCCAGGAAAGGCTGGGGGAATTGGTGGAAAGACAAACTCCTAATGAACACCATCCCGGTACAGGAGGTACCAGTAACAATGATCGCGGGCAGCCTCGCATTGATCCACCAGAGTTTGGGCCTCATCTAAACCCAGATGTTAATGTCATAAGGAATGGTCAAGGTAACACTGCTGGAGGCAGGATCTTGAAAGAGGATCCTCAAGAAGAGCAGTTCACAGTTATTGGAGCTGGGGATGAAGTTTACAACCGAAGGCTGGATGAGATTGCTGAGAAACTGAGGTCTCTTGAATCCCAGAATTCCCTAGGCTTTGATGTAATGGACATGGGGCTGGTGGATGGGGTGATAATTCCTCACAAGTTCAAACCCCCGTGCTTTGAAAAATATAATGGTACCTCCTGCCTGCGTACTCATTTGCAGTCTTTCTTGGGGAGACTCAAAGCTTATACCATGGACGAGAAGTTATGGATGTTCTATTTTGAGGACAGCCTGACTGGAGCATCAAGAGAATGGTATTCTCATCTGACCAGGGCCACTATAAGATCTTGGAAAGACTTAGCCGAAGCCTTCATCCATCAGTACCAGTACAATCTAGACATGGCTCCCAATAGAACCCTTCTAATGGGCATATCTCAGTCTTCAAGGGAAAGCTTCTAGGATTATGCTCAAAGGTGGAGACAGCTTGTTGCTGCTGTCCAGCCACCCATGTCTGAACGGGAAATGGCAGACATTTTTATGAATAACTTGCAGGGAACTTATATCGACCGACTTGCTGCATTCTCCTCCACTAGCTTTGCTGATGTAGTCATAGCTGGGGAGAGAATATAGAGTCTTCTAAAGATGGGCAAAATCTCTGACAATGGTGCAAGTTCCTCCAACAATACAAGAAAACCTTTTCCAGGACCCCGAAGGACGGGTGAAATAAATGTTATTCATACAGGTAGGGGCAGGCCCCAATATTCTCACAGATCAGTAGCAGCCATTACTATCCCGGCTCTAGCTCCACAACAACCACTTTTTCCTCAACAACAACAACAACATTATCAGCAACAATCGCACTTTCCGCAACAAAGATCATACAACAATAACAACAATAACCAACAGCAGCGCCCCTTTCAACAGAGGTCATCTCGAGCAAATAGGGTGATTGACCCCATTCCTATGCCATATTCCACCCTACTGCCACAACTCCTGAAGCTCAACCTGGTTGAGTTAAGGACGTTGGCTCCACCAGATCCTCTCAACCTCCCAAAGAATTATGATGCCAATGCTAGGTGTGCCTTTCATTCCAACGCACCTGGTCACAATACTGAGAAGTGTAGAGCCTTGCAAATGAAGGTTCAGGATCTGGTTGATTCCAAAGCTCTCAACTTCGCACATCCGCCAAATGTTACCAGAAATCCTATGCCTAGTCATGGTGGGCCCAGGATTAATGCCATAGAGGAGGACCAACCATCTGCACTGATTGATAGTGTTGCACATTTTCGAACGCTACTGGCATAAGTCAAAACTCAACTTTTAAGATGCCAGGTGTTCCCAGGTTGTGAGGCCTACTGCGAATTTTGCAAGACTGTTATTAATGATTGTGAGAGGCTGTAACACGGTGGGAGAACTGACTTTAAATTTTGCGGATAGCAAGAGTCGCCACCGACTTTTATTTTATCCAAAAGGAAAGAACATAAAAGAACAGGAAAAACCTTAAAACGATTTTGAGTTCGGGGGGTAAGTTATACAAAGGGAAGGTGTTAGCACCCTTTATATCCATAGTTATCCATGGGCTCTTAGTTACTTAGCTCACTTTAAATTTTTTTGAGAAAGGTGTAGTGTGTGATTAGAAATTTTTCTAAGTACTTTGTAATGATCCTCGTATGGATGTATACAAAGCCTTGTTTTGAAAATTTGTTTGAAAAGTGAAGTGTAAAATGTATTTTGAAATGTGTGAGCAAGTAATTAAGAGGAATCTACCCTATATTAAGTCTTTACTTGTTCTTTATGTCTTTCAATGGTAAGACTATCCCTATTATTAAGGAATAGGTAGTCATTACCTTGGATGTAAGAAGGGACATGTATAGGGACAATCTGAATGTAGGCAATTGTAAGGTGTCTTTAGCAATTCGTAGGGACTTATCATCTTTTATTCGAAGGGACAAGACCATTTATCGTAGGCAACCTCGAAGGGACTTGATCTTATAAACTGAAGGGACTTGATGATATTTATAAAGGGACTTTGCTTAAGACACCTTACTTGACCTTTTGAAATAGGCAACATGAGAGGTAAACCTAGAAAGTGCAAGATGGCGATCAAAGATCGACTTACGAGTGTGAGTGTTCATATTCAAATATTTATCTTTTTAAATTATTTATTCTAAGTCAATTTTAATCACAAACATGTTATGCACACCCTAGAATTACTAACCATACAGTTAATATATTTACAAAATAAAGCAAAAATATAAACCTAAACTATTACAAAGCTTCGGGACAATTACAATATAATCGGAAAAATAATAATAATGATAAATATTAAATAAATAAGCAATAATTTAAATGTTAGTAATAATGAAATAATAATAATAAAAATAAAAGGGTTAGTAAAAATATAAATAAAATAAAAATTTAAGAGAGAATATTATTTTTAAGTTAAATAAACATTTAGAAAATTTTTTAGAAGAAAATATAACAATTATGATAATAATAAACAAATAATAAATACTTATAACAAAAAATTATTAATTATTTAATTATAGTTTATAACAAAATTAAGTTAAATATTAAAGTTAATAAAAATTAGGGTTAATAAAAAATTAGGGTTAATAAAATTAGGTTTTTAGAAACTAGGATTTACATTTTATTTAAGAAAAATTAGGGTTTTAATTATTAATTTACAAAAATCAATTTATTTATAAGATATATACAACAATAATAATATAAATATATATGATGAAATAAAATATAAATAATTTGATTTTTTTAAGAAAAATAAATTGTGAAATAAAAAGAATAAGTTTGTTATAAAAATAATATGAACATTTTATTTTAAGAATTTATTATTTAAGAAATTAATTAAATTAAACAAATATAAAATAAACAAAATAATGGAAAAAATTGAAAAAATAAACATACCTGGGGCTGGGATTCGAACCCAGGCCCTAGGCTTCAATCTTTCAGTCCCTCAACCACAACCACCAGGCCAAGCGCGTCCTTGTGTCATGATACAGGTAGTATTTCTTTTATTAAAACCCTGTAAAAATTAAATAAAACGCAGCAAAACAAAATGGCCTAGGAGGGATTCGAACCTAGGACCATCAACATTACACACACGCACACAAACCAACTGAGCCAACGCTGCTTTTGTGAAATATTATACAAACAATTAATAATAAAATAAACCCAAATTTCAAGTCATATTTTCGCGCCAAGCTTCGTCTTCCTCATTTGAATTACCTGTGAAATTTCATGTAATATTTCCTGCGAAATCTCCTGCGGGCAACATTAACCAGAAAATCCTAGGTTTTTGAAACATCATTCAAACTATAAGAATAACAAAAATTCACAGCCCAAATTAATTACCCAATGCTCATACATCATAGCCATGTTCTTATAATTCATTTATATGTCCTAAATCCTAAGATCCCAAATTCAAGCTTCAAACCCTAGTAATGGCATCTCCTTGATTCTGCAACAAAAAATCAATTCAAGTATACAAAAGCATTCCAGAGACATCAATAAACAAGAATTAATGCACAAAAATCATTTAGATTAGTTGAATCAATGAAATCGAAAAACTCAAAAACTCAAGAACATGATGATTCGGTTTCAATGAATTATGATGCTTTGAATGATGGTAATGATTGGGATAGCTTCAGTGATGTTCCAGGAACCTATTACAACCTTTAAAATGTCTTGATATAGCCTCTATTCCACAATCTGAATGTGACTTTTTAACACTTTTTGAGAGTTTGAATGAGGTGTTCTTGGCTGCAATTTTTCGTCCCCTCTGCATTGGCTTATGTTGTACATATATAATAGGAACTAATTAGGTCAAAAAATCAATCCCCCCTTTGGACTTTTGGATAGTTTCATCATGTAGAAAGATATGATCCAAAATATTGAAAAAACTTGATATCTCCTTACTATTTTTGGTTGATCTGATTTTATATGATTTCAATCATCTTTAATTGTCCTTTAAGAATTTCTAGAACAAAAATCAGATTTTTAGATTGACCTTTTATATTTTATTTTCATTTAAATTTAATTTTATTAAATAAAATCCAAAATAATAAAATATAAAACATAAAAATATGGAAAAATAGTCAATGGGTCGTGCATGACCTTATCCTTGAGATTGGATTGGAATTTGGTAGGCCCATTTGGCAAAATTTGGTTTTAAGACTTCATTTGCTTCACAAACCTCCCAAAACTTTCCCAAATTTGCAAAGGCACAAATCCATCAATTTTAAGGATATGAAGGTGTTCTTGGACATTTTGGAAATCTTAGAGAGTCCTCTAACCAAATTCTTTGATCTCATGTCCATATCTTTTACCATTTTCAAGTTATCCCCTTTGGAAGATGTTGAGTTTTTGTTGACTTTTAAAATGACCTATAATGTCTTAGCTCATACCTTCCAAATGAAGCATTTTTAGGCTTTCCTTGTGAGACACAAAGTTGTAGAGAATTCAATTTCCTTCAAAATGAGCTTTGGATGGGAAATTTTTGATGAAGCATGTGAAAGTTATGGCTGGTCAAAGTTCAGTTGACTTTTCCTATGAAAACCCTAATTTAGAAACTCCTGATTCTTGATGATCTGAAATCTCCTTGATGAATCATGATCAACCCTTGATAAAATGATGAATTTTACTTCATATAATTGATTTTGGCAAAAAATCATGAAGTTTGACTTTGGTTTGACCACATTTGACCTCAGTTTGACTTTTTAACCACTTTGACTGATTTTTGCATATCTGATCATCTGACTGAGAAAACCTTTTGGGAAAGCCTTGAAACTTGACATAGGGATTCTTGAAGATATGTAGGATTTTATGAATCTCACTTGAGGCCTTGAAAGTCCATTTAGCCTGATGAAATCCAAAACCCTAGTTTAAGATGCATTGTTTAGGAGGATGCATTGTCTGAGGGGATTGTCAAACTTTCTGACTAATTGTGAACCTTGTGAACCTTGTGAACCTCTTGGGAAACCTTAGTACCCAATTTCTTTGCTAGGTGAGGGCAAATTTTGGGGTGCAATAGCTGCCCCTATTCAATTTTCCGAAACCTGATGGGTTAGATTGACATATGTGCCATTCGTGACCTGGAAGGTTGAAGGGGATTGAACACAAAAGCCCAAAAATTTGCACTCGCCGGTGCGTAAAGTAACACTAATGATTGGTTGTATATGCATTGAGTGGGCTTGAAGATGCCACTTGGAACTGGAGATGGGCTTATAGATGCCATCCATAATATCAGGAGGTAATAATATCTTTATGTTGATACTGGATATCAGTAATAGGTCTTCGTATAGGCCGTCTCTGAATCGTTTATGCAACATGGTTTGAGTTGAATGCCAGCACTAGATCTTCATATAGATCATCTCTGCATTATCTCTGGGGAAAAAGAATATGCTTCATTAAGTGTCAGGGCTTAGATCTTCGTATAGATCATCTCTGAACCATATCTAGGAACATACTTTAATTTAAGTGTCAGAATCAAATCTTTGTGGCGATCTTTTTCTGAATTGCTTGATAATATCTTGGGCTAAGTACAAGATCTTCGTATCGATCATTTATGTACCATTCCATAGATAATCTGTTGCATAGACCATTAGAAATAAATCTTCGTAGCGATTATCTCTTCTGGAAATATCCCGGATTAGGTAATAGATCTTCGTATAGACCATTTACCCACCATCCCAAGGATAGAAAGAATATTAGGATTAAATCTTCGTGACGATTATATCCCTTGGAAATATCCTGGATTAAGCACTAGATCTTCGTATAAATCATTTACGTACCCCTCCAAGGACAAATTGAGTATTGATCATCAGAAATAAATCTTCGTGGCGATTATTTATGAATTAAATATCAGCACTAGACCTTCGTATAGATGGTCTCTGAAATGTTGTGAATTGTTGATAGTGTTTTATCTGCATGTAACTATCCTACAAAGAAAAAGTTAGTTTATGCAATATGTATGCATGTATGGCATGATGTATCCAAGTAAATGTTATATGTATTATGGATGTGTATGCTGTGATATGATGTAATTAATGTATGTATGAATCATGCAGCCTGAAGTGTCTGGGTATCTTTGTATAACAACTGCTGGCTAGGGAAAATAAAAACCAGCTTATTGCTGAGGAATATGAGGACTTTGTTCCTGTCTCGTTTGATAATATAGTCCTTATAACCTCCCATCTTCGTTCGTCGTACTTCTTATTGAAAGAATAAATTCCTGAGTATCCCGACTGAGGATTAAAGATATGGACATAAATTCAGGGGAGATGTAACTCGAAGTATCTATAAAGATAGATTTGCTCTGCTGGGGATTTGTAGTTGTCTTGTGGGGATGAACCGACGAAGCTTCGTTGAACTCCTACCCTCGTTCGTCCTTAGTAAATACTATTACTGCATTTTATGCATTTATGGTAAACATCAATCATATTCAAAAGCATACATACATTTAAACACAACCAATGGACGTTTTCGCTTAGGTAAATAGGGTAAAAGTAAATCTGGACTCAAAGACAAGATTTTATTTATTTTAGAAAGTGACCTACATATAGGTAAATTTGTACAAGGAGACAGAAATCCTAGTAAGAGGAATTCGTCGTAAAAACATTTTTCAAAACAAAGATAGCTATGTGAGAAATAGTCCTATTGAGTTTCAATTCCACTATTGCCATTATCTTCAAGTATCTCATCCTCTGCTGTTGAGATGGAAACGATTGGATTGAAATTTATCTGTTTGAACTTGAGTCAGGACCCACAACTGGTTGGGACTACATGAGTGATCCAAATGAGACATAGTCATACGCTTTAATCCCTAACTTTTGCCTGGATTGCCCTTTCAGGTTTTCAATCCACCGGGATACCCTTTTTTGCCCAAGCCGCCCTTTCAGGTTTTCGACTTGCCGGGTGTACATTTTTTATATATATATATATCCCTAATTTTTGCCCGAACCCTTTTGGTTCGCCGGGATGCCCTTATTTTTGCCTAGGCCAGTCAACCTAGCGGGTCTCTTTTTATGCGTAGTATTTTCTAACTATGTCTGCGTTTACAGGTTGTGGGAAGTATTTACCATCCATAGTAGTAAGCATCATGGCACCTCCTGAAAATACTCTCTTGACTACAAATGGTCCTTCATATGTAGGAGTCCACTTTCCCCTAGGATCACCCTGTGGTAGTATGATACGCTTGATTACCAAATCACCAGTCTGATATACTTTTTGCTTAACTTTTTTATTAAAAGCTTTGATCATCCGTTTCTGGTACATCTGACCGTGACAAACAGCTGCCATCCTTATCTCATCAATCAAATTTATCTGGTCAAGTCGAGTCTGAATCCACTCATCTTCATCCAAGCCTGCATCCTTCATGATTCTTAAGGAGGGGATCTGAACTTCAATGGGCAAAACTGCTTCCATACCATAGACTAAGGAGAATGGGGTTGCCCCTGTTGAAGTACGCATTGTAGTACGATAACCATGAAGAGCAAATGGTAACATCTCGTGCCAATCTTTGTAAGTAACAGTCATCTTCTGTAGAATCTTCTTAATGTTCTTATTAGCAGCTTTTACTGCCCCATTCATCTTTGGACGATACGGAGAAGAGTTGTGATGCTTAATCTTGAACTGCGTGCAAAGATTAGTAATCATGGTGTTGTTCAGATTAGAGCCATTGTATGTGATAATCCTCTCAGGATTGTCATACCTGCATATAACATTATTCTTAATGAATCGAGTCACCACATTCTTAGTAACAGATGCAAATGAAGCTGCCTCCACCCACTTTGTAATGCAATCAATAGCAACCAGGATGAAACGATGCCCATTAGAAGCAGTAGGCTTGATCTCACCAATCATATCTATGCCCCACATGGCAAAAGGCCAAGGAGCAGTCAACACATTCAATGGAGCTGGAGGTATATGCACCTTATCAGCATAAATATGACATTTGTGACATGTTTTAGAATGTTAGCACTCAGTTTCCATGGTAGACCAATAGTAACCTGCTCTCAATATCTTCTTTGCCATAGTATGACCACTAGAGTGAGTGCCAAAGATCCCATCATGCATGTCTTCCATAATCTCTGTTGCTTCCTTCTTATCCACACAACGAAGCAAAGTTGAATCATGATTGCGCTTGTACAAAATTCCATTACTCAAAAAGAACTTAGCAGAAAACCTCCTTAGAAACTTCTTATCTTTGACAGATGCCCCTTCAGGAAATTCCTAAGCTTCAAGGTATCTTTTCACTTCATAGAACCAAGGATTTTCCTCTCCTCCTTCAGTGTCAATTTCATTGCAGTATGCAGGCTTCTCAAATCTGTCAATAGTGATTTTGGGAGCTTCATCATCCCAGCTAATCTCAAACATAGATGCCATGGTGGCTAGTGCATCTGCCAACTGATTTTCTCCTCGTGGAATATGTCCAAATGTAATCTCTTCAAAATATGGGATCAAAGACAACACATGCTCTCTGTAAGGAATAAGATTTTCATGCTTGGTATCCCAATCTCCTTTAATATGACTCATGACCAAGGCTGAATCTCCATATACATCTAGGAACTGAATTTTCATCTCAATGGTAGCTTTGATACCCATGATACATGCCTCATATTCAGCCATGTTATTGGTACAATAGAAACAAAGTCTTGCAGTAATTGGGGTATGACAACCTTTAGGGGAAATGATCACAACACCAACACCATTACCAAGCGCATTAGAAGCTCCATCAAAAACCATAGTCCATCGGGATCCTTGTTCAGGTCCGTCATATTGTTCAGGTTCTTTGGTAATAATCATAATGTCTTCATCAGGGAACTCAAAACTCATTGACTGACAATCATCCACTGCCTGATGAGCCAAATGATCAGCCACAACACTTCCTTTAATGGCCTTCTGAGTAGTGTACTGTATATCATATTTTGTTAAGATCATTTGCCATCTTGCTATTCGTCCAAAGAGAGCAGGTTTCTCGAATATGTACTTGATTGGATCCATCTTTGAAATCAACAAGGTAGTATGAGTCAACATATACTATCTTTGTCGGCGAGTAGCCAATGCCAAAGCGCAACAAGTTTTCTCGAGCAGTGAGTATCTTGTTTCACAGTCGGTAAACTTTTTGCTAAGGTAGTATATTGCCTTCTCTTTTTGACCAGACTCGTCATGTTGCCCCAATACACACCCCATTGAGTTGTCTAATACTGTTAAGTACATAATCAAGGGTCTTCCATCAACTGGTGGCATCAAAACTGGAGGTTCTAGGAGATATCTCTTGATTTCATCAAAGGATGTCTGGCACTTGTCATTCCATTCCATTACCTGATCTTTCTTCAACAACTTGAAGATTGGCTCACAGGTAGCAGTTAACTGGGAAATAAATCTTGCAATGTAATTCAATCGTCCCAAGAAACCTCTAACTTCCTTCTCAGTACGGGGAGCTGGCATCTCTTGTATAGCTTTTACTTTTGCAGGATCCACTTCAATACCTTTCTCACTGACAATGAAACCCAGGAGTTTACCAGACCTAACTCCAAAAGTACACTTGTTGGGATTCAATCTTAACTTGTATTTTTTCAACCTCTCAAACAACTTATTCAGGTGATCAAGGTGTTGTTCTTCGTTCTGGGACCTGGCTATCATATCATCCACATATACCTCTATCTCATGATGAATCATATCGTGAAACAAAGCCACCATAGCACGCTGATATGTTGCCCCGGCGTTCTTCAAACCAAATGGCATTACTTTATAACAAAAGGTGCCCCACTGTGTAACAAACGTAGTCTTCTCCATATCTTCAGGTGCCATCTTGATTTGATTGTAACCAGAGAAACCATCCATGAATGAGAATACCTTGTGCTGAGCAGTGTTGTCTACCCAAACATCAATATGTGGAAGTGGAAAGTCATCTTTAGGGCTGGCCTTATTCAAATCTCTGTAATCTACACACATGCATACTTTGCCATCTTTCTTGGGTACTGGTACCACATTTGCAACCCATTGAGGATAAGAAGTCACAGCTAAGAACCCTGCATCAAACTGTTTCATCACTTCTGCTTTAATCTTTTCTGACATTTCGGGACGCATGTGACGAACCTTCTGCTTCTTCGGAAGCAATCTTCTTTTACCGGTAAACGGTGAACCACAATGTCTGTATCCAGCCCTGGAATATCTTCATAGGACCAAGCAAATATCTCCACATAATCACGTAACATTTGAATTAATCTGCTCTTAACACCATCTTCTAGTTCAGCCCCTATCTTGACCTCTTTCCTGTTTTCTTCAGTTCCCAGATTCACAACTTCGATTGGCACTTCATGTGGTTGTATAACTTTCTCTTCTTGTTGTAACAACCTAGCAAGCTCTACAGGTACTTCACAATCTTCCTCCTTTCCATCTTCAACTTGATAGATCGGATTCTCGAAATTATAATTGGCAATAGTAGAACTGTTATCAACAGGATCCAGAGTGGATGAGGATCTGCATTTTAGTGATGTGGGTGTGTGTAAGAACACATAGCTAATAAAACAAAAATCAAAATAAAGAAAGACAAGGAGCACAGTATTTACGAAAATGAAACATCCATTGATTTTTATTGAATGAAGTATGCAAATGAAATGACATCCCGAAACAACTAAACCATTGTGCCCCGGGTAAGACACAGGGCTTAAAAGTTTAATTGTTCGAAATTACAAACTTAAAAATAAAAACACAGTAATAGTATTTACTCCTGACTAAAGGAGATGGGAATAATGTCTTCGATCTTCCAGTTGTTGAGCCCATCACCCACAGTAGGAAAAATCCAATCATCCAGGTTGTAGTCTTCATGACAGTCACCCACAACATTGATTTGATCTCTTATGACCCCTTGATTGGTGATACGAACAGCACGAGCACGACGAACAGTCTTCTGAGATTCTGCAGTGAAACCCAAACCAAACTTGTCAGATTTGTAAGGGATGTCAGGAAATTGACCCCAAATAGTACAACCACCTTCTTCAACCACAACTCTAGCATCTTTGAGGGAGGCCATTGTAAGAGGTACTCTGGTAATCACAGGAACTCTCTTAACAACAGGGGGAGCTTCAGTAGTAGGAACGATCCAAGGAACTACTTCAAATGTCTGGCAAGGAGTCTCAACAAATTCACCTTCCATCTCAACATATTTAAAAGTATTCACATGACTGACCATGTATTCTTCTTCACTGTAAACAGTGATGATCTTTCCTTTCACCGAATATTTCAACTTCTGATGTAAAGTGGAAGTCACAACACCTGCCCCATGGATCCAGGGGCGCCCAAGTAAACAAGAATACGCAGGACGAATATCCATCACATAGAAAGTTGAGTTGAAGAATTGAGAGCCTACTTTGATTGGAAGGTCTACTTCTCCATGTACCACTCTTCTTGAGCCATCAAAGGCCCTCACCACCACATTACTTGGTCTTAACACGACATCTTCAGGACTGAGCTTGTCCAGAACCTCTTTGGGGAGCACATTTAATGAAGAACCATTGTCTACCAGCATATAAGACAAGGTATTTCCTTTGAATTCAATAGAAATATGCAGAGCTCTGTTATGATTTCTCTTGGCAGGAGTCAGATCAGCATCAGAAAAGCCCAGTCCGTTATCATAAGTCAGATGTGCAACACAATTCTCAAATTGATCCACAGAAATCTCATTTGGCACGTGAGCAGTCTACAAGAACTTGATTAAAGCTTTAGCATGAGCCTCATAACATAGTAACAAAGATAACATGGAGATTTTGGAAGGAGTATGCCCCAACTGGACAACAATATCATATTCACTCTTGCGAATGATCTTCAGCACTTTTTCCATCTTTTTAGAAAGATTTTCAGCGGTCGATGCTTCAGTTTGCACAGGTTCAACCACATGACCCTTGCCCCGAGTATTAATACTTGGCTCAGGATTAGAGGTAGTAGTTGGAGTAACTGCACTTTTGGAAGTAGCCTGGGGAGAGAAAATTCTTCCACTTCTAGTGATTTTACTAGATCCAACAATATTATCAACATCAAGATTACCATCAGTAATAGGTGCATCAGTCAGAGGTTCTTGCTTGACACCATGGATGTAAACATCAGAACCATAATTCCAGGGTATAGATTTATCAGAAGTATAAGGAACAGGGTCGGGAGTGGTAATAATCATAGGAACCACCCTAGCTTCAGAAACAGTCTTCACAAGGCTTTCAGCCGAAATCCTGACAGGACCCTTAGAGGTGATCCTGACAGGGCCTTTGGAGGTAATCTTCACTGGAACTTTATCAACCATAGCTACATCTTCCAGCTTCATACTTCGAGTTAGATTTTCACACATACTTTCCACAGAGGGGGTCCTCTCAAACAATATAGTGTAATTGTCCATGAGGCGTTGAATACCATCTTTCAACTTCCAGCAGCTATCAGGTTTGTAGGCACAATAAAAACAGTCTTCATTGCAACCTGGAAAGAAACCAGCCTGCACCAACTTCTTCTTGATAATGGATAAGGGAGTAGTCACATCTACTACTGAGGAAACATATGAAGCTTCATCAACAGCATTAACAGTCTTCTCATGGTTGGGCATAGGAGCAGTAATCACATTTGGGGTCCCAGGAGGGTCAAATTCAATTTCTCCAGCTTCAATCATGTCTTGAATCTTATTTTTCAACACCCAACAGTTGTTGGTGTCATGTCCCGGACTATTAGAATGATAGGAACATCTTGCATTAGGATTGTACCGAGGAGAGGAGGTATTAGGATTCTGAGGAGGGTCTTTTAAAGTAATGAGTTCCCCTTTCAACATGTGTTGCAAGGCTTGGGCCAGTGACATGTTGATCTTGGTGAACTGTCTTCTTGGCTTTTGTTGATTGTTTTGTTGTGGCTCTGGTGCTGCAGGAGTAGGATTGGAAATGTGAACTGCTCCCACAGATTGGTGACTCCTGTTACGACTATGTTGACCATACACATCATTAGACTCCTTCTTTCCACTAGGGGGCTTCTTAGCAGTGCTTGATGAAGAGACACCCACCTGTATCTTACCACTTCTTATACCACTCTCCACACATTCTCCAGTCATTACCAGTTCGGTGAAACTAGATGATGAGCTTCCAATGAGGTGACTATAGAAAGGACCATTCAGTGTACTCATAAACATATCCACCAGCTCTCGGTCAGTCAGAGGAGGTTGAACTCTGCCAGCCAAGTCTCTCCATTTCTGGGCATACTCCTTGAAACTCTCTTTAGCACCCATAGACATGCTTTGGAGCTGCATGCGGGTTGGTGCTAAGTCAGCATTGTATTGGTATTTCCTATAGAAGGCCTCAGCAAGATCATTCCAATCACGAATAGTAACACTTTCCAATTGATAGTACCATTCCAATTGAGCTCCAGATAAACTCTCTTAGAAGAAATGAATCCATAACTTCTTATCAGCAGTATATGGTTGAATCCTCCGGACATAGGACCTTAAATGCAGCTTGGGACATGAGACACCATCATACACTACAAAAACAGGAACCTTGAAACCAATAGGTATACCCACTCCAGAAACTAAACTCATATCTTCAAAATCAAGCCCATAAGATTTTTGTAATTCCATGGCATTCATTCTGTCTACCAGTATCTTATACTTCTCTTCACTAGTAGGATCATGATAATAGTTTGCCTCAGAATCAGAATCTTCCACAGTATCATGGAGACTACCTCCCTCTTTCTCAGAATTCTCTGACTCAGAATCCTCAATCTGTTCCTTTGTCTTGATAGGACCTCTGAACCTTCTTCCCAGATTAATAAGGCCTCCTGATTTCCCGGTCTTCTTCTTCTTCTTAGCCAGCAGTGTCTTCAACTCATCTTGCCCTTTGGACAAGTTCAGAATCAACTCTTGGAATTGTGCATTCTGAGCCTGGAGATCTTTGACAGTCTGTTCAAGAGCCATTTCTGTAGAAATAAACAGCGAGAAGATAAGATACCTGTTCATAAGAAACCTGTGATGCAATGACATGGTATGTAAATGTATATGCAATGTTTTCAAGGACCGCATGATTTAAATTTGTTTAAACAATCAAAAAGTAAACGTTTATTAGTAATCAATAAACTTGTTTGCCACTTGGGCTTACAACAAAATGAAATAAATACAAAGATGGGGTTTTAAGTCTCCCATGGACGTTTCCTCTTTGTATTGAGGTATGTGTTGAGATTTCGCTCCTCGTGAAGTAGTCTTGTCAGCTCCAGGGTTCTTTCTTGACTAGCTTTGAAATGAGTCTCAAAAGTATCCCTTTGTTCCTTCAACTGGATCCAGGACCTTTGTAACTCCTCCATGTTAGTGGGCATGTCTGGATGAAGAATGATATAAGAAGTATCTCCTTCAGCAACAAGCTCCATGGTAACTGGCAGGATAGCAGGATATGGCATCATAAGAGTCTGAGCACGAGATCGCACCCATCTGAGATAAGGTTCCATAGGAATAGTGTACTTTGGTTCCAGAGTCTTGCTGTCAACCTTGTTCACTTTACCCCATGCTCGTATAAACCTTTGACGGTAACCTTGCAGATCATTGTCGTAGTCGAACACAATACCCTGAATAAGCATGTCATGAGGACCATCACTCCGAGCATAACCAAACTGACGTAAAGCTAAAGAAGGGTTGTAAGTAATTCCCGCTCTTATGCCAAGGAGTGGCACATTAGGGAACTCCCCACAACGGTCAATGATAGTGACATTCTCCATAGATCTAGAGCACCAATGAATATCTGAATGAGAAAGTGACATAATCCTCTTGGACCACCTAAACCCTTGTTCATTCTTCATCACTGATCGTGGAAGGTGAGAAATAAACCACCTAGATAGTAAAGGTATGCAACACATCAGAGTTCCTCGTACCTTCGTAGTACGGGTATGGAGAGAATGTAAGATATCTCCAAGTAATGTAGGCACTGGATTGCGAGTCAGAAATATGTTGATGGCATGTACGTCTATGAACTGATCTGGATTAGGGAACAACACCAGGCCATAAATTAGTAAGGCCAAAGTCTCCTCAAAAGCATCATAACTCATAGCCTTTAGGAACACTTGAGCTTTCTCCATCAATACCTTGGCAAGAATACCCTTAACTCCGCTTCTCGTTTCTAGGACAATGTCTGATTTCTTCAAATGTAGGGCTGCAGCAATGACTTCAGGTTTAGGCTTATTCTCTAAGCCTGTGAAGGGTCTCTAATCAAGGATGGGTATACCCAGTAGTTTGGAGAACTCTTCCATTCTAGGAACCAGCTGATAGTCGGGGAATGTGAAGCAATGATGTTTAGGATCAAAGAACTGAAATAGGACACTCATCATGTCTTCATTGAACCCTGAAGTGACTAGATCCAGTAGGTGACCATGCCTTTTGATGAATTGGGAATTTTCAGAAACTTGAGAGACCAATTCTTTAAGCTTAGGAGGTATTCCTACAAAGTTGATCCGTATAGTATTCCTACGAGCAGAAGCCATGTCCTGTAACAAAGAACAAAGATAAATCCTTTGGTCCTTGAAATGGTTATTGAAAATGTTATGCTTATGATGCATGATGTCATGATGTTATGCTCAATCACAAACATGTGGCACACACAAACAAGTCACACAATAGCCCTAGGTTTGAAGGCTTGCATGAGGTTTAAAGGTAAGTACCCTCCCCTGAAGTTTAGTTGGTTCATCCTGTCCTACAAAAGTAACCAGGTTCTAAGGGGTCTCAATATCACTGATCCTTCCCAAGGGTGGTTGTTCAGTAGGCAACTTACTTGCCAACCAAAACCCTCCAAGTTTAGGATCTCAATGAGTGTAGTATCGAGTATCAACCAACTTCAGTCTTCACCAAAGCCGGCTATCTCACTACTTTCTAAAGGCCAAGATGGGATAACTAAGGTTCTAAAAGTCAGTTAGTGTATTGACAGCATATGGAATCCCCATATTATCCTTAACTTACTTAAGGAACATAAGCACCAACCAAGAAGTCACACTAACTATGGCCACCAGATCAACCATATCGGTATACGCCGTACAGCTCCTTGGTCTATTGCCATTTACCTAGGGTACACTAGATCCGGGTTAGGATCTTTCACACATAAAGCCCAACAAGTAATATAAAGCAAACACAGCAAACAATTTAAAGTGATCTAATTCCTAAGGGTACCCCTCTTTTACTTAGTAACTCCCCAGTAGAGTCGCCAGTTCTGTAACACGGTGGGAGAACTGACTTTAAATGTTGCGGATAGCAAGAGTCGCCACCGACTTTTATTTTATCCAAAAGGAAAGGACATAAAACAACAGGAAATACCTTAAAAAGATTTTGAGTTCGGGGGGTAAGTTATACAAAGGGAAGGTGTTAGCACCCTTTATATCCATGGTTATCCATGGGCTCTTAGTTACTTAGCTCACTTTAAATTGTTTTGAGAAAGGTGTAGTGTGTGATTAGAAATTTTTCTAAGTACTTTGTAATGATCCTCGTATGGATGTATACAAAGCCTTGTTTTGAAATTTTTTTTGAAAAGTGAAGTGTAAAATGTATTTTGAAATGTGTGAGCAAGTAATTAAGAGGAATCTACCCTATATTAAGTCTTTACTTGTTCTTTATGTCTTTCAATGGTAAGACTATCCCTATTATTAAGGAATAGGTAGTCATTACCTTAGATGTAAGAAGGGACATGTATAGGGACAATCTGAATGTAGGCAACTGTAAGGTGTCTTTAGCAATTCGTAGGGACTTATCATCTTTTATTCGAAGGGACAAAACCATTTATCATAGGCAACCTCGAAGGGACTTGATCTTATAAACTGAAGGGACTTGATGATATTTATAAAGGGACTTTGCTTAAGACACATTACTTGACCTTTTGAAATAGGCAACATGAAAGGTAAATCTAGAAAGTGCAAGATGGCGATCAAAGATCGACTTACGAGTGTGAGTGTTCATATTCAAATATTTATCTTTTTAAATTAGTTATTCTAAGTCAATTTTAATCACAAACATGTTATGGACACCCTAGAATTACTAACCATACAGTTAATATATTTACAAAATAAAGCAAAAATATAAACCTAAACTATTACAAAGCTTCGGGACAATTACAATATAATCGGAAAAATAATAATAATGATAAATATTAAATAAATAAGCAATAATTTAAATGTTAGTAATAATGAAATAATAATAATAATAAAAGGGTTAGTAAAAATATAAAGAAAATAAAAATTTAAGAGAGAATATTATTTTTAAGTTAAATAAACATTTAGAAATTTTTTTAGTAGAAAATATAACAATTATGATAATAATAAACAAATAATAATTACTTATAACAAAAAATGATTAATTATTTAATTATAGTTTATAAAAAAATTAAGTTAAATATTAAAGTTAATAAAAATTAGGGTTAATAAAAATTTAGGGTTAATAAAATTAGGTTTTTAGAAATTAGGGTTTACATTTTATTTAAGAAAAATTAGGGTTTTAATTATTAATTTACAAAAATCAATTTATTTATAAGATATATACAACAATAATAATATAAATATATATGATGAAATAAAATATAAATAATTTGATTTTTTTAAGAAAAATAAATTGTGAAATAAAAAGAATAAGTTTGTTATAAAAATAATATGAACATTTGATTTTAAGAATTTATTATTTAAGAAATTAATTAAATTAAACAAATATAAAATAAACAAAATAATGGAAAAAATTGAAAAAATAAACATACCTGGGGCTGGGATTCGAACCCAGGCCATAGGCTTCAATCTTTTAGTCCCTCAACCGCAACCACCAGGCCAAGCGTGTCCTTGTGTCATGATACAGGTAGTATTCCTTTTATTAAAACCCTGTAAAAATTAAATAAAACGCAGCAAAACAAAATGGCCTGGGGGGGATTCGAACCCCAGACCATCAACATTACACACACGCACACAAACCAACTGAGCCAACGCTGCTTTTGTGAAATATTATATAAACAATTCATAATAAAATAAACCCAAATTTCAAGTCAGATTTTCGCAACAAGCTTCGTCTTCCTCATTTGAATTACCTGCGAAATTTCATGTAATATTTCCTGCAAAATCTCCTGCGGGCAACATTAACCAGAAAATCCTAGGTTTTTGAAACATCATTCAAACCGTAAGAATAACAAAAATTCACAGCCCAGATTAGTTACCCAATGCTCATACATCATAGCCATGTTCTTATAATTCATTTATATGTCCTAAATCCTAAGATCCCAAATTCAAGCTTCAAACCCTAGTAATGGCATCTCCTTGATTCTGCAACAAAAACTCAATTCAAGTATACAAAAACATTCCAGAGACATCAATAAACAATAATTAATGCACAAAAATCATTTAGATTAGTTGAATCAATGAAATCGAAAAACTCAAAAACTCAAGAACATGATGATTCAGTTTCAATGAATTATGATGTTTTGAATGATGGTAATGATTGGGATAGCTTCAGTGATGTTCCAGGAACCTATTACAACCTTTAAAATGTCTTGATATAGCCTTTATTCCACAATCCGAATGTGACTTTTTAACACTTTTTGAGAGTTTGAATGAGGTGTTCTTGGCTGCAATTTTTCGTCCCCTCTGCATTGGCTTATGTTGTACATATATAATAGGAACTAATTAGGTCAAAAAATCAATCCCCCCTTTGGACTTTTGGATAGTTTCATCATGTAGAAAGATATGATCCAAAATATTGAAAAAACTTGATATCTCCTTACTATTTTTGGTTGATCTGATTTTATATGATTTCAATCATCTTTAATTGTCCTTTAAAAATTTCTAGAACAAAAATCAGATTTTTAGATTGACCTTTTATATTTTATTTTCATTTAAATTGAATTTTATTAAATAAAATCCAAAATAATAAAATATAAAACATAAAAATATGGAAAAATAGTCAATGGGTCGTGCATGACCTTATCCTTGAGATTGGATTGGAATTTGGTAGGCCCATTTGGCAAAATTTGGTTTTAAGACTTCATTTGCTTCACAAACCTCCCAAAAATTTCCCAACTTTGCAAAGGCACAAATACCTCAATTTTAAGGATATGAAGGTGTTATTGGAAATTTTAGAAAGCTTATAGAGTCCTCTAACCAACCTCTTTTGTCTCATGTCCATATCTTTTACCATTTTCAAGTTATCCCCTTTGGAAGATGTTGACTTTTTGTTGACTTTTAAAATGACCTATAATGTCTTAGCTCATACCTTCCAAATGAAGAATTTTTAGGCTTGGCTTGTGAGACACAAAGTTGTAGAGAATTCAATTTCCTTCAAAGTGAGCTTTAGATGGGAAATGTTTGATGAAGCATGTGAAAGTTATGGCTGGTCAAAGTTCAGTTGACTTTTCCTATGAAAACCCTAATTTAGAAACTCCTGATTCTTGATGATCTGAAATATCCTTGATGAATCATGATCAAACCTTGATAAAATGATGAATTTTACTTCATATACTTGATGTTGGAAAAAAATCATGAAGTTTGACTTTGGTTTGACCACAGTTGACCTCAGTTTGACTTTTTAACCACTTTGACTGATTTTTTCATATCTGATCATCTGACTGAGCAAACCTTTTGGGAAAGCCTTGAAACTTGACATAGGGATTATTGAAGATATGTAGGATGTTATGAAGCTCACTTGAGGCCTTGAAAGTCCATTTAGCCTGATGAAATCCAAAACCCTAGTTTAAGATGCATTGTTTAGGAGGATGCATTGTCTGAGGGGATTGTCAAACTTTCTGACTAATTGTGAACCTTGTGAACCTCTTGAGATACCTTGTGAATCTTGTGAACCTTGTGAACCTCTTGGGAAACCTTAGTACCTAATGTCTTGTCTAGGTGAGGGAAAATTTTGGGGTGCAATAGAGGCTAAGGCTTGGCATAGATGGCCTTATCAGAGATGGAATTTTGCAAATTACCACAACGGCGTCTACAACATCAACAACCCTTTCTTCAGCAACAATAGATCCTCCTACAACTGCAACAACCATTGTTCCCACTGATTCATCCACAACTCCAGCAATCACTTCATCCATTATTTCAACAAACCAAAGTTCAGCTACGCTTACTTCTACAACGTCAACACCCATCTTATCAACGGAATCGCCTACAATGCCAACAAACGCTAACGAAGATGTCTCAACGGTCACAATCTATTATGACCCGGCAACTGTTCATCCCAATAACAATTTTCAACAACAAACTGCAACACCTACTGTCAGATCTCCAGTCACAATCTATTACGACCCGCATACCATCATAGTTCCTTCCGCTGCAGCAATCAGTCCAGTCACCATTACGGTACCTGGACCCGTTCCTTATGAAAGCAGTAATGCCATACCTTGGCACTACGACTCTTATCTCTACTACGACGGAAAGAAGATCACTCTAGATTCATCAACCTCTTCACCACAAGTTGAAAATGTTGGGGGAGGCGGAGGCTTCACCAGAAGCGGACGCCTTTTTGCCTCACAAATACCGAGACCCAATGCTGAAGCAGAGGCTGTTGCTAAAGCAAAAGGGAAGAGTGTGGTACTCGAAGAGCCAGCTGTTAAAGAAACTCCGAAGACGTCTTTTGACCAAGAGGTGGACGAGTTTATGAGAATAATCAAAAAGAGTGATTACAAAGTGGTGGACCAGCTTCATCAGACGCCCTCCAAAATCTCTATCTTGTCATTGTTAATGTGTTCCGAAGCCCATAGGAATGCACTTTTGAGGGTCCTGCACGCAGCCTACGTGCCGGAAGAGATCACGGTTAATCAGCTGGAAATAGTGGTTGCAAATGTTAACACTAGTCATGGAATGGGCTTCACAGATGTTGATTTAACGACGGAGGGACGCAATCATAACAAGGCTTTACACATCACCTTAGAGTGCAAAGGTGTTGTTCTTTCTCATGTGATGGTAGACACTGGGTCCTCGCTCAATGTCCTCCCAAAGAAAGCCTTGGTGAAGCTGGAATGTGATGGTTTGGCATTGCGTCTGAGTAACTTGGTGGTAAGAGCGTTTGATGGCTCTAAGAGATCGGTGCTTGGAGAGATTGAATTACCCGTGGTGATTGGCCCACAAGTCTTTAAAACTACTTTCTTCGTGATGGACATTCAGCCGGCCTACAGTTGTTTGTTGGGTAGACCCTGGATTCACGTCGCAGGCGCAGTAACGTTGACCCTTCACCAGAAACTGAAGTATGAATGGGAAGGACAGATTATCACCATCTGTGGTGAGGAGGACATATTTGTTATCCATCTGGCTACATACAAGTATATTGAGATGGATGGTGAAATCCATGAGACAATGAGCCAAGGGTTCGAGGCCCTGAATGTCAGTGAGGCGACTGAAGTATTTGCTGCATCCCAGGAAGACAGGATGGGTACTTAAATTGTCTCCTATCAGCAAGCCTGGAAGGTTGTTGAAGAAGGTAATGCTCAAGGCTGGGGCAAGCTGCTGCCAGTAGAAAAGAAGGAAGATAGATTCGGTTTGGGTTACAGACCATTCCGACCAGATCAATCAGAGGCTACCAAAGAGCCCAAATTTGTCAGTTGGGGGATGCTCACCCCAGATGTTGTTAATAATCTGGAAGACGAGGCGGAAAGTGACCGTAACCTGGAGAGCTGGATACGTCCAAGGATCCTGGGGAACCAAGTCCTTAACTGGTCTTCCCAGGAAATTATAAGGGTTACTCCTGCAGAGTAATTATTATTTCCTGTCTTTTTTAGCATGCATCAAGTCCTGCATCTTGCCCAAGGTGTCAGGACTCATTTTGTAATAGGGCCATATTGTAATTTTGTGCAAATGATTAATCAATGAATATTGGACATCTTTTGCAAACGAGTCTCTTTTTTTCGCTCACTGTCTTTTCATTTTTTCACTTTTGTACAAAACAATAAAATGGCAATGTTTTCAAAATAAATAACTTCATTTTCACTTTTCCTAAACAAGATTAAAATTGATCACTAAAACGAACAAATCTCAACCCTTGTAGAGAGTATCCTCCAGATTGCACCGACAACAGCACTACTATGACCTTGTATGACTTCGACAATCCAATTAATCAAGTTGATGAAGGGGTTGAAGAAAATAATGAGTTACCTGAAGAGTTAGCCAGGTTGTTGAGGCAGGAAGAGAAAGTGATTACTCCTCATCAGGAGGAGGTTGAAACAGTTAATCTTGGTACCGAAGAGGATTTGAAAGAAGTGAAGATTGGGGCCAGTCTGCAAGATTCTGTGGAAGAACAGCTTATTGACATGCTTCGAGAGTACGTTGACGTCTTTGCTTGGTCCTATCAAGACATGCCAGGTCTGGATACTGATATTGTTATGCACAAGCTGCCTTTGAAGGAAGATTGTCCTCCAGTGAAACAGAAGCTACGTCGTACTTGTCCAGATATGGCCATGAAGATTAAGGAAGAAGTGCAAAAATAGTGGGACGCCAGTTTCCTTGCTGTGACTAGTTACCCACTGTGGGTCGCTAATATTGTACCAGTGCCTAAGAAGGATGGCAAAGTACAGATGTGTGTGGATTACCGGGATCTGAACAGTGTTAGCCCGAAGGATGATTTCCCATTACCTCACATTGATGTATTGGTCGACAACACAGCTCAGTTCTCGGTGTTTTCCTTCATGGATGGTTTTTCAGGGTATAATCAGATCAGAATGTCACCCGAAGACATGGAGAAGACAACCTTCATTACACCTTGGGGCACATTTTGTTATAAGGTAATGCCATTTGGGCTGAAGAATGCCGGTGCTACTTATCAACGGGATATGGTGACATTATTCCACGATATGATCCACAAAGAAATTGGATGCTACGTGGATGACATGATTGCCAAGTCCCTCACTGAAGAAGACCATCTGGTAAATCTGCTGAAGTTGTTCAAGCGTCTGAGAAAATATCAGCTGAAGCTAAACCCCAACAAATGCACATTCGGGGTGCGTTCCGGTAAGCTGCTGGGATTTATTGTAAGTGAAAAAGGAATTGAAGTTGATCCTGACAAAGTTAAAGCCATTCAGGAAATGCCTGCATCTAGGACTGAAAAGGAAGTTCGGGGTTTCTTAGGTAGATTGAACTACATATCAAGGTTCATATCTCATCTTACTGCAACCTGTGAGCCCCTGTTCAAATTGTTAAGAAAAGAACAAACGGTCAGGTGGAATGAAGATTGTCAGAAGGCTTTTGACAAAATCAAGGAGTACTTACAAGTACCTCCAATCCTTATGCCTCCAGTTGAAGGAAGACCTCTAATAATGTACCTGACAGTATTAGAAGGATCAATGGGGTGTGTGTTGGGCCAGCATGACGAGTCTGGTCGAAAAGAGTATGCACTATACTACCTAAACAAAAAGTTTACCGACTATGAACAACGTTATTCACTGCTCGAGAAAACTTGTAGTGCTTTAGCATGGGCTGCTCGCCGACTAAGGCAGTATATGTTGACCCACACTACCTTGTTGATCTCAAAGATGGACCCAGTCAAGTACTTATTTGAGAAGCCAACACTTACTGGAAGGGTTGCTAGATGGCAAATGATCCTGACAGAATATGACATTCAGTACACATCTCAAAAGGCCATCAAGGGCAGTGTACTGTCTGACTATCTAGCTGAGTAACCCATTGATGATTACCAGCCAATGAGGTTTGACTTCCCTGATGAAGATATCATGTTCCTGAAAGCAAAAGATCATGAAGAGCCTGTTCACACTGAAGGGCCTGACCCAGAAGAAGAATGGACAATGATGTTTGATGGGACTGTCAATATGAATGGGCGAGGAGTTGGTGCAGTGCTCATTACACCTAAAGGAGTTCATATGTCTTTCTCGGAAAAACTCACATTTTCATGCACTAACAACGAAGCTGAATACGAAGCCTGTATCATGGGTCTTAAGGAAGCCATTGACCCCAGGATCAAAACTTTAACTGTATTTGGAGATTCAGCTTTGGTAATCAATCAGACCAACGACAAACGGTACACTCACCAGGAGCATCTGATTCCATACCGTGACTATACGAGGAGATTATTGACTTTCTTCACAACAGACAAACTTGAGTACACCCCTCGAGACGAAAATCAGTTCACGGATGCTTTAGCTACCATTTCCTCCATGATCAAAGTTCAGACTGCCAATTATGTGCCTCGGATTTCGGTATCCAGGTTAGACCGACCAACATACGTTTTCTCTGTGGACATTGCTAAAGATGACAAGCCTTGGTTCCACGACATCAAATGCTTCTTAGAGAATCAAACATACCCACCTGGGGCATCATCCAATGATAAGAAGACATTGAGAAGACTGGCTGGTAGTTTCTTCCTAAATGCTGATGGTTCGTTATACAAGAGAAACTTTGACATGGTTCTCCTCAGATGTGTTGATAAGAAAGAAGCAGACTTGCTGATGCACGAAGTACATGAAGGATCTTTCGGTACCCATGCTGGAGGACATGCAATGGCTAAAAAGTTGTTACGATCAGGTTACTACTGGATCACAATGGATGCAGACTGTTGTGCCTATGCCAGGAAGTGTCATAAATGCCATATTTATGCAGACAAAGTGCATGTGCCTCTGAATCCTTTGAACGTGATGTCTTCACCTTGGCCATTTGCCATGTGGGGCATTAACATGATGGGAAAGATCGAACCGACTGCTTCAAATGGCCACAGATTCATCCTGGTAGCCATTGATTACTTCACCAAGTGGGTTGAAGCAGCTTCGTACGCAAACGTCACCAGACAAGTGGTAGCCAGATTCTTGAAAAGAGACATCATCTGTTGGTATGGAGTACCCGAGCGAATCATTATTGATAATGGTTCCAATTTGAACAACAAAATGATGGCAGAACTATGTCGGGACTTCAAAATCCAACATCACAATTCTTCTCCTTATAGACCAAAGATGAATGGCGTTGTTGAGGCAGCTAACAAATATATCAAGAAGATTATGCAGAAGATGGTGGTTACATATAAAGATTGGCATGAGATGCTACCATTTTCCTTGCATGGGTATCGAACCTCGACCAGAACATCCACTGGGGTAACACCGTATCAGCTTGTGTATGGTATGGAGGCAGTCCTGCCTGTTGAAGTTGAATTACCCTCCTTACGGGTATTGATGGATGTTAAACTGAATGAAGCAGAATGGGTCTGTTCTCGGTACAATAAACTGAATATGATTGAAGAAAAGAGATTAACTGCATTATGTCATGGGCAGTTATATCAGAAGAGGATGAAGAAAACCTTCGATCAAAAAGTCAAGCTTCGTGAATACCAAGTAGGAGATCTTGTGCTGAAAAGATTCCTTCCTCCTCATACAGACCACAGGGGCAAGTGGACTCCAAACTACGATGGTTCGTTCATAGTAAAGAAAGTTTTCTCTGGTGGAGCACTGATGCTCACTACTATGGATAGTAAAGATTTCTTATCCCTTGTGAATTCAGATGCAGTTAAAAAATACTTCGCATAAAAAGACCCGCTGGACATAAAAACATAATGTAAGTTCAGGCAAAAACAGGGCATCTCGGCGAGTCAAAAATAGAATAAAATACTCGGGAAAAAATAAGGGAAAAATCAAAGAAATGTACACCCGCTGAGTTGAAAAGCTGCATTGGACAACTCAGGCAAAAATGGGTATCCCGATGGATTGAAAACCCGAAAGGGCGATCCATGCAAAATAAGGGAATAAGCGAACAACTGCATTCAGAATTCGTCTGTATCTCAACAACATGGCAAGCTTCGAAAGGTTAAAACATCGGTTAGAATCAACCTTCTTCAGAAAGCAAGATGAGAAGAATGTCAAGGTCATACAGGTCATAGCAAAGGGAGCTCACCGGAGCGTCGTCAACATTGCCAACACCTTTATTTTTCTCAATTTTGTAATAATCTCCTCATTCCAGGGGATTTGTTTCTTTAACTGTATTTGCCAATTCAGGGCACCCAGATTAATAAAATCAGAGTTTTCAGTCACACTTCGTCTTGTACATTTCTGTTTCGTTTGCAAAAATGTCCAATATCCATAATATTTGCATAAAACAGATGTGCCTTTCTAATTACATGCTCGCAGGAAATGTATTTACTCTCAGGAATATCTAACTCCTATGACGGAATCCGGTAAGGGATACCTCGGGATACTTGTGCGTTTCTTTGTCTTAACAGGATTGCAGGTATTCAATACGTGACATGGGGCATGCCAAACATACTTCCTCCCTTAACAGTATCAGGAATGTTTTTTTCCCAGCGAAGTTGCCAAGCATCCCTTCCCCAGCACATCTTCTCCAAGCAACATCTGAAAAGTTTTTTCCCCAGCTGAGTTGTCAAGTCTCCTCATCCTCAGCAGGATCCTCACAGGAATCTTTTCCCCTAGGGCGCCAGATCACCCATCCTCAGCAAAGTTAGGGAACCATCTCCCCACAGAGTTCCAGACTCTATCCAGAAGAGCAATGCCTGAAGTTCTCACACAACAAAGTGACGGAAGCTTCTTCATCCCCAGCTGGGACATCTTCTGACCGGATAGATCTATCAGTGATCTACTCCCCCAAGAAGAACCATATGTTTTATCAGATCTACCAATGATCTTTCCCCAACTGGGATTCTTCCAAGCAGATCAACCAGAGATCTTCACAGCAGCGGGATCCGAATCCCGGATTGGTTTCTTTTGCATAATCATAGCATTCACATCATATTTCACCACAAAGCGTAGCATTCCGTCGAATACGGAGCATTACGACAAAAATCAAACATATTGCATGATCACAAGTCAGGTTCGAACCAGTCGCCTGTAAATATCACCAATACCTTATCAACAAATATACAAAATACATCCCTTGCACATAAAATCCGAAGTGTCCCTTTGCACCCTCAATTACAAATACATGCTCCTTTTTGACACTCGTCTGTGTCATCATTCCCCAGTAAAGTTGCCAGAACACTTTCTACCAGCAGATATTTATCTGTAACATGTTCTTCTCGACACTCGTCTGTGTCATCTCATATCTCCCCATAGAAAGCCAAAGTGTCCCCTTTGCACTCACGAACAGATACTTATATACTCTTTCGACACCCGTCTATGTCATATCATTCCCCTGCAGATACAAACCACGAACAGAAACCTATACACTCTCTTGACACCCGTCCGTGTCACCACTCTGTCACTCCCACTAAATGAGGCTAAGTCAAATAGGGTACAGACGCGAACGGTCGGCGGAAGGAGAGAACACACAAGAGTGAACTGAAAAGAAAAGAGTCGCCAGATAGGCATTTTTATCCCAAAGGAAAGGTAATGCTGCATAAACCTAAGAAAAGATGGATAAGGCGGTTGCGAACCAGAGAAACTGAGAAAGGGGGTTGGTTACAACCTGGGAAGGTATTAGCACCCAGATTGTCCTCCGTACTCGACGGGATCCACGTTTGAAAGATTTGTGTTTTAAAGGGGTAGTGTTAGTGTTTTTTGTGTGCAAGAAACTGGAAAAGAATGCAAGTGTCAGTGCTAAAAGAATGTGAAGTGAAATAAGAGAGTGTCAGTGTAAGGAAAGAATGAAGCTCAAGACTATGAGGCTTAAAGAATAAGGCTGGGAGAAGGGGGAATATACAGATACTTTTGTTCGATAACTGTTAAGTTATGCCTACGTATCCTCTCGTGCAATGAGGAAGTCAGAACACCGTAGTTCGACTCAAAGAGACTGAAAGATAAATTGACTTGTGAACTGCTTACTTATCTATGCTCAAGTGTATGACCTGTCTGGCTCAGGTGCAAACTGTCTTGCATTAGACGGAAGAAACGAGTTCTCGTTTATGAGTGAATGAGATGAGAAAAGAATCCCGGAGGAGACGATTATTGTTTGTTTTTTAGTTTTCAATCTTTTATTGCTTTTTGAAGTTTGTCATAAGAAAATGAGCTTAAGCCTAAACCAAGGGTTAGTAAACTCATCACATCTTCCCTCTGATTAGGGGTAATGAAGATACCTTAAGTGTGAAGTAAACACTTCACACTTAATCACCATGATGTAGGATTAAGGTCATTAACCTACTTGTAATTATTTAGATGTTTTTGGTATTTTGTTTAGTGTTAAGTAATGATTTTAAGCCATAATCAAGGATTTAATGGACTCATTACACCATCCTAATAGAAGGATAGTAGATGAGAATATTTAAGCTGAGGAAGGCTCCTCAACTTAATCCATGATTAGGGATTAACCACATGACATAACAAAGCCTTTATTAAATGGATTTTAGTTAATGGTAAGATTAAGAAGTGGATTTTATGGTTTGTAAGACAACTTGAGGGGGACTTGTCCATCAACACTAGGGTTAGTCCTTCTTAACCAATTAAGGAAGAATTAGAACCCTAATGCAAGGCCCAAGTTACAAGCTTGATGTCTTAGTGATTATTAGGTGAATTGATTAAAGGATTTAAACACATTAAGGGATTAACTCTTAGGATTAAAGTTATACACTCCTTCCTAATAGAAGGATGCAGGCATAAGCTTAATCACAAATCCTTAAAACCTTTAAGGTTTAGTCCTTGATTATGAGATGAGAAGAGAAGACACAAAGATGACACAAAGGTAAAACTAAATGGGGGACTAATCAAACCCTAATTGTGATCATACTTGGATGTTCCTAGGGTTTATGAGGATTGCAAAAGATCTTCATGAGAAAAGCCACCAAGGAAGAAGCAGATGAAAGGAGGAAGAAACAGAAGAAGCCAGACAACTTACTTCACTTAAGAAAATAAGTTGCTTGAAGAAAGAAAGAGGGGAGGGAGCATGAATGAGCAAGCTCACTCTAATACAAAAGTAAAATTCAGCAATGATGCATAAGAGATATGAAAAGAGATTGTGAGAAGTGAAGGCAAATTCACTTCTCATAGTAACTTACCACCTGAAAAGTTAGCAAAAGAGAATGAAATGAAATGAAAATGAGATAAGATGCAAGGTTGAACACCAAAGTCAGAAGCATATCAAGATTTCAATGATGCTAAGAGATGATGAAAAAGCATACCAAGATATGTGGATGATCATACAAGTAATGAGGATGCAAATGAGACATGGAAGGAAGCATGACAGTTCATGAAAACTTATGAAATGCAATGGATGCATAACATGAAAAATGAGTGATGCAATGATCAAACATGATTCTAATGTGTCCTAAGATGTCCTATATATCATGTGGATGCACAAAATGTCATGGCAAGTTCATGTATGCAAGCATATGAAGAATGGATGCAAATGAAGGAAAAAATTAGGGTTTATACATAACATGCAATACAAAATTCAAAACCAGAAGCAAATGACATGATAAAAAATTTAAAATAGGATCAAAGGAACCCTAACCCTATACAAGTTCACTGCCCAAAGGAGGAGACCTAAATCTTAAACTAATGGAAGTTATGATTCTCTCAAGTTTGCTAGGGTTTTAGGATACCTCACAATGATAAATGCAAAACAAATTGAAAATGAAAGATGAATTCAAACCAATTTTATCCTAGAAACTACATGATATAAGGAATGCAATGCAAAAAGAACCATCATCAAACTCTTCATGGTTAGGCAGAAAGGATTTTTCTAAGTTAGGGCGAAAATATTGACTTTTAAGAACCCTAAATCCAAAGAAAAATGTCAAAATAGGTCAAGAACCAAAAAGAAATTTGTTTGAAGGGTTTGATAATGTTTCTAAATGTATCAAGATGCAATGTGATTTTTTTGGTGATTTTTAGAAACTTAAATGGTATTTTAATTAATTAATTCTCATTAATCAATTAAAATAAACATTTAAATATTTTAAAAATATGAATTTTATATAAAAAATAAAATAAAAATTATTTTCAGAATGAGAAATATATTTTAAGTCATGATGCAAAAAATAAAATTTTTTAGAAGGGTTTTACTATTTTTAATAAAATGTGGAAAGAAATGTAATTAAAATGAAATAAAAATATGAATTAATGGAAGTATGCTGATCCAGT
Source organism: Lathyrus aphaca (assembly GCA_963966055.1). NCBI lineage: Eukaryota > Viridiplantae > Streptophyta > Magnoliopsida > Fabales > Fabaceae > Lathyrus > Lathyrus aphaca. The sequence goes on from OZ014522.1 coordinate 326,632,232, forward strand.
GGCCCATATTCAAATAAAAAGAGGAGGGAATTGACTTCGCGCGCTAATGGACGGATCACATTCAAACTTACTAATTATGTCATTAAGCCATAATCTGAACCCTAAACACTTTTAGGTGACCGGAACAGTGTTCCGGTCATCTTCTCCGGCTAGCCTCTCAAGCTATCTCACTCAATATGCAACCCCAAGCCCTAAAACTCTCCATAAATGATCCTCTCCTCAACCCCAACAAGAATCAGCCATCAAAATTCATTTATTCATCATCAAAAACAAGAATCGAAGCAAAACGAAGAACATAACAGAAATTTCATAAGCTTATGAAATGCTTATTTCTCAATCATTTTCAAAAGTAACGACATCATGGCAATCAGGGGAACACATAGAATCATTCTATAACATAAAATGAAGGTCCTGGAAAAATAAATTCCATGGCTACCTGAAGTTGAGCTTTCAAAACAGGAGCTTTCTGGCCAGTTCTTTGCCTCAAATCCACTCCAATGATCCCCTTCAAGAGCTTGTGATGCTTGGTTGGAGTTTAAATGGCCTCAAAATAAAGTTGGCAGAAGTTCAGTTCATGAAATGTTGAAATCGTGTTTTTGATTCTGAGTGTTTTAGGGCAAAGTGAAGGGTGGGAAATGATCAGTGATGATTATGGAGTTGTTCTATGGAATTTGTTTTGAGGTTTGATGGCTGAGTTGTGAAATTCGAATGCTTTTGCAAATTTTGGGGATTTTGTGTATGATGTGTTCTTGGAGGTTTCAGCTTGTGTTGTGTTATGTGTTGGGTTGCTTTTGGTACACATATCATGTTTGGATAGGTCAGAGGGTGGGTGCTGGCCTATGTTGATTGGTATGGGCAAGTTGCAAAAATGTCACCAACTTGTGTACTTGAGGTATGGGCTGGTTCAGTGGCTGTTTCAAGGCATGGCTTGAGTCAGCTTTCTTCAAGGAGGTCCATGGAAGTCATAGTTTGTAGCTGGCACAAGTGGCTGAAGAGATTTGATCCATTTTGCAATTTTGGGGAAGTTTGGCCCCTTTTGAATTACTTGAAGTTCAAGGCATGAAACTTGGGATTTCTTTGTGCAATTCTGAATTTTAGGTCATGTGTGATGTTTGTGTAATGGTTAGAAGTCACTTTGAGGTCACATTTGGCTTTGGCAAGTGTTTTTGCAAACTTCCCTCTTTGGTGCATAAGTGAAATTTTGTGATTTTTCCCAACTTTGCAAGACCATAACTTGAGTTCTATGATGAATTAGATCAAGTTCTTGTACTTTTTGAAAAGGGAATGATACAATCTACAACCTTCATGACCAAGAATTTTTCATTTGAAGCATTTTTGAATCAAAAAGAGGAGGTTGAAAAACTTTCCCAAAATGGCAAGTTTGCATTACAAGTCACTTTCCCAAAATGGCAACTTTGCAAATGGCTTGAAATTCTTCAATTTTGTGAACTTATAACTTCTTCTAAGATCAAATAAAGATCATATACATCCAAAATGATGGAGAAGACCCTTTGGTTGGGTGATTGGGGGCCTCAGATGCCCTGATTTTGCATTGACTTGCTCAAGAAGTCATCTATTGGTCAGATGCCTTCCCCATTGAATATCTTCATAAAAATTGGTATGCATGATCCTCATATCATATAGAGACCAATAGAAACAAGAATGACCAAAAAATTTGGAGTTATGGCCTCTGAAACCAAAACCCTAATTTTAGGTCATCTGTGTAGTTAAACCTGGCTCTGCTTCCATGCCTTTCTCAGTTCTTATGATTTTCTGACTTTATTGATCTTGGGAGGATATAATATAATGATTGAACATACATGGACCCCCTTGAGATGATTGAAGACCTTTGGAGTTGCTCAGATAGCTCAGGGATTGCTCAGATCACAAACCCTAGATGCAGATGACTATGAATCAATGCAGTGAAGCAAAAATGCACTATGAGATGATATGATTGAACTTATGCAATATGAAAAGAATCACAAGCCATAGTGAAACATTATTGAGGGAAAATTTGGGGTGTTTACAGCTACCCCTATTCAAGCATGAGTTAGCTATGCCGGATGTAAGCGACGGCTTATCAGGCAAACAAGATAACTTGTGGTTGAATACCAAAGACAGTCCAAAATTTGCACTCAATGATTATGAAGAAGAAAATGGATATAGATTGTAAAAGGAGGTAAAGTATGACTATAAAGTGCGGGCGATGGAGGACGACCGTCGGGCAGAGGACGACTGCTGGGGGATAAAGCAATGACGGGGACGGCCGATACGCTGGGGAAATGGAGGTATCATGACGGGGACGGCTATCAAGCAAAGAAATGAGACTCTCTGGGGATTTTAAGTTAAAGGCAATGATGGGGTTGGCCATAAGGTTTGAAATGAATGATGAGGGACGGTCATCAAAGGTGAAGGACGATCACCTAGCAGGGTACGGCTGATCTGTTGGGGATAAGATGAGGGACGGTCATCTAAGGTGAAGGACGATCACCTGGCAAGGTACGGTTACCGAAAGTATCACGACATAGGACGAATGTCGGATAGAAAAGTTCGACGATAGGGACGGCCATCGGATAATCATGATGAAGGACGATCATCAAGAGGTGAAGAACGATCACCCAGCAGGGTACGGATGCTCTCGGGGTTTATCATAACATAGGACGAATGTCAGATAACATGATCGACGATGGGGGCGGCCATCAGATAAAATGATGAAGGACGATCATCAAAAGGTGAAGGACGATCACCTAGCAGGGTACGGCTGCTAAAAATATCACGACATAGGACGAATGTCAGATAGGAAAGGGTTCCAGTAATGGAGACTCCGCTGGAGGAATGATGAAGGACGATCATCAAAAGGTGAAGGACGATCACCTGGCAGGGTACGGCTGCCGGAAGTATCATGACATAGGACAAATGTCAGATAGAAAAGAAATTTGCTTTTACTGGGGATTTGCTGGGAACTCTTCTGGGGAATGGTAGACACGGACGAGTGTCTAAATTCAAGAAAGAAAAGGTATAAGTGTTTGACATTGTGTATGGATTAAAGATGCGGACGAGCATCCTTAAGACTACGATACGGACGAGTATCGGTAGAAACAAACACGGACGCATGCTCAGAGATGATGGCACGGACGAGTACCAACTGGTTAACAAAGAACACGGACGAGTGTTTAATCTGGGAGCAGATAAGCGGTGTGTACAAGATACAGACGAGTATCTGTATGAGTGAAGTATGTATGAGTGAGACACAAACGAGTGTTCGACTTGCTGGGGAAAGTATGATATAGAAGAGAATCATAAGAGGAAGTGTAAATGCAAGAGATATTCTGACACTCCGCGGGGATAGGATGACACGGACGAGTGTCTGGAAAGCATAATAAGCAAGGTTTTAGGCAACTGCTGGGGATAGGTGACATGGACGGGTGTCAGGAGAGCGTATTAATATGTTTTTGTGAGTGCAAAGGGGACGCTTTGGCTTTCTGCTGGGGAATTTGAGTGGTATCCTGTATGCGGCTGCTGGTATGTCAGTATTCACAAGTGACTGATTCAAACATGGCTTGTGATTATGCAATATGTTTAATTTTTGCCGTAATGCTCCGTATTAGACGGAATGCTACGCTTTGGGGGAAGATATGATGCGGATGCTATGATTATGCAAAAGATACCGATCCGGGATTCGGATCCCGTTGCGGTGAAGATCTCTGATTGATCTGCTTTGAAAGAAAAAATCCCAGATGGGGGAGAGATCATTGGTAGATCTGATAAGACGTATGACTGCTTGGGAAAACAGGTCACTGATAGACCTATCTTAATGATGAGGGGCCCAGCTGGGGTCTGTGGGAGTTTTCCTCACTTCGTTGTGAAATCTTCAATCATTGCTCTTCTGGATAGAGGTTGAGACTCTGCGGGGATATGGCTCCCCGTTTAACATTCGTCCGGGGAGGAATTATCATCGAACGATCTTCCTAGAGATGTCCATGGGGATCCTTCTGAGGATGAGGAACTCAGTTGGGGAGAAAACATCTCTGGTGTTTGAGTACCTGCAACCCTGCTATGGCAAAGAAATGTACAAGTATCCCGAGGTATCCTTTGCTGGATTCCATCATAGGAGTTTAGACACTCCCGGGAGTAAATATATTCCCTGTAAGCATGTAATTTTAGAAAAGACGCATCTGTATTTATGCGTTCAATATTAAAGACATCAGACATTTTAGCAAATAAAGATGAAATATACGAGACAACATGTGACTGAAAATCTGATTTTATTAATTGTGCCCCTGAATTTGGCAAGTACAGTCAAAGAAACAGATCCCCTGAAATGAGGAGATTGTTACAAAATGAGAAACAAAAAGGTGTTGGCAATGTTGATGACGCTTTAGTGTGCTTCCCTTTTGCTATGACTTGTTTGACATTGACGTTCTTCTCATCCCGCTTTCTGAAGAAGGTTGATTCTGACCGAGGTTTGAACCTTCTGAAGCTTGCCATGTTGTGAATGATACAGACGAATTCAGAATGCAGTTGTTCGCTTATTCCCTTATTTTGCGTGGATCGCCCTTTCGGGTTTTCAATCCACCGGGATACCCATTTTTGCCTGAGCAGTCCAATGCGACTTTTCAACTCAGCGGGTGCACATTTTTTTATATTTATTTTCCCTTATTTTTGCCCGAGTCTTTTTATTCTGTTTTTGAATCACCGGGATGCCCTATTTTTGCCTGGACTTACATTCTGTTTTTATGTCCAGCGGGTCATTTTATGCGAAGTATTTTTTAACTGCATCTGAATTCACAGGGGACAGGAAGTCTTCACCATCCATAGTACTGAGCATCAGTGCTCCACTGGAGAAAACTTTCTTTACTATGAAGGGACCATCATAATTTGGAGTCCACTTGCCCCTGTGGTCTGTATGGGGAGGGAGGAGTCTTTTCAGCACAAGATCTCCTACTTGGTATTCCCAAAGTCTGACTTTCTGATCGAAAGCTTTCTTCATTCTTTTCTGATAAAGCTGCCCATGACAAATTGCAGCTAATCTCTTCTCTTCAATCAGACTCAGTTGTTCGTATCGGGATCGGACCCATTCTGCTTTATTCAGCTTAACATCCATTAGTACCCGCAAGGAGGGTAACTCAACTTCAACCGGTAGGACTGCCTCCATACCATACACAAGCTGATACGGTGTTTCCCCAGTGGATGTTCTGATTGATGTACGGTACCCATGCAAGGCAAATGGTAGCATTTCATGCCAGTCTTTGTAGGTGACCACCATCTTCTGCACAATCTTCTTGATATTCTTGTTAGCTGCCTCAACAACGCCGTTCATCTTTGGCCTGTAAGGAGAAGAGTTGTGATGTTGGATCTTGAAGTCCCGGCATAGTTCCATCATCATTTTATTGTTTAAGTTGGAACCATTATCAGTAATGATTCGCTCGGGTACTCCGTATTGGCAGATGATGTCTCTCTTCAGGAATCAGGCTACCACTTGCTTGGTGACATTGGCATAGGAAGCTGCTTCAACCCACTTGGTAAAATAGTCAATGGTTACCAGGATGAATTTGTGACCGTTTGAAGCAGTCGGTTCGATCTTTCCAATCATATCAATGCCCCACATGGCAAAGGGCCAAGGTGAAGACATCACATTCAAAGGATTCGGAGGCACATGCACTTTATCTGCATAAATCTGGCATTTATGACACTTTCTGGCATAAGCACAACAGTCTGCATCCATTGTAATCCAGTAATAACCTGATCTTAGCAACTTTTTAGCCATGGCATGCCCTCCCGCATGGGTACCAAAAGATCCTATGTGCACCTCGTGCATCAACAAGTCTGCTTCTGCCCTATCAACACATCTGAGAAGTACCATATCAAAGTTCCTCTTGTACAGGGAGCCATCAGCATTCAAGAAGAAACTACAAGCCAGCATTCTTAATGTCTTCTTATCATTGGAAGATGCCCCAGGTGGGTATATTTGATCCTCCAAGAAGCATCTGATGTCATGGAACCAAGGCTTATCATCCTTAGCAATGTCTACAGAGAATACGTATGCTGGTCTGTCAAGTCTGGATACTGAAATCCGAGGCACAAAGTTGGCAGCTTGAACTTTGATCATGGATGAAATGGTAGCCAGAGCATCTGCAAACTGATTTTCATCTCGAGGGATATACTCAAGCTTGACTGTAGTGAAAAAAGTCAATAACCTCCTTGTATAATCCCGGTAAGGTATCAGATGATCTTGGTGAGTGTACCATTTGCCATTGGTTTGATTAATTATCAGAGCTGAATCTCCGAACATAGTCAAAGTCTTGATCCTGAGGTCAATGGCTTCCTCAAGACCCATAATACAAGCTTCATATTCAGCTTCGTTGTTAGTGCAATTAAAAGTGAGTTTTGCTGAGAAAGGCATGTGTACTCCTTTAGGTGTAATGAGTACTGCACCAACACCACGACCATTCATATTGACAGCCCCATCAAACATCATACTCCATTCTTCTTCTGGGTCAGGCCCTTCAGTGTGAACAGGCTCTTCATGATCTTTTGCTTTTATGAACATGATGTCTTCATCAGGGAAGTCAAATCTCATAGGCTGGTAATCATCAATGGGTTGCTCAGCAAGATAATCAGACAATACACTGCCTTTGATGGCTTTTTGAGATGTGTATTGAATGTCATATTCTGTGAGAATCATTTGCCATCTTGCAACCTGTCCGGTAAGTGTTGGCTTCTCAAATATGTACTTGACTGGGTCCATCTTCGAGATTAATAAGGTAGTATGGGTCAACATATACTGCCTTAGTTGGCGAGCAGCCCACGCTAAAGCACAACAAGTTTTCTCGAGCAGTGAATAACGTTGTTCACAGTCGGTAAACTTTTTGCTTAGGTAGTATATTGCATACTCTTTTCGACCAGACTCGTCATGTTGGCCCAGCACACACCCCATTGACTCTTCTAATACTGTCAAGTACATGATTAGAGGTCTTCCTTCAACTGGAGGCATAAGGATCGGAAGCTCTTGTAAATATTCCTTGATTTTGTCAAAAGCCCTTTGGCAGTCTTCATTCCACCTGACTGTTTGCTCCTTTCTTAACAACTTGAAGAAAGGCTCACAGGTTGCTGTAAGGTGAGATATGAACCGTGAAATGTAGTTCAATCTACCTAGAAACCCCCGAACTTCTTTTTCGGTCTTCGGCGCAGGCATTTCTTGAATGGCTTTGACTTTGTCAGGGTCAACTTCAATCCCTTTCTCACTTACAATAAATCCCAAAAGCTTACCGGATCGCACCCCGAATGTGCATTTTTTGGGGTTTAACTTCAATTGGTACTTCCTCAGACGTTTGAATAGCTTCAACAGATTCACCAGGTGGTCTTCTTCTGTGAGGGACTTGGCAATCATGTCATCCACATAACATTCAATTTCTTTGTGGATCATATCATGGAATAACGTTACCATAGCCCGTTGATAAGTGGCACCAACATTCTTCAGTCCGAATGGCATCACCTTATAACAGAATGTGCCCCAGGGTGTGATTAAAGTTGTCTTCTCCATGTCTTCAAGTGACATTTTAATCTGATTATATCCTAAAAATCCGTCCATGAAGGAGAACACCGAGAACTGAGCCGTATTGTCGACCAATACATCAATGTGAGGTAAAGGGAAGTCATCTTTCGGGTTGGCTCTGTTCAGGTCCCGGTAATCCACACACATCCTCACCTTGCTATCCTTCTTAGGCACAGGCACAATGTTAGCAACCCATGGCGGGTAACTGGTCACAGCAAGGAAACCGGCGTCCCATTGCTTTTGTACCTCTTCTTTTATCTTCATTGCCATATCTGGGCGAGTACGGCGCAACTTCTGTTTTACTGGTGGACAGTCTTCTTTCAGAGGCAGCTTGTGCATAACAATGTCGGTGTCCAACCCTAGCATATCCTGATAAGACCAAGCAAAAACATCCACATACTCCCGAAGCATGTCAATCAGTTTCTCTTTCACTGAATCTTGCAGGCAGGCCCCGATCTTAACTTCTTTCAAGTCTTCTTCTGTACCAAGATTAACCGTCTCAACTTCCTCCTGATGAGGAGTGATAACCTTCTCCTCTTGTCTCAACAACCTGGCTAGCTCTTCAGGTAGCTCATAATCTTCTCCAACCCCTTCATCGGCTTGATTAATCGGATTGTCAAAGTCATACAAAGTCATAGCAGTGTTGTTGTCGGTGCAGTCTGGAGGGCACTTTCTGCAAGGGTTTAGATTTGTTCATTTTAGTGATCAATTTTATCTTGCTTAGAAAAAGTGGAAATGAAGTTATTATTTTGAAAAACATTTCCATTTTATTTTTGTACAAAAAATGAAAAATGAAAAACAGTGAGTGGAAAAGAAAAGACTCATTTGCAAAAGATGTCCTGATATTCATTAATTGATCTTTGCACAAAATACAAGATGGCCCGATTACAAAATGAGTCCTGACATCTTGGGCAAGACGCAGGACTAGATGCATGCTTAAAAGCAGGAAATAATAATTACTCTGCAGGAGTAACTCTTATAATTTCCTGGGAAGACCAGTTTGAGACATGGCTCCCCGGGATCCTTGGACGTATCCAGCTTTCCAGGTTGCGCTCGTCTTCTGAATCATCTTCCAAGCTATTCACAACATCCGGGGTGAGCATCCCCCCGCTAACAAACTTGGGCTCCTTCGCAGCCTCTGGTTGATCTTGTTGAGTTGGTTTGTAACCCAACCCGAATCGGTCTTCTTTCTTCTCCACGGGCAGCATCTTGCCCCAACCTTGGGTGGTACCTTCCTCAACAACCTTTCGGGCTTGTTGATATGATGTGATGGAGGTCCCAGACATAGCAGATGTTTCATTAATATTAAGGGTCTCAAACCCTTGGCTCATGGTTTCATGGATCTCTCCATCCATTTCAATGTATTTGAAAGTAGCCAACTGGCTAACAAAAATATCCTCCTCCCCACAAATGGTAATGACTTGGCCCTCCCACTCGAATTTTAACTTCTGGTGAAGGGTTGACGTCACGGCGCCGGCGGCGTATATCCATGGTCTACCCAATAGACAGCTGTAGGCAGGCTGTATATCCATCACAAAGAAGGTCATTTTGAAAACCTATGGGCCAATAACTATTGGTAACTCTATCTCTCCCAGAACTGATCTTTTAGAACCGTCAAAGGCTCTCACTACCAAGTTGCTTGGGCGTAATGCCAATCCCTCGTATTCCAGCTTCACAAGGGCTTTCTTGGGCAAGACGTTGAGGGATGACCATGTGTCTACCAATACGTGAGAAAGAACTGCACCCTTACACTCCAATGTAATGTCTAAAGCCTTGTTGTGATTGCGACCTTCCATTGTCAGATCAGTGTTGGTAAATCCTAGTCCATGACTAGCGTTGACATTTCCAACCACAACCTCTAACTGATTGATAGTAATCTCCTCCGGCATATAAGCTGCGTGCAGGACTTTTAATAATGCGTTCCGATGAGCCTCGGAGCACATTAGCAATGATAGTATGGAGATTTTGGAAGGCGTTTGGTGAAGCTGGTCCACCACCTTGTAATCACTTTTCTTTATGATTCTCATGAATTCATCAACCTCTTGATCAAAAGGAGTCTTCAAAGCTTCTTTGGCAACTTGTTCTTCTTGCGCCAGGCTCTTCCCTTTTGCCTTGGCAGCGGCTTCTGCTTCGGCAACAGGTCTTGGTATTTGCGAGGCAAAGAGACGTCCGCTTCTAGTGAAGCCTCCGTCTCCCCCCACATTATCTATCTGAGGTGAAGAAGTTGATGATTCCAAAGTGATTTTCTGCCCCTCGCAGTATAGATCTGAGCCATAATGCCAAGGGATGGCATTATTGCTTTCGTAAGGAACTGGCCCAGGCACTGTGATAGTGACTGGACTGATAGCAGTTGCAGAAGGGACCATAATGGTGTGTGGATCATAGTATATGGTAACTGGTGCTCTGACAGGAGTAGCATTTTGATGTGAGTTGTTGGAAGGAACATTTGCAGGATCGTAGTATATTGTAACCGTTGAGACACTTTCATTAATTGTTGTTGATGTTGTAGAAGGCATTGTTGACTGGATGGGTGTTGAAGTTGTAGCAGGAATGGTGACTGAACTTACATCCGTTGAAGTGATTGATTGAGCAGTTGTTGGAGTTGTAGTAGAATCTGTTGGAACAATGGTTACTGACGTTGTAGGAGTATCTGTGATTGTTGATGAAGGGATGGTTGGAGTTGTAGTTGCTGTTGTTGTAATCTGAAGGATGCCATCCTTAATAAGACCGTCTATGTCGTTTCTCAGCCTTTCACACCCATTGACGGCAATGTTGCAATATCCACAGCCAAGTTCACATCCGGGGAACACTTGGCATTCTAACAGCTGAGCTTTGATTTCAACCAGAGGTGTTCGGATCTGTGTAACACTATTAATCAATGTGGATGGTTTGCCTTCCTCAATAGCATTAACCCTAGGCCCGTTGTGACTAGGCATTGGATTTCTTGTGACGTTTGGAGGAGGTGCAAAGTTGAGAGCTTTTGAATCCACCAGATCTTGGACTTTCATCTGCAGGGCCCTGCATTTTTCAGTATTATGCCCCAGTGCGTTTGAGTGGAACACACACCTGGCACCTGCATCGTAGTTCTTTGGCATATTGGTGGGATCCGGAGGTGCCTATGTCCTTAACTCAACTAGGTTGAGCTTCAGGAGTTGTGGCAAGAGTGCAGCATACAACATTGGGATTGGGTCAATCACCCTGTTTTCCTGTGATGGCCTTTGTTGGAAAGGATGTTGTTGTTGGTTGTTGTTGTTGTTGTAGGTTCTCTGTTGCGGATAATGAACTTGTTGTTGATACTGTGGTTGTTGTTGTTGAGGACATGCTGATTGCTGTGGAATTGGAGCTGGAATGGTAACTGCTGCTACTGACCGGTGCACATACTGAGGCCTGCCCCTGCTTGTATGAATGGAATTTGTTTCACCAGCCCTTCGGGGTCCCACAAAAGGCTTTCTGGGATTGCTGGATGAACTTGCACCACTGTCGGAAATTTTTCCCATCTTTAAGAGGCTTTCAATCCTCTCACCAACTATGACCACATCAGCAAAACTGGTAGAGGAGAAGGCAACCAATCTATCAATATAGGTCCCTTGCAATGTATTCATGAACATGTCAGCCATTTCTCTCTCTGACATGGGTGGTTGGACAGCAGCAGCAAGCTGTCTCCATCTTTGGGCATACTCCCGGAAGCTCTCTCTGGAAGACTGAGACATTCCCATCAGGAGGGTCTTGTTGGGAGCCATGTCCAGGTTGTATTGATATTGTCTGATAAAAGCTTCAGCCAAATCTTTCCAGCACCTTATGGTGGCTCTAGACAAATGTGAGTACCATTCTCTCGAAGCTACAGTCAGACTGTCTTCAAAGTAGAACATCCACAACTTTTCATCCATAGTATAAGCTTTGAGCCTTCCCAAGAAAGACTACAGATGAGTGCGAGGACAGGAGGTACCATTGTACTTTTCAAAGCATGGGGGTTTGAATTTATGGGGAATTCTCACCCCATCCACTAGCCCCATGTCCATCACATCGAAGCCCAAAGAATTCTGAGACTCCAAAGATCTTAACTTCTCAGCAATTTCGTCCAATCTCCTGTCATATACTTCATCTCCAGCCCCCATAACAGTAAATTGTTCTTCTTTGGGATCTTCTTGCAAGATTCTCCCCCCAGCAGTATTACCTTGCACATTTCTCGGGATGTTAACTTCTGGATCCAGATGAGGTCCAAATACTGGTGGGTCAATACGAGGCTGGCCCCGTTCATTGTTACTAGTTCCTCCCGTTCCAAGATGAGGCTCCTCAGGAGTTTGTCTTTCCACCAGCTCTCTTAACCTTTCTTGACTCTGGGCTAAGCCAGTCATCACTGCCATGAATTGAGACATCTGGTTTCTCATCTCTACTCTCTCATTAGCCATCTGATTTCTGACCTCAGTCAGATCCTGATGTACTTGTTCCATTTGAATACCGGGAAGGTTGTTACGAGTCGGGTACCGGTGTGTGCGGTTGACAGGGAACACTCGGCGACAAGCAATGTTTCCTGAGATCACAACAAAGTTAGAAACAATAATAATAACAAAACCTACAAAACAAAACAAAAGTTAGTATGCAATGCAGTATGCTTATTTGTTTTCCAAGGTATCCGGTTTGGTTCTTTGTTTTGACCTTTCCAGACCTCGAGGAAGATGCTTGATGTTGTTGAGAGAAAAGCCCAAATGGAAACAAACTAGAATATATTACAAATGGTGAACAATACATAGTCTGTTTTACAACACATGCCCATGGAGGGTCAAAATACAATAAAAGGAAAAGTACATCAAATGGAAATAACAACAAACAAAGAATCAGACATCCAGTCCAAACTCATCCTCTTTGACCCCCTTCAGGAGTGCCTCAGTCACTAGACCAGCTGGGTGCTCTGTAATGGTCCTAATGAGGAGGTTCCTGGTAGCAATGGCAGTGGTCAACTTCCTATGCCTGTCCTGGTCCTTTGACCTCTTCAATCCTGCTCTGAGTTTCAACTCTGAAATCTCCTTCTGGGCTGCCAACAAAGCTTCCTGCTGCTTCTTCTCATTGGCCTCTAGCTGTTCAATCTTGGCTTGAGTCTTCTGGTCTTCTTGTGTATGGGCCTCAGTGATCCTGACCCACCTAGCCTGACTCTCTTGCAGATAGAACTCAGTCCTAGCCTTCTGAATTTTGGCCTCTTTACAGGAATTCTTCAATATTTGTTCCCCAGCTCTTGCTTTCCTGATGTAGTCCTCTGTCTTCTCAATTTGGGTAAGATGCTCCACCCTAAGCTTCTCCAATCTCTCAATATCCAGACGACCATCACTTCTTTCCCAAAGAGTCTTCTTCAAGGCTTGAGATAGGTTCTCATTCCTTTCCTTCAGCTTCTCAAATTCTTCTAGGCTGACAGTTGTTGCTGGCTGTACTGTGGATGGTCCAGGCATGTCTTCCAAGATAAAAGGCATTCTGGTAATTTGAGCTCTAGTACAGGACCAGTCTAAATATTGAGCTGAAGCAACATTATTACATCTTCCAAGGATAGCTACCCCCTTTGTCTGGATGTTGTCCCAAGCCCATGATGCTTGTCTGACAGCAGCTGAATTAGGTTTTACTTCACAATACAGGGTCTCAGCTAAATCTTATCCTCTGGGAGGGTGAACCAAAGCATAACCCAGTTGTCTCTTAAACAGCAAAGGATTGTATTTGATGCAACCCTTTACTCCTATCAAAGGTACATTTGGGTATTGTCCACAGCTGGTGATAATGTCCTTGCCTTTGGTGCTCTGGGTGCACCATTTAATATCATCTGAAGTCAAGGCAATGAGCCTCTTGGCCCAATTCTTCTGTTGGTGGGAATTCAAGAAGGCATCTGACTTAGGCAGGTGTCTGAGCAGCCAGGTGTAAAACAAAGGAGCACAGCATCTCACCAACTTCCCCCTTTGTTTCTCATTCCTCTGATGAATGGAGTAGTAAAAGTCTCCCAACAGTGTAGGCACTGGGTTCTTCAGAAGAAACAGATGGATGGCATTCTTGCTGACAAATTTAGGCTCATCTGCAAACAATATAACCCCATATATGCTGAGGGCTAACAGTGCAGAGACTGCCCTCCACTCTCCAAAAGAAACCTTCAGGATGGCTTGAGAAATCAAGAAGTCCAAATGCAAACCAGGGATCCCAGCTTTTGTTGTCATACTTTGCTCAATCAAGGCAGGCTCCAGGTACAATGCCTTTGCTATCTCTTCATTTCTGGGAGCTGGCATCTCTAGGTTGAAAGGGATTCCACCCCTGATAGGTACTCCAATCAATGAGGAAAACTCTTCCAGCAGAGGCCCTAGCTGAAAGTCTAGAAAGGTGAAGCATCTCAAAGGAGGGTCATAAAACTGTAAGCAGGTGTGGATCATGCTTCTCTGAGAAGGGTCAAGGTCCATAACCATATCCAGGATACCTCCATAATGCTCTCTAAACAATGGGATGTAATCAGGGGTGATGAGTGACTGGACCTGCCTGACACCAGTCAACACATGCTCAAAGAAATGGTAGGATATGTTGCTCTTCCTGGGAGTAGTCATGAGTGTTGCTGAAGGAACTGAAGGTAAGTGCTGATGAAGATCACAAACTGATGCTGGAGATGAGCCACTGATAGGCTGATACTGGTGATGATGAAGATAGCTGAAGCAGATAACTGATGAAGATAGCTGAAGCAGAGGACTATGCAAAAGAAGGGGTCAAAACCAAACCAGATATGATGTGGATACCCTGAAAAGCAAATAAACAAATGTTAAATGATGCAATGATGATATATGCAAATGATATGCAAGGGTTTGTGATCAAGCTGGATCTGATTATCTGTCTTAATATAGGCCCATGTATGTTCAAAGGTCCAGATGAAGGCTTAGAAATCCAGAAACCAGGGTGGGGGACTCAAATAAAGAGTCACATGTCCAGGGTTTAATCACAAGAACTGTCCAAAATGAGGTACTCTTAAACAATATAGTAATTGGGTATGATGTGGCTAAGGGTTCCTGCAAACCTGTAAACAGCCCAACCCCCTCACAGGTAGTGTTCTAGAACAAGGATCCTCAGACTTGGATCAGTTATGAGAAGTGTAAACACTTCTAACCCGGAGGTACAGTGTTTACAATAACCATAAAAGATCCTCCTCTAATTCACCTTAGTTTCTGAAGGTCATAATAAAGGTCATCCAGACTTAGCAGGCTTCCCAGATAGCCCTAGCACTACAGGAAATCTGTAGCACAGAGTTCTCAAGAAGAAACCTACATCTGAACCGTGTTTCATATTCCCGCACCAGACCGAAATGGAATGGGAAAGAACATGAACCACTCTAGCCTAGATGTCACTCAGGTCCCAGGTATAGGACCTTAAACTCTAAATGGAACCCCACCCACCAAAACAGAAACCAGATCCAGCAATGATAATGACAGTATGAAATGTGTAAAACTGTAAAGAAAGCAATAAATAAAATTGTACATAAAGCAATAAATAAAGAAAAATAAATAAACACACATAGCACATAACACCCCAGTAAACACAAATCAAACAAGCTCTAGGAGGAACCCACAAAAAGAACCATAAGCCCTAGTTGCAATATATACATCCCCAGCAGAGTCGCCAAGCTGTCGCTCCCACTAAATGAGGCTAAGTCAAATAGGGTACAGACGCGAACGGTCGGCGGAAGGAGAGAACACACAAGAGTGAACTGAAAAGAAAAGAGTCGTCAGCTAGGCATTTTTATCCCGAAGGAAAGGTAATGCTGCATAAACCTAAGAAAAGATGGATAAGGCGGTCGCGAACCAGAGAAACTGAGAAAGGGGGTTGGTTAAAACCTGGGAAGGTATTAGCACCCAGATTGTCCGCCGTACTCGACGGGATCCACGTTTGAAAGATTTGTGTTTTAAAGGGGTAGTGTTAGTGCTTTTTGTGTGCAAGAAACTGGAAAATAATGCAAGTGTCAGTGCTAAAAGAATGTGAAGTGAAATAAGAGAGTGTCAGTGTAAAGAAAGAATGAAGCTCAAGACTATGAGGCTTAAAGAATAAGGTTGGGAGAAGGGGGAATATACAGAGACTTTTGTTCGATAACTGTTAAGTTATGCCTACGTATCCTCTCGTGCAATGAGGAAGTCAGAACACCGTAGTTCGACTCAAAGAGACTGAAAGATAAATTGACTTGTGAACTGCTTACTTATCTATGCTCAAGTGTATGACCTGTCTGGCTCAGGTGCAAACTATCTTGCATTAGATGGAAGAAACGAGTTCTCGTTTATGAGTGAATGAGATGAGAAAAGAATCCCGGAGGAGACGATTATTGTTTTTTTTTTAGTTTTCAATATTTTATTGCTTTTTGAAGTTTGTCATAAGAAAATGAGCTTAAGCCTAAACCAAGGGTTAGTAAACTCATCACATCTTCCCTCTGATTAGGGGTAATGAGGATACCTTAAGTGTGAAGTAAACACTTCACACTTAATCACCATGATGTAGGATTAAGGTCATTAACCTACTTGTAATTATTTAGATGTTTTTGGTATTTTGTTTAGTGTTAAGTAATGAGTTCAAGCCATAATCAAGGATTTAATGGACTCATTACACCATCCTAATAGAAGGATAGTAGATGAGAACATTTAAGCTGAGGAAGGCTCCTCAACATAATCCATGATTAGGGATTAACCTCATGACATAACAAAGCCTTTATTAAATGGATTTTAGTTAATGGTAAGATCAAGAAGTGGATTTTATGGTTTGTAAGACAACTTGAGGGGGACTTGTCCATCAACACTAGGGTTAGTCCTTCTTAACCAATTAAGGAAGAATTAGAACTCTAATGCAAGGCACAAGTTACAAGATTCATGTCTTAGTGATTATTAGATGAATTGATTAAAGGATTTAAACACATTAAGGGCTTAACACTTAGGATTAAAGTTATACACTCCATCCTAATAGAAGGATGCAGGCATAAGCTTAATCACAAAGCCTTAAAACCTTTAAGGTTTAGTCCTTGATTATGAGATGAAAAGAGAAGACACAAAGATGACACAAAGGTAAAACTAAATGGGGGACTAATCAAACCCTAATTGTGATCATACTTGGATGTTCCTAGGGTTTATGAGGATTGCAAAAGATCTTCAAGAGATAAGCCACCAAGGAAGAAGCAGATGAAAGGAGGAAGAAATAGAAGAAGCCAGACAACTTACTTCACTTAAGAAAATAAGTTGCTTGAAGAAAGAAAGAGGGGAGGGAGCATGAATGAGAAAGCTCACTCTAATACAAAAGTAAAATGCAGCAATGATGCATAAGAGAGATGAAAAGAGATTGTGAGAAGTGAAGGCAAATTCACTTCTCATAGTAACTTACCACCTGAAAAGTTAGCAAAAGAGAATGAAATGAAATGAAAATGAGATAAGATGCAAGGTTGAACACCAAAGTAAGAAGCATATCAAGATGTCAATGATGCTAAGAGATGATGCAAAAGCATACCAAGATATGTGGATGATCATACAAGTAATGAGGATGCAAATGAGACATGGAAGGAAGCATGACAGTTCATGAAAACTTATGAAATGCAATGGATGCATAACATGGCAAATGAGTGATGCAATGATCAAACATGATTCTAATGTGTCCTAAGATGTCCTATATGTCATGTGGATGCACAAAATGTCATGGCAAGTTCATGTATGCAAGCATATGAAGAATGGATGCAAATGAAGGCAAAAATTAGGGTTTATACATAACATGCAATACAAAATTCAAAACCAGAAGCAAATGACATGATAAAAAATTGAAAATAGGATCAAAGGAACCCTAACCCTATACAAGTTCACTGCCCAAAGGAGGAGACCTAAATCTTAACCTAATGGAAGTTATGATTTTCTCAAGTTTGCTAGGGTTTTAGGATACCTCACAATGATAAATGCAAAACAAATTGAAAATGAAATATGAATTCAAACCAATTTTATCCTAGAAACTACATGATATGAGGATTGCAATACAAAAAGAACCATCATCAAACTCTTCATGGTTAGGCAGAAAAGATTTTTCTAAGTTAGGGCAAAAATATTGACTTTTAAGAACCCTAAATCCAAAGAAAAATGTCAAAATAGGTCAAGAACCAAAAAGAAATTTGTTTGAAGGGTTTGATAATGTTTCTAAATGTATCAAGATGCAATGTGATTTTTTTGGTGATTTTTAGAAACTTAAATGGTATTTTAATTAATTAATTCTCATTAATCAATTAAAATAAACATTTAAATATTTTAAAAATACGAATTTTATATAAAAAATAAAATAAAAATTATTTTCAGAATGAGAAAAATATTTTAAGTCATGATGCAAAAAATAAAATTTTTTAGAAGGGTTTTACTATTTTTAATAAAATGTGGAAAGAAATGTAATTAAAATGAAATAAAAATATGAATTAATGGAAGTATGCTGATCCAGTGGCCCAGATTCAAATAAAAAGAGGAGAGAATTGACTTCGCGCGCTAATGGACGGCTCACATTCAAACTCACTAATTATGTCATTAAGCCCTAATCTGAACCCTAAACACTTTTAGGTGACCGGAACAGTGTTCCGGTCATCTTCTCCGGCTAGCCTCTCAAGCTATCTCACTCAATACGCAACCCCAAGCCCTAAAACTCTCCAGAAATGATCCTCTCCTAAACCCAACAAGAATCAGCCATCAAAATTCATTTATTCATCATCAAAAACAAGAATCGAAGCAAAACGGAAAACATAACAAAAATTTCATAAGCTTATGAAATGCTTATTTCTCAATCATTTTCAAAAGTAAAGACATCATGGCAATCAGGGGAACACATAGAATCATTCTATAACATAAAATGAAGGTTCTGGAAAAATAAATGCCATGGATACCTGAAGTTGAGCTTTCAAAACAGGAGCTTTCTGGCCAGTTCTTTGCCTCAAATCCACTCCAATGATCCCCCTCAAGAGCTTGTGATGCTTGGTTGGAGTTTAAATGGCCTCAAAATAAAGTTGGAAGAAGTTCAGTTCATGAAATGTTGAAATCGTGTTTTTGATTCTGAGTGTTTTAGGGCAAAGTGAAGGGTGGGAAATGATCAGTGATGATTATGGAGTTGTTCTATGGAATTTGTTTTAAGGTTTGATGGCTGAGTTGTGAAATTCGAAGGCTTTTGCAAATTTTGGGGATTTTGTATATGCTGTGTTCTTGGAGGTTTTAGCTTGTGTTGTGTTATCTGTTGGGTTGCTTTTGGTACACATATCATGTTTGGATAGGTCAGAGGGTGGGTGCTGGCCTATGTTGATTGGTATGGGCAAGTTGCAAAAATGTCACCAACTTGTGTACTTGACGTATGGGCTGGTTCATTGGCTGTTTCAAGGCATGGATCGAGTCAGCTTGCTTCAAGGAGGTCCATGGAAGTCATAGTTTGTAGCTGGCACAAGTGGCTGGAGAGATTTGATCCATTTTGCAATTTTGGGGAAGTTTGGCCCCTTTTGAATTACTTGAAGTTCAAGGCATGAAACTTGGGATTTCTTTGTGCAATTCTGAATTTTAGGTCATATGTGATGTTTGTGTAATGGTTAGAAGTCACTTTGAGGTCATATTTGGCTTTGGCAAGTGTTTTTGCAAACTTCCCTCTTTGGTGCATAAGTGAAATTTTGTGATTTTTCTCAACTTTGCAAGACCATAACTTGAGTTCTATGATAAATTAGATAAAGTTCTTGTACTTTTTGAAAAGGGAATGATACAATATATAACCTTCATGACCAAGAATTTTTCATTTGAAGCATTTTTGAATCAAAAAGAGGAGGTTGAAAAACTTCCCCAAAATGGCAAGTTTGCATTACAAGTCACTTTCCCAAAATGGCAACTTTGCAAATGGCTTGAAATTCTTCAATTTTGTGAACTTCTAACTTCTTCTAAGATCAAATAAAGATCATATATATCCAAAATGATGGAGAATACCCTTTGGTTGGATGATTGGGGGCCTCAGATGCCCTGATTTTGCACTGACTTGCTCAAGAAGTCATCTATTGGTCAGATGTCTTCCCCATTGAATTTCTTCATACAAATTGGTATGCATGATCCTCATATCATATAGAGACCAATAGAAACAAGAATGACAAAAAAAATTGGAGTTATGGCCTCTGAAACCAAAACCCTAATTTTAGGTCATCTGTGTAGTTAAACCTGGCTCTGCTACCATGCCTTTCTCAGTTCTTGTGATTTTCTGACTTTCTTGATCTTGGGAGGATATAATATGATGCTTGAACATACATGGACCCCCTTGAGATGATTGAAGAACTTTGGAGTTGCTCAGATAGCTCAGGGATTGCTCAGATCACAAACCCTAGATGCAGATGACTATGAATCAATGCAGTGAAGCAAAAATGCACTATGAGATGATATGATTTAACTTATGCAATATGAAAAGAATCACAAGCCATGGTGAAACATTAGTGAGGGCAAATTTGGGGTGTTTACACACTCCCCAACATGGTTGCCCGAACACTTGTTGCAAACCAAACACTTGTTTTTAATACACCCCTTTTTCGACACCCGTCCGTGCCATCCTATCCCCACAGTATCCTTTTACACTCTCCTACACTTTATTTTATGACACCCGTCCGTGTCATACTCATTCTCCAGCAAGTTAAACACTCGTCCGTGTCTTGCTCATACTTCTTAATACTTGTTCATACTTATACAGATACTCGTCCGTATCTTGTATATATTTTCTTATTCCCCATGGATTTGACACTCGTCTGTGTTCTTTGTTAACCAGTTGATACTCGTCTGTATCATCATCATCTCTGAACGTGCGACTGCGTTTGTTTCTATCGATGCTCGTCCGTATCGCGGTCTTAAGAATGCTCGTCCGCATCTTTAATCTATACACAACGTCAAACACTTATACCTTTTATTTCTTGAGCGTAAGCACTCGTCCGTGTTTACCATTCCCCAGTAAAAGCAACTTTCTTATATCCGACATTCGTCCTATGTCGTGATACTTTCGGCAGTCGTACCCTGCCAGGTGACCGTCCTTCACCTTTAGATGACCGTCCCTCATCCTTTCCCCAGCGGAGTCTCCATTATTGGAACCCTTTTCTATCCGACATTCGTCCTATGTCGTGATACTTTCGGCAGCCATACCCTGCCAGGTGATCATACTTCACCTTTGGATGACCATCCCTCATCCTTTCCCCAGTGGAGTCTCCATTATTGGAACCCTTTTCTATCTGACATTCGTCCTCTGTCGTGATATTTAGCAGTCGTCCCCTGCTAGGTGATCGTCCTTCACCTCTTGATGATCGTTCTTCATCACTTTTATCCGATGGTCGTCCCCATCGTTGATCGTGTTATCCGGCATTCGTCCTATGTCATGATAAAAAGCAGTCGTCCCCTTCTAGGTGATCGTCCTTCACCTTTGATGACCGTCCCTCATCAATATTTCATTTATTCTTTGAACTGATGGCCGTCCCCATCGTTGATTACATTACTTTGCAAACCTGATGGCCGTCCCCATCATTGCCTTTACTTTAATCCCAAAGAACCTTGTTACTTTACTTGATGGCCGTCCCCATCATGATCTCTTTATTTCCCCAGCATGTCGGCCATCCCCGTCATTGCTTTATCCCTAGCAGTCTTCCTATGCTCGATGGTCATCCTCCATCGCCCGCACTTTGTAATCATACTATACTTTCCTTTTACAATTTATATCCATTTTCTTCTTCTCCCCAGTGAGTGCAAATTTTGGACTGTCTTGGGTATTCAACCACAAGGTATCTTGTTTGTCTGTTAAGTCAGGCGCTTACATCCTGCACAGCTAACTCATGCTTGAATAGGGGCAGCTGTAAACACCCCAAATTTTCCCTAACTCATTTCACCATGGCTTGTAATCTTTCATCTTTGCTGATCGTACCTGGAGATCAGGATCCGATGCGGCTGGTCTCGAGAGCGGACGGATATGGTCGTTGAGGAGAAAAGGGGTTGTACCTGCAAGGCACTCCGATGCTAAAGTAAGTAACCGAGCAAGAGTGAGCAAGTACAAGTATCAGGGTTAGAGAATTGAATACCTGACCCTCTCAAATGAGAGGGTTTATATAAGGGACCAGCTGGAAGATTATTGGTCCGTTCTATGAGGCGCGGATCGAGGGATCCGTGAAGATAGGAAACGGTCAATACTAGCCGTTAGAGGTTCTCATCGTGACCGGATTATTTGTGGTCGACTGAGGACCACTTTTCATGATTGCGCTCGGCGTCGAGCAGGGTCATTGGATCAGTCTTTTTGGCCCAATAGGAGGAATTGGGTCGGGTCAGAACAGGAGCCCCCCAAGTCATTGCTCGTGCTGTAGAGCAGTGACTTAGGAGCGATATTGTGCTCGGAGAAGTGTAATACCAAGGTCAAGGATCTTCGCCGTCGATCTTCTGAGAACGGGCAAACGATGCGTTGCTCGGCAGAAGAATGTGAAACGAAAAGCTGGAATATCTGGAAATTCGCGCCTATTAATGATTTGACGGCTAGTCTAGGGGCTAGCGTGTAGGGATCACGTGCGTGCGCACGTGTTTTCCTTCCTATAAATATGATTCTCAGGGCCCATTTTGACCTTTTCGTTTCATCTTCTTCCTCAAGGCTCTGCTCGCTCAACTGCCGCTGCCTCAGCCGTCGACCACCGCCGTTTCTTACCGACCACCACTTCCAGAAGTCCATTTTCTTCAAGAATGTCTTCTCAAGCTCAAGGTACGGTTCTTTTTCTTCTCTTTAGGTGTTTATAGTATAGATTTTGTAGAAATGCATGCGGTTTAGGACGATTTTACCGGTAGGTTTTAGATTTGGACTTAGTAATCCTCAAAATTTCTGCCACCGTAGCCGGTCGGTTGCAAACCCTAACTTTAGGGTCGACATAAATATTGGTCGACTTAGACTTGGGTTTGGTGGGTGTTAGGTTAGATCCTTGTCATATATGATATTGGGCGTCGGCCGTTGCTTTTGAGCGATGGTCGGCCAGGGCTACAGCTCGGGATATAGTCTCTGAGTTGACGCGCGCCCTTTCACTTGTCGAGCGGTGGAAGGGTGGATTTGATATTCTTAATAGAATTCACTGATGCCTTTCCTCTGCTTTTCAGGTGAAAACTCGCTCGTGAATCCGCTGGACGTGCTTTCTGAGGATACGTCCTCGTGGAATTCAGGGTCGTCTACGTCCATACCTTCAAACTCCGGAAGCTCCTCGGAAAGTTCAGATATAAGTACTACGGACCGTCGACAGACTCGCCTCAGTGTCCTGCCCAGCCGAGGGTCTCGCCCGAAGAATGGGTGATGGAAGATTTGCTGGACAAGGTGTCCTCATTCTCGAGACCTCGATCGGAGCCGCTGCCAGTTGTTGGGGATCCAGCTGATTGGGTTGTGACCTGCCCGGGAGACGACGACCGTATCTTCTCAGACTTTCGCGGTCGGGAGTTCTCCATGTACGAATATGCAACTTCGTTTCTGGGGGTGACGTTGCCTTTCAGCGACTTCGTGAGCGCTGTGCTCGGGCATCTCTGCGTAGCTCCTTCCCAGTTGCACCCCAACTCATATGCATTCCTGAGGGCGTTCGAGATGACGTGCGCCTTCCTGGGCGTTGGAGCCACACTTCCTCTCTTCTTCCGCCTCTTCTCCTTACAGCGCCAAGTTGGGCGAGGAACCGACCGGAAGGGGTTCGTGTCATTCAAGCAGCGGACCAAGATCTTTAAGGCCCACTCAGAATCCATTTGGGCCTTCAAAACTGACTATTTTTTGATAAAGCCTGCGAGCGAGGTGGCTGTGAGAGCTATGAGTTTTCTTGGGATAGATACTGACGAGAACGACGAGCCCAAGCTTGATGACCAAGGTCAGGTGATTCCGAGGAGATTGTGGTTGTTTCCCTTCTCTTGGAGTCATGCTCATTATGAAAAACCCGTGGGGGAATTCGTTCAAGTGGGGGACACCTTAAATGATGACGACGCGGCCAGTTTCGAGGCCTTTAGAAAATTAATAGCCTCCTTTACTCCGACCCCACTGTTGGACGGATATGGGAAGGTTATGTTTGATCAAGATGGGGGGGAAGCTGTGGAGCGTCCCTTGATCAACGTCACTGAGTTGTTGGCCTGTCATAACGGGCAGGAAGTGTCCGACTTCTTTGGTATCCGTTTACTTGTGCTCGTTAAATTCTTGGTTTAATTTTGTTGCTTGTGACTAATTTGATTTTATTCTTCTTTTCAGGTTCCTTGACAAATCCTCTGGATAAAATCCACGAGCGTTTGGTTCAGCAGCAACGGAAACGATCAAGGGTCGTGCAGACCAAGCTGACCGAAGCGAGTGGTTCGGGTTCGGGTCCTTTGGTCCAGGGTTCTCCGGGCGTATCTACTGGCTTTTTAATGAAGAAGCATAAATCGGCGGCCACCGTGGATTTGATGGCCAGTGCTCCCCCAAAGCCAAAGCATGGGATACCCCCATGTTTTGTTGTTCGCAACTTCTTCGAAGGGACCAGTATGGAGGTGGATCGGGCGGACTCTCTGTTTCTGGAGGGGATGGACTGTCCTGCTCAGCGGCTTTCTCTGGCTCAGGACGCGAGCGCAGTCATGCCGGTCCTGACAATGGCCTGGATGACGGCCGAAGGGGCTCCTGTTCTGGAGCGGGAGAACAACAAGCTTAAGGAGCAGCTGGCTGCTTCTGAGGCTAAGCTGACAGCGGCCACCGAGGAGCTTAAAACTGTTACCAAAGAGTCGACCGAACGAGCTGCGGTCATCGCCAAACTGGAGGTTGGCAAGAAGAGGGTGCTTGAGCAGAACAAGAAACTGAAGGATGCCTTTTGCCCCAAAGAGGACGAGGATGAGGATACCAAGCATCTGTTGACGAGGGCTCAATTTCTTGCTCGGATCGACCAAGATATGGAAGATCTGAATGCATCAACTGAGTTTAGCTTCCTGAATGCGGTGGACCAGGTGAAAGCTCTCCACCCTGACCTAGCCTTGGATGTTGGTCGCATGAATTATCTTTACAAGGTGGTGGATGGCCGAATAGTAGTCCCCTCCGATTTGGTGGTGGCAGACTCTCAGCCGGGGTCGACTGCTCAGCCTGACCAACCAGAAGAGCAGCTGGGCCAGGAGGAAGCTCGTGCAGATGAAGGCCGCCCGGGAGGCGAGGACAATTAATTTATGGCCAGCGTGCCTTTGTAATTTAAAATGCATTCTGTTTTGGGGGGCGTGGCCCCCTTTATTTGTAACTCCGAACAAGTCGGCCCTTTGGTGTCGCATTTCTTTTAAATGTCATGTGTTTGACCTTGGCGGTCAGTTGTATATTTTGTTTGCTCGTAATAATGCGTCCGTCGGAGGACATAGTTTACTTGTTATTTTTACTAAGTCTTTGCATTAATTAGAAGTAATTGAATAGATACGGGGAAGTGTGGATGATCTGTTGGTTAGGGGGACCAATCAGTATTGGAGAGTCTTACTCCCGATCGGTGCTCGAACCAAGATAATGGTTCGGGCTCCGTGGCGTGAACGTCCCATCGCGAGCTGGGGTTCTACCTGGTCGTGGTACTTAGGCCACGTCGGACTCGTTTGAGTATCCGTTCATGCTCCAAGCTTCTCTTTTGCTCGAGAAGAGATCTTGCTTGATTTTGTTATATTTGGGCTGTCGTGCTCGTACCTAGGCACGCAGTTTTTCGTTAGTCTCCCTTTCTCCTCACTTGGGAGTTGAGTAAGGTGACTGATTTAACTATAGTATTGTTTGAGTTTCTCGGCGTTCCAAGGCCGAGCGAGTTCTTCCCCGTGTATATTTTCTAAATAATAAGCACCGTTCTCGGTTTTTGCTCGAACGCGATACAGGCCTTCCCAATTGGGCGTTAGTTTTCCCTCGCGGGGATCTCTGTGGTTTCTTCTAAGGACAAGGCTGCCTACCTCGAACGTTCGCCTTATGACCTTAGAATCATACCGAGCAGCTATCTTTTGTTTGAGAATAGTTTCTCGAAGAGCGGCCTCCGACCGAATTTCTTCGACCATGTCGAGCTTGTCTCTTATAGCTTCAGCATTGGTATCTTGTTCCATGGGGAATTCCGTGTGCCTCAATCGGACGTGCATTTCTATCAGGATTACCGCTTCGGTCCCATATGCTAATCGAAATGGGGATTCTCCGGTCGTTGAGTGGGGTGTGGTCCTATATGCCCACAGTACGCTATGTAACTCCTCGACCCAGTGTTTCTTATGCTCGTCCAACCTCGTTTCAAACCTCTTAGGATTACCCTGTTCGCGGCCTCTGCTTGCCCGTTAGTTTGAGGATGCTCGACTGAAGCGAAGTGTTGTTTCGTTCCCATTGATGCAACAAATTCTTTGAAGTGTTTATCCGTGAATTGAGTCCCATTGTCGGTCACAATGGCGAGGGGTACCCCGAATCGGGCGAGGATGTTTCTTTTGAAGAACCGAAGTATATTGAGCGCAGTGATTTTGGCCAGGGCCTCAGCTTCAATCCATTTGGTGAAATAGTCGACACCTACAATTAAGTATTTATTCTGACCAGACCTAACGATGAATGGTCCTAAAATATCCATTCCCCACCACGCGAACGGCCAGGGAGACGATAACGATTTTAGCTCGGATGGAGGCGCTGCGTGCACGTCTCCATGTCGTTGGCATTTGTCGCACCTCTTCACATGCTCCTTTGCATCGTGTTGGAGGGTGGGCCAGTAGTATCCTGCCCTTAGGATTTTTCGAGCCAATGAACGTCCGCCAGGATGTTGTGCATTGATTCCTTCGTGGACTTCCCTTAGTACGTGTGGAATGTTTTCCTCCTCTACACACCTGAGGAGGGGTGTAGAGAATCCTCGACGATACATGCGTCCACCTACTAAAGAGTATGAGCACGCCCTTCGTCGTATAGTACTGGCCTCTTTTGGGTCAGTTGGTAACTCTCCTTTGGTTAGATAGTTGAACACTGGGGTCATCCAGCAGCCCGTGTCGCCCACGACGTTAATGTGTATGCGGGTCGATGAATGTTCGATACTTGGTCGGGAAAGCAATTTTTGTACGACGGATTTGTTGCTTCCTTTCCTTTTAGTGCTTGCCAATTTGGACAGGATATCTGCTCGGGTATTGTTTTCCCGTGGAACGTGTTTGACTTCCACACTCTTGAACCGTTTTATTTCGCCTTTTACGAGGGCCAAATATTCGGCCATGTTATCATTTTTGGCCTGGAAATCCCCCCGGACTTGGCTTACAACCAATTGGGAATCCGTGCAGATCGTGATCTCTTCTGCTTCCAGATCGGTTGCGAGCCGTATGCCCGCTAGGAAGGCTTCATATTCTGCTTGGTTGTTAAAAGTGGGGAAAGATAAAGTCAGGGACACCTCGATGACGTTCCCTTCTTCTTTTTCCAAAATGATTCCGGCTCCGCTGCCCGTCGGGCCAGATGCACCGTCCACGAAAATAACCCATCTGGACGAAACTTTCGGGTCTCGCTCGGTGAATGTAAGTTCAGCCACGAAGTCGGCCAGCGCTTGAGCTTTGAGAGTCTGTCTTCCTTCAAACTTGATATCGAACTCAGATAGTTCTAGTGACCATTTTAACATTCGGCCGGCCATGTCCGGTCGACCGAGCAACTGTCTTATGGGTTGATCGGTCCTTACGATGATGGTGTGAGCCAGAAAGTAATGGCGTAGCCTTCTAGCTGCGAGAAGGAGGGCCAAAGCGACCTTTTCTATCTGAAGGTATCAAATTTCTGGGCCGTGAAGTGCTTTGCTCGTGAAATATACAGGTTTTTGTCCTTCGGGTAGGTCGCGCACGAGGGCCGCGCTTACTGCTTCGTTCGCGACCGCAAGGTAGAGATATAGTGTCTCCCCCTCTTCTGGTCTGGATAAGACTGGAGGTTCACTTAGTGCCTTTTTCAGGTGGGATAGTGCTAGCTCGCACTCCGCTGTCCACTCGAAAGTTGCCTCTTTACGGAGGAGTTTGTAAAAGGGGAGAGCGTGTTGAGCTGATTTTGCCACGAATCGAGCGAGGGAGGTAATGACCCCGTTTAGTGATTGTATGGATTTTTTGGAAGTGGGAGTTGGGAACTTCGCGAATGCCCGACACCTGTCGGGGTTTGCCTCGATGCCTCGTTCAGTCAGATAGAATCCGAGGAATTTTCCCGCTCGGACACCAAAGGTGCATTTTTCAGGGTTGAAGCGCATTTTGCACTTTCGTGCCTGGTCGAATACTTTTCGCAAATGGGACGCGTGGTCCGTTTCTTGTTGAGATTTGACGATCATGTCTTCCATGTATACTTCGAGCATGTCTCCGATTTCGGCTCGGAAAACCTTATTCATCATGCGCTGATATGTTGCTCCCGCGTTTTTTAGACCGAATGGCATAACGTTGTAAAAGTAATTGCCCGATTCGGTCATGAAGGCCGTGTATTTTTTGTCAGACACGGCCATGGGTATTTGATTGTACCCCGAATATGCGTCCATGAAGGATAATTACTTGTAACCGGACGAATTGTCGACCAACTTATCGATGTTAGGTAAAGGGTATGCATCTTTCGGGCATGCCCGATTGAGATCG
Organism: Lathyrus aphaca; assembly: GCA_963966055.1. Classification (NCBI taxonomy): domain Eukaryota; kingdom Viridiplantae; phylum Streptophyta; class Magnoliopsida; order Fabales; family Fabaceae; genus Lathyrus; species Lathyrus aphaca. Next base: position 326,660,339 of record OZ014522.1, read on the forward strand.
GTATAATCAACGCACATCCTCCATTTTCCACTAGATTTTTTCACAAGTACAACATTTGAGAGTCAGGTCGTATACCTGGCCTCGGTTACAAATTTAGCCTCTAGGAGGTCTTTAACAGCAGATTCAGCAGCTTCGGTCTTTTCGGTCGACTGCTTCCTCCTGCGTTGAGCGACCGCCTTATGCGTTGGGTCGATAGAGAGGTGGTGACAAGCTGTTTCGGGGTCGAGCCCTGGCATTTCTGCGGCGCTCTAGGCAAATAAGTCTGCGTTCCCTTTGAGGCAAGCTTCCAACAGTCGCTTTACTAATTCGGGCATATGTGCCCCGATTTTAACACACCGGGCTGGGTCCTCCCCTAAGGGAATTAGTTCGAAATCTCCGTCTGGTATTGGTCGGGATAAGGACTCTGCTGGTCTCTGGACGCTCTCGCTACTATCTGAAAACCTGCAGTCTAGGTCGATCGAATCTACCTGAGGGAAAGCCTTGGACACATCCGGCGAATCCAATGTCGGGGGACTTGGCTGGTATGATATCGAGCTGAGACCTTTTGATGCTGCCTCGAAACATTTGCGGGCAGCATCGACGTCTCCGTGCAATGTGGAGACTCTACCTGAAGTAGTGTAGTACTTCATCTTCAGGTGGACGGTGGATAGCACAGCGATTAACTCGGCCAAAGTTGGTCGTCCTAGTATACATTGGTACAACGACGGGAAATCCACAACTAGGAACTGGACCCTAACTGTCCTGGCTGTCTCGCCCGCCCCGAAAGTGACAAATAGGTCGACATAGCCCCATGGTCGGGATACTGCTCCGTTGAAACCTTGCAGGTCTGATCCGACGTATGGAGTCAGATGTGTTTCGTTCAGTTGAAGTGTTGAAAACAGTTGGGAGTACATGATGTCGCATGAACTACCTTGGTCCACTAATATCCTTCTTACATCGAAGTTCGCCATGCGCGCTCGGATGAGTAAAGGGATGCTAGCATTGGGTGCTCCTCCTAGGAGTTCTTCTCGATAGAATGCAAGGGGTATGGAACCCTCCCTCGGTGGATCCAGGGTGGTGTTTTGCGCGGGCCCCTTGGCGATTAACTGGTCGAATTTTCTTTTCACGGAACCGACCATGATTTTGTTGAAGCCTCCTCCTGATATGACCATCGCCGAAGGAAAATCTTCCCACGGACTATGGGAGGAGAGGTATCCTGGACTCTTGGTGTGATCTGGTAGAAAGAAATCTTCTGGGCGATAAATGCTTAGGGCGACCTGCATGTTAGCATCTGCAGGGATGGGTACGGCTTCCTCGACTTTCTGGGTCTCTTACGCATCCTGTCGAGGGTTGTCTCTGGACTTGGTGAACTGCTTCAAGTGCCCGTCTTTGATGAGGATTTCGATCGCGTCTTTGAGGTTGATGCAATCCTCTGTGTTGTGCCCGTGACTCTTGTGGAATCTGCAGTATTTCGTTTTATCCGTGTCGGGCTTGCTAGGATGTTGCCTCGAAAAGCGTACTCCTGCCTGTTTGAATTCCGAATTGGCGCACTCAGACAAAATTTTCTCCCTGGAGGCTAGGAGAGGCGTGTATTTGTGGAACCGACCAATAGGTCCCCGGTGCTCCCGCGGTTCACGGGGGCGATCATCCTTTCTTTTGTCTCCTCCCCGACGAGATGTCGAGGGTTCATCAACTCGGTGTGGTTTGGCGTCTTCACGGCGTCGAGCGTCTCTTACTAAACTAGCCGCCTGCTTCTCTTCATATTGGATGTAAGCTTGGGCTTTTAGCAGGAACGCGTCGAGGGTGGCCGGGGTTTCAATGCCGACCGCCCGATGGAAATCGGTCGAGGGACGCAACCCTCGTTCCAGCAAGTATTTTTTCATGTCGTCGGTCGTGGAAACTTGGACCTCCTCTTTATTGAACCTTTCGATGTAATTTCGTAAAGGCTCGTCCCTCCCCTGGATTATTGCTTCGAGCGAAGCCTCTGTCTTAGGGTGTCGTCTGGATGCGGTAAAGTGCCTGGAGAACGTGCGTCCAAGTTGTTTCCACGATGTGATGGATTCAGCCTCAAGGCTTTTGTACCATGTCATTGCCCCTTTCCTCAACGTCGTGGGAAATAGTCGACATTTAATTGCCCCTCGTACGCCCCAATAATCGAGCAAGGCATCAATGCTCTCGATGTGCTCGTCTGGGTCGGTGGTCCCATCGTACGAGCCTAACGGAGGGTGTTTCTCCAAGCCTCTTGGGAGCTTGGCCGCCATAATTTCAGATGACAGGGGACCCCGAGAGTCCTCGTCGTCACTGGAAATAAGCGATGAGGATCTGTGATCATGCTTCTTTGTTCTTCGAGGGGAGGCGGATCTTGACCTGCTCCTTCTTGATTTTCTTTTAGGAGAGGGTCGTGGGGAAGATTGACGAAAACGTTTGTTGCCTGTTGATTCGTCGGTGTGCCCTCTCCTCTTCTTCTTCGTAGGAGACGGAGAATGCTCCCTTTGGGGTCTCTCGGGAGAATGAGGTCGACGAGAATTATCTTCAAGTCGGGCGATCTTTTCGCCATGAGTGAGGAGCAGTAAGTTCGTTTGATTTAGGATTTCGGCCAATGCGGCGAAATCTGACCCTGAAGGAGTTGAAGGAAAAAGAGTCTCCGGGCGACTCTCCAAGGGTTGGTCGCGATCGGGTGAAGGTGATGTCGCCCTTCCTTCTGGACGGTCTTGCACTGTTTCGTCATGTAGAGGAGGCTGGATGTTTCTCTCACGTTGTGTGAGAATCATACCATCATTCGATCGATTTTCCTGGTTGTCCCGAGCAGCCATGGATCTTGTTAAAACTTTGGTTCTTTGAGGATCTTGAAAGAAGAACGGGGAAATCAGTTTCCCACAGACGGCGCCACCTGATCGTACTTGCAAGGCACTCCGATGCTAAAGTAAGTAACCGAGCAAGAGTGAGCAAGTACAAGTATCAGGGTTAGAGAATTGAATACCTGACCCTCTCAAATGAGAGGGTTTATATAAGGGACCAGCTGGAAGATTATTGGTTCGTTCTATGAGGCGCGGATCGAGGGATCCGTGAAGATAAGAAACGGTCAATACTAGCCGTTAGAGGTTCTCATCGTGACCGGATTATTTGTGGTCGACTGAGGACCACTTTTCATGATTGCGCTCGGCGTCGAGCAGGGTCATTGGATCAGTCTTTTTGGCCCAATAGGAGGAATTGGGCCGGGTCAGAACATTTGCATTAGTTTAAGCATATCATTTCATATTGCATTTTTTGTTTCACTGCATTAGTTCAAGTTCATCTGCATCTAGGGTTTGTGATCTGAGCAATCCAGGATCCATCTTAGCCACTCCAAAGGCCACCAATCATTCCAAAAGGGTCCATGTATGTTCAATCATCATTTCATATCCCTCAAAGATCAAGGAATTCAAAGAATCACAAGAACTTGGAAAGCATGGAAGCTGAGCTAGGGTTACACTGCATAGATGACCTGCAATTAGGGTTTTGGTTTCAGAGACCCTAAATCCAAATTTTTTGGTCATTCTTGTTTCTAAGGGTCTCAATATGTTATAAGGATCATGTGTACCAAGTTTGATGAAGAAATTCATTGTGGAAGTCATTTGTTCACTGGGTAACTTTTTGAGCAAGTCAGAGCAAAATCAGGGCATCTGAGGCCCCCACCCATGGAACCAAAGTGGATTTTTCATCATATTGAAGTTATATGATCTTTATTTTATCATTGAAGTGCTTGGAAGTTCACAAAATTGAAGAAAAGTGAGCTAAACCAAAAGTTGCCAAAAATGGAAATGACTTGTAATGTAAACTTTCCATTTTGGGAAAGTTTTTCAACCTCCTCTTTCTCAACCAAAAATGTTTCAAATGAAAAATTGTTGGTCATGAAAGTTGTAGATTGTATCATTCCATTTTCAAAAAGTACAAGAACAAATCCTAATTCATTATGGAACTCAAGTTATGGCTTGTCAAAGTTGGCAAAAATCACATAATTTTCAAGAATGCACCAAAGAGGGATTTTTGCAAAACCACTTGCCAAGCTATTTTTGTGACTTCAAATACACTTATAAGCATCATAGCATCATAGTACATTGCCTTAAGACCAGAATTGTCCAAAGAACCATGCTTTTTCATGTCTTGCATTTCAAGAATTTCAAAAGGGGCCAAACTTCATAGAATTTGCAAAATGACATAGAACCTTTCACAAACTTGCTGAATTGCCACAAAACCATTTCCATGGACCTCCTTGATCTCAGCTGCACAAAGACAAGCCAAAAAGCCAGTTGCACCATTGCCCATACCTCAAGTACATAAGTTGGTGACTTTTTGCAAGTTGCCCATACCAATCAGCTGCAGCCACCACCCACTCTCTGGCCTATCACTACTTGTTATGTGGATCAAACCCAAGCCATAACACACAACATTGCAAGCTGAAACCTCAGAATCCTCAAGTTCCACAAAATCCCCTCATTTGCAAAATCCTTCGAAACTCTCTGAATACTCACTCAATCTTCAAACAAATTTCACCATTCATCTCAAAATCATCCACTGAACACAAAGCAACCATTAAAACAACCAAGAATACCCCATACACAAAACATGATTCTTGGCCAGTTAAAGTGCAATCATACAAACCAGCCAAAACAAACTCCTTCCAAGCCTCAAAGCTTCTTCAGGAAGATCATTGGAGTGAGTTTGCACAAGAGAGGTGACCAGAAAGCTCCAAACTGAGGAAGCTCAAGCTCAGGTAACTTCTTCAAACTTTTTTCCAGAAGTGCTATTTTAAGTGTTTAGATTGTTCTTCATGCTTTGCTGATCACCATGATATGTTTACTTTTGACAATGGTTGAGAAATAAGCGTGTATGCGTGTTCTGAAAGTTTTGCCATTTTTGAGTTTATCTTCGAATCTTGTGATTTAGCTATTAGAAATTTGTTTTGAGAGTGGATTTGAGTTCAGGGAGATGAGAGGAGTTGATCTGGAGCTTTAGAGCTCCAGAAATGACCTAGGGGTGAAGTTTGGGGTTTGCTCAGGGAGAAGCTGGCCGGAGAAGATGACCGGAGGTCTTCTCCGGCCACCTGAAAGTGATTAAGGTGTTAATTAGGGTTAGGGCAGAGTTTAAATTATGGCCGTAGGATTTGATCTTCCCGCGTGTGATGGATGGTTAGGTTTAGGTCATTTAACTTAATTCTGGATTAATTAATTAGTTAATTATGTTTTACTGGATTTGAATTATGACCTTTGGATGTGGCGCGCAGTCAACCTTAATTTCCCCATAATCAACCTAAGCCCTTGGATCAGCTTACTTCTGTTTTATTTTATTTTTAATTCTTTTTCTCCTTTATTTTGCATCATTTATTTAAAATAGCTAGAAAATCTTAAAAATATGTTCCTTTTGCATTTTCACTCCAAATATTTTTATCAACCAGAAAACATTTTTATTTCTATTTTCTGCATTAAAAAATCATTTTTTAAAATATTTAAATGTTTATTTTAATTAATTAATGGAAATTAATTAATTAAAATACCATTTAGGTTTCTAAAAATTCCAAAAAAAATCACATTGCATCTTAGGACATTTAGAAACATTATCATGCCATTCATACAAATTTCTTTTTGGTTTTGAATCATCTTTGACATTTTTCTTGAATTTAGGGTTCATAAAATTCCTATTTTTGAACCCTAACTTCAAGAATTCTTTTCTGCCTAACCATGAAGGATATGACATTGATTCTTTTTGCATTGATCTCTATATATCATGTAGTATCTAGCATATTTTTGTCACAAATTTATTTTGCATTTTTAATTTGATTTGCATTTTTCCCCTTTAGATACCTTAAAACCCTAGATAACTTAGAAAAATCATAACTTCCTTAGGGTTAAGAGTTAGGTCTCCTCCTTTGGGGTGTGATATCATATGGGGTTAAGGTTCCTTTGATTGCATTTTCAATTTTTTATCTTGTGATTTGCTTCTGTTTTTGACTTTTGCATCTCATGTTGCATGAAAACCCTAATTTCCCATGTTCATTTGCATCCTTCTTGCATATGCATTCATTTAAGAACTTGCCATGACATTTCATGTATTCACATGACTTCTAAGACATCATAGGACACATTAGAATCATGCTTGATCATTTCTTCATCCATTTTCCATGATATGTATTCATTATATTCCATGAACATTCATGTTTTCATGCTTCTTATATGCGTCATTCGCATTCCCATCTCTTGTATGAACATTCATATCACTTGACATGCTTTCATATCATCTCATAGCATCATTTGCATCATGTTTATGCTTCTGGTTTTGATTTTCATCCTTGCATATGTCTCATTTTCATTTCATTCTTTCTTTTATGCTAACCATTTCAGGTGGTAAGTACTTTGAGAAGTGAATTTGCCTTCACTTCTCACTTCTCTTCTCTTTCTCTCTTATGCATCATTGCTGAATTTTGCTTTTGCTTTAGAGTGAGCTTTCTCATTCATGTTCATTATCCACTTTCTTTCTTCAAGTAACTTATCTTCTTCAGTAAAGTAAGTTAACTTGTTTCTTCTGCTTCTCTTCCTTTCATCTGCTTCTTCCCTTGGTGGCTTCTCTGAAGATCTCTTGCAAGCCTCACAAACCATAGGAACTTCCAAGCATGATAATAATTAGGGTTTTGACTAGTCCCCCTTTAGTTTTTACCTTTGTTTCTTCTTTGTGTATCTCTTCTCATCTCATAATCAGAGACTAAACCTTTAAGGTTTTAAGGCTTTGTGATTAAGATTATGCTTGCATCCTTCTCTTAGGATGGAGTGTGTAACTTTAATCCTAAGTGTTAAACCCTTAATGTGTTTAAACCTCTTAATCAATCCATCTTAATAATCACTAATACAATAACTTGTAACTTTGGCCTAGCATTAGGGTTCTAATTCTTCCTTAATTGGTTAAGAAGGACTAACCCTAGTGTTTAATGGAAAAGTCCCCCTCAAGTTGTCTTACAAACCATAAAATCTACTTCTTAATCTTACCATTAATTAAAATCCACTCTAATAAAGGCTTTGTTTTGTCATGAGGTTAATCCCTAATCATGGATTAAGTTGAGGTATCTTCTTCAGCTTAAATGTTCTCATCTATTATCCTTCTATTAGGATGGTGTAACGAGTCCATTAAATCCTTGATTGTGGCTTAAACTCATTACTTAACACTAAAAAAAATCTCCAAAAACATCTAAATAATCACAAGTAGGTTAATGATCTTAATCCTACATCATGGTAATTAAGTTTGAGGTGTTTACTTCATACTTAAGGTATTCTCATTACCCCTAATCAAAGGGAGGATGTGATGAGTTTACTAACGCTTGGTTTAGGCTTAAGCTCATTAACTTATGACAAACACAAAAAAGCAATAAAAGATTGAAAACATAAAAAACAAACAATAATCGTCTCCTCCGGGATTCTTTTCTCATCACCTTCACTCACAAACGAGAACTTGCTTCTTCCGTCTAATGGAAGACAATTAGCACCTAAGCCAGACAGGTCATACACTTGAGCATAGACAAGCAAGTAGTTCATCAGTCAATTTATCTTTCAGTCTCTTTGAGTCGAACTACGGTGTTCTGACTTCCTCATTGCACGAGAGGATACGTAGGCATAACTTAATTGTTATCGAACAAAAGTCTCTGTGTCCACCCCCCTTCCAGCACTCTTTTTAAGCCTCAGTTCCTGAGCACCTCACTTCACCTTCTTGCACTGACACTTGTACATTCGTTACCAGCTTTTGCGCACAGATAGCACATACACTACCCCTTTAAACAGAAACTTTCAAGCGTGGATCCCGTCGAGTACGACGGACAATCTAGGTGCTAATACCTTCCCAGGTTGTAACCAACCCCCTTTCTCAGTTTCTCTGGTTCGCGACCGTCTTATCCATATCTTTCCAGGTTTATGCAGCATTACCTTTCCTTCGAGATAAAAATGCCTAGCTGGCGACTCTTTTCATTTCATCTTCATTTTCTCCTCTCGCCGACCGTTCGCGTCTGTACCCTATCTGACCCGATGTCTTTTAGAGGGAACGACATTGTCCGGACAAAATCACAACAGAATAATTTGCTTTACAAGTAATTAGCTTTTATCATGGAGAAATAATGCTTAGAACCTGACCTCTTATGTGACCAAAAGTTGCCATTTTGGAAACCCTAGTATTTCGATTTTTGGCAGTTTTGTGATTTCTTGATTTTTCCATAAATATCTTGACTTTTCTTGATCAAATATTCACCATTGATCATATTTAACTTGTGGACCATGAATTTGACCTCAAAAAGTCAGGAGTTGACTTTTTCCTCTACATAGTTGACTTTTCCCTAATTTCTTGATTCTCAAGTAACTGATCAATTGGGAGCCTTACAATATGATCCAATGGGGAAATTCCATTCTTAGATACTTGATAACATATAGAAACCCTTGAGATCAAGTTTGAACCAAAATTTCACTAGGAGACTGCTTGAATCTCAAACCCTAATTTTGGACTATTTTTGTTAGGAGGTGATAGACTGCTTCCACTTCTTGATCAATTCTCATCTTCAAGTGACTTGAGGAATCAAATGAGATGATATAGGATGTAAGAGAACCTTGAGAATTGTTGGGAGATACTTGGCTATTGTCCTTTTGCTTTGGATGATCAAAACTTTGGAAATCACCTGATCACATACCCTATGCTTCATCCAATGATGTATGTTTTCTTTTTTATTACTTGAATGCAATGCAATGCATGAAAGTATATGATAAATTATATGAAAATGAGAGGGAAAATTTTTGGGGTGTTACACCTAGTTCCAAGTCCTCCAAGATATCGTAGGCGCTTTAGGGGTCGTCCACAAAACGGGAACCCGTCTCTGAAGGTTCCTCCCTGACTTAAGACAAGTCGGTTGCAATGTAAGTGGCGATCAAAGGGTCCTGAATGTTGATATTGGACATTTCCTTATCCACCACATGCTGGTCCATTTTACCTGAAAAGAAGAAGAAAATAGTGAATTTGACGTTGAGATCAAATCCACCCTTACACCACAATTCAAGTGAAAAGGCAAGGAGACGCATCGGGGAAGGAGATGCCCGACAAGCAAATGGCTAAACGCTCTACCGAGGAGGAGCCTCCCTAGATTCCCTATGCAAAAATCGTATGCGCAAAGAAAACCCTATTCGTCGCAAATCCAAAAGATCATTAACGGAAAACACTCGGGGAAGGCCTTCCCCGACCCAAATCTGATGAATGTTCATCGAAAACTCATATCCTAGGCAGAAAATCCATCAGGTCAAGACGGTCGTTAGGAAATTCATGCATTCCTAGGCGAAGATCATTAATAACGGCCTACGACTATGTTAGAGAGGGTGGAAAGACTTACTTTGAGACATTTGATGATGGTGGATAACGACAGAATAGTATTCTAGCGATTGCAACGACGAGGGAGGAGAACTTTCCAGTGAAGGAAAAAAGCTTCTGATGGAAACAGGTGAATCTAAAGAGAAATTTCCAAATGAAAAGTGAAGATATAAATCTCTCACCACCAGCTCCTTTTATAACCCAGTGCGCGAGGAAACACACTCCAAGCCATCATTGCATAGGCCTCCCTAGATTCCCCTAGGCAATGACATCACAATTAATTCGATATAACGCAGGAAACAAAGAGGCGAACATTAAATGCACCATCACACAAAAAACTAAGAGGAAAACACGCGTCATTATAGGTTCCCATGCATCAGGAATTTCCACTTCCTAATGTGTCCATCATACCTCCTTCTCGACCAAGATATTACAAAGAGAGTGTCGTGCGAGCATGCATATATGCATGCGGTCTCCAACTAATCCACGCCTCAGTGTCACCCCTCAAACACACCTCTTTCCTCGACATAAAATTTGCTGATTAACTTTTTTGCACGTCACTCCTTGCTATATTCAATGTCGAAGGATTCCCTTGAGCATCCCGCTTCCTCGTGCAGTACAGGCCACCCCGCTCCTCCTTCAAAAAAAATGCTCGAGGAATCATCCTCGATCATGCTCACGTCATGGCTACGCCCCCTTGTGCTGACACAAAATGGAAATTAAGTCATCACCCCACATTGGAGCTGCGACTTGGGGGATTCATGTTCTCGATTGGGCTTTGGGTAGCCCCACTGTCGGGCAAGGACCAACCATGGCGAGCACGACCCAATCCAGTGAGTAACGATCCACTATAGGAGGCCAGTGAGGGCACCTCCCTCACGTGTTTGTCCACAACGTGAAGCTAACTACCACCCACAAAATAATCTCCCACTTTATAGATTATAGGGGAAGTTGGACCAGGATGAAGACCATGCATTAAGTCTTCCCCTACATCTTCGCAGATCCTGCCAGTCCCCATCGTGGGCCTAACCGATCCAACCAACAATGGGGACCTTGGCCCAACGCTGGGGGCACATTATAAATACCCTCTTTCGCTAGAGGGTCAGGTATTCTAACGCTTCTTACCATAACTTTGTACTTTTCTTTCCCTCTGATCCCACTCTCACTTTGGCATCAGAGTACCTTGTAGGTACATCCCTTTTTCCTCTTCTATCACCATAGTTGTGCTCTCATAAAAGGTCCATTCTGATTAGGTAAGATCAATTTGAAAGGCGAAATATTCATCGCACAGAACAAAAGTTATATTACTATATGTTAACCTTACTAGTTAAATGTGATACTATATGTTACATATTTTACATAATCAACAAATCATTTTAAATTTTTTGGCAAAAAAAATAAAATCTAGATAAACAACATATTACTAATTATTCAAAAAGGTCAGTTAATATATTATAATATCGTAGCATAGAAGGTTATTTCAAAAATCTATTATTCATCTATTTAAATTTAGCACCAACAAAAAAAAAGATAAATAAAATATTAAAATAATTACGTACAAAAATTTGGACGGAGAACTTCCAATTTCATCGGGAAGAAGAGTGCCTTCCCTCTTTTCATTTATTAATTTTTTTCTCAAAATTTTGTTTTTATTTAAATAGGATTTGATACAAATTTTTAGGGTCTAAAGAATATTACAAAATAACTTAATTTCATAATACATCTTAATAACGTCAGAATTTTAGTCGTTATTTTTTGTCTTTTTTAAGTTGAATTAGATTTTGACTTTTTCATGAAATTTGTAACCCCGAGTGATATCTTTTATTTGTTATTAGTTTCACCTTAGTTTGATTTGCGAAGTTCTGGAAAAGGCCAAAATACTACATAAATCATGATGTAAAATGAACTGAAAAAATAGAATTATGAATCTTTGTAAAAATGCACAACTTTTCTTTTTATGCACGCTACACTTTCCTTTATTTGCGGTTTTTTTCGCAGCTTCGTGATATTTTGTCATATGTCCATTTTCTCGGTGATAAAGACAAGAATATTTTTTACACATATATTAAATTTTCGTTCTAATAAAAAAACCATGCATCAATTAACATGTAACTAATAAGTAAAAAACAATAAGCATAACTTAAAGATAAATCATAAGATAATAATAAAAATCAAATTGACAAACTTAATGCAAATTATAAAGATAATTCAAATCCAAGAGCTCATCTATAAAAAATTAAAAAAATTAGCTACTCATGATCCAACAAAAATAAATAAATAAACAAGATAAATAAAATAGTTAAAATATATTAGACAAGGTTGGTAGGAGAAGCTACTCTATAGACATGGTTAATATTGGGCTTTTATGGTTGAGATGATATTACAAAATAGTTTACTTTTGCATTTCACCATTGTAACATTGTAAAAATTTTACTCATTATTTTATGTCCCTTTACAGTCCAAAATATGTTTTAAAACCTCCTTTTGAAAGATATAGCTTCAGATGTTAGTTTTCATTTTTCAAACTCTGCAATTCAAAGGTAACTCAGAAAGGTAACTCATAAGTGTGTCACAAAGCAATTCAAAGGTAACTCAGAAAAACACGATTTGAATCAAATGTAAATGCTTATTTGTGTTAGGGTGTTTGAAAAAATTTGGTTTGCCACTATTCAATTTAAATCGAGTCAGGATATGTGCTTGATTCAAATAAAATACACACATTCTCAAAATTTTCATAATTTTCAAAACACTTTGAGATTTTTCTTTCCACCTGAATTGAATTTAATAATATAAATGGTTTTTTATTCCACTGACTCATGCAATTGACTAAAAGTATTTTGATCTAGTTCAAACATAACTATTGGTTTATGCATGTTAAAAATAAATCATTTCAAAATTTGATTCAGAGAAGTACAATCACAAAGAAGACTCAATAATCGAAAGTAATTGAAATGAAAACGATAAGACAAACAACAAAATGCTGCTTGTTCATGCGGATCAGACGATGGTATTTGATAAATTATGGAAACTCTCAGTACCGGGAAAAATAAAGTTGTTTGGTTGGAAGTTGTTTTGGGCGAGGTTAGCAACGCAAGATTTTTTAATTCTTAGAGGTATCCATTCCAAAAATTCTTCTTGTTGTTTTTGTTCGGGACTGTTGGAAACGTTGCTTCACTCCTTTTTCGAGTGCTCTTTGGCTACATATGTGTGGGAAGCAGTAGCAAATTGGTGTGGTGGCGGAGTTTCTTTTGCGGGTTATTTTTGGAGGTTTTTTTTGGACTGGTGTGGAACAGGTTCTTTTCTTAGTAGGGGACGTGGGTCAATTTGGATGGCTACAATTTGGAGTCTTTGGATGGCTAGAAACGATCTCATTTTTAGGAATATCGTTTGTTGCTTTAATGAGATATTTTGGAATGTAAAGTTTTTTGCTTGGAAGTGGGCCTGTGTAGGAGAAATTTCTTATTCCAACTCAATTTTTTTAGCTTTTTGTATGAACCCTTTGGGGTGTTAGCTTAGGTTTAGTTGGTTGGCATTTTATTTGGTTGGCTTTTGTAAGGGTTGAATACCCCTGATAATCTTCTTATTAATCAATTGTTTTTCCAAAAAAAATAATATTTGTATTGGGAATGCTCCCCTTGAATATATTATGGACATGCAACTAAATAGCACACGAATACCAAAAAAAAGTTGCTAATCTACAATTATAGAGAAAGAATTCTCTTAGCTTTTTACCCCTCTCTAAATTCTAACTTATTCAGTCAGACATTCATTAACCAAGACAATAAAGTTATCACAGAACACACGGGTCCAAATTCAACCTCACCACTTATTTGTTATATGAATAGAAATTGACGTTATTTGCTATTCTAAGGTTATGACAATTATATATAAATTACATAGAAAAATAATAATGTTGATGTAGAAGATAATGATTATTGTAATGCTTGAATTATGAAATATTGAGATTATAAGAATTTTAAATTTTCCAATTTAACATAAATGTATCCTTCTACCCTAAGTTTGTCATGACTTATGTAAATTATCATTCAATAAATTTATATAGAAATGTTCGGCTTTGTAATTATCTCCCTTTAGTTAGAATGGAAACATCTTCTAGATCAGACTCCCATTATTCAATTAATAGTTATCTAGTTCTAGTCATTATAATTGTGTCTAATAGTTTTGAGTCACAAAGATTTTCTAAGAGTTCTTTTGATAGCTAGAGAAATTTCCTTTTGATGATTCTTCCTTTAATTTTTCTTTAGGACGATGAATAAGGTAATCGTGCAGTCAATTTGCGCCTTCTTTCTTCACAACTACAAATAATCGTGCATGCAAGATTAGTATGAAAAAAGATCTTAATACTTTTTATGAAAATCTTGATTATGAAGATGAGTTTGGTCCTTATTAAATACAATCTTCTCTAAAAAGGAAGCGATTCATCGACATTTTGACAACTAACCTAGATTTTTACTTGCTTTCAAATCTCTAATTTGACAATTACTTTGATTAAATGTCGAGTCTGGAAATTAATATTAATAATCATTTTTAAAATTTTCTCATTTATAATTTTTAATTCTTAGTTTATATTACAATTAAGCTATACATTTTTAACTTTTCTATATTTTATATATAAAAGTGATTGAAAATCGTTTTCAAAACCTAGGGAAATTAATTTTTACATTTATTTCTATTTCAAAATTTAAAAAAAAAGTCACACCAAGCCATTTTTTTCTTATATAATTCATTCCATGTGGGAGAATTCATTAAGTTAAACAATTTTGTATAAATAAATAATTATTATTTAATATTTCCGTACCTAGTTATTTATTAATTATTTTTATTCCACAATTTAAGGAAAATCACACATGAATTTACTAGACTAAAAAAACTTTAGAAAACAAAACCTAGCCCTTTTATCACACTATTTCACGTAATTTATTAGCTTTTCTTTTTTCAATTTTTATAAAAAACACGATGCTAAGATTCACTGCATAATGAAGAAATCATAGGTTATATATATAAAGTTGTTAAATTATTGAAGTAAATTCGGTGGCAATATTAAGAAGGTTTTACCCTATACCCCATATCTATACTTTTATCCCTACATATTTTTCAAAATGTTTATTATAACCTTTATTATATATTTTATTATTTTATTATTTTATTTTTTTACCATTTATGTCAGACCGACAGATTCTAGAAAAAGTGACAAAAAAAACACGTTGTGGAAGACTTAAAGAATAAGTTCCGGTACGTTATTTATCAAACCGGAAGACTTTGGAAAAGTCTTTCGGTTTTGTTATTTTTGTTCACCGAAAGACTTAATGGAAGTGTTCTGGTACGGAACACTTCCATTAGGTCTTCCGGTAGTCATGTGTCTGTGTACCGGAACACTTCATGTAAGTGTTCCGGTTTGTATCGAGTACAATACCGGAAGACTTACATAAAGTGTTCCGGTGTGTAATTTTTTTTATTTTTTTATAATTCTTTATTAAAAAATATTTTTATTGTGTAGGTGCAGTACCTATATATGAAAAAGAACCGATATGTGTGAATACGTCAGATGTATTTACAATGTCAGAAAGATGTGGTACACGAGATGAAGTGATAAGATGGGTTAAAGACACCAGATTACGAAATAAAGTGACGGTCATCATCACTCGTTCAGATACACAAACAGGCAAGAGAGGAAGAAGTAACAAAATAATATTTGGTTGTGATAAAGGTGTGAAATACAAGGATATTCGTAGTGGAATCGAAAGTGCGACGAAAAAATGCGGATGTCCATTTAAGATCAGGTCGACTCCGACAAAAGATGGATCTGGATGGAAGATTGATGTAAAATGCGGCGTTTATAACCATGATTTACCTGATAGATTAGAAGGTCACTCATTTGTTGATAGGTTGACAGCGGATCAGAAGCAACATGTTGCTGATTTAACAAAGAGAAAGGTTGCACCTAGAAATATATTGCATTCCTTGCACGAGCGAGATCCAGATTGTGTCACTCGGATCACGCAAATATACAAGCAGAAGAGTATGATGGAAAAAGAGATAAGAGGTCCTAGAAGTGAGATACAACATTTGTTTAAGCTTATCGAGGCTGCAAGTTATGTTTATTGGAGTAGAAAAAGAGACGACTCTGAAGTTATTAAAGATATATTTTGGGCACATCCAGATTCAGTTAAGTTGTTGAATATTTTTCCTATTGTGTTAGTTATGGATAACACTTATAAGACAAACAAATACAAACAACCTTTGTTTGAAATTGTTGGCATGACATCAACCGAGTTGACTTTTGTTGTCGCATTTGCGTATATTGAGTCTGAGCAGACTGAGACTTTTTGTTGGGTGTTAGATAAGCTTAAACAATTGTTTGTGAAGAAAGATTTGTTTCCACAAGTGATGATGACAGATAGAGATCTTGCTTTGATGAAATTCGTTGAGACTGTGTTTCCAAGGACAAATAATTTGCTATGTCAGTTTCACATTAACAAAAATGTTCGTGCAAAAAGGAAACTATTAGTGGCTCCTGATATGCAAGAGTCAATTGGAAAATTATGGACGGATGTTGTATGGGCTAGTGATGAGGTTGAGTCTGCTCATTGGAAGTTAAAGCAGATGTTGGGTAACAGTATTGATGTCATGGTCAAATGTTGGGAGGCCATGAATGACAACTTAAAGATACAAATTAAAAACATTCGAGCTTCTTTTAAAAAGAGTGTGTATGAAGTTGCACATGTCTATTCAAGTCCATTTTACACATATTTTTACGTAATTCAGTGTCTCGAGCTGCATTGAAGCGCGTTGCTGAAGAGTTAACTAGAATTGATTATATTGGAACTAACAAAGACAAATGTCGATGTACTCTTAGAACATCCTATGGATTACCTTGCGCGTGTGAGTTGGCAGGGTATAGAATTAGTGGTATTTCGATACCAATTGACACTGTGCATGTACATTGGAGGAAACTAAGTATGGAAATTAAGTTGGAAGAAGACTTAGATGAGGAATCAGAGGTGGGTATGAAATCTGCAATGGATGAGTTTTGGAAAAGGTATAGGTCACAAGATGTTGTTGGAAGAAGGGCATTACATAGTAGGGTTTATGAACTTGCATTTCCCACAACGACTTCTTTGTTAGCACCACACGATGAAGCAACTCGATGCACTACGAATCGATCATGTAATCACTCAATCTTGTAGTACGAACCTCTGCATTCAAGGACCTGGTATAGTGCCACTCTCGCTGACACTCCAAGGTAGTCAACGACCTACTCAACAACTAGGTCTTCACTGATGGGTTAAGGGTTCCAGAATACCCCCCTGATAGGCCAGTGAAGCAAACATGCCACGTCATCCAGAGTAATCGTCATTTCACCAAATAGCATGTGAAATGAAGATGTCTCTAGATGCCACCTCTCAACAAATGCAAAAACTAAGTTTGCATCGATCTTCTTCAAACTGGTTCTCTGTAGGGAAGCTAAACCGGACCTAGATATGAAAGCCTCAATCTCCGGTGGAAGCTGTTGTGGAACCATTTGGGTCAACTTCAATCCATGTCCTACCACCTTCAACTCCTTCTTTGCACCTCTCTCCTAAAATCAAATAAAATTAAATAAATTATACAATAGCTACTTATAATTTCAGTTTTTATTCAATATTAAATAATTATAATTTCAATTTTTTTTCAGTAGTAAAAAAATTATAATTTCCTTACCTCACCGAACCATATCCGTCTAGCCACATGATGTTCGTACGAAACCAAAACACTGGTATCGTACGGACCTCCAGGATATCCAACTGGATCTGCTGCAGCTGCAGATGTACCAACATCATCTACGTGTGTCCTACTAGATGTATCGCCCCGTCCCATAGATCGAACCGGTATCCTCCAATCTCTGCCTCGTGAACGCACCACTGGTGAAAAAAAAACAATAAAAAAATATTTAATACAAAAAAAAAATTCCGGAAGACTTTCATAAAGACTTCCGGTACACATGTTTGTGGAAAATCATACCGGAAGACTTTTTTAAAGTCATCCGAAAGACTTCCCAATCACGTATCATTTTGGAAGACTTCCTCAAAGTCTTCCGGAAGTCTTTTTTAAAAACCACATTAAACTGGAAGACTTTCAGAAAGTCTTCCGGTACCGGAACACTTGCAAAAACTCTTCTGGTACGTGAAAAAAAAAACCGGAAGACTTACTTTAAGTCTTCCGGTAAATTCTTCTGGATGCGAAAAAAATTTCTTACGCTGTAACTTTGGATGAAAGTTAAAAATGGAAAGAAAATCTGAGTTTTTAACTATTTATACAAGGGCATTTTAGTCAAAAAATATTGGATGTAGGGGTATAAGATTAATTGTGGGGGTGTAAGGTAAAGCCTTCCAATATTAAGGTTACTACATTATTTAATTTATTATCAATATTTTTTCATTATTATTAATACCAAAAAAAAATATTTTTCATTTATTTGATTAATTCTTATTATTCATAATAAAATTTTCTCCCACTAACTTCTAATAAGTAATCACCAACTAGCCACATTTCATTTTTTTTAAATATTTAATTAATTTTTGATTAATTTTTAACTAATATTTATTTTTAAATTTCTCCCATTTTTAATTATTAATTATTAATTTATATCACAAAACCTAGCTTTTTTTTTTTTACTTTCTATATATTACATATAAATGATGTTAGAAATTTATATTTTTAAAACCTATGGAAAACCATTTTTATATTTATTTCCATTTCACAATTAAAATAAAAATCACACCTAGCCAATATCACTTAACTACCCATTTTTCCAATGATTCATATCATGTGGGAGCATTCATTAATTTAAATAATTTTTATATAAATATTTTTATTATTTGATATTTCCACAAATAGTTATTTATTAAATTACTTTTATTCCACGGTTTAAATAAAATCACACCTAAATTTATTAGCTTTTAAATATTTTTGAAAACAAAACCTAGCCATTTTATCACACTATTTCATGTAAATTTGTTAGTTTTTTCTTTTTCAAAAAATAAAACATAACCATTAGTTTTAAACATGATGCTATGATTCATCTTACATTTTAACGAATAAATTTAAAATAAATAAATTTCAATGGAATCATTTAATTATTTAAAATTTTAAAATTTTAAAAATATTTAATTACTTCTTTCAAACACGCACTTATACTCCTTAATTTAATATGTATTTAAGGAGTATTTAAGAAAACACGTTAATGAGACACAAATTCAATAGTGCAAGATTGATATTATTTGCTATATGAATAAAAATTGACATATTATATATTCTAAGCTTGACGACAATTATATATTAAATACATTTAAAAAATTAATATTGATGAACAAGAGAATGAGTATTGTAGTGCTTGAATTATGAAATAATGAGATTATAAAATTATAACATAAAAGGAATGGTATAAGTTTATAGGACATATGGCTACGAGTGAATTAATCAAATTACTTTTTAGGGACTAGAAAACAAATTGTAACACCCTAACAAAATTTGAAACTTCTATGTATTTCACCGGTCTTTGATAGCACTTTACGAGGGAGCATATTGATATTGCATGGGATATGTCATATGATCCATGTATATTGGTGCCCATGGCATAACTGTACCAGAATTCGGTGCAAAAGTAATATGATTTTCCGAAGTGCCAATTGGAGATACAAATGGCCCTCTTACAGGCTGTCTGATCCAAGGTGCAACATAAATGTGAGCAGGTGGAGCCGAAATATCATCTGTAGTTGGTGTTGCAACATATCTTCCAGTAGTTAGCATTGTAGCAAACATATCAGCAGATGGGGGTGGAGAAACTTCTATGGCTGATTGTCTGGTCGAACTCATAATAGAATAACTTGCTTGACAAGTTATGGGCCCTTGAGGTACTGAAATGTCTCCATTTTTCTTTAGGGTTACATCATGTATGCTGAATCGCCTTCTTTTTTCTTTCTTCTCATTCATTGATTTTTGATGAATTTTATATTTCTGAGCATGACTCGCTACTTGTGTGGGTGTTCTTGTCACCACACATTTCCTTGATATATTTTTCCAGTCACCATCTCCATACTTCTCCAATCCTTTAAGAAATAGTCTGTTTCACAATTTTGAAAATATTTTAAAACAATATTATTAATAATTATTATTTTTATTATAATTAATGTTATTGGAGAAGATAGACTCACCTATGTTCATCTTCTGTCCAATGAATAGTCTTTCGCCGTTCTTGATTCAGTTTTAAAACTTTATTTTCTTCATTGAAAAATCCTTTTTCACAATCAACATTTGTTGATCTCTCAAGAGGAGAATTATAACTTTGTAAAGATACATAATCAAATGGATTGAGGTTGACATTATCAACCAAAAACTCATTGTAATCAGCTATAATCTCTTCTAAAGATTTTTTCAATGCAATTTCTAATATTATATCTTGCTCTCTACTCCTCCCGTCACAGCTACTACTCATTTCATTCATAGTCATGTAACAGTTTTATCTATGGATGAACTTTTGTAATTAGTGAACTAAAAATTGAGAAATGAATAAGAAAAATAAATCTAAGTAGAATAATAAACAACACTATTAAATATATTAGTTTTTTTTCTTCAGTTTACCGGTCAATGAAGTTGTTAGAGAGAAATATGGGTTAGTTATTTCCTACAAAATCTAATTAGATAAATTTAAAAATAATTTAATATAATTTTATTTCAAAATTAGTTAAAACACATTTTCCTACAAAATCTAATTAGACAAATTTAAAATAATTTAATATTTTATTTCAAAATTAGTTAAAACACATTTTCCTACAAAATCTAAATAG
This sequence comes from Lathyrus aphaca, assembly GCA_963966055.1. NCBI lineage: Eukaryota > Viridiplantae > Streptophyta > Magnoliopsida > Fabales > Fabaceae > Lathyrus > Lathyrus aphaca. The sequence goes on from OZ014522.1 coordinate 326,680,528, forward strand.
ACAAATTTAAAATAATTTAATATAATTTTATTTCAAAATTAGTTAAAACACATTTTCCTACAAAATCTACTTAGACAAATTTAAAATAATTTAATATTTTATTTCAAAATTAGTTAAAACACATTTTCCTAGAAAGTCTAATCAGACAAATTTAAAATAATTTAATATAATTTTATTTCAAAATTAGTTAAAACACATTTTCCTACAAAATCTAATTAGACAAATTTAAAATAATTTAATATAATTTTATTTCAAAATTAGTTAAAACAGATTTTCCTACAAAATCTAATTAGACAAATTTAAAATAATTTAATATAATTTTATTTCAAAATTAGTTAAAACACATTTTCCTACAAAATCTAATTAGACAAATTTAAAATAATTTAATATAATTTTATTTCAAAATTAGTTAAAACACATTTTCCTACAAGATCTAATTAGATAAATTTAAAATAATTTAATATTTTATTTAAAAATTAGTTAAAACACATTTTCCTACAAAATCTAATTAGACAAATTTAAAACACATAAAAACTACTTCTAATACACATCCAATTCACAACAATAGTCCACAAATATTGGAAACTCACTTGCCCTTTCCCTAATTAAATATCGGCCAAAAGCACCACTTTGTTTTATTCACTTAAATTAACCACATGCCCTTATTATTCACTTTTTTTACTCTCTTTTTTTATTTACTTTTTTTACCCACATGCCCTTTCACCCACTATCCTTTCACCCAAATATTATTAACCACTATCCTTTCACCCAAATATATATAAAATAGATAAATTAAAAACCTTCAAAACATTTTCAAAAATTTCTAACTCAAGGATCACCTTCCTAAGCTAGTTAACTAACTATTTTATTAAATTATTCTCCAATAACTTCAACACATGTAAGACTCATCGATTAGATTAACATATAATTTTATTTAATTATATTTAGTATTTTTTAATTATATTTTTCAATTATTTATTTCAATTATTTATTAATTAAATTAGTAATAAAATTAATTATAATTTTAATTAATTGATACATATTCAATATAAATAATTATTGAAATGATTAATTATTCTTTTAATTAATTAATATAGATTATAAATAGAATCATATATATATATATATATATATATATATATATATATATATATATATATATATATATATATATATATATATATATATATATATATATATATATATATTTAGTTAGTTAGTTAGTTAGTATTCGCTGACATAAGATGTAAGTCTAATAAATAAAAAAACAATAAGTATGACTTAAAGATAAATCATAAAATGATAATAAAAATCCAATTGACAAATTTAATCAAAATTAAAAAGATAATTCAAATTTGAGAGCTTATCCATAAAAAAAATTATCTACTCCAACAAAAATAAACTACTCTATAGAAAGGGTTGATATTGGACTTCTATGGTTTAGATGATATTACAAAATAGTTCACTTTTGCTATTCACAATTGTTACATTGTTAAAATTTTACTCATTATTTCCAGCTCAAAATAAGTTTTAACCTCCATTTGAAAGACATATTATCATCGGATGTTAGCTTTTAATTTTCGCTAGTTTCGCTCAATTGAATAAACAAAACTTCATATATGGTCCAATATATATAAACTTGAATTGCACAAGTGTGTCACAATGCAATTCAAACACACCAAATTTGGTGATAAAGACTCTATTATTTTCTCTTAACGCAAGACAGTGTTATATATGCTCCGAGACTTGTCGGGTGCTTTATCAATCAGGAAGTCTTCAAAGTTGCAGTCGTCATTTCATTATCGAATCAAACCATTATGAGAAGTGGGAAGGTGATGGAGAAATTACAATAGTAATGGAGAACAAACACATTAATTTTTTTCCTAACATTGTTACATTTTGCCGATTTTTTGGGCATGTGGTCTTAGGCTCAACGGTTAGGTCATGCCAGTTTTCTGTATGGAATTCCATTGCACTTGAGTTCACTTGTATTCCAAAGGCAAAATCTAGATGTTGATTTTTTCTTTCCTTTTTTCCTTTTGTTCTCAATCTCTACCCACTCTCCTCTATATAAGGGTTTCTGTACTTTTTGGGATAATTTTCTGCCACTTCTGAGTCTTTTTTTCTTTGCGAGAGCGATTTCCTTCCTTCTCAAGAGCATTTGCTTGAGTGTTTGTCTTCTTGAAAACAGAGATTTCCTATTTTTCATTTAATTTTTACCTACTTCACCAGATTCTATTCTCACTGGTTACCCTTCTACCATGAGTTTATTCCTTTGCACCCCCTTTTTATTTTGTCATGACTCATATAAATTATCACACTGTAAGTTTATCTAGCGATTTTGGGCATACTGATTCTTTCCCTTTTGTTAGAATAGAAACATCTTCTAGCTCAGACTCCCACCATTCAATTAATAGTCACCTCATTCTAGTCATTATAATTGTGTCTGATAATTTTGAGTCAAAGGGGTTTTCTAAGGGTTCTCTTGATAGAGAAACTTCCCTTGATGATTATTCCTTTAACTATCTCATTTTTTAAGACGATGTTAGAGGTAAATGAGGTGGAGAATTACTCCAGACAATCAAAACATGCACACATAACATACGCCAAGATTCAGCCCTTTCATGAAAACCCAGATCATCCTCGGTTAGGCCAATGGTGATTTTCCGAGTGAAATTTTTACCCTGCAGGTTTTCTCTTTGTGTATCCCTATGGGTCTGCTGAAATTTTCTCCCAAAGCGGAGGTTACCCTAAAAAGTCTCCTTTAAAGCTTTTCCCCTATAGAGATTTCCCCGATAAATATTCTCACTATGAAGTCTTTTTATGGAACCTTCCCCAACCGACATTTATATTACGTGATACCAGTAAACCCCAAGTAGAGTTACTATTTTTCTCTATTGATTATTCGAGCGTCTCCTCTATTAAATCTCACGGAACCTGATATGTATTTTGTTTGAGCGTCTTTTCTATCGATTCTCAAAAATCCTCATTCTTCTTCTAATGAGTATTGTTCAATATTAATTCTTAGAGTATCTTCCAATTTTAGCTTGGTCATTTGATTTTCTGCTCTATTAAGTATCAGAAAATCTAAATTGTAACTTGGAGGGACAAATTAACCTGCTCTGATACCACTATGTAACACCCTAATTTTCCCCGCGTAATTATAAATAAAACTCAAAGTAATTTAGAATCAACATCACAATTAGGATGTTACTTTTCAACATGAACCTGCTCATACAATAGGACACTGTAAACACCCCAAATTTGCCCTCACCCATTCACACCATGGCTTGTGATCTTCTCATATGCATAAACACAATCATACCATCTCATATCACAATTTTGATTCACTGCATAGTTTCTAAGTCATCTGCATCTAGGGTTTGTGATCTGAGCAATCCAAGAGCTTCTTGAGCCACTCCAAAGGCCACCAATCACTTCAAAGGGATCCATGTGTGTTCTTATATCATATTACATCCTCTCAAAGTCAAAAATTCCAAAGAATCACAAGAACTGGGTTTGGTATGGATGCAGAGCCAAGTTTGACTGCACAGTTGACCCAAAATTAGGGTTTTGGTTTCAGAGGCCATAACTCCAATTTTTTTGGTCATTCTTGTTTCCCTTGATCTCTATATGGTATAGGGAGTATGCATATCAATTTTCATGAAGAAATTCCATGGGGAAGTCATCTGATCAAGAGTTGACTTTTCAGACAAGTCAGTGCAAAATCAGGGCATCTGAGGCCCCCAATGACCCAACCAATGGGTGATCTTCATTATTTTGAGTGTATATGATCTTTATTTGATCATGGAAGAAAGTTGAAGTCCACAAAAATCAAGAATTTGGAGTTTTTGCAAATGTTGACTTTTTGGGCATAGTTGACTTTTCAAGAATGCTCCATTTTAGGTCATTTTTTAAGCCTTGATTCTTGATCCAAAAATGCTTCAAATGGAAAAACTTTGGTCATGAAAGTTGTAGAACACATTTTTCCCTTTTCAAAAAGTACAAGAACATGATCAAATTCTTCTTGGATCAAAAGTTATGGTGTGACAAAGTTGGCTAAAATCATTGATTTTCAAGGCATGCTTCAAATGTGAATTTTGCAAAATCATGGACCAATGCCATTTGTAACTTCTAATTCACTTCAAACCATTACACAAACATTCTATGAGCCTTAAAAATCAGAATTGGACCAAGGTTTCACATGGTTATGGTTTGTGTAACAAGACTTTTCCATGAAGTTTCAAAGGTGTGCCAACTTGCAAAACCATCATTATGCTTCTCACCACTTGCTGCATTGGCCTTTGAACCAGCCATAGTCTCTCACCACACCATGCTGCGCCAGCCTTAGCCCTTGTACCAAGCTAGAACCAAGCCCATGCCTCTCTTACAAACAAGTTGACATTTTGCAAAAGTGGACATCCCAATCACAGCAGGCCAGGTCACATCACCTGACCAATGAGAGTTCTTTATGCAAGGAAAATGCTGGCCATAACACTCAAGAAGCAAGGCTGAAACAACACACAAGATCACATACTCAAAAACACCTCACTTGGCAAAACTCTTCGAATCTGCCTCCACAAACTTCAAACATCCAAACCATTTTCACCAATCATCTTGCCATGTTCCATTGAGTAGAAACCAGCAAAGAACCAAGCCTGAAACAAGCCATAACACCATTTCACCATTTTCACTCCAACTTGCAGTTTCTTTCGAAACTCACTCCACAGTTCACAAACACTCAAACCAACTCCACAAACCTTCTCTACTCACCCTTTGGACCACAAGCAACCCTTCACCATTGCCAGAAACAGCCTGAATCACCATTGCCATGTTCAACTGAGTTTGAGCAGAAGCTTGTCAAACTCCTCATCCAGCCAACATAAACTCTTCCTAAGCATTCAAGGATCATCTGGGGACCAAGTAGAGTGGATTGCACTAAAGGGAGTGGTCAGAAAGTGGCTGAAGTGAAAGCTTCGAATCTCAGGTAGCTCAAGAAATATTTTTCCAGAAATCATTTTTTATGTTCTAAACTTGTTCTATATGTTTTCCTGATCACGAATATGCTTTTAGTTTCAAAAATGGTGATGAAATGAGGATTTAATTGCTTCCTGAAACTTTCCTGCCCTAGCTTTTGTTTGCTTCGATTCAGCCATTTCATGATTGATAAATTTGTTTTGAGTGGGGGTTTTGAATCGTGAGCTTGTGGGAATCATTTCTGTGTTTTTAGAATTCATTTTAGATGCGTTTGAAGGGAGTTTAGGTTTTTGGGGTGCCGGAGAAGATGACCGGAGCTTCTCTCCGGTCACCTGAAAGTGATTTGCCCTAATTACAGTCATTAACTCCCATTTGAATTCTGAGCGTAGGATGCCTTTGACCCGTTGACTACCCGCGCGCATGTGTGGCCTGGATCTTCCCAATTAGCCCTAATCCACTTAATTAGATTTAATTGATTATAATTAAATTAATTAACTCAGAAGCAACCTGGACCCTTGGATAACGCGCCAGTCAACGCATTCAAACCCAGTCTCAATCTCAACCCTCCATTCTGATTACTTTCCATTTATTTTCTTTTTTATTTCATTTCTTTTCATTTAACTTGCATATTTTATTTAAAATAGTAAAAAATGTCTAAAAATTATGAAACTTTTTCTCATGGGTTTTAATAATTTTTATGACATAAAAATATTTTTGTTTTTATTTTTATCATTAAAAAAGCATTTTTAAATATTTAAAAGATTATTTTTAATTGATTAATGGAAATTAATTTATTAAAAATACTTTTAAGTATTTAAAAATCACCAAAAAATTCATGAAATGTTCTAAGACATTTAGAAACATTGTCCAACCTTCAAACCAAATTTCTTTTTTGATCTTGATGCATTTTGAGAATTTTTCATTGAATAAAAATCATTTTTGTGCATTATTTTGATCCTAAGCTCAAAAAATCATTTCTGCCTATCTATGAAGAGTTGGACATTGATTCTTCTTGCATTGCATTGTGTTTAGCATGTAGTTTCTAGTATTAAATGGCCATGATTTGATTCCTCATTTTCAATTTGTTTGGCATTTCTTTTGTTTAGGAACTCTAAAAACCCTAATAACTTGTAAAAATCATAACTTGAGATTGGTTAAGAGTTGAGACCTCCCCTTTGGACATTGGTTTAGTATAAGATTAGGGGCCTTTTGAGTGGCATTTTCCATTTTTTATCTTAGGGTTTGCTTCTGTTTTTGGTTTTTGTTTGATGTTTGGTTCATAAACCCTAATTTGGGCTTTCATTTGCATACCTCTTGCATTCTCTTGCATAACATGACTTGTCATGAAATTTCAAGCATCCATTTGTTTCATTTGACATCATAAGACATATTGAAAGCATGTTTGATCATTGCATCATGTATTTGCCATGTTGTATGCCATGTGCACTTCATAACTTTTCATGTATGTTCATGCTTCTTAACTTGCACCATTTGCATCCATGAACTTGTATGACCATTTCCATGTGCTGCCTCATGATTGTAGCATCTCATAACATCATTTTCATCATGTGTATGCTTCTGGTTTTGTTTCTCATCATGTCATTTCATCTCATCTTGCATTGCATTGCATCTTTCTCACTAACTTTTCAGGTGGTAAGTGATGCTGAGAAGTGAATTTGCCTTCACTTCTCATGACTTTTCTTTTCATCTCTCTTGCATCCATGCTACATTTTTATATGTGTTTGAGTTTGAGCTTGCTCATTCTTCTTCTTCCCCCCTTCTTTCTTCAAGTGACTTGACTTCTTGAATGAAGCAAGTTACTTTGCTTCTCTTGATCCTTTCATCTGCTTCCTGGTGGTTTCCATTGAAGACTTCTCTTGAAAACCTCACAAACCTTAGGAACAACCAAGCATGACAATGATTAGGGTTTTGATTAGTCTCCCCTCTTAGTTTTACCTTTGTGTCTCTTTTGAGTCTTCTCTTCTCATCTCATAATCAGGGACTAAACCCTAAAGGCTTTAAGGCTTTGTGATTAAGTTTATGCCTGCATCCTTATCTTAGGATGGAGTGTATAACTTTAATCCTAAGTGTTAAACCCTTAATGTGTTTAACTCCTTTAATCAATCCATCTAATAATCATCAAGACATCACACTTGTAACTTGGGCCTTGCATCAGGGTTCTAATTCTTCCTTAATTGGTTAAGAAGGACTAACCCTAGTGTTAATGGACAAGTCCCCCTCAAGTTGTCTTACAAATCATAAAATCAACTTCATCATCATACCATTAAATAAAATCCACTTAATAAAGGTTTGTTTTGTCATGAGTTTAATCCCTAATCATGGATTAAGCTGAGGAGCTTTCCTCAGCTTAAACACCCTCATCTATTATCCTTCTATTAGGATGGTGTAATGAGTCTGTTTAATCCTTGATTATGGCTTAACCTCATTACTTAACACTAAACAAAAACACCAAAAACATCTAAATAATCACAAGTAGGTTAATGATCTTGATTCTATATCAAAGGTGATTAAGTGTGAGAAGCTGACTTCACACTTAAGGTATTCCCATTACCCCTAATCAGAGGGAAGATGTGATGAGTTTACTAATCCATTGGTTTAGGCTTAAGCTCATTAACTTATGACAGACTTTCAAAAGCAATAAAAGACTGAAAACCCAAAAACAAACAATAATCGTCTCCTTCGGGATTCTTTTCTCATCACTTTCACTCATAAACGAGAACTTGCTTCTTCCGTCTAATGCAAGACAGTTTGCACCTGAGCCAGACAGGTCATACACTTGAGCATAGACAAGCAAGCAGTTCACAAGTCAATTCATCTTTCAGTCTCTTTGGGTCGAACTACGGTGTTCTGACTTCCTCATTGCACGAGAGGATACGTAGGCATAACTTAACAGTTATCGAACAAAAGTCTCTGTATATTCCCCCTCTTTCCAGCCTTATTTTCTCAGCCTCATGATCTTGAGCTTTTCACTCCTGTTCTTACACTGACACTTCACTTATATACTTCACTTTTCTCTTACACTGACACCTGTACATTTTGTTTTCCAGCTCTTTTACACACAAATTGCACTGACACTACCCCTTTAAGACACAAATCTTTTAAGCGTGGATCCCGTCGAGTACGGCGGACAATCTGGGTGCTACTACCTTCCCAGGTTGTAACCAACCCCCTTTCTCAGTCTCTCTGGTTCGCAAACCGTCTTATCCATCTTTTTCTAGGTCTATGCAGCATTACCTTTCCTTCGGGATAAAAATGCCTAGCTGGCGACTCTATTCATTCTCCAGTGAGTTCACGGCTGTGTGTTCTCATTGTCCCTCTCGCCGACCGTTCGCGTCTGTACCTTTATTTGACCCTAGCTTCATTTATCGGGAGCGACAGCTTGGCGACTCTGCTGGGGACCCTTATATTGCAACCAGGGCTTCTGGTTCTTTTTGTGGGTTCCTCCTAGCGCTTGTTTGATTTGTGTTTACTGGGGCGTTATGTGCTTATTTGTGTTTGTATTTTTGTATTTATTTTTGCTTTATGTACAGTTGCTTTACTGCTTTCTTTATTGCTTTTGTATATATCATAATGTCATGCTGCAGGCTGGATCTGGTCTTTGTTTTGGTGGGTGGGTGATTCATTGAGAGTTAAGGTCCTATACCTGGGACCTGAGTGACACCTAGGCTAGAGTGAATCATATTCTTTCCCATTCCATTTCGGTCTGGTGCAGGAATATGAAACACGGTTCAGATATGGGTTTCTTCTTGAGAACTCTGTGTTGCAGATTTCCTGCAATGCTAGGGCTATCTGGGAAGCCTGCTAAGTCTGGATGACCTTTAGTATTGACCTTCAGAAACTGAGGTGAATTAGAGGAGGAACTTTTATGGTTATTGTAAACACTGTACCTCCGGGTTAGAAGTGTTTACACTTCTCATAACTGATCCGAGTCTGAGGATCCTTGTTCTAGAACACCACCTGTGAGGGGGTTGGGCTGTTTACAGGATTGCAGGTACCTTGACCTCAGAATACCCTGTTACTTTGACTTGATTAAGAATACTCCATGTTGGGACAGTTCTTGTGATTCTAAAACCCTGGACATGTGACTCTTTATTTGAGTCCCCCTACCTTGGTTACTGGATTTGTAGACCTCCATCTGGAATTCTTGAACATACTTGGACCTATATCAGAGCATTTTGATCAGATCCAGCTCAGTCACAGACCCTTGCATTTCATTTGCATACATAATCATTGCATCATATTGACATTTGCTTATTTGTTTCAGGGTATCCATCTTCATTTGGTTTTGGTTTTGACCCCATCTTCAGTACTGACCTATCTTCACCAGCATCTACTTCAGTTATCACCAGCATCAGCTAATCAGTGGCTCATTACTTCAGCATTATCATCAGCATCTGTCTCTACTCAGTCTTCAGCATCATGGCTCCTAAAAAGAGCAACATCACCTATCACTTCTTCCAGCCAGAACTATCAGATATCAGGAGGATTCAGACCCTGATCACTCCAGATCACATACCTTTGTTCAGGGAACATTATGGAGATATACTTGACATGGTTATGGATCTGGACCCATCACAGAGGAGCCTCATTCACACTTGCATTCAGTTCTATGATCCCCCACTAAGATGTTTCACCTTTCTAGACTTTCAGTTGGGCCCCTTATTGGAAGAGTACTCTTCATTAGTTGGTATGCCTATCAGGGGTGGAATCCCTTTCAACCCTGAGATGGTCTTTCCTGCTAATGGAGAAGTAGCAAAAGCTTTGCATCTGGAACCTGTTTTGATTGAGCAGCATATGACATCTAAAGCTGGAATCCCTGGTTTTCATCTGGATTTCTTGATCTCTCAAGCTACCCTGAAAGCTTCTTTAGGAGAGTGGAAGGCTGCCTGTGCCTTGTTGGCTTTGAGCATATATGGAATTGTATTGTTTGCAGACGAGCCTCAATTCATTAGCAAGAATGCAATCCATCTGTTCATCCTGAAGAACCCAGTGCCCACTTTATTGGGGGATCTCTACTATTCAGTGCATCAGAGGAATGAAAAGCAGAGGGGAAGATTAGTGAGGTGTTGTGCTCCATTGTTCCACACTTGGCTTCTCAGGCATTTGCCCAGGACAGATGCATTTCTGAACCCTCATCAGCAGAGCAACTGGGCTAAGAGACTCACTGCTCTAACTTCAGCAGATATCAGATGGTGCACTCAAAGCACCAAGGGCAGGGATATCATCACCAGCTGTGGGCATTTTCCCAATGTGCCTTTGATAGGAGTTAAGGGTAGTATCAATTACAACCCTCTGCTGTTTAGACGACAACTGGGCTATGCACTGGTCCACACTCCTAAGGCACAGGACTTGGTTGAGACTCTTTATTGTGAGAACAAGATTAATTTGACTGTTGTTAGGCAGGCTGCTTGGGCCTGGGATAATGTTCAAACCAAGGGAGTGACCATTCTGGGGAAGTGCAATAATGTGGCATCAGCACAATATTATGAGTGGTCCCGTGCCAGGGCCCAATTCTCTGGGATGCCCTTTACCATAGAAGACATGCCTGAGTCATCTTCAGCACCACCCCCTGCCACTATCAGTTTGGAAGAGTTTGAGAGCTTGAAGGAAAGGAATGAGAAGCTAACCCAGGCCTTGCAGAAGACCCTCCGGGAGAGGAGTGAGGGTATGAGGGAGATTGAGAGGTTGGAGAAGATGAGAGTAGAGCATCTGACCAAGATTGAGAAGTCTGGGGATTATATCAAAAAGTCTAAGGCTGGAGAACAAATTCTGAAGAATGCTTGCAAGGAAGCCCAGTTCCAGAGAGCAAGGACAGACTTGTATTTAAAGGAGAGTCAAGCCCGGTGGGTCAGGATCACCGAGGCTCGTACTCTAGAGGACAAGAGAGTTCAAGACAAGATGGAGCAACTGGAAGCTAGTGCCAAAGAACAGCAAGAAGCCTTGGCAGCAGCCCAGAAGGAGATATCAGAGCTGAAGATCAAAGCAGGGGTGAAGAGGTCCAAAGAACAAACTCAGCACAAGAAGCTAACAACAGCTGTTACCACCCGGAATCTCCTCATCAGGAATCTCACGGAGCGTCCGGCTGATCCTGTGACCGAAGCACTTCTCAAGGAAGTTCGTGAGGATGAGTTTGGTCTTGGTGTTTGACCATTTGTTTGTTGTTGCTTTCATTCCATGTACTTTTATTTTTCTTTCTTGTGATGTATTTTGACCCCTCAGCGGGCTTGTATTTGTAAACGAACTATGTACCATTTGTCTTTTGCAATATATGTATTAGTTTGTTCCACTTCGAAAGCAACATCAACTGCATCTTCAAGGGTCTGGAAGGGTCAAAACTGAATGCCAAACCGGATACCTTGAGAACAAATAAGCATAACTGCATTGCATGCTAACCCTTTGTTTGTTTTGTAGGTTTTTGTTTTATTGTTGCTAACTCTGTTGTGAATCTCAGGAACTATTGCTAGGCGCCGGGTATTTCCCCTCAACCGTCCGCACCGTTATCCAACCCGAAACAACCTTCCGGGAATTCAAATGGATCAGGTACAGCAGGACCTTGCAGAGGTTAGAAATCAAATGGCAAACGAAAGATTGGAAATGAGAACGCAGATGACGCAGTTCATGGAAGTGATGAACAACATGGCTCAGAGCCAGGAAAGACTGAGGGCCATGGTGGAAAGGCAAAATCAAGAGGATCCACATATAGGGACTGCTGGCACCAGCAACAACGAAAGGGTTCAACCTCATGTTAACCCCCCGGTATTTGGACCGCACCTCCATCCTGAGATCAACATCCCTGCAAATGTTCAAGGGACAACCACTGCAGCCAGGGTACTACAAGAAGATCCTCAGGAGGACCAATTCACAGTAATGGGTGCTGGGGAAGAGGCTTATGATAGAAGGTTGGATGAAATAGCTGAGAAGTTAAGATCCTTAGAGTCTCAAAATTCTTTGGGTTTCGATGTCATGGACATGGGCTTGGTAGACGGGGTCAGGATTCCCCATAAGTTTAAGCCTCCTTGTTTTGAAAAATACAACGGGACTTCATGCCCCCGGACCCATTTACAATCATTTCTGGGGAGGCTGAAGGCTTATACTATGGATGAGAAGCTCTGGATGTTCTATTTCGAAGACAGCTTGACTGGAGCCTCAAGAGAATGGTACTCTCACCTAACAAGGGCAACTATCAGGTGCTGGAAGGATTTGGCAGAAGCCTTTATCAGACAGTATCAGTAGAACTTAGACATGGCACCCAACAGGACCCTCCTAATGGGAATGTCACAGTCTTCAAGGGAAAGTTTCCGAGAATATGCCCAGAGATGGAGGCAATTGGCTGCTGCTGTTCAGCCACCTATGTCCGAAAGGGAAATGGCAGACATGTTTATGAACACCCTTCAGGGGACATATATTGACAGGCTGGCCGCTTTCTCTTCCACTAGCTTTGCAGATGTTGTCATAGCTGGGGAGAGAATTGAGAGTCTGTTAAAAATGGGCAAGATTTCCGACAATGGTGCCAGCTCGTCCAGTAGTACAAGAAAGCCTTTTGCAGGCCCGAGAAGAACTGGCGAGACCAATGCCATCCACACCAACAGGGGCAGGCCCCAATATGTCCACAGGTCTGTAGCAGCAGTCACCATTCCTGCTCCAGCTCATCCTCAACCCGTCTATCAACCTCCGCAGCAAAACTATCAGCCGCAACCTCAGTACCATCAGCAAAATCAGTATCCTCCAAGGAATTACAACAACAGCAACACCAATAACAACAGTCAACAAAGGCCATTTCAACAGAGGCCTTCTCAAGCTAACAGGGTGATCGATCCGATCCCTATGCCGTATGCTACCTTGCTGCCACAACTCCTGAAACTCAACCTAGTTGAGCTAAGGACGCTGGCACCTCCAGATCCCAACAGTCTACCCAGGAACTATGACTCCAATGCTAGGTGTGCTTTTCATTCAAACGCACCTGGCCACAGTACAGAAAAGTGCAGAGCCCTGCATATGAAGGTACAAGACCTGGTAGACTCAAAAGCTCTGAATTTCGCACCACCACTCAATGTCAATAAGAACCCGATGCCGAACCACGGTGGTCCTAGAATTAACGCTATTGAAGAAGACAAACCGTCTTATTTAATAACCAGTGTGGGTCAGATCCGGACACCGTTGGTAGAAATCAAGGCTCAACTCCTGGAATGTCAATTGTTCCCGGGGTGTGAGTTGGGTTGTGCTTACTGCAATATCTCGGTAAATGGGTGCGACAATTTGAGGAATGGCATAGATGGCCTAATTCAGAGTGGCCAGCTTCAGATCACCACATCATTTCCAACAAATCCATCAATCTCATCAGCAACGGCTTCAGAACCTCCTACAACTGCAACAACTATTGTTCCTGACAATTCTTCGGTTTCATCAACGAGTACTTCATCTGTCATTTCAACTGATCAGATATCAATGAATGTTCCTTCTACAACTCCAGCACCACTCCATTATGAAGCTCCTACGACAACAACATCCACACTCCCGACAATGTCTCCTACAACACCAGCAACAAATCATGAAGATGTCTCAACTGTCACCATATTCTACGATCCTGAAAACAACTCCGCCTACAACTCAGAAAGTGCTGCTCCCATCAGGGCACCAGTGACAATTTATTATGATCCACAGACTATCACAGTTCCTTCAACAGCTGCAGTCAGTCCAGTCACCGTCACGGTGCCTGGACCCATACCTTATGAAAGTAGTAATGCCATCCCCTGGCATTACGGCTCTGACTTGTACTGTGAAGGACAAAGAATCACTTTTGAATCATCAACCCCTGCACTACAAGTAGACAATGTGGGCGGAGGCGAAGGCTTCACTCGAAGCGGACGTCTTTTCGCTCCACAAATTCAGAGACCCACAGCCGAAGCAGAAGCTGCTGCCAAGGCAAAAGGGAAGAGCCCTGTGCAGGAAGATCAAGCTGTTAAGGAAGCTTTGAAGACACCATTCGATCAAGAGGTTGATGAGTTCATGCGAATCATCAAAAAGAGTGATTATAAAATAGTGGATCAGCTTCATCAGACGCCTTCCAAGATCTCAATCCTATCATTGCTTATGTGCTCCGAAGCCCATCGGAATGCACTACTCAAAGTCCTGCACGCAGCTTACGTGCCTGAAGAGATCACTGTCAATCAGCTGGAAGCAGTAGTGGGAAATGTTAATGCTAGTCACGGACTAGGGTTCACCAATACTGATTTGACAACGGAAGGCCGCAGCCATAACAAAGCCTTGCACATAACCATGGAATGCAAAGGTGCTGTCCTTTCCCATGTGCTGGTAGACACGGGGTCATCCCTCAATGTCTTACCCAAAAAGGCCCTGGTGAAGTTAGAATATGACGGATTGGCGTTGAGACCCAGCAACCTGGTGGTAAGAGCCTTTGATGGTTCAAAGAGATCGGTTCTGGGAGAAATTGAGTTACCCGTAACGATTGGCCCGCAGACCTTTACAACTATCTTCTACGTGATGGATATACAGCCCTCCTACAGCTGTTTATTGGGTAGGCCATGGATCCACGCTGCTGGCGCCGTGACCTCTACCCTTCACCAGAAGTTAAAATACGAGTGGGAGGGTCAGATCGTTACAATCTGTGGAGAAGAGGACATTTTTGTCAGCCACCTGGCTACTTATAAGTACATTGAAATGGACGGAGAGATCCATGAAACAATGAGCCAGGGGTTTGAAGCTTTGAATGTGAATGAAACATCTGCTGTGCCTGGTACTTCAATATCATCATACCAACAAGCCCGGAAGGTGGTTGAGGAAGGAACTGCCCAAGGCTGGGGCAAGCTACTACCGGTGGAGAAGAAAGAAGACAGATTTGGGTTGGGTTACAAACCAACTCAACAAGATCAAGCAGCGGCTGCGAAAGAGCCCAATTTTGTGAGTGGGGGGATGCTTACCCCTGATGCTATCAACTGTCTGGAAGACGAGCTGGAAGAGGAACGCAACCTGGAAAGCTGGATTCGTCCAAAGATCCCGGGGAGCAGTGTCTCGAACTGGTCTTCCCAGGAAATTATAAGAGTTACTCATGCAGAGTAATTATTATTTCCTGTATTTTTATAGCATGCATCAAAGTCTTGCATCTTGCCCAAGGTGACAAGACTCATTTTGTAATCGGGCCATCTGTACTTTTTGTGCAAACAAGATTAATCAATGAAATATCAGACATCTTTTTGCAAACGAGTCTTTTTCTTTTCCGTTCACTTTTTTCTATTTTTCTTTTTGTACAAAAAATAAATGGCAGTGTTTTCAAAATGACAACTTTTATTTCACTTTTCTAAAGCAAGATTAAAATCAGATCACTAAAATGAACAAACTGAACCCTTGCAGAGAGTGCCTTCCAGACTGCACCGACAACAGCACGGCTGTGACTTCGTATGACTTTGACAATCCAATCAATCAAGCTGATGAAGGGGTTGAAGAAGAATATGAGCTTCCTGAAGAGCTAGCCAGGTTGTTAAGACAAGAGGAAAAGGTTATTACTCCTCACCAGGAGGAGGTTGAAGTGATCAATCTTGGTACAAGTGAAGACGTGAAAGAAGTTAGAATCGGGGCCTGCCTGCAAGACTCAGTGAAGAGACAACTGGTTGACCTGCTTCAAGAGTATGTAGATGTGTTTGCTTGGTCTTACCAAGATATGCCAGGGTTGGATACCGACATTGTTGTGCACAAGCTGCCTTTGAGAGAAGAGTGCCCACCGGTTAAACAGAAACTGCGCCGTACTCGTCCAGACATGGCAATGAAGATCAAAGAAGAGGTACAAAAGCAATGGGACGCCGGGTTCCTTGCCGTGACTAGCTATCCGCCGTGGGTGGCTAATATAGTACCTGTGCCTAAAAAGGACGGCAAAGTAAGAATGTGTGTTGATTACCGGGATCTGAACAGAGCCAGCCCGAAAGATGATTTCCCTTTACCTCACATTGATGTATTGGTTGATAATACGGCTCAGTTCTCGGTATTCTCCTTCATGGACGGATTTTCAGGATACAATCAGATTAAGATGTCACCTGAAGACATGGAGAAGACAACATTCATCACACCCTGGGGCACGTTCTGTTACAAGGTAATGCCATTTGGGCTCAAGAATGCTGGTGTAACATATCAACGGGCTATGGTAACATTATTCCACGATATGATTCATAAAGAAATAGAATGCTATGTGGATGATATGATTGCCAAGTCCCTCACTGAAGAAGACCATCTGGTAAATCTGCTCAAATTGTTCAAGCGTCTGAGGAAGTACCAACTGAAGTTGAACCCCAACAAATGCACATTCGGGGTGCAATCTGGTAAGCTGCTGGGATTTATTATAAGCGAGAAAGGGATTGAAGTTGACCCTGATAAAGTCAAAGCTATTCAAGAGATGCCTGCACCGAAAACTGAAAAGGAAGTTCGAGGGTTCTTAGGTCGATTGAACTACATCTCAAGGTTCATATCTCACCTTACAGCAACCTGTGAACCCTTGTTCAAGCTGTTGAGAAAAGAACAAACGGTCAGGTGGAATGAAGATTGTCAGAAGGCATTTGACAAGATCAAGGAGTACTTACAAGAACCTCCAATCCTTATGCCTCCAGTAGAAGGAAGACCTCTGATAATGTACCTGACAGTATTAGAAGAGTC
Source organism: Lathyrus aphaca (assembly GCA_963966055.1). Taxonomy (NCBI): domain Eukaryota; kingdom Viridiplantae; phylum Streptophyta; class Magnoliopsida; order Fabales; family Fabaceae; genus Lathyrus; species Lathyrus aphaca. The sequence continues at coordinate 326,697,184 of OZ014522.1, forward strand.
AATGGGGTGTGTGCTGGGCCATCATGACGAGTCTGGTCAAAAAGAGCATGCAATATACTACCTGAGCAAAAAGTTTACCGACTGTGAACAGCGTTATTCACTGCTCGAGAAAACTTGCTGTGCTTTAGCGTGGGCTGCTCGCCGACTAAGGCAGTATATGTTGACCCACACTACCTTACTGATCTCAAAAATGGACCCAGTTAAGTACATATTTGAGAAGCCAGCTCTTACCGGATGGGTTGCAAGATGGCAGATGATTCTCACAGAGTATGACATCCAATACACATCTCAAAAGGCCATCAAGGGCAGTGTATTGTCTGAATATCTCGCTGAGCAACCCATTGATGATTACCAGCCTATGAGGTTTGACTTCCCTGATGAAGACATCATGTTCATAAAAGCAAAAGATCATGAAGAGCCTGTTCACACTGAAGGGCCTGACCCGGAAGAAGAATGGACTATGATGTTTGATGGGGCTGTTAACATGAATGGTCGTGGTGTTGGTGCAGTACTCATTACACCCAAAGGAGTTCACATGCCTTTCTCGGCAAAACTCACTTTTAACTGCACTAACAACGAAGCTGAATACGAAGCTTGCATTATGGGTCTTGAGGAAGCCATTAACCTCAAGATCAAGACGTTGGCTGTATTCGGAGATTCAGCTCTGGTAATCAATCAGACCAACGACAAATGGTATACACACCAGGATCATCTGATACCTTACAGGGATTATACAAGAAGGTTATTGACATTCTTCACAACAGTCAAGCTTGAGTATATCCCTCGGGACGAGAATCAATTTGCAGATGCTCTTGCTACCATTTCATCCATGATCAAAGTTCGAGCTGCTAACTTTGTACCTCAGATTTCAGTGTCGAGACTTGATAGACCAGCATATGTATTTGCAGCAGATGTTGTCAAAGATGATAAGCCTTGGTTCCATGACATTAAGTGCTTCTTAGAGGATCAAACATACCCACCTGGGGCATCTTCCAATGATAAGAAGACTTTGAGGAGGCTGGCTGGTAGTTTCTTCTTGAACACTGATGGGTCTTTATATAAAAGGAACTTTGATATTGTACTCCTCCGATGTGTTGACAAGACAGAAGCAGATTTATTGATGCATGAAGTGCACGAAGGCTCCTTTGGTACCCATGCTGGAGGACATGCAATGGCTAAGAAGTTGTTAAGATCAGGCTATTATTGGATCACAATGGATGCAGACTGTTGTGCCTATGCCAGGAAATGCCACAAATGCCAGATCTACGCAGATAAAGTGCATGTGCCTCCCAATCCTTTGAACATAATGTCTTCACCCTGGCCCTTTGCTATGTGGGGCATTGATATGATTGGCAAGATTGAGCCGACTGCTTCAAATGGCCACAGATTCATCTTGGTCGCCATTGACTATTTCACCAAGTGGGTTGAAGCAGCCTCATATGCAAACGTCACAAGACAAGTGGTAGCCAGATTTCTGAAAAGAGATATCATCTGTCGATATGGAGTTCCCGAGCGAATCATTACTGATAATGGTTCCAATCTAAACAATAAAATGATGGCAGAACTGTGCCGGGACTTCAAGATTCAACATCACAATTCTTCTCCTTACAGGCCAAAAATGAATGGCGCTGTTGAGGCGGCAAACAAGAATATTAAGAAGATTGTGCAGAAGATGGTAGTCACCTACAAAGACTGGCATGAAATGCTACCGTTCGCCTTGCATGGGTACCGCACGTCAATCAGGACATCCACTGGGGCAACACCGTATCAACTTGTGTATGGTATGGAAGCAGTCCTACCAGTTGAAGTTGAATTACCCTCTTTACGGGTACTGATGGATGTCAAACTGAGTGAAGCAGAATGGGTTCAGGCCCGATACGAGCAACTGAGTCTAATTGAAGAAAAGAGATTGGCTGCAATTTGTCATGGACAGTTGTATCAAAAGAGAATGAAGAAAGCCTTCGATCAGAAAGTCAGGCACCGAGAGTACCAAGTAGGAGATCTTGTGCTGAAGAGAATCCTCCCTCCTCATACAGACCACAGGGGTAAGTGGACTCCAAATTATGAAGGACCATTTGTGGTAAAGAAAGTTTTCTCTGGTGGAGCACTGATGCTCAGCACCATGGATGGTGAAGATTTCCCGTCCCCTGTGAATTCAGATGCAGTTAAAAAATACTTCGCATAAACTGACCCGCTGGACATAGAAACAGAATGTAAGTCCAGGCAAAAATAGGGCATCCCGGCGAGTCAAAAACAGAATAAAAGACTCGGGCAAAAATAAGGGAAGATAAATACAAAATGTACACCCGCTGAGTTGAAAAGCCGCATTGGACAGCTCAGGCAGAAATGGGTATCCCGATGGATTGAAAACCCGAAAGGGCGATCCATGCAAAATAAGGGAATAAGCGAACAACTGTATTCTGAATTCGTCTGTATCATTCACAACTTGGTAAGCTTCGAAAGGATCAAGCTTCAATCGGAATCAGCCTTCTTCAGAAAGTCGGATAAGGGGAACGTCAAAAGTCATACGAGTCGTAGTGAAGAGGAAGCTCTTTAAGGCGTCATCAACACTGCCAGCATTTATTTCTCAATTTGTAACAATCTCCTCATTTCAGGAGATACGTTTCTTTGACTGTATCTTGCCAATTCAGGGCACCCGAATTAATAAAATCAGATTTTCAGTCATGTCTCGTTTTGTACATTTTTATTTTGCAAAAATGTCTGATATCTTAAAGGAACATTGATTGCATAAGAATATAGATGTTTTTCTTCAAATAAAAACATGCTTGCAGGAAATTTTGCTTACTCTCAGAAATATTTAAACTCCTATGACGGGACCCAGTAAGGGATACCCCGGGATTTTCTTGTGCGTCGCTCTATCTTTTTCAGGATTGCAGGTATCCAGAGCGCAACTTGGGGCATGAGGCCTCATCCCAGCAAGCTGGCAAATCGACACTCGTTTCTAGCACCCAAAGCGCTCTCTCCCCAGCTGAGTTGCCTCTCATAACTTCCCCAGTGGAGTTGCCATTTACTACCTATCTCCATCAGAGTTGCTAGGCATCACGGAAGGCGCCTACATCCCCTACTGAGTCAAGGATCTCTCTTTCTCCCCAGCCGAGTTGCCGTCTCGCCCTCAGCCGAGTACAAAGTCAGGGAACCATCTCCCCACAGAGTCTCAGCCTCTATTCAGAAGAGCAATGCATGAAGATCACAACAGAGTACAGAAGACTTCTACACCCCCCAGCTGGGTCCCTCATTGCAGGGATATGTCAATCAGTGACCTGTATCCCCAAGCAGATACATCTCACCAGGTCTACCAGTGATCTTATCCCCAGCTGGGATGTCCACTTCATACAGATCGATCGAAGATCTTCGCAGCAACGGGACCCGGATCCCGGTTTGGTATCTTTGCACAATCATAACATTCACATCATATTCACCCACAAAGCGTAGCATTCCGTTTTAACACGGAGCATTACGGCAAAAAAAATCCAACTCATAGCATAATCATAAGCCATGTTATGAACCAACACTTGTGAATAATGACAATCCATCAACGTACAAAAAAATCCCCCAAAGTCCCCAGCAAAAGCAGTTGCCTCACAAATCACAAACACCAGTATATACTCCTTTTGGCACCCGTCCGTGCCATCTTTCCCCAGTAAAGCCGCCTGAACACTCTTTACAACAATATCACCCGTATTACAGATACTTCCTGACACCCGTCCGTGTCATACCCCAGCAGAAAGCCAAAGACGTCCTCTTTGCACTCACATATACCTATATACACTTTCCTGACACCCGTCCGTGTCATTTCCCCAGCGCAGTCGCTTATACTTTTACAACCCATGTACTTGTTAATCTTATTATACTTTGACACTCGTCCGTGTCACCCTCCCCAGCAGATAAACACTCATTTATACAATACTACTCATACTACTCATACTTATACAGATACTCGTCTGTATCTTGTATATACCAGTTACATCCCCACAGATTCGACTTTGGTTCATGTTCTTTGTTAACCAGTTGGTACTCGTCCGTACCATCATCTCAGAATATGCGTCCAGTGTTTGTTTCTACATGATACTCGTCCGTATCATAGTCTTAAGGATGTTCGTCCGCATCTTTAATCCATACACTGTGTCAAATACTTCTGTTCTTCTTGAATATAGATACTCGCCTGTATCTACTATTCCCCAGAAGAATCCTCTCAGATTCAACGCTCGTCCGTGTTCCTTGTTAACCAGTTGATACTCGTCTGTATCATCATCTCTGAACGCGTGTCGGTATTTGTTTCTACATGATACTCGTCCGTATCATAATCTTAAGGATGCTCGTCCGCATCTTTAATCTATACACAACATCTAAGCACTTATACTTTCCTTTCTTGGTTGTGAACACTCGTCCGTGTTCACTATATCCCTAGTAGATCGCCAAGTAAGCATTTTCTTTTTATCTGACACTCGTCCTGTGTTATGATAAACCCTGAGAGCAGTCGTACCCTGCTGAGTGGTCGTCCTCCACTTCTTGATGGTCGTCCTCCATCATGCTCGTCCGATGGCCGTCCCCATCGTTGATTTTAGCAGCCGTCCCCTACTAGGTGGTCGTCCTCCACCTCGTGATGATTTTCCTTCATCATTTTATCCAATGGCCGTCCCCATTGTTGATTTTTGGTTATCTGGCATTCGTCCTATGTCATGAGAAACCTCGAGAGCAGCCGTACCCTGCTGAGTGGTCGTCCTCCACTTCTTGATGGTCGTCCTCCATCGTGCTCGTCCGATGGCCGTCCCCATCGTTGACCCTTTTTATCCGGCATTCGTCCTATGTCGCGATATTTTCGGCAGCCGTACCCTGCCAGGTGGTCGTCCTCCACCTTTGATGGCCGTCCCCATCACTTTTCTTTTATTCCCAACTGAGCAGCCGTCCCCTGATAAGTGATCGTCCTTCACATTTGATGGCCGTACCCCATCATCTGTTTATTTCATTCATTCTTTAACCCGGTGGCCGTCCCCGTCGTGGTCCCTTTTCCTTTTAGCCCGATGGCCGTCCCCATCATTGGTTGCTTTACCTTTGTGAACTTGATGGTCGTCCCCATCGTTGGTTGCTTTACCTTTGTGAACTTGATGGCCGTCCCCATCATGATTTTATTTTCCCCAGCTAGTCGGCCGTCCCCGTCTTGGCTTTACCTTTCATCCCCAGCATGTCGGCCGTCCCCACCATTGTTTTATTTCCTACACTTTTCCTAGCTTGTCGGCCGTCCCCGTCATTACTCTTTACCCAGCGGTCGTCCTCTGCTCGACGGTCGTCCTCCGTCGCCCACACTTTACAATATACTTTGTTTTCCTTTACAATCTATATCCTTTTTCTTCTTCTTTCTGTGAGTGCAAATTTTGGACTGTCTTTGGTATTCAACCACAAGTTATCTCGCTTGCCTGTTAAGCCGTTGCTTACATCCTGCACAGCTAACTCATGTTTGAATAGGGGCAGCTGTAAACACCCCAAATTTGCCCTCACCCATTCACACCATGGCTTGTGATCTTCTCATATGCATAAACACAATCATACCATCTCATATCACAATTTTGATTCACTGCATAGTTTCTAAGTCATCTGCATCTAGGGTTTGTGATCTGAGCAATCCAAGAGCTTCTTGAGCCACTCCAAAGGCCACCAATCACTTCAAAGGGATCCATGTGTGTTCTTATATCATATTACATCCTCTCAAAGTCAAAAATTCCAAAGAATCACAAGAACTGGGTTTGGTATGGATGCAGAGCCAAGTTTGACTGCACAGTTGACCCAAAATTAGGGTTTTGGTTTCAGAGGCCATAACTCCAATTTTTTTGGTCATTCTTGTTTCCCTTGATCTCTATATGGTATAGGGAGTATGCATATCAATTTTCATGAAGAAATTCCATGGGGAAGTCATCTGATCAAGAGTTGACTTTTCAGACAAGTCAGTGCAAAATCAGGGCATCTGAGGCCCCCAATGACCCAACCAATGGGTGATCTTCATTATTTTGAGTGTATATGATCTTTATTTGATCATGGAAGAAAGTTGAAGTCCACAAAAATCAAGAATTTGGAGTTTTTGCAAATGTTGACTTTTTGGGCATAGTTGACTTTTCAAGAATGCTCCATTTTAGGTCATTTTTTAAGCCTTGATTCTTGATCCAAAAATGCTTCAAATGGAAAAACTTTGGTCATGAAAGTTGTAGAACACATTTTTCCCTTTTCAAAAAGTACAAGAACATGATCAAATTCTTCTTGGATCAAAAGTTATGGTGTGACAAAGTTGGCTAAAATCATTGATTTTCAAGGCATGCTTCAAATGTGAATTTTGCAAAATCATGGACCAATGCCATTTGTAACTTCTAATTCACTTCAAACCATTACACAAACATTCTATGAGCCTTAAAAATCAGAATTGGACCAAGGTTTCACATGGTTATGGTTTGTGTAACAAGACTTTTCCATGATGTTTCAAAGGTGTGCCAACTTGCAAAACCATCATTATGCTTCTCACCACTTGCTGCATTGGCCTTTGAACCAGCCATAGTCTCTCACCACACCATGCTGCGCCAGCCCTAGCCCTTGTACCAAGCTAGAACCAAGCCCATGCCTCTCTTACAAACAAGTTGACATTTTGCAAAAGTGGACATCCCAATCACAGCAGGCCAGGTCACATCACCTGACCAATGAGAGTTCTTTATGCAAGGAAAATGCTGGCCATAACACTCAAGAAGCAAGGCTGAAACAACACACAAGATCACATACTCAAAAACACCTCACTTGGCAAAACTCTTCGAATCTGCCTCCACAAACTTCAAACATCCAAACCATTTTCACCAATCATCTTGCCATGTTCCATTGAGTAGAAACCAGCAAAGAACCAAGCCTGAAACAAGCCATAACACCATTTCACCATTTTCACTCCAACTTGCAGTTTCTTTCGAAACTCACTCCACAGTTCACAAACACTCAAACCAACTCCACAAACCTTCTCTACTCACCCTTTGGACCACAAGCAACCCTTCACCATTGCCAGAAACAGCCTGAATCACCATTGCCATGTTCAACTGAGTTTGAGCAGAAGCTTGTCAAACTCCTCATCCAGCCAACATAAACTCTTCCTAAGCATTCAAGGATCATCTGGGGACCAAGTAGAGTGGATTGCACTAAAGGGAGTGGTCAGAAAGTGGCTGAAGTGAAAGCTTCGAATCTCAGGTAGCTCAAGAAATATTTTTCCAGAAATCATTTTTTATGTTCTAAACTTGTTCTATATGTTTTCCTGATCACGAATATGCTTTTAGTTTCAAAAATGGTGATGAAATGAGGATTTAATTGCTTCCTGAAACTTTCCTGCCCTAGCTTTTGTTTGCTTCGATTCAGCCATTTCATGATTGATAAATTTGTTTTGAGTGGGGGTTTTGAATCGTGAGCTTGTGGGAATCATTTCTGTGTTTTTAGAATTCATTTTAGATGCGTTTGAAGGGAGTTTAGGTTTTTGGGGTGCCGGAGAAGATGACCGGAGCTTCTCTCCGGTCACCTGAAAGTGATTTGCCCTAATTACAGTCATTAACTCCCATTTGAATTCTGAGCGTAGGATGCCTTTGACCCGTTGACTACCTGCGCGCATGTGTGGCCTGGATCTTCCCAATTAGCCCTAATCCACTTAATTAGATTTAATTGATTATAATTAAATTAATTAACTCAGAAGCAACCTGGACCCTTGGATAACGCGCCAGTCAACGCATTCAAACCCAGTCTCAATCTCAACCCTCCATTCTGATTACTTTCCATTTATTTTCTTTTTTATTTCATTTCTTTTCATTTAACTTGCATATTTTATTTAAAATAGTAAAAAATGTCTAAAAATTATGAAACTTTTTCTCATGGGTTTTAATAATTTTTATGACATAAAAATATTTTTGTTTTTATTTTTATCATTAAAAAAGCATTTTTAAATATTTAAAAGATTATTTTTAATTGATTAATGGAAATTAATTTATTAAAAATACTTTTAAGTATTTAAAAATCACCAAAAAATTCATGAAATGTTCTAAGACATTTAGAAACATTGTCCAACCTTCAAACCAAATTTCTTTTTTGATCTTGATGCATTTGAGAATTTTTCATTGAATAAAAATCATTTTTGTGCATTATTTTGATCCTAAGCTCAAAAAATCATTTCTGCCTATCTATGAAGAGTTGGACATTGATTCTTCTTGCATTGCATTGTGTTTAGCATGTAGTTTCTAGGATTAAATGGCCATGATTTGATTCCTCATTTTCAATTTGTTTGGCATTTCTTTTGTTTAGGAACCCTAAAAACCCTAATAACTTGTAAAAATCATAACTTGAGATTGGTTAAGAGTTGAGACCTCCCCTTTGGACATTGGTTTAGTATAAGATTAGGGGCCTTTTGAGTGGCATTTTCCATTTTTTATCTTAGGGTTTGCTTCTGTTTTTGGTTTTTGTTTGATGTTTGGTTCATAAACCCTAATTTGGGCTTTCATTTGCATACCTCTTGCATTCTCTTGCATAACATGACTTGTCATGACATTTCAAGCATCAATTTGTTTCATTTGACATCATAAGACATATTGAAAGCATGTTTGATCATTGCATCATGTATTTGCCATGTTGTATGCCATGTGCACTTCATAACTTTTCATGTATGTTCATGCTTCTTAACTTGCACCATTTGCATCCATGAACTTGTATGACCATTTCCATGTGCTGCCTCATGATTGTAGCATCTCATAACATCATTTGCATCATGTGTATGCTTCTGGTTTTGTTTCTCATCATGTCATTTCATCTCATCTTGCATTGCATTGCATCTTTCTCACTAACTTTTCAGGTGGTAAGTGATGCTGAGAAGTGAATTTGCCTTCACTTCTCATGACTTTTCTTTTCATATCTCTTGCATCCATGCTACATTTTTATATGTGTTTGAGTTTGAGCTTGCTCATTCTTCTTCTTCCCACCTTCTTTCTTCAAGTGACTTGACTTCTTGAATGAAGCAAGTTACTTTGCTTCTCTTGATCCTTTCATCTGCTTCCTGGTGGTTTCCATTGAAGACTTCTCTTGAAAACCTCACAAACCTTAGGAACAACCAAGCATGACAATGATTAGGGTTTTGATTAGTCTCCCCTCTTAGTTTTACCTTTGTGTCTCTTTTGAGTCTTCTCTTCTCATCTCATAATCAGGGACTAAACCCTAAAGGCTTTAAGGCTTTGTGATTAAGTTTATGCCTGCATCCTTATCTTAGGATGGAGTGTATAACTTTAATCCTAAGTGTTAAACCCTTAATGTGTTTAACTCCTTTAATCAATCCATCTAATAATCATCAAGACATCACACTTGTAACTTGGGCCTTGCATCAGGGTTCTAATTCTTCCTTAATTGGTTAAGAAGGACTAACCCTAGTGTTAATGGACAAGTCCCCCTCAAGTTGTCTTACAAATCATAAAATCCACTTCATCATCATACCATTAAATAAAATCCACTTAATAAAGGTTTGTTTTGTCATGAGTTTAATCCCTAATCATGGATTAAGCTGAGGAGCTTTCCTCAGCTTAAACACCCTCATCTATTATCCTTCTATTAGGATGGTGTAATGAGTCTGTTTAATCCTTGATTATGGCTTAACCTCATTACTTAACACTAAACAAAAACACCAAAAACATCTAAATAATCACAAGTAGGTTAATGATCTTGATTCTATATCAAAGGTGATTAAGTGTGAGAAGCTGACTTCACACTTAAGGTATTCCCATTACCCCTAATCAGAGGGAAGATGTGATGAGTTTACTAATACATTGGTTTAGGCTTAAGCTCATTAACTTATGACAGACTTTCAAAAGCAATAAAAGACTGAAAACCCAAAAACAAACAATAATCGTCTCCTTCGGGATTCTTTTCTCATCACTTTCACTCATAAACGAGAACTTGCTTCTTCCGTCTAATGCAAGACAGTTTGCACCTGAGCCAGACAGGTCATACACTTGAGCATAGACAAGCAAGCAGTTCACAAGTCAATTCATCTTTCAGTCTCTTTGGGTCGAACTACGGTGTTCTGACTTCCTCATTGCACGAGAGGATACGTAGGCATAACTTAACAGTTATCGAACAAAAGTCTCTGTATATTCCCCCTCTTTCCAGCCTTATTTTCTCAGCCTCATGATCTTGAGCTTTTCACTCCTGTTCTTACACTGACACTTCACTTATATACTTCACTTTTCTCTTACACTGACACCTGTACATTTTGTTTTCCAGCTCTTTTACACACAAATTGCACTGACACTACCCCTTTAAGACACAAATATTTTAAGCGTGGATCCCGTCGAGTACGGCGGACAATCTGGGTGCTAATACCTTCCCAGGTTGTAACCAACCCCCTTTCTCAGTCTCTCTGGTTCGCAAACCGTCTTATCCATCTTTTTCTAGGTCTATGCAGCATTACCTTTCCTTCGGGATAAAAATGCCTAGCTGGAGACTCTATTCATTCTCCAGTGAGTTCACGGCTGTGTGTTCTCATTGTCCCTCTCGCCGACCGTTCGCGTCTGTACCTTTATTTGGACCTAGCTTCATTTATCGGGAGCGACAGACACATAACATATACAACTTCTTAAAATAAAAATAATGATAATAATAATAATAAACATGTCTAAACTTCAACTCTTATTGTAGTGGAAAACATCACCAAATGATTATTTTAATGTGTAAGAATATAGTCAGAAAATGTAGTAATCATAAGTAACATTAAACTTAGGAGATATACACAAATATCCACCAAACATAGATAGACATAAAAGCGTTCAACCCCTAGTGTTACATATTGTCGCTCCCTGGATTTCCATCCTGGTACAAACGTGAAAGTGGCGCCGAAAGAGGTAGAGCCGCTAGCCAGACATTTTTATCCCGAAGGAACGAGAATGGTAATGCTGCACAAACCAGAAGAAAAGAAAAGAAGGACACAGGTCCTGCGAACCAAAGAGATTGGGTTCGGGAGTCGGTTACGACCTGGGGAGGTATTAGCACCCCAGATCGTCCGCCGTACCCGACGGGATCCATGCTTGCAAAGAAACTACTTTAAAAGGTGAAGAAATGAAAACTGCTGCAAAACTGAAACAGAAACTGGAATGAGAAAGGAACTGAAAAAGAAAACGAAGAGGAAAAATGTAGGGAAAATAAAGATTGTGCTCGAACGGGTCCTACCCCGCTGCCTACGTACCTCAAATGAAAAAATCCAGCATATGTTCATCAACAAAACTCATGGAAATAGCATGCTCAAAGCTCAAATCAACAAAGATCAAACAACATGCCAAATTTTGCACATACAAGCATTTACGTGTCGAGAACATGAAGCAATGCATCAACCAGCAAGCAAACCACCCTAACTAGCATACAAAATGATCATACGATGATCCATGATGATTAAAGCAAGTAAGGGAACAAACAAGCTCAAAACAGCCCCAACATGGCACTTTGCTTCAGTGTTAACCGGTAAACCAAAGCGTTAACCGGTTAACCAGTCCAAACCTGCAGCAAATATGTGCGTTAACCGGTTAACCAAAGAGTTAACTGGTTAACACTGTCAAAACAACAACAAATCCTGCATGAAAATCAGCTCAAACCAGCTTATCCAAATAATTCCACCACAGACCAGCAATCAATTACGCATGAAATAGTAAGATCAATTCACATTAAATCAAACACAATTAGGCGAATGAACATTAGCACATAGACCCGCTCACAAATCAACCAAACAATTCAAGAAAGCCAAGCAAATACACAAGCACATGGTGGATCTAAAGCACAAGCATGCAAATAAGCTAAAACAGAGCTAGATCTGAATTTAACCAACCTACAAAGCTGAGGTATGCTTTGGTAATTGTTGCTTGAGCTGGAAATGAGAGATCTCACGGAAAACTTTAAAGATCTGGTGCTAATCCTCACACTTCGTGCAAAATAAATGCAAGCAAATGGTCTTGATGCAGAATTTTGGCTCCAAAAGCACTTCTAATCTCCAAACCAGATCTAAACCACCAATTAAACCAACAAAATGATGCAAAGAAGCTATGGATGGAGGTCTAGTTCCAAGATCTACACACTTTAACGCAAAGTTATGTGATCTTCAAAGAGGAACTCTTAGTGAATTTGGAAAATGTGGGAGAGAAAATGAGAGAATGGTGAGAGAGTTGTGAAAATTCAGAATAAAAGGTGAAAAATGAGAGAGCCCCCTCTTGGTTTGGAAGGAAATGGATTAAATATGGTTTAAGTTTGGGGCCCAAAATTTTGGTTTGGGATCCAAAAAATAAGGTTTGGGATTAGCTTACAAAGTGATTAGGTTTTAGCATTGGAATTAGGCTTGGCAAATGATCTAGATCCTTCTCCATAATTCAAAATGAATAAAAATCAGAAATTTGGAAATTTGGAGCCAAAAACACATGTTGAATTGCTGCTGGAATTCAAAATTCGCAGCCGTTAACCGGTTAACCAAAGCGTTAACCGGTTAACGCTAGTGAATTTTGAATTTTCCCTCATTTTGGTGGGAAACCTCAAGAATAACCCGGCGCCAACCGTTCTGATTTGATTTTGATCCTCAATCTTTTTTTTAGGCCTTGACCATGATACCAAGCTTGTATAAAATTCCTAGTGAGCTTTGAATTTCCCGGATGATTGATCATATGCCTTATGCTAGAACATGTGAGTGCTTATGCTAGAACATGTGAGTGCTTATGCTTCACTTTTCCATGAAAAATGCTAAGGATATGACATGCTGATGATGATTATGATATGATGATAATGATAAAAAGAAGAGGGCAAATTTGGGGAATTACAGCTGCCCCTATTCAAGCAATTGTTGATCTGAAAAGGAAGGTAGCACGGGCTATCGACCGTTCAAGATGAACTGTGGTTGAATACCAAGAAGACCTGAAATTTGCACTCTTCTAGAGAATGCACTCAATGGGAAATAAACCCAACCAAATGACGCTTTGGCGACTGAAGTGGGGACAAAGCAGACGAGCTCCTTCCCAGTTGCATTGTTACACCGAATAAGAAAAAAAAACTAGACAGACGAGTCTCTCTTCAAGAAAACCTGTTACGCCAGGCACTAGACACACGAGCCTCTTCAATTAAACCTGTTATGCCAAGAACTGGACATACGAGCCCTCTTCATACATTTTACAAAAATATATGACTTGAGACAGACGAACCTCCTTCGGATAAACCTGTTACGCCAGGACCGGTGATACATTTAAGTCTGTGGGATAGATATGCATAATCAGGATAGACGAACCCTCTTCATATATCCTCCGAGGATATATGGTCTAAGACAGACGAGCCTTCTTCTAGCAAACCTGTTACGCCATGTGCAACATTAGGATTTGACGAACCCCCTTCACAAATCTTGCGTAGATAAATGGTGCTTGAGATAGACGAACCTCCTTCGGATGAACCTATTACGCCAGGACCGGTAACCATTTTTACGTTTAATCCCACCGTCAGGACTTCAAACCTCTTCAACACAAACGAGCATTGGATGATCATTAAGAGAACACAGACGAGTGCCATAAGTCAATGATACAAACGAATATTAGACGATGATCTAAGAAACACGGACGAGCGCTCCAGGCGATGATACAGACGAATATCGGCCGCTGGTACAGACGAATATCAGAAATCCAACACAGACGGGCATTTGGAGTAGCAATACAGACGAGTACCAGAAATCCAACACAGACGAGCATCAGAATGATTATCAAATCAGTATATATGGATACGAGCTAACACAGACGAGTGTGAGGGATGATACAGACGAGTATCCAAACAATGAAAATGAGCTTCAAACAGATAACAAACACAGACAAGCGCTAAGCAAAAATCAAACACAGACGAGTGTTGGGGGCGATGCGGACGAGCACCAAAAATGGGCATCCATCACAGACGAGTGTTGGGAAGTGCGGACGAGCAACACACAAGATCATTTGGGGGTGCATACGAGCAATAAGCAGATCTCAAACACAGACGAGCTAGGGAAAGGCGACGAGTAAATAAATACAAACGAGTGCTGGAGAGTGCGGACGAGCAAGTAAACACAACCGAGTGTTGGGGCGATGCAGACGAGCATCAAACAAATATCAAACACAGATGAGCGTTGAGAAGTGCATACGAGCAAACCAGGTATCAGGCACCGACAAGTGTCAGGGCGTACATACGAGCAACTAGCGAAGTTCCTTGATTGGCAACAAAAATCACGACTCTGCAGGGGAAAACCAGGTCAAGAGGCTCTGACACCTAACTCTGGTTAGGGAGATGAATAACTGTGTGTATCATCAAAATGGCCAAAAATAAATTGGCGACTTCTCTGGGGAATACTTCAACGATGGGAGCAAATCCCGATTATGAACTATGTGGGGAAATGACGAACTTCTGACCTGGCTGGGGAAGACGCTTGGTTAAGACCCTAGCTGGGGAGAGACTTCTGAAAATTTTTACTCTGTGGGGAAATCAGGCGCACAGCTACTCGCTGGGGAGGACTTCACTTGTGGAAAGATAATCCGCTTGGGGATGAAAGCTCTTCAAATATCCTTGGAATTCTGCCAGGGAAACATCCAAGATATTCTGGCAATACTTGATGAAATATGAACAAACGTCTGCATTACTTCGTCCCACTGGCCAAAAATAAATTGGCTGACTCGCTGGTGATATTTCAATGATGGTTGCGTTCTAATCATGAAACTCTGCGAGGAAATGATGAACTTCCGACCTGCCTGGTGGAATACCTGATCAAACCACCTTTGCTAAAGAAAGAGTTCTGACAACTACAACTCTGTGGCTAATTAGGTACTCAGCTGCTTGTTGGGAATAGCTCAATCTGACATAAAGACTCCGCTCGGAAGTGAGAACTGTTCAACCAGGTTTTGAAGTTCTCTTGGGATATCACCCTGCTCTGGCTCAGCTAGGGACACCATCATGCTTTACTAGGGATAAGCAAGTCTTTTTGTGAAGAACAAACTCCGCTTGGGGAGGAAACCATCTTTGATTAGGTTTGAAATTCTGCTAGGGATTCCATTTTCCATAGCTCGGCTGGGGAGCACTCTCTGCTTGGGGAAGTGTAACACCATCCTGCAAAACCTGCAACAATAGTATACACACATGTGCCCCAGGGACTTGCATGGTATGATCTGTTCATCCATTGTCACCCGACACTCAAAGATAGTTTTAAATGTTTCCCTGCAAACGTCAATTTTTTTAATAGAAAAATCAACATGTTTCATATGCAATGTTCTTTTTGCCAAAAACTCAGGACATTTTTGCAAACAAAGTAAACACAACTGAAATTCTGGGATCAGGTACGTGATGTCGAATGAGATGTTTAAACACTTGAAGTCTTGAACAAAACTTAAAGTGCAGGAAAATTAAACAACACAGGAAATTGTTAACCCAGTTCAGTGTATAACCACACTTACATCTGGGGGCTACCAAGCCAGGAAGGAAATCCAATATAAGTAATATTAATTCTAGACTTAAACCACTCAGTTTAATCTTTCACTTAATATCTACCCAATGCAATTTCTACCTAAGACACAACTTAGATATGAGTACCAACTCACTCCCCCTCAATCACACAGTGATATGTTTACAAGTTTAATAAAATTGAAGTCATACTTCAAACAAAACAGCTTGATCTTACTTCACAGTTTCAATCAAGACACAAATACACTTTTGCTTAAAAGCTCATAAAGTGATACAAATAAACAACCTGCTATTAAAACACAAACACCCTATTTTTTCTTCTTAATTTCGTACTCTATTCTGAGAGTTTCTGTTGCTTAAATAGATGCTTGGATTTTGGGCTTTCTGTAGGTTATCCAATCCTGATACACATGCTGCCATCACCTTGAATTAGGGTTTGTTACTTCCTTGATTCTAGGTGAGTCAGTTCTTCTGATTATACTGAAATCATATAACCAATCTCCCTACAGATGCGCCTTCTTCTGTTTTATCCATCCATAATTAATTCCAGATAAATTCCCTGAATTTACTCAGTTCTGTTAAGCATTAATTAATTATGGTAGCAGTTTTGAGATGTCACAACATCTGGTGTGACATCCTGAAAACTGAACTTACTTCATTAACTGATACAATGTCACAACATCTGGTGTGACATCCTGAAAACTGAACTTACTTCATTAACTGATACAATGTCACAACATCTGGTGTGACATCCTGAATTAAGTTCATTTATTTATACTCTGTTTGATAATGTCACAACATCTGATGTGACATCCTGAACTAAGTTCAACACTTCTTGTTGGTCAAAAATTCTGTCAATTCTAAACATCTACAAACTCCCCCTTTGGCTAATTTTTGGCTAACATAATCTTCTGGTTTATCAGAGTGCAGCAAAGTTTCTTTTATCAGAGTACATCAGTTCTTTTCTGTTGAGTCATGTGTGAGTTTACTCCCCCTCAAACCTACATGTGTTCTGACTTGTTTCAACAAAAAATTTTCATTAAAAACACAACTTAGTTCAGAAGAAAACAAAAGTCATTTTTCATTAATCAGTAAGCTGCAGCAGACATTGTTGTTGTTGTTCAGTTCTCTTCTCCCCCTTGTTAGACATAAATTGGGGCCAAATTTTACATTGACAGAGAGAATTAGAAAATTACTAATTCAAAATACAATGCTGAAGCAGACATTGCACATTCCTCACATACATTTTTCACTCAAAATCTTCATATTCAGTGTCTTCCTCTTCTTCAGTTTCCTCATCAGAATCAGCAGCCTTCTGAGCACTCTCTTCTATTTCCAGCCTTTGAATAATCTCCTTAAGCTTCTGCTTCCTGGCATCCAGCTCTTTGCAGGTGTTCTTCAGCTCAGCAATCAAAGCAACTTTGGATATAGGAGACTTTGCCTTTGAAGGTCCAGTAGATGTCCCAGAGGGAGCTTCAACATCAGCTGCATGATGACTTAAGAACAACTTGTAGTGGAAGGCCAGAGGACTTTCTCTTTTGCAGATTGTGTCCTTTTCAGTGAGGATACCTGGGTACTGGCTGAGGATTATTCCACACAGCAAGGAAGGGAAGGCAATAGGCAGCTTTGTTGCAGATGTCCCAGCATGCTTCAATGTTTGATAAAAAATGTTATCCCCAAAGTCCATCTTTGTTTGGGTGCCCACAGCATATATGAATCTGCCCAATCCAATTGCTATTGAGGAGGTATGGTTGGTAGGGACCCAATTTACAGTCCCAATCCTATGCAGCATTGCATACTTCCTTGTTAGCAAGCTAACAGAAAGTTTGCCCTTTACTGGCCAAGCTTTGACTTGATTGGCAGTGATAACCTTGCAGACCTGGTTGTCAGTCTTCCCCAGCTCATTAGGTCCATCAGATTCTCTCCCTAGATAGTGTTTGATAACCCTAGGAGAGAATTACACACATCTCCCTCTTACATACACCTTTTTGAATTCATCTGACTTACCATCAGCACAGTCCTCTTGAAGGTTGACAATAAATTCCTTGACTAGCAGCTCATAGCAAGGAGAAAAGTTTGACACTGTTTTGAATAAGCCAGCAGAAGAAATGAGATCAATTACCTCAGTGCACTCAAGTGCATTGCTACCCAGCTCTCGTTCAAGTGCTACCCTTCTTTGTTAGACAAATTTCCATCTGCTCACACTTGATACATGATGGAAAGAAATATTATCCAGAGGAGCTTCTGGAATAGCAGAGGTGGACCTTGAAGGTGCTGGTTTCTTCTTTGGTTGAGATGTTGGGACATCCTCTTCAACATCTGAATCTGGTGGAGTGACAGCTTTCCTCTTTTGTGTATTCACCTTGCTCCATTGTTTGGTAGGACCAAAGGCAACTTTAGCTTTGTCCTTCTTTGGTGTAGGCTGTTTCTTCTCAGGAGTTGCATGTCCTGCAGTCTTCTTTTCCTTCCTAGTTCTGAGCCTTTTGGCTATGTTAGGGTCCACAGAGGCAATGATTTATGTGTCAGAATCATGCTCTATGTCAACAACAGGAGGAGGTTGAGTAGTCTCCTCTTCAGCAGGGGGATCAACAGAGGCTTGATCATCAGTGGAGGCCTTGTGCTGGTCCTCAGATGTTTCATCATCATCATCAGTGGAGACTTTGTGCTGGTCCTCAGATGTTTCAACATCTATTGGGACATCCTGTTGAGCAGGAGTGTCCTCTTCAGCCTGATTTGGTTGTTCTTCTTGTGGAGTTGGCATGGTGTTCAGGGGAATGGATATTCCACTCACAACTCTTTGCTCAGACAGAGTCATGTTCACAGGATCCTTGATTGAAGCATCCACATACTCAGAGGCTTTGGGATTGGTGTTTTAGGATGAAGGCTTCCCTTTGACTTTTCTGAATACAGGTTCCTTTACCCTTCTCACATTAGGAGTTCTTGGCTTTTGAGCAAGAGGAACACTTCCTCTGATTTCGTCTATTGGAGTTGAATCCATAGGTACCACAGAGATGGGGGTTGCATGCACCACATCTTCTTGGTTGAGGATTTCATCAGAGAGGTTAGGGTTTTGATGTTGAGACATTTTCGAATGTGTTGGAGGAAGAGGTTAAGATTGATTGAGTTTGATGAGCTCTGAAAGTCAGCTATAGCATGTAATTTGTTTTGAGAGAATGATGAGAAGATGAATAGCTGAGAGCAAGCTGGTATTTTTATAAGAGCCGTTACTTGGAGAATTTTAAGGAGTGGAATACACAGAGGTCTTGACCAGACTGGTGTTGCCATCTGGTGATCATGCCACACGATGTCATATGACATGTTGGCACTTCTCCATAACTGCTATATTTCACATAAATAGATTCCCAATTTACCCCTTAGGTTTTCAAATTGGGTAGCATCCAAAGCTTTAGTAAATATATCAGCCAATTGCAAATCTGTGGCTACATGTTCCAATGAGATCACTTTCTCTTCCACAAGATCTCTGATGAAATGATGCCTGATATCAATATGCTTGGTCCTGCTATGTTGGATAGGATTCTTTGATATGTTAATAGCACTTAAGTTGTCACAGTACAATGTCATGACATCTTGTGGGACATTGTATTCAGTGAGCATTTGCTTCATCCAAACCAACTGTGAACAACTGCTACCAGCTGCAATATATTCAGCTTCAGCAGTGGATAAGGATACACAATTTTGTTTCTTACTGAACCAAGAAATCAAATTGTTTCCTAGGAAGAAGCATCCTCCTGATGTGCTCTTTCTATCATCAACACTTCCAGCCCAATCAGCATCACAGAAGCTAGTGAGAATTGGTTCACATCCATGGGAGTACATTATGCCATAGTCACAAGTACCATTGACATATTTCAGAATTCTCTTGACCTGGTTTAGATGGTTAACTTTTGGATCAGCTTGATATCTTGCACATACACCTACTGCAAAGGCTATATCTGGTCTGCTAGCAGTCAGATATAATAAGCTTCCAATCATGCTTCTGTATAGGCTTTGGTCCACCTTCTCACCCTTGACATCCTTTGTCAGCTTTAAATGAGTGGGGGCAGGTGTTCTTTTATGACTTGCACTATCCATCCCAAATTTCTTCACTGTGT
Organism: Lathyrus aphaca; assembly: GCA_963966055.1. Classification (NCBI taxonomy): domain Eukaryota; kingdom Viridiplantae; phylum Streptophyta; class Magnoliopsida; order Fabales; family Fabaceae; genus Lathyrus; species Lathyrus aphaca. Next base: position 326,716,791 of record OZ014522.1, read on the forward strand.
TCTTAGCATACTTACTTTGGGATATGAACATTGAATCTTCCATCTGCTTGATTTGCAGTCCAAGAAAGTAGGTTAGTTCTCCTACTAGGCTCATCTCAAATTCAGATTCCATCTGAGTGACAAAATGTTTAACCATCCTGTCTGACATCCCACCAAAGACAATGTCATCAACATATATTTGAGTAATCATGACATTTCCTCCTTCATCCTTCATAAACAAGGTTTTGTCTATTCCACCTTTTCTGTATCCTTGTTTTGTGAGAAAAGTAGTCAGCCTTTCATACCATGCTCTTGGGGCTTGCTTCAGTCCATAAAGAGCTTTCCTTAGTTTGTACACATGGTTTGGACAGCTTGGATCAACAAATCCCTTAGGCTGTTCTACATATACCACTTCATTAAGATATCCATTTAGAAAGGAACTTTTCACATCCATTTGAAATAGCTTGAACTTCAGAATACAAGCAATTCCTAAAAGTAGTCTAATTGATTCAAGCCTTGCTACTGGTGCAAAGGTTTCATCAAAGTCTACTCCTTCAATTTGTGTGTATCCTTGAGCTACAAGTCCAGCTTTGTTCTTTGTAACAACTCCCTACTCATTTGACTTGTTCTTATACAGCCATTTGTCGCTCCCGATAGATGGGACTGGCCCAGATAAAGGTACAGACGCGAACGGTCGGCGAGGGGGACAGTGAGAACACACAGCCGTGAACTCACTGGAGAATGAATAGAGTCGCCAGCTAGGCATTTTTATCCCGGAGGAAAGGCAATGCTGCATAGACCTAGAAAGAGATGGATAAGACGGTTGCGAACCAGAGAGACTGAGAAAGGGGGTTGGTTACAACCTGGGAAGGTATTAGCACCCAGATTGTCCGCCGTACTCGACGGGATCCACGCTTAAAAGATTTGTGTTTTAAAGGGGTAGTGTCAGTGCAGTCTGTGTATAAAGAGCTGGAAAGCAATATGTACAGGTGTCAGTGTAAAGGAAGTGTAAAGTGTGTAAATGAGAAGTGTCAGTGTAGGGACAGGAGTGAAATGCTCATGACTATGAGGCTTAAAGAGTAAAGCTGGAGGGAGGGGGAATATACAGAGACTTTTGTTCGATAACTGTTAAGTTATGCCTACGTATCCTCTCGTGCAATGAGGAAGTCAGAACACCGTAGTTCGACCCAAAGAGACTGAAAGATGAATTGACTGATGAACTGCTTGCTTGTCTATGCTCAAGTGTATGACCTGTCTGGCTCAGGTGCTAACTGTCTTGCATTAGACGGAAGAAGCAAGTTCTCGGTTGTGAGTGAAGATGATGAGAAAAGAATCCCGGAGGAGACGATTATTGTTTGTTTTTGAGTTTTCAGTCTTTTATTGCTTTTGAAAGTTTGTCATAAGTTAATGAGCTTAAGCCTAAACCAATGGATTTAGTAAACTCATCACATCTTCCCTCTGATTAGGGGTAATGAGAATACCTTAAGTGTGAAGTCAGCTTCTCACACTTAATCACCTTCGATGCAGGATTAAGATCATTAACCTACTTGTGATTATTTAGATGTTTTTGTTGTTTTTGTTTAGTGTTAAGTAATGAGGTTAAGCCATAATCAAGGATTAAACAGACCCATTACACTATCCTAAAAGAAGGATAATAGATGAGAATGTTTAAGCTGAGGAAAGCTCCTCAACTTAATCCATGATTAGGGATTAAACCCATGACAAAACAAACCTTTGATTAAGTGGATTTTAGTTAATGGTATGATGATGAAGTTATTTTTATGATTTGTAAGACAACTTGAGGGGGACTTGTCCATTAACACTAGGGTTAGTCCTTCTTAACCACTTAAGGAAGAATTAGAACCCTAATGCAAGGCCCAAGTTACAAGTGTGATGTCTTGATATTTATTAAGTGAATTGATTAAGAGATTTAAACACATAAAGGGTTCAAGACTTAGGATTAAAGTTATACACTCCATCCTAAAATAAGGATACAGGCATAAGCTTAATCACAAAGTCTTAAAGCCTTTAGGGTTTAGTCCCTGATTATGAGATGAGAAGAGAGGACTCAAAGAGAGACACAAAAGGTAAAAAACTATGAGGGGAGACTAATCAAAACCCTAATTCATTATCATGCTTGGTTGACCCTAAGGTTTGTGAGGTTTTCAAGAACAATCTTCAAAGGAGCCACCAGGAAGCAGATGAACAGGACCAAGAGAAGCAAAGTGACTTGCTTCATTCAAGAAGTCAAGTCACTTGAAGAGAGAAAGTGGGAGGAACAAGAATGAGCAAGCTCAATCTCATATACAAACAAAAATGCAGCAATGGATGCAAGAGAGATGAAAAGAAAAGTTATGAGAAGTGAAGGCAAATTCACTTCTCAAGTTACTTACCACCTGAAATGTTAGAAAGAAATGCAATGCAATGCAAGATGAGATGAAATGGTATGATGCAAAGCAAAACCAGAAGCATGTTGATGATGATTATGATGCTATGAGGTGCTGCAAACATGAGACAAGGCATGGAGATACTCATACAAGATCATGGATGCAAATGATGCAAGCTAAGGAACATGAACAAGCATGGAAAGTTATGAAACATACAAGACAAATGACATGGCAAATATGTAATGCAATGATCAAACATGCTTTCTATATGTCTTAAGATGTCAAATGAATCACAAGAATGCACAAAATGCAAAGACAAGTCATGTTATGCAAGAGAATGCAAGAAGGATGCAAGAGAAAGCCCAAATTAGGGTTCATGGATCAAACATCAAACAAAAACCAAAAACAGAAGCAAACCCTAAGATAAAAAAAATGGAAAATGGCATCCAAAGAAACCCTAGACCTATAATGAACCACTGCCCAAAGGGGAACTCTCAACTCTTAACCAATCTCAAGATATGATTTTTCTAAGTTATTAGGGTTTTTTAGGGTTCTTAACAAAAGAAATGCCAAACAATTGGAAAATGCAAGACCAAGTCATGGCCATCTTACCTTAGAAACTATATGCTAAACACAAGACAAAGCAAAAAGAATCAATGTCTCAACCTTCTCCAATAGGCAGAAATGAATTTTTGAACCCATGATCAAAATAATGCATAAAAAATGATTTAATTCAATGAAAAATTCTTAAAATGCATCAAGATCAAAAAAGAAATTTGGTTTGAAGGTTGGACAATGTTTCTAAATGTCTTAGAACATTTCATGAATTTTTTGGTGATTTTTAAATACCTAAAAGTATTTTTAATTAATTAATTTCCATTAATCAATTAAAAATAATCTTTTAAATATTTAAAAATACTTTTTTGATGATAAAAAATAAAATAAAAATATTTTTGGGTCTTAAAAATTAATAAAACTTTTAGGAAAAAGTTTCATAATTTTTAAGAATTTTTTACTATTTTAAAATAAATATGCAAATTAATTGAAAAGAAAATGAATTAAAAATAAATAAAATGAAAGTAATCAGGATGGATGGCCAGGATGGGCTCTGAATTCAAACTGGTTGACCAGCGCGCAAATGAAGGGTGTGGATTGCTTCTGATTAAAATATGATTAATTAGTCTTAACACGTGGATTAGGGCTAATCAGAGAGATCCAGGCAACACACACACGCGGGAGGTCAACTGGTCAAAGGGATCGTACGCTCCAGATTCAAACTTGAGTTAATTACGTAATTAGGGCATAAATGACTCTCAGGTGGCCGGAGAAGACTTCCGGTCGTCTTCTCCGGCCAGCAACTCCCCTGAAAAACTCCAAACCCCCTCAAATCGTATCAAAAATGAAAAACAAGAACTGGGAAATGATCTCCAACCTCTCCCGAATCAAACCCCTCTCTCAAAACACATTTCTTTTTCCTAATCAAGCTGAATCGAAGAAAATGAAAGCTAGGGCACGCAGGTTTCAGAGACAAATTAAACTCTCAAATCAAAGCCATTTTCAAAACCAAAGACATCAGGATAATCAGTGAATCACATAGAACAAGTTTGTAACAAGAAAAAAGATTTCTGGAAAAATAATTTTCGAGCTACCTGAGATTTGGAGCTTTCAATTTGAGGACTTTCTGGCCACTTCTCCTTGTGCAATCCACTCCACTTGGTCCACAGAAGATGCTTGAATGCTCAAAAGAAGTTTGTGTTGGCTGGATAGTGAGTTTCGAAAGCTCCTGCTCAAGCTTGGTCAGAAATGGCAATGGAGTTTCTGGAGGTTTCAGGCCATTATGAATGATGGTTTGTGGTCCTGAGGATGAATGGAGAAGGTCTGGAGTGTTTGTTTGTGTGTTTGTGAGCTATGGTGAGAGTTTCGAATGAAACTGCAAAATGAAGTGAGAAATGGCAGTGAGATATCCAGGCTGTTTCAGGCTCGTGTTCTTGGTGCTTTGTGGTCTATGGAACAAGGTGAGTTGGATGGTGAAAATGGTTGAAGTGTTTGCAGGCTGTGGAGAGGAATTCGAAGGCTTATGCAATGTGGGGTGATTTTGTGTATGTGATCAATGTGTATGTTTCAGCCTTACTTTGTGTTATGTTTAGCTTGCAAATTGTCCACATAACTCTCTCTCATTGGTCAGTTGACAAGACATGCCCTTTATTGATTGGTAAGTTACCTTTTGCAAAAAGTCAAATAATGTGTAAGAGAAGCATGGCTTAAGGTATAGGCAAGTACATGGCATGGGCTGGCGCAGCAAGGGTGAGGGAGAGGCCTAGCAAAGCTCAGCATCCAAGGCTGCAAGTTGTAGGGAGCATGATCATGAGTTTTGCAACTTGTTGTAACTTTGGTTCACATGTGACCTTTTCATGAAAATCTCTCATTACACAAACCATAAACATGTGAACCTTGGTCCAATTCTGATTTTTGTGACTTAGAGAATGCTTGTGTAATGGTTTGAAATGAACTAGAGGTCACAATTGGCTTTGGTTCAAGACTTTGCAAAATTTCCATTTGGAGCATGCCTTGAAAATTAATGATTTTAGCCAACTTTGCCTTGCCATAACTTTTGATCCAAGAAGAGTTTGATCATGTTCTTGTACTTTTTGAAAAGGGAAAAATGAGATCTACAACTTTCATGACCAAAGTTTTTCCATTTGAAGCATTTTTGGATCAAGAATCATGGCTTGAAAAATGACCTAAAATGATGCATTCTTGAAAAGTCAACTATGCCCAAAAAGTCAACATTTGCAAAAACCCTAAATTCTTGATTTTTATGAACTTCAACCTTCTTCCATGATCAAATAAAGATCATATACACTCAAAATGATGAAGATCAACCATTGGTTGGGTCATTGGGGGCCTCAGATGCCCTGATTTTACACTGACTTGTCTGAAAAGTCAACCCTTGATCAGATGACTTCCCCATGGAATTTCTTCATGAAAATTGATATGCATACTCCCTATACCACATAGAGACCAATGGAAACAAGAATGACCAAAAAATTTGGAGTTATGGCCTCTGAAACCAAAACCCTAATTTTAGGTCAACTGTGCAGTTCATCCTGGCTCTGCATCCACTCAAACCCTAGTTCTTGTGATTCCTCTGCATTTTTGACTTTGAAGAGATGGAGAATGACATAAGTACACACATGGACCCCTCTGAGTTGATTAGTGGCCTTTGGAATGGCTCAAGATGCTTTGGGATTGCTCAGATCACAAACCCTAGGTGCAGATGCCTTAGAAACTATGCAGTGAACCAAAATGAGATATGAGATGATATGTTTGTGTTTATGCATATGAGGATGATCACAAGCCATGGTGTGAATGGGTGAGGGCAAATTTGGGGTGTTTACAGCTGCCCCTATTCAAACATGAGTTAGCTGTGCAGGTTGTAAGCGACGGCTTAACAGACAAACAAGATAACTTGTGGTTGAATACCAAAGACAGTCCAAAATTTGCACTCACAGAATGAAGAAGAAAAGGGATATAGATTGCAAAAGGAAAATAAAGTATATTGTAAAGGTGCGGAAAACTAAGCGATGACGGGGACGGCCGACATGCTGGGGATAAAAGGTAAAGCCAAGACGGGGACGGCCGACTAGCTGGGGAAAATAAAATCGTGATGGGGACGGCCATCAAGATAAAGCTGTAAAATTTTCTGGAAGTTAATGAAACATGACGGGGACGGCCATCAAGTTCACAAAGCAAAGTAACCAACGATGGGGACGGCCATCGGGCTAAAAGGAAAAGGGACCACGACGGGGACGACCATCGGGTTAAAAGGAAAAGGGACCACGACGGGGACGGCCATCGGGTTAAAAGGAAAAGGGACCACGACGGGGACGGCCGCCGGGTTAAAGAATAAATGAAATAAACAGATGATGGGGTACGGCCATCAAAGGTGAAGGACGATCACCTAGCAGGGTACGGCTGCTCTGTTGGGGATAAAAGGAATATGATGGGGACGGCCATCAAAGGTGGAGGACGACCACCGGGCAGGGTACGGCTGCCGAAGATATCAACGATGGGGACGGCCATCGGATAGAAAAGGTCAACGATGGGGACAGCCATCGGACGAGCATGATGGAGGACGACCATCAAGAAGTGGAGGACGACCACTCAGCAGGGTACGGCTGCTCTCGAGGTTTCTCATGACATAGGACGAATGCCAGATAACCAAAATCAACAATGGGGACGGCCATTGGATAAAATGATGAAGGACGATCATCAAAAGGTGGAGGACGACCACCTAGCAGGGGACGGCTGCTAAAAATCAACGATGGGGACGGCCATCGGATGAGCATGATGGAGGACGACCATCAAGAAGTGGAGGACGACCACTCAGCAGGGTACGGCTGCTCTCAGGGTTATCATTACACAGGACGAGTGTCAGATAAAAGAAAATGCTTTGTTGGTGATCTACTGGGGATATAGTAAACACGGACGAGCGTTTACATCCAAGAAACAAAAGGTATAAGTGTTTGGTATTGTGTATAGATTAAAGATGCGGACGAGCATCCTTAAGACTATGATACGGACGAGTATCACGTAGAAACAAACTGACACATGTTCAGAGATGATGATACGGACGAGTATCAACTGGTTAACAAAGAACACGGACGAGTGTTGAATCTGAAAGAATTCTTCTGGGGAATAACAGACACAGACGAGTATCTATATTCAAGAAGACACAAGTGTTTGACACAGTGTATGGATTAAAGATGCGGACGAACATCCTTAAGACTATGATACGGACGAGTATCAGGTAGAAACAAACACTAGACGCACTGTTCTGAGATGATGGTACGGACGAGTACCAACTGGTTAACAAAGAACAAGGACTAACGTCGAATCTGTGGGGATATAGATGATGTATACAAGATACGGATGAGTATCTGTATAAGTGTACCAATGAGTAATGAGTATATACATATAAGTGTTTATCTGCTGGGGAGAGTGACACGGACGAGCGTCAAAAGGAGAAAAGTATAATATAAACATGTATATGGGTGATGAAAGTGTAAGCGACTGCGCTGGGGATATGACACGGACGGGTGTCGAGAAAGTGTATATAAGTATATGTGAGTGCAAAGAGGATGTCTTTGGCTTTCTGCTGGTGATTTGACACGGAGGGGCGTCCAAAGGTGCATATATTGGTGTTTGTGATTGGAGAGGCAACTGCTTTTGCTGGGACCCTGGTGGGGATTTTTGTATAATGATGATGAACGGTTTGTTATTCGCAAGTGTTACTTCAGAACATGGCTTACGATTATGCTATGTATTTGATTTTTGCCGTAATGCTCCGTATTAGACGGAATGCTACGCTCTGAGGGGATAGTATGATGCGAATGCCATGATTATGCAAGGAGGCACAGATCCGGGATTCGGATCCCGTTGCTGCAAAGATCTCTGGTTGATCTGCTTGAAGTGAACATCCCAGCTGGGGATGAGATCATTGGTAGATCTGATGATGTATCTGCTTGGGGATATAGGTCATTGGTTGACATCCTTATAATGGGACCCAGCTGGGGTTTGTAGAAGCTTTCTTCACTCTGTTGTGATCTTCTATGCGCTGCTCTTCTGGATAGAGGCTGAAGATTCTGTGAGGAGATGATTCCCTGACTCCTGTACTCAACCGAGGATGAAATGGCAGCTCGGCTGGGGAATTATGAGAGGCAACTCAGCTGGGGATAGCAACAAGAGGCAACTCAGCTGGGGATAGAGCATTTCGGATGCCGAGATTGAGTGTATGTTGATTTGGCAACTTTGCTGGGGAAGTGGGCATTCTCCAGTGCCGCGTGGAAGATAGACCGAGTTGATAATGATTCGCCTGCTTGCTGAAACGTAATTTGCATGCCCCAGGTTGCGTCCTGGATACCTGCAACCCTGCAAAGATAAGGAAACGTACAAAAGGTCCCGAGGTATCCTTCACTGAATTCCGTCAAAGGAGTTAAGCATTCTCACGAGTAAGTATATTCCCTGTAAGCATGTGTTTCATTTTCTTTCTTTTAGTGAAAAACATCTGTACTTATGCAATTAGTTTTTTTTTAGAGACATCAGACATCTTTTGCAAAACATAAATGTAAAAAACGAAACATGACTGAAAATCTGATTTTATTAATTCATGTGCCCTGAATTGGCAAGATACAGTCAAAGAAACAAATCCCCTGGAATGAGGAGATTGCTACAAATTGAGAAACAAAATGTTGGCAGTGTTGGTGACGCTTTGAGGAGCTTCCTCTTCTGCTATGACTCGTATGACAATGACGTTCTTCTCGTCTTGCTTTCTGAAGAAGGCTGATTCTGATTGAAGCTTGATTCCGTCGAAGCTTTCCAAGTTGTAGATAATGCAGACGAATTCGGAATGCAGTTGTTCGCTTATTCCCTTATTTTGCATGGATCGCCCTTTCGGGTTTTCAATCCATCGGGATACCCATTTTTGCCTGAGCTGTCCAATGCGGCTTTTCAACTCAGCGGGTGTACATTTTTTTCACTTATTTCCCTTATTTTTGCCCGAGTCTTTTATTCTGTTTTTGACTCGCCGGGATGCCCTATTTTTGCCTGGACTTACATTCTGTTTTTATGTCCAGCGGGTCATTTTATGCGAAGTATTTTTTAACTGCATCTGAATTCACAGGGGACGGGAAATCTTCACCATCCATGGTGCTGAGCATCAGTGCTCCACCAGAGAAAACTTTCTTCACAACAAATGGTCCTTCATAATTTGGAGTCCATTTGCCCCTGTGGTCTGTATGAGGAGGGAGGATTCTCTTCAGCACAAGATCCCCTACTTGGTACTCTCGGTGCCTGACTTTCTGATCGAAGGCTCTCTTCATTCTCTTCTGATACAACTGCCCATGACAAATTGCAGCCAATCTTTTCTCTTCGATCAGACTCAGTTGTTCGAATCGGGCCCGAACCCACTCTGCTTCACTCAGTTTAACATCCATTAGTACCCGTAGAGAGGGTAATTCAACTTCAACAGGTAGGACTGCCTCCATACCATTGACAAGCTGATACGGTGTTGCCCCAGTGGATGTTCTGAGTGACGTGCGGTACCCATGCAAGGCAAACGGTAGCATTTCATGCCAGTCTTTGTATGTGACTACCATCTTTTGCACAATCTTCTTGATATTCTTATTTGCCGCCTCAACAGCACCATTCATCTTTGGCCTGTAAGGAGAAGAATTGTGATGTTGGATCTTGAAGTCCCGGCACAGCTCTGCCATCATTTTGTTGTTTAAATTGGAACCATTATCAGTAATGATTCGCTCGGGAACTCCATATCGACAGATGATATCTCTCTTCAGAAATCTGGCTACCACTTGTCTTGTAACATTTGCATATGAGGCTGCTTCAACCCACTTGGTGAAATAATCAATGGCAACCAGGATGAATCTATGGCCATTTGAAGCAGTTGGCTCAATCTTGCCAATCATATCAATGCCCCACATAGCAAAGGGCCATGGTGAAGACATGATGTTCAAAGGATTAGGAGGCACATGCACCTTATCTGCGTAGATCTGGCATTTGTGGCATTTTCTGGCGTAAGCACAACAGTCTGCATCCATTGTGATCCAGTAATAGCCTGATCTTAACAACTTTTTAGCCATGGCATGCCCTCCAGCATGGGTACCAAAAGATCCTTCGTGCACTTCATGCATCAACAAATCTGCTTCTGTCTTGTCAACACATCTGAGGAGTACCATATCAAAGTTCCTTTTGTATAAAGACCCATCAGTGTTCAGAAAGAAACTTCCAGCAAGCCTTCTCAGAGTCTTCTTATCATTGGAAGATGCCCCAGGTGGGTATGCTTGATCCTCCAAGAAGCACTTAATGTCATGGAACCAAGGCTTATCATCTTTGACAATCTCTGCTGCGAACACATATGCTGGTCTGTCGAGTCTGGACACTGAAATCTGAGGTACAAAGTTGGCAGCCTGAACTTTGATCATGGACGAAATGGTAGCCAGAGCATCTGCAAACTGATTCTCGTCTCGAGGGATATACTCAAGCTTGACTGTTGTAAAGAAAGTCAATAACCTCCTTGTATAATCCCTGTAAGGTATCAGATGATCTTGGTGGGTGTACCATTTGCCGTTGGTTTGATTGATTACCAGAGCTGAATCTCCGAATATAGTCAATGTCTTGATCCTGAGGTCAATGGCTTCCTCAAGACCCATAATGCAAGCTTCGTATTCAGCTTCGTTGTTAGTGCAGTTGAAAGTGAGCTTTGCCGAGAAAGGCATGTGAACTCCTTTAGGTGTAATGAGTACTGCACCAACACCACGACCATTCATGTTAACAGCCCCATCAAACATCATAGTCCATTCTTCCTCCGGGTCAGGCCCTCCAGTGTGAATAGGCTCTTCGTGATCTTCTGCTTTAATGAACATGATGTCTTCATCAGGGAAGTCAAACCTCATAGGCTGGTAGTCATCAATGGGTTGCTCTGCAAGATATTCAGACAATATACTGCCTTTGATGGCTTTCTGAGATGTGTATTGGATGTCATACTCTGTAAGGATCATTTGCCACCTTGCAACCCGTCCGGTAAGCGCTGGCTTCTCAAAAATGTACTTGACTGGGTCCATCTTCGAGATCAATAAAGTAGTGTGGGTCAACATATACTGTCTCAGTCGGCGAGCAGCCCACGCTAAAGCACAGCAAGTTTTCTCGAGCAGTGAATAACGCTGTTCACAGTCGGTAAACTTTTTGCTTAGGTAGTATATTGCATACTCTTTTTGACCAGACTCGTCATGCTGGCCCAGCACACACCCCATTGACTCTTCTAATACTGTCAAGTACATAATCAAAGGTCTTCCTTCAACTGGAGGCATGAGGATTGGAGGTTCTTGCAGATATTCCTTGATCTTGTCAAAAGCCTTCTGGCAATCTTCGTTCCACCTGACCGTCTGTTCCTTTCTTAACAGCTTGAACAAGGGTTCACAGGTTGCTGTAAGGTGAGATATGAACCGTGAGATATAGTTCAATCGACCTAAGAACCCTCGAACTTCTTTCTCTGTTTTAGGTGCAGGCATTTCTTGAATAGCCTTGACTTTATCAGGGTCAACTTCAATCCCTTTCTCACTTACAATAAAGCCCAGCAGCTTACCGGATCGCACCCCGAATGCGCATTTGTTGGGGTTCAGCTTTAGTTGGTATTTCCTTAGACGCTTGAATAACTTTAGCAGATTTACCAGGTGATCTTCCTCTGTAAGGGACTTGGCAATCATATCATCCACATAACACTCGATTTCCTTGTGGATCATATCGTGGAATAATGTCACCATAGCCCGTTGATATGTGGCACCAGCATTCTTCAGTCCGAATGGCATCACTTTGTAACAGAACGTGCCCCAAGGTGTGATGAATGTTGTCTTCTCCATGTCTTCAGGTGACATCTTGATCTGATTATATCCTGAAAATCCATCCATGAAGGAGAATACCGAGAACTGAGCCGTGTTATCCACCAATACATCAATGTGAGGTAATGGGAAGTCATCTTTCGGGCTGGCTCTGTTCAGATCCCGGTAGTCAACACACATTCTTACTTTGCCATCTTTCTTAGGCACAGGCACTATATTAGCAACCCACGGCGGATAGCTAGTTACAGCAAGGAACCCGGCGTCCCACTGCTTTTGTACCTCTTCTTTGATTTTCATAGCCATGTCTGGGCGAGTTCGGCGCAGCTTCTGCTTAACTGGTGGGCATTCTTCCCTCAAAGGCAGCTTGTGCACAACAATGTCGGTATCCAACCCTGGCATATCTTGATACGACCAAGCAAACACATCAACATACTCTTGAAGCAGATCTATCAGTTGTCTCTTCACTGAGTCTTGCAGGCAGGCCCCGATTTTAACTTCCTTCACGTCTTCGTCTGTACCAAGATTAATCACTTCAATCTCCTCCTGGTGAGGAGTAATAACCTTTTCCTCCTGTCTCAACAACCTAGCTAGCTCTTCAGGAAGCTCATATTCTTCATCAACCCCTTCATCAGCTTGATTGATTGGATTGTCAAAGTCATACGATGTCATAGCCGTGCTGTTGTCGGTGCTGTCAGGAAGGCACTCTCTGCAAGGGTTAAGTTTGTTCATTTTAGTGATTGATTTTAATCTTGCTTTAGAAAAAAGTGAAATGAAGTTACCATTTTGAAAACACCGCCATTTATTTTTGTACAAAAAGAAAAATGGAAAAAACAGTGAGCAGAAAAGGAAAAGACTTGTTTGCAAAAAGATGTCTGATATTTCATTAATTTAATCTTGTTTGCACAAAAGTACAGATGGCCCTGATTAAAAAATGAGTCTTGTCATCTTGGGCAAGATGCAAGACTTTGATGCATGCTATAAAAATACAGGAAATAATAATTACTCTGCATGAGTAACTCTTATAATTTCCTGGGAAGACCAGTTTGAGACACTGCTCCCCGGGATCTTTGGACGAATCCAATTCTCCAGATTGCGCTCCTCTTCCAGCTCGTCTTCCAGACAGTTGATAGCATCAGGGGTAAGCATCCCCCCACTCACAAAATTGGGCTCTTTCGCAGCCGCTGCTTGATCTTGTTGAGTTGGTCTGTAACCCAACCCAAACTTGTCTTCTTTCTTCTCTACCGATAGCAATTTGCCCCAGCCTTGGGCGGTTCCTTCCTCAACAACCTTCCGGGCCTGCTGGTAAGATGACATGGGAGTACCAGATACAGCAGATGCTTCATTCACATTTAAGGCTTCAAACCCCTGGCTCATTGTTTCATGGATCTCCCCATCCATTTCAATGTACTTGTACGTTGCCAGGTGGCTGACAAAAATGTCCTCCTCTCCACAGATTGTGACAACTTGACCTTCCCACCCAAATTTTAACTTTTGGTGAAGGGTAGACGTTATTGCGCCGGCGGCGTGAATCCAGGGTCTACCCAACAAACAGCTGTAGGCGGGCTGAATGTCCATCACATAAAAGATAGTTTTAAAGGTTTGCGGGCCAATTATCACAGGCAGCTCAATCTCTCCCAGAACCGATCTCTTCGAACCATCAAAGGCTCGTACCACCAGGTTGCTGGGTCTTAATGCCAATCCATCATATTCTAGCTTCACCAGAGCCTTCTTTGGTAAAACATTCAGGGAAGAACCTGTGTCCACCAGCACATGAGAAAGGACAGCTCCTTTGCATTCCATGGTTATGTGCAAGGCTTTGTTGTGATTGCGGCCATCCGCTGTCAAGTCAGAATTGGTAAACCCTAGCCCATTGCTAGCAGTAACATTTCCAACCACGGTTTCCAATTGGTTGACAGTAATCTCCTCAGGCACGTAAGCTGCGTGCAAGACTTTAAGTAGTGCATTCCGATGGGCTTCGGAGCACATAAGCAGTGAGAGGATAGAGATTTTGGATGGCGTCTGGTGAAGCTGATCCACAACTTTATAATCACTCTTTTTGATGATTCGCATAAACTCATCAACTTCCTGATCGAACGGAGTCTTCAGGGCTTCTTTGGCAGCTGGATCCTCCTGCACCGGGCCTTTTCCTTTTGCCTTGGCAGCAGCTTCTGCTTCGGCTGTAGGTCTTTGGACTTGTGAAGCAAAGAGACGTCCGCTTCGAGTGAAGCCTCCGCCTCCCCCCACATTATCTACTTGTGGTGCAGGTGCTGATGTTTCCAGAGTGATTCTTTTCCCTTCACAATACACGTCAGAGCCATAGTGCCAAGGGATGGCCCTATTGCTTACATATGGTACTGGTCCAGGCACCGTGACAGTGACTGGACTGATTGCTGCTGCTGAAGGGACTGTTATTGTTTGTGGATCATAAAAGATTGTAACTGGTGCTCTGGTGGGAGCAGCACCTTCTGAATGGTAGGCGGAGTTATTTTCAGGATCGTAGAATATGGTAACAGTAGAGACATCTTCATGATTGATTGCTGGTGTTGTAGGAGGTGTTGTTGGAAGGACTGATGTTGTTGATGGAGATTCGAAATGGAATGAAGCTGAAGTTGTAGCAGGAGAAACTGTTGAAAACTGATCATTTGAGAGGACAGGTGAAGTACTTGTTGATGTTGCTGGTGAATTGTCGGGAACAATAGTTGCTGCAGTTGTAGGAGGGTCTGAAACCGTTGCTGATGAAGTTGTCGGATTTGTCGGAAATGATGTAGTGATCTGTAGCAGGCCACTCTGAATAAGGCTGTCAATGCCATTCCTCAGGTCCTCACACCCATTCCATGAAATATTGCAATAGGGACACCCTAGTTCACACCCCGGAAATATTTGGTTCTCACGAAGTTGAGCCTTGATTTCCACCAATGGTGTCCGGATCTGATCCACACTGGTTATTAAATAAGACGGTCTGTCTTCTTCAATAGCGTTAATTCGAGTACCACCATGGTTTGGCATTGGGTTTTTATTGACATTGGGCGGCGGTGCAAAATTCAGAGCCTTGGAGTCTACCAAGTCTTGTACCTTCATATGCAGAGCCCTGCATTTTTCTGTACTGTGACCAGGTGCGTTTGAATGAAAAGCACACTGTAAACACCCCAAATTTGCCCTCACCCATTCACACCATGGCTTGTGATCACCTCATATGCACAAACACAATCATAACATCTCATACCACAATTTTGAGTCACTGCATTGGTTCTAAGTCATCTGCATCTAGGATTTGTGATCTGAGCAATCCAAGAGCTTCTTGAGCCACTCCAAAGGCCACCAATCAATTCAAAGGGGTCCATGTGTGTTCTTACATCATATTTCATCTCCTCAAAGTCAAAAATGCAGAGGAATCACAAGAACTAGGGTTTGAGTGGATGCAGAGCCAAGATGAACTGCATAGTTGACTGAAAATTAGGGTTTTGGTTTCAGAGGCCATAACTCCAAATTTTTTGGTCATTCTTGTCTCCATTGGTCTCTATATGGTATAGGGAGTATGCATATCAATTTTCATGAAGAAATTCCATGGGGAAGTCATCTGATCAAGGGTTGACTTTTCAGACAAGTCAGTGCAAAATCAGGGCATTTGAGGCCCCCAATGACCCAACCAATGGGTGATCTTCATCATTTTGAGTGTATATGATCTTTATTTGATCATGGAAGAAGGTTGAAGTTCATAGAAATCAAGAATTTAGGGTTTTTGCAAATGTTGACTTTTTGGGCATAGTTGACTTTTCAAGAATGCACCATTTTAGGTCATTTTTCAAGCCATGATTCATGATTCAAAAATGCTTCAAATGAAAAAACTTTGGTCATGAAAGTTGTAGATCTCATCTTTCCCTTTTCAAAAAGTACAAGAACATGATCAAATTCTTTTTGAATCAAAAGTTATGGTGTGGCAAAGTTAGCAAAAATCATTAAATTTCAAGTTATGCACTAAATGGAAAACTTGCAAATTCATGTATCAAGCATTCTAGTGACTTCAAAGTGACTTCAAAACTTCATCACATGATCACATATGCCCTAAAAAACAGAATTGGCCCAAAGGATTCTTCATTGTTTGCCTTGATTTTCAAGAAGTCCATAAGACATTTTCCATTACAAGTGCAAAGTTGGATTTTTGGCATAGTCATTTTCCAAGGAATTATGTGGTCTCTAGCTGACTTTTAAACATTGCCATGACTAAAAGAAGTGCCATGCCACAAAATTCAGCAAGCATTGTTTCATGTGTATGGCACAAAATCATGAGAAAGTACAAAGTTGTCAAGTTGCAAAAACTAGCATAGCTTGTCATCCACATGTTGCAGTCAGCCACAAGCAATCCAAGGGCTCTCCTCAACCCTAGCTGGAGCAAGACAAGACTTGAACCTGCTGCTGCCATGACCCATACTCTCAATGACACAAAATTGACTTTTTTGCAAAAGGCTCCCATACTCTTGGCACAGTACACAGCCACCCTACTAACCTGCCTCACAGTCTATCCACACAAGTTGGAGATGATATAGCTAAGCATTGAACATTGAGGCTGGCCAGAACATGACATACATAAAAACTCACCATTTTGCATAAGCCTTCGAATTTCTCTCCACAGCATACAAACACAAGAATCATCTTCACCAATCATCTCACCACACTTCATAGGCCTGAAACCACCAAAGTTCAAGCCTGAAACAAGCCTGACCTGAGCTTCACCATTCCCCACCCTCAGAACCAGTTCTCTTCGAATCTCACTATCCAGCCATCAAACACTTCATTTTCCTTCACCAACAAGTCAAGCATACCACAAGGAGTCAAAACCACCCTTTACTTTGAACTGAAACAGCCTGCACACAAAGCTCATTTTCTGCTACACCAGAACTGGTTCTCACAAATCAGCCATCCACAAGAGCTTTGAAGCCTTCCATTAGCATCAAGGGGTACAAGGGAGTCCATTTGCACGCAAGGAAAGCTCTGGAAGCTCAGTTTTGAAGCTTTCCAGCTCAGGTATGATCATGGAAACTTTTCTCTCAAAGCTTGGTTTTTGAGTTATAAATTGATTATTCATGTCTTGCTGGTCATGGGGTTGGTTTCAGAATCAAAAATGAGTGAAAACTGAGCTTGTATGGTCCCTCTGAAATTTTGCCCGTAAATTTCTTTCCTTTCGATTCCTTTGATTCATGGTGCATAAATGTTGTTTGAGCTTGGATTCATGACCTAGGAAGTTAGAGGATCATTTAGGTGTGCTTGATTTGTAGAATAGGTGCCTGATTCGTGTTTTAGGGTTTTTGTGCAACCGGAGAAGATGACCGGAGCTCCCCTCCGGTCACCTGAGTTCGTTTAGCCCTAATTACAGTCATTAACTTCTGTTTGAATCTTGGGCGTTAGATCGTTTGACTCCATTGACTTCCCGCGTGGATAGATGGCCCAGATCCTTTGTTTTGCCCTAATCCTCTTGATTTGTTTAATTAATCATTAATTAAATAAATTTAATCAGAATCAACCATGGCCATTGGATGACGCGCTAGTCAATGCCTCCAAACCCAGTTCAAATCTCCACCCTTAGATCTGCTTACTTTCCTTTTTTCTTATTTTTATTTCATTATTTGTCATTTAATTTGCATAATTTATTAAAAATAGTTAAAATTGTTTAAAAATTATGAAATTTTTTATCCTGAATTTCATTAATTTTTATGACACAAAAATATTTTTATTTTATTTTTCATCATTAAAAAAGTATTTTTAAATATTTAAAAGATTATTTTTAATTGATTAATGGGAATTAATTAATTAAAAATACTTTTAGGTATTTAAAAATTACAAAAAAATTCATGAAATGTTCTAAGACATTTAGAAACATTGTCCAACCTTCAAACCAAATTTCTTTTTTGATCTTGATGCATTTTAAGAATTTTTCATTGAATTAAATCAATTTTTATGCATTATTTTGATCATAAGTTCAAAAAATCATTTCTGCCTATTGGAGAAGGTTGAGACATTGATTCTTCTTGCATTGTGTTATGTTTAGCATGTATTTTCAAAGATAAAATGGCCATGATTTGTTTCCTAATTTCCTAATTGTTTGACATTTCTTTTGTTAAGAACCCTAAAAAACCCTAATAACTTAGAAAATTCATATCTTGAGTTTGGTTGAGAGTTGAGAGCTCCCCTTTGGGCAGTGGTTCATTATAGGTTTAGGGTTTCTTTGGGTACCATTTTCCATTTTTTATCTTAGGGTTTTGTTTCTGTTTTGGGTTTTTGTTTGATGATTGATCCATGAACCCTAATTTGGGCTTTCTCTTGCATCCTTCTTACATTTCCTTGCATAACATGACTTGTCTTTGCATTTTGTGCATTCTTGTGATTCATTTGACATCTTAAGACATATAGGAAGCATCTTTGACCATTGCATCTCATATTTGCCATGTCATTTGTCTTGTATGATTCATAACTTTCCATGTTTGTTCATGCTCCTTAGCTTGCATCATTTGCATTCATAATCTTGTATGAACATCCCCATTGCTTTGCCTCATGTTTGCAGCACCTCATAACATCATTAACATCATGTGCATGCTTCTGGTTTAGTATAGCATCATGTCATTTCACTTCATTTAGCATTGCATTGCATTTCTTTCTAACATTTCAGGTGGTAAGTAAACTTGGGAAGTGAATTTGCCTTCACTTCTCATATCTTTTCTTTTCATCTCTCTTGCATCCATTGCTGCATTTATATATGTGTTTGAGTTTGAGCTTGCTCATTCTTTCTCCTCCCACTTTCTTTCTTCAAGTGACTTGGCTTCTTGAATGAAGCAAGCCACTTTGCTTCTCTTGATCTTGTTCATCTGCTTCCTGGTGGTTCTTCTGAAGATTGTTCTTGCAAACCTCACAAACCTTAGGAACAACCAAGCATGACAATGAACTAAGGTTTTGATTAGTCTCCCCCCATAGTTTTACCTTTGTGTCTCTCTTTGAGTCTTCTCTTCTCATCTCATAATCAGGGACTAAACCCTAAAGGCTTTAAGACTTTGTGATTAAGCTTGTGCCTGCATCCTTCTTTTAGGATGGAGTGTATAACTTTAATCCTAAGTGTTAAACCCTTAATGTGTTTAAATCTCTTAATCAATCCACTTAATAAGTATCAAGACATCACACTTGTAACTTGGGCCTTGCATTAGGGTTCTAATTCTTCCTTAAGTGGTTAAGAAGGACTAACCCTAGTGTTAATGGACAAGTCCCCCTCAAGTTGTCTTACAAATCATAAAAATCACTTCATCATCATACCATTAACTAAAATCCACTTAATAAAGGCTTTGTTTTGTCATGAGTTTAATCCCTAATCATGGATTAAGTTGAGGAGCTTTCCTCAGCTTAAACATTCTCATCTATCATCCTTCTTTTAGGATGGTGTAATGAGTCTGTTTAATCCTTGATTATGGCTTAACCTCATTACTCAACACTAAACAAAAACCACAAAAACATATAAATAATCACAAGTAGGTTAATGATCTTAATCCTACACCAAAGGTGATTAAGTGTGAGAAGCTGACTTCACACATAAGGTATTCTCATTACCCCTAATCAGAGGGAAGATGTGATGAGTTTACTAAATCCATTGGTTTAGACTTAAGCTCATTATCCTATGACAAACTCCAAAAAGAAATAAAAGACTGAAAACACAAAAACAAACAATAATCGTCTCCTCCGGGATTCTTTTCTCATCATCTTCACTCACAATCGAGAACTCGCTTCTTCCGTCTAATGCAAGACAGTCAGCATCTGTGCCAGACAGATCATACACTTGAGCATAGACAAGTAAGCAGTTCATAAGTCAATTCATCTTTCAGTCTCTTTGGGTCGAACTACGGTGTTCTGACTTCCTCATTGCACGAGAGGATACGTAGGCATAACTTAACGGTTATCGAACAAAAGTCTCTGTACATTCCCCCTCCTTCCAGCATTATTCTTTAAGCCTCATAATCATAAGCATACTCTTTCTTACACTGACACTATACATATTACACTTCACACTTCTTTTGCACTGACACCTGTACATTCTTTTCCAGCTATTTTACACACAGATTGCACTGACACTACCCCTTTAAAACACAAATCTTTTAAGCGTGGATCCCGTCGAGTACGACGGACAATCTGGGTGCTAATACCTTCCCAGGTTGTAACCAACCCCCTTTCTCAGTCTCTCTGGTTCGCAAACCGTCTTATCCATCTTTTTCTAGGCTTATGCAGCATTGCCTTTCCTCCGGGATAAAAATGCCTAGCTGGCGACTCTATTCATTCTCCAGTGAGTTCACGGCTGTGTGTTCTCATTGTCCCTCTCGCCGACCGTTCGCGTCTGTACCTTCATCTGACCCGTTTCATTTGTCGGGAGCGACACACACCTAGCATTGGAGTCATAGTTTCTTGGTAGACTGTTGGGATCCGGCGGTGCCAACGTTCTTAGCTCAACTAGGTTGAGTTTCAGAAGTTGTGGCAGCAAGGCGGCATACGGCATCGGGATTGGGTCGATCACTCTGTTAGCTTGAGATGGCCTCTGTTGGAATGGCCTTTGTTGATTGTTGTTGTTGGTGTTGTTGCTGTTGTAGTTTCTTGGAGGATATTGATTCTGCTGATACTGAGGTTGTTGTTGGAAGTTTTGTTGAGGAGGTTGATAGACTGGCTGTGGATGAGCTGGAGCAGGGATAGTGACCGCTGCTATTGACCTTTGAACATATTGGGGCCTACCCCTGTTGGTGTGAATGGCATTGGTCTCGCCAGTTCTTCTCGGGCCTGCAAAAGGCTTTCTTGTACTACTGGACGAGCTTGCACCGTTATCAGAAATCTTACCCATTTTTAACAGGCTTTCAATTCTCTCCCCAGCTATAACAACATCTGCGAAGCTAGTGGAAGAGAAAGCAGCCAACCTGTCAATATACGTTCCCTAGAAAGTGTTCATAAACATGTCTGCCATTTCTCTCTCAGACATTGGTGGTTGAACGGCAGCAGCCAATTGCCTCCATCTCTGGGCATATTCTCGGAAACTTTCCCTCGAAGACTGTGACATTCCCATCAGGAGAGTCCTGTTGGGTGCCATGTCTAAGTTGTATTGATACTGTCGGATGAAGGCCTCTGCCAGATCCTTCCAGCATCTCACAGTTGCCCTTGTCAAGTGGGAATACCATTCCCTTGATGCTCCAGTCAAGCTATCTTCAAAATAGAACATCCACAATTTCTCATCCATTGTATAGGCCTTCAGCCTTCCCAGAAATGATTGTAGGTGAGTCCGGGGGCATGAAGTCCCATTATACTTTTCGAAACAAGGAGGCTTGAACTTATGGGGGATCCTGACCCCGTCTACCAAACCCATGTCCATGACGTCGAAACCCAAAGAATTTTGAGATTCTAAGGACCTCAACTTCTCAGCTATTTCTTCCAACCGTCTATCATAAGTTTCCTCTCCAGCACCCATTACCGTAAATTGGTCCTCCTGAGGATCTTCTTGAAGTACCCTGGCTGCAGTGGCCGTCCCTTGAACGTTTGCAGGAATGTTGATCTCAGGATGTAGATGTGGGCCAAACACAGGGGGATTAACATGTGGTTGCACCCTTTCATTGTTACTTGTGCCAGCAGTCCCCACATGGGGCTCATCTTGATTCCTCCCTTCTACCAAAGCTCTGAGCCTCTCCTGGCTTTGAGCTAAATTGTTCATTACTTCCATGAACTGCGTTATCTGAGTTCTCATCTCCAGCCTTTCGTTGGCCATCTGGTTTCTGACCTCTGTAAGGTCTTGCTGCATCTGATCCATCTGAATTCCCGGAAGGTTGTTTCTAGTTGGGTACCTGTGTGGCCTGTTGAGGGGAAATACCCGGCGGCGAGCAATAATTCCTGAATATCACAACAGAGGTTAGCAACAAAAAACCTACAAAACAAACAAAGGGGTTAGTATGCAATGCAGTTATGCTTATTTGCTCTCAAGGTATCCGGTTTGGCTTTCAGTTTTGACCCTTCCAGACCCTCGAAGATGCTGCTGTTGAAGTTGCTTTTGAAGTGAACTCAGATGGAACAAACTAACAAATATATTACATAAGATGAAATAATACAACTTGTTCATTTTGCAACACCAGCCCTCAAAGGGGTCAAAATACATCACAAAAAAAACAAAAGTACATGGAATAGGAACAACAACAAGCAAATGATCAAACTCCAAGGCCAAACTCATCCTCACGAACTTCCTTAAGAAGTGCTTCGGTCACAGGATCAGCCGGATGTTCCGTGAGACCTCTGATGAGAAGGTTTCTTGTTGCAACAGCTGCAGTCAACTTCTTGTTCTGACTTTGGTCCTTAGACCTCTTCACTCCAGCTCTGATTTCTAGCTCTGATATTTCCTCCTGGGCTGCTGCCAGGGCTTTTTCCATCTGCTCCATCTTGTCCTGAACTCTCTTGTCTTCTAGAGTACGGGCCTCAGTGATCCGGACCCACCTGGCCTGACTCTCTTTCAAATACAAGTCTGTTCTTGCTCTCTGGAACTGGGCTTCTTTACAAGCATTCTTCAGAATCTGCTCACCAGCTTTAGACTTGTTGATATAATCTCCAGACTTCTCAATTTTAGTCAAGTGTTCCACTCTCAATTTCTCCAATCTTTCAATCTCCCTCACACCTTCACTCCTCTCCCGGAGGGTCTTCTGCAAAGCCTGGGTTAGCTTCTCATTTCTTTCCTTCAAGCTCTCAAACTCCTCCAAACTGATAGTGGCAGGGGGTGGTGCTGAAGATGACTCAGGCATGTCTTCTATGGTGAAGGGCATTCCAGAGAATTGGGCCCTGGCATGGGACCACTCATAATATTGCGCTGATGCCACATTATTACACTTCCCTAGAATGGTGACTCCCTTGGTTTGAACATTATCCCAGGCCCAGGCAGCCTGCCTAACAACAGCCAAACTAATCTTGTTCTCACAGTAGAGGGTCTCAACCAAGTCTTGCTCCCTGGGAGTATGGACCAGTGCATAGCCTAATTGCCTCCTGAACAGCAGAGGGTTGTAATTGATACTTCCCTTGACCCCTATTAAAGGCACATTGGGAAAGTGCCCACAGCTTGTAATGATATCTCTGCCCTTGGTGCTTTGAGTACACCATCTGATATCTGCTGAAGTTAGGGTAGTGAGCCTCTTAGCCCAGTTGCTCTGCTGATGAGGATTGAGAAATGCATCTGTCCCGGGTAGATGCTTTAGAAGCCAAGCATGGAATAATGGAGCACAACACCTCACTAGCCTTCCCCTATGCTTCTCATTCTTCTGATGTACTGAGTAATAGAGATCTCCTAGCAAAGTTGGCACTGGGTTCTTCAGGATGAACAAATGGATTGCATTCTTGCTGATGAATCGAGGCTCATCTGCAAACAACACAATTCCATATACACTTAAGGCCAACAGAGCACAAACGGCTCTCCACTCCCCCAGGGAGGCCTTCAGACTAGCTTGGGAAATCAGGAAGTCAAGATGAAAACCAGGGATCCCAGCCTTAGAGGTCATATGTTGCTCAATCAAAGCAGGTTCCAGGTGCAGGGCTTTTGCCACCTCTCCATTGCTGGGAAAGACCATTTCAGGGTTGAAAGGGATTTCCCTCTTGATAGGCAAACCAACCAAAGATGAGTATTCTTCTAAAAGAGGCCCCAACTGAAAGTCTTGAAAGGTGAAACATCTCAATGGGGGGTCATAAAACTGAATGCAGGTGTGGATCAAACTCCTCTGGGATGGGTCCAGATCCATGACCAAGTCAAGTATATCCCCATAATGCTCCCTGAATAAAGGTATGTGCTCTGGAGTGATCAGGGTTTGGATCCTCCTGATGTCTGATAAGTCTGGTTGGAAGAAATGATAAGTGATGTTGCTTTTCTTTGGAGCCATGATGCTGAAGACTGAGTAGAGTGCTGATGAAGATGCTGAGGAGTGGGCCACTGGTTGGCTAGTGCAAGTAACTGAAGTATATGGCTGACAAGCTGAAGCAAGTGCTGGTGGAGATAGGTCAAAACTACAGATGGGGTCAAAACTAAAACCAGATGAAGGTGGATACCCTGAAACACAAATAAGCAAATGTTAATATGATGCAATGAGTATGTATGCAAATGATATGCAAAGGGTTTGTGACTGAGCTGGATCTGATCAAAATGCCCTGGTATAGATCCATGTGTGTTCAAGAATTCCAGATGGAGGTCGAAAAATCCAGTAACCGGGGTGGGGGACTCAAATAAAGAGCCACATGTCCAGGGTTTTAGAATCACAAGAACTATCCAACATGGAGCATTCTTAACAAAGTCAAAGTAACAGGGTATTCTGAGGTCAAGGTACCTGCAAACCTGTAAACAGCCCAACCCCCTCACAGGTGATGATCTAGAACAAGGATCCTCAGACTTGGATCAGTTATGAGAAGTGTAAACACTTCTAACCCGGAGGTACAGTGTTTACAATAACCATAAAAGTTCCTCCTCTATTTCACCTCAGTTTCTGAAGGTCAATACTAAAAGGTCATCCAGACTTAGCAGGCTTCCCAGATAGCCCTAGCATTGCAGGAAATCTGCAACACAGAGTTCTCAAGAAGAAACCCATATCTGAACCGTGTTTCATATCCCCGCACCAGACCGAAATGGAATGGGAAAGAATATGATTCACTCTAGCCTAGGTGTCACTCAGGTCCCAGGTATAGGACCTTAACTCTCAATAGAACCCCACCCACCAAAGGAAAACCAAATCCAGCCAGCAGCATGACAGTATGATATATACAAAGTGCAATAAAGAAAAGCAGTAAGCAAACTGTACATAAAGCAAAATAAATACAAGCACAAATAAGCACATAACACCCCAGTAAACACAAATCAATCAAGCGCTAGGAGGAACCCACAAAAAGAACCAGAAGCCCTGGTTGCAGTATAAGGGTCCCCAGCAGAGTCGCCAAGCTGTCGCTCCCGATAGATGGGACTGGCCCAGATAAAGGTACAGACGCGAACGGTCGGCGAGGGGGACAGTGAGAACACACAACCGTGAACTCACTGGAGAATGAATAGAGTCGCCAGCTAGGCATTTTTATCCCGGAGGAAAGGCAATGCTGCATAGACCTAGAAAGAGATGGATAAGACGGTTGCGAACCAGAGAGACTGAGAAAGGGGGTTGGTTACAACCTGGGAAGGTATTAGCACCCAGATTGTCCGCCGTACTCGACGGGATCCACGCTTAAAAGATTTGTGTTTTAAAGGGGTAGTGTCAGTGCAGTCTGTGTATAAAGAGCTGGAAAGCAATATGTACAGGTGTCAGTGTAAAGGAAGTGTAAAGTGTGTAAATGAGAAGTGTCAGTGTAGGGACAGGAGTGAAATGCTCATGACTATGAGGCTTAAAGAGTAAAGCTGGAGGGAGGGGGAATATACAGAGACTTTTGTTCGATAACTGTTAAGTTATGCCTACGTATCCTCTCGTGCAATGAGGAAGTCAGAACACCGTAGTTCGACCCAAAGAGACTGAAAGATGAATTGACTGATGAACTGCTTGCTTGTCTATGCTCAAGTTTATGACCTGTCTGGCTCAGGTGCTAACTGTCTTGCATTAGACGGAAGAAGCAAGTTCTCGGTTGTGAGTGAAGATGATGAGAAAAGAATCCCGGAGGAGACGATTATTGTTTGTTTTTGAGTTTTCAGTCTTTTATTGCTTTTGAAAGTTTGTCATAAGTTAATGAGCTTAAGCCTAAACCAATGGATTTAGTAAACTCATCACATCTTCCCTCTGATTAGGGGTAATGAGAATACCTTAAGTGTGAAGTCAGCTTCTCACACTTAATCACCTTCGATGCAGGATTAAGATCATTAACCTACTTGTGATTATTTAGATGTTTTTGTTGTTTTTGTTTAGTGTTAAGTAATGAGGTTAAGCCATAATCAAGGATTAAACAGACCCATTACACTATCCTAAAAGAAGGATAATAGATGAGAATGTTTAAGCTGAGGAAAGCTCCTCAACTTAATCCATGATTAGGGATTAAACCCATGACAAAACAAACCTTTGATTAAGTGGATTTTAGTTAATGGTATGATGATGAAGTGATTTTTATGATTTGTAAGACAACTTGAGGGGGACTTGTCCATTAACACTAGGGTTAGTCCTTCTTAACCACTTAAGGAAGAATTAGAACCCTAATGCAAGGCCCAAGTTACAAGTGTGATGTCTTGATATTTATTAAGTGAATTGATTAAGAGATTTAAACACATAAAGGGTTCAAGACTTAGGATTAAAGTTATACACTCCATCCTAAAAGAAGGATGCAGGCATAAGCTTAATCACAAAGTCTTAAAGCCTTTAGGGTTTAGTCCCTGATTATGAGATGAGAAGAGAGGACTCAAAGAGAGACACAAAAGGTAAAAAACTATGAGGGGAGACTAATCAAAACCCTAATTCATTATCATGCTTGGTTGACCCTAAGGTTTGTGAGGTTTTCAAGAACAATCTTCAAAGGAGCCACCAGGAAGCAGATGAACAGGACCAAGAGAAGCAAAGTGACTTGCTTCATTCAAGAAGTCAAGTCACTTGAAGAGAGAAAGTGGGAGGAACAAGAATGAGCAAGCTCAATCTCATATACAAACAAAAATGCAGCAATGGATGCAAGAGAGATGAAAAGAAAAGTTATGAGAAGTGAAGGCAAATTCACTTCTCAAGTTACTTACCACCTGAAATGTTAGAAAGAAATGCAATGCAATGCAAGATGAGATGAAATGGTATGATGCAAAGCAAAACCAGAAGCATGTTGATGATGATTATGATGCTATGAGGTGCTGCAAACATGAGACAAGGCATGGAGATGCTCATACAAGATCATGGATGCAAATGATGCAAGCTAAGGAACATGAACAAGCATGGAAAGTTATGAAACATACAAGACAAATGACATGGCAAATATGTAATGCAATGATCAAACATGCTTTCTATATGTCTTAATATGTCAAATGAATCACAAGAATGCACAAAATGCAAAGACAAGTCATGTTATGCAAGAGAATGCAAGAAGGATGCAAGAGAAAGCCCAAATTAGGGTTCATGGATCAAACATCAAACAAAAACCAAAAACAGAAGCAAACCCTAAGATAAAAAAAATGGAAAATGGCATCCAAAGAAACCCTAGACCTATAATGAACCACTGCCCAAAGGGGAACTCTCAACTCTTAACCAATCTCAAGATATGATTTTTCTAAGTTATTAGGGTTTTTTAGGGTTCTTAACAAAAGAAATGCCAAACAATTGGAAAATGCAAGACCAAGTCATGGCCATCTTACCTTAGAAACTATATGCTAAACACAAGACAAAGCAAAAAGAATCAATGTCTCAACCTTCTCCAATAGGCAGAAATGAATTTTTGAACCCATGATCAAAATAATGCATAAAAAATGATTTAATTCAATGAAAAATTCTTAAAATGCATCAAGATCAAAAAAGAAATTTGGTTTGAAGGTTGGACAATGTTTCTAAATGTCTTAGAACATTTCATGAATTTTTTGGTGATTTTTAAATACCTAAAAGTATTTTTAATTAATTAATTTCCATTAATCAATTAAAAATAATCTTTTAAATATTTAAAAATACTTTTTTGATGATAAAAAATAAAATAAAAATATTTTTGGGTCTTAAAAATTAATAAAACTTTTAGGAAAAAGTTTCATAATTTTTAAGAATTTTTTACTATTTTAAAATAAATATGCAAATTAATTGAAAAGAAAATGAATTAAAAATAAATAAAATGAAAGTAATCAGGATGGATGGCCAGGATGGGCTTTGAATTCAAACTGGTTGACCAGCGCGCAAATGAAGGGTGTGGATTGCTTCTGATTAAAATATGATTAATTAGTCTTAACACGTGGATTAGGGCTAATCAGAGAGATCCAGGCCACACACACACGCGGGAGGTCAACTGGTCAAAGGGATCGTACGCTCCAGATTCAAACTTGAGTTAATTACGTAATTAGGGCATAAATGACTCTCAGGTGGCCGGAGAAGACTTCCGGTCGTCTTCTCCGGCCAGCAACTCCCCTGAAAAACTCCAAACCCCCTCAAATCGTATCAAAAATGAAAAACAAGAACTGGGAAATGATCTCCAACCTCTCCCGAATCAAACCCCTCTCTCAAAACACATTTCTTTTTCCTAATCAAGCTGAATCGAAGAAAATGAAAGCTAGGGCACGCAGGTTTCAGAGACAAATTAAACTCTCAAATCAAAGCCATTTTCAAAACCAAAGACATCAGGATAATCAGTGAATCACATAGAACAAGTTTGTAACAAGAAAAAAGATTTCTGGAAAAATAATTTTCGAGCTACCTGAGATTTGGAGCTTTCAATTTGAGGACTTTCTGGCCACTTCTCCTTGTGCAATCCACTCCACTTGGTCCACAGAAGATGCTTGAATGCTCAAAAGAAGTTTGTGTTGGCTGGATAGTGAGTTTCGAAAGCTCCTGCTCAAGCTTGGTCAGAAATGGCAATGGAGTTTCTGGAGGTTTCAGGCCATTATGAATGATGGTTTGTGGTCCTGAGGATGAATGGAGAAGGTCTGGAGTGTTTGTTTGTGTGTTTGTGAGCTATGGTGAGAGTTTCGAATGAAACTGCAAAATGAAGTGAGAAATGGCAGTGAGATATCCAGGCTGTTTCAGGCTCGTGTTCTTGGTGCTTTGTGGTCTATGGAACAAGGTGAGTTGGATGGTGAAAATGGTTGAAGTGTTTGCAGGCTGTGGAGAGGAATTCGAAGGCTTATGCAATGTGGGGTGATTTTGTGTATGTGATCAATGTGTATGTTTCAGCCTTACTTTGTGTTATGTTTAGCTTGCAAATTGTCCACATAACTCTCTCTCATTGGTCAGTTGACAAGACATGCCCTTTATTGATTGGTAAGTTACCTTTTGCAAAAAGTCAAATAATGTGTAAGAGAAGCATGGCTTAAGGTATAGGCAAGTACATGGCATGGGCTGGCGCAGCAAGGGTGAGGGAGAGGCCTAGCAAAGCTCAGCATCCAAGGCTGCAAGTTGTAGGGAGCATGATCATGAGTTTTGCAACTTGTTGTAACTTTGGTTCACATGTGACCTTTTCATGAAAATCTCTCATTACACAAACCATAAACATGTGAACCTTGGTCCAATTCTGATTTTTGTGACTTAGAGAATGCTTGTGTAATGGTTTGAAATGAACTAGAGGTCACAATTGGCTTTGGTTCAAGACTTTGCAAAATTTCCATTTGGAGCATGCCTTGAAAATTAATGATTTTAGCCAACTTTGCCTTGCCATAACTTTTGATCCAAGAAGAGTTTTATCATGTTCTTGTACTTTTTGAAAAGGGAAAAATGAGATCTACAACTTTCATGACCAAAGTTTTTCCATTTGAAGCATTTTTGGATCAAGAATCATGGCTTGAAAAATGACCTAAAATGATGCATTCTTGAAAAGTCAACTATGCCCAAAAAGTCAACATTTGCAAAAACCCTAAATTCTTGATTTTTATGAACTTCAACCTTCTTCCATGATCAAATAAAGATCATATACACTCAAAATGATGAAGATCAACCATTGGTTGGGTCATTGGGGGCCTCAGATGCCCTGATTTTACACTGACTTGTCTGAAAAGTCAACCCTTGATCAGATGACTTCCCCATGGAATTTCTTCATGAAAATTGATATGCATACTCCCTATACCACATAGAGACCAATGGAAACAAGAATGACCAAAAAATTTGGAGTTATGGCCTCTGAAACCAAAACCCTAATTTTAGGTCAACTGTGCAGTTCATCCTGGCTCTGCATCCACTCAAACCCTAGTTCTTGTGATTCCTCTGCATTTTTGACTTTGAAGAGATGGAGAATGACATAAGTACACACATGGACCCCTCTGAGTTGATTAGTGGCCTTTGGAATGGCTCAAGATGCTTTGGGATTGCTCAGATCACAAACCCTAGGTGCAGATGCCTTAGAAACTATGCAGTGAACCAAAATGAGATATGAGATGATATGTTTGTGTTTATGCATATGAGGATGATCACAAGCCATGGTGTGAATGGGTGAGGGCAAATTTGGGGTGTTTACACCATTTAGTGCCAATCACATTTATGTCATCAGGTCTAGGAACAAGATCCCACACTTCATTCCTTGTGAACTGACCTAATTCTTCTTGCATAGCACAAATCCAGTACTCATCATTAAGAGCTTCCTTGATGTTTTTAGGTTCTATTTTTGAAACAAAACAAGAACCTGAAATCACCTCTCTTGATCTAGTGCTTACACCTCTGTTGGGATCACCAATTATTAAATCTTTGGGATGATCCTTCTGGATTCTTATGGAGGGAGGTTTTCTGGATTGTTATCCTTGCTTCAGTTTGAGTGAAGTCAGGATGATCACTCTTTATTTCAGATTCAGTCTGACTGTCAGCAGATGTTCCAACATCATCTGTAACATCTGCAGGGGCATCATCAATTATCACATTTATGGACTCCATGATAACCTTGGTTCTAGAGTTAAATACTCTATAGGCTCTTCTATTTATAGAGTATCCAAGGAAAATCCCTTCATCACTTTTAGGATCCATTTTTCTTCTTTGCTCCCTATCAGCCAGAATATAACAATTACTTCCAAACACATGGAAGTACTTAACTGTGGGTTTCCTTCCCTTCCAGACTTCATAGATTGTGGACAAGGTTCCTTTCCTTAGAGTGACTCTATTATGAATGTAACAAGCTGTGTTCATAGTTTATGCCCAGAAGTACAATGGTAACTTTTTAGCATGGATCATAGCTCTTGCTGATTCTTGGATAGTTCTGTTCTTCCTCTCAACAATCTCATTCTGTTGAGGGGTGATAGGTGAAGAGTATTCATGATTGATTCCTTCTGAAGAACAGAAATCTGAGAATTTTTTATTCTCAAACTCCTTTCCATGGTCACTTCTTATTCTAACCACACAGCTTGCTTTTTCTCTTTGTATTCTTTGGCACAAATCTTTGAATACATCAAATACATCAGACTTTTCTTTGATAAAATTTATCCATGTATACCTTGAAAAGTCATCAACCACCACATAGGCATACCTCTTTCCACCAAGGCTCTCAACCTGCATTGGTCCCATAAGATCCATATGCAATAATTCCAAAACTTTGGAAGTTGTCAGATGTTGGAGCTTTGGATGGGACATCTTGGTTTGCTTGCCTATTTGACATTCACCACATACTTTGCCATCATCAATCTTCAGTTTAGGAATACCTCTCACAGCTTCCATAGATATGATTTTCTTTATACCTCTGAAATGAAGATGACCCAGTCTTTGGTGCCATAGCTTCACTTCTTCTTCTTTGGCTAAAGAGCAAGTTGAAGTGAGATTGAAGTCTTGAGGTTCCCACATATAACAGTTGTCTTTAGATCTGGCTCCTCTCATGACAACCTTTTGTTCTTTATTAGACACTATGCATTCAGTTTTGGTAAAGTTTACACTGTAACCTTGATCACATAATTGACTTATGCTGATCAAGTTAGCAGTCAATCCTTTTACCAGCAGCACATAATCTAGTCTTGGTACATCTGGACAATCCAAGGTCCCAACTCCCTTGATTTCTCCTTTAGCTCCATCTCCAAAGGTTACATATCTGGATGAATGCGACTTTAAGTCTACCAGCAAATTCTTCAATCCAGTTATGTGCCTTGAGCATCCACTATCAAAGTACCAATCTTCTTTAGCTGATACTCTTAGAGATGTATGAGCTATATATGCAACACCCTTCTTTGACCATTTTTAATTGTAGTGAGGTTTCCTTTGATGCTTCTGTCCTGTGTATTGTTCATTTTTAGAGCTCCAAGGTTGTTTGTTGAACTTGTTCTTGGACATATAGCTTTGATCAGCATGAAGACTAGCTTTAGGTACCCATACTTTCTTGATGACCTCTGTCTTCTGTTTAGGGGGTTGCTGATATCTTTGATTTTGATGTCCATGCAGTACTTTCTTTGTAACCTCTATCTTCTGCTTAGGGGATTGCTGATACATCTGATTTGGATATCCATGCAGCTTGTATCAATGAGGTTTGATATGACCAAACCTTCCACAATGATGACATCTCCATCTTTGATACTTCTTTTTATGATGTTGGAGCATCTGTTGGGACATCTTGTTTGAATTTATGGAATTTGAAGTAGTTTTGTTGGTGCTAGCCTCAACCTTTTGAGCTTTTTTAAATCCCAGTCCAGTTCTGTCCCCTGAATGCTTATTGTTGTTGAGAATAACATCCAGTGTGTTTGAGCTACTGTTAAGCATTCTAAAAGATTTAGACATATGTTCCAACTTGGAGTTGAGAAGGCTTACTTCACTTTTCAAAGTGTCAATGATCTCTAGATCACTTGTTTTTTCAGCCTTTAGTGCCTCAATCTGCTTCTTCTGCTTTATACTCTCCATGCATATTTCAATGCTTCTTTTAACCAGCATCTTGTATGATTCTTCTAGCTCTTCAAAGGTTAGCTCCTCATCACTGGATCCACTTTCAGAATCACATACTCCAGCTAGAGCAGTGATGTGCTTTGCTGATTCTTCTTCTGAATCACATCCTGAGTCTTCATCAGACCAGGTCACAGAAAGACCTTTCTTCTGCTTCTTTAGATAAGTAGGGCATTCATTTCTGATGTGTCCATATCCTTCACATCCATGACATTTAATCCCTTTATCTTGATTGGTCTTTTCATCATAATTTGACCTTTTATTAGCATCATAAGGTCTTTTATTCTCAGAAGAATTTGAGTATCTTCCATTTGGTCTGGACTTGCCATCCATCTTTCTGAGAATCTTGTTGAATTGTCTTCTAAGCATAGCAATGGTTTCTGATAAATTTTCTTCAGGTCCTGCTTCATAATTTTCTTCTTCTTTATCAGTATTTGACACCAAGGCTATGCTTTTGTTCTTCTTTACAATTGTGTCATTCATTCCCATCCCAAATGTTTGAAGGGAACCAATGAGCTCTTCAACCTTCATTGTGCATATGTCTTGAGCTTCTTCTATTGCTGTGACCTTCATGTCAAATCTTTTTGGTAAAGATCTGAGAATCTTTCTTACCAGCTTTTCATCAGTCATCTTTTCTCCCAAAGCACCAGAAGTATTGGCTATTTCCAAGATGTTCATGTAGAACTCATGAATTGTCTCATCTTCCTTCATTCTCAAGTTTTCAAACTTGGTGGTGAGAAGTTGAAGTCTTGACATCTTCACCTTTGATGTTCCTTCATGAGTTGTTTTGAGAGTGTCCCAAACATCTTTGGCCAGCTCACAGTGATGCACAAGTCTGAATATGTTCCTATCAATGCCATTGAACCACCCTGTTGTTGACTGCTTTCCAGGCCCTATTGTCAAGTGATCTTAAGAATGCTACCATTCTTGGCTTCCAGTAGTCATAATTAGATCCATCCAATATAGGTGGTCTATTTACTGATCCTACATCTCTGTCCATGTTTCCAGAATTTGCAGTCCCTAGATCTCACCCAGTTTAAACAGGCAGGGTGCCTGCTCTGATGCCAATTGAAATTTTGGGATCAGGTACGTGATGTCGAATGAGATGTTTAAACACTTGAAGACTTGAAAAAAACTTAAAGTGCAGGAAAATTAAACAACACAGGAAATTGTTAACCCAGTTCAGTGTATAACCACACTTACATCTGGGGGCTACCAATCCAGGAAGGAAATCCAATATAAGTAATATTAATTCTAGACTTAAACCACTCAGTTTAATCTTTCACTTAATATCTACCCAATGCAATTTCTACCTAAGACACAACTTAGATATGAGTACCAACTCACTCCCCCTCAATCACACAGTGATATGTTTACAAGTTTAATAAAATTGAAGTCATACTTCAAACAAAACAGCTTGATCTTACTTCACAGTTTCAATCAAGACACAAATACACTTTTGCTTAAAAGCTCATAAAGTGATACAAATAAACAACCTGCTATTAAAACACAAACACCCTATTTTTTCTTCTTAATTTCGTACTCTATTCTGAGAGTTTCTGTTGCTTAAATAGATGCTTGGATTTTGGGCTTTCTGTAGGTTATCCAATCCTGATACGCATGCTGCCATCACCTTGAATTAGGGTTTGTTACTTCCTTGATTCTAGGTGAGTCAGTTCTTCTGATTATACTGAAATCATATAACCAATCTCCCTACAGATGCGCCTTCTTCTGTTTTATCCATCCAA
This sequence comes from Lathyrus aphaca, assembly GCA_963966055.1. NCBI lineage: Eukaryota > Viridiplantae > Streptophyta > Magnoliopsida > Fabales > Fabaceae > Lathyrus > Lathyrus aphaca. The sequence continues at coordinate 326,750,807 of OZ014522.1, forward strand.
AATTAATTCCAGATAAATTCCCTGAATTTACTCAGTTCTATTAAGCATTAATTAATTCTGGTAGCAGGTTTGAGATGTCACAACATCTGGTGTGACATCCTGAAAACTGAACTTACTTCATTAACTGATACAATGTCACAACATCTGGTGTGACATCCTGAAAACTGAACTTACTTCATTAACTGATACAATGTCACAACATCTGGTGTGACATCCTGAATTAAGTTCATTTTTTTATACTCTGTTTGATAATGTCACAACATCTGATGTGACATCCTGAACTAAGTTCAACACTTCTTGTTGGTCAAAAATTCTGCCAATTCTAAACATCTACAACAACGCAATACGACTTTTGACTGAATATTCATTCATTGAATGACCTCTGAATAGGCAAAGTTTTACACCAGGAAGCAACGACCTGGAAAGAGGTAGCTACCATAAAATTGAGAAAAGAAACTATCCTAATGGCAATGTACACGACATTCCCATGAGTTTCTTTCCTACTACGACCAGCATGTCTTCAAGACTTTCTGTTCTTGCCTTTGCTTTTTGAAGAAGATAAGGGGACTGATTCCTACCCTTCTGATATTGTCAGACTGTGTGAAATGATGATTCAGTTCAGATTACTCAGATCGCAGTTGTTCGCTTATTCCCTTGTTTTGCGTGGATCGCCCTTTCGGGTTTTCAATCCATCGGGATACCCTTTTTTGCCTGAGCTTTCCGATGTGGCTTTTCAACTCAGCGGGTGTACATTTTATTTATATATTTTCCCTAATTTTTGCCCGAGATTTTTATTCTGTTTTTAGCTCGCCGGGATGCCTTTTTCTTGCCTGGACCTTAATTCTGTTTTTGTGTCTAGCGGGTCTTTTTATGCGAAGTATTTTTTAACTGCATCCGAGTTAACAGGAGACTGGAAATTCTCTCCATCCATAGTAGTGAGCATCAATGCCCCACCTGAGAAAACTTTCTTTACTATGAATGGGCCTTCGTAGTTTGGGGTCCACTTACCCCTGTGATCTGAACCTGGAGGAATGATCCTATTGAGTATAAGCTCGCCTACTTGATACTCCCGAGTACGTACTCATTGGTCGAATGCTCACTTCATTCTCCTCTGATAAAGTTGACCATGACAAATAGCCGCTAATCTCTTTTCCTAAATTAGGCACAACTGATTATATCGGGCACACACCCACTCAACCTCATCAAGCTTCACATCCATCATCACACGTAGCGAAGGAATTTCTACCTCAACAGGCAAGACTGCTTCCATGCCGTACACCAAGGAGAAAGGAGTTGCCCCGGTTGATGTCCTGACTGACGTTCGGTACACATGCAGTGCGAATGGTAACATCTCATGCCAATCTTTGTAAGTGACGACCATCTTCTACACAATCTTCTTAATATTCTTATTAGCTGCCTCTACCGCGCCATTCATCTTTGGCTGGTAAGGGGAAAATTATGATGTTGAATCTTGAAGTCCCGACACAGTTCTGCCATCATCTTGTTGTTTAAGTTGGAACCATTGTCAGTAATGATTCGATCGGGCACTCCGTATCTGCAAATGATGTCTCTTTTCAGAAATCTGGCTACCACTTGGCGAGTGACATTGGCATAGGATGCTGCTTCAACCCATTTGGTGAAGTAATCAATTGTGACCAAGATGAAACGATGACCATTCGAAGCAGTAGGCTCTATCTTCCCGATCATGTCAATACCCCACATAGAAAAGGGCCAAGGAGATGACATGACATTGAGCGGGCTTGGAGGAACATGCACCTTGTGTGCATAAATCTGACATTTGTGACACTTACGGGCGTACGAACAACAGTCTGCATCCATTGTCAGCCAATAGTACCCTGATCTCAGTAGCTTCTTAGCCATATCATGTCCTCCTACATGAGTACCGAAGGATCCCTCATAGACTTCCTGCGTTAACAGGTCTGCTTTGTGTCTATCCACGCATCTGAGCAAGACCATGTCCTTGTTCCTCTTGTACAAAACCCCGTCTGCATTCAAGAAGAAGCTAGCAGCAAGATGTCTCAAAGTCTTCCTGTTGTTGGATGATGCCCCAGCTGGGTATTCTTGTTTTTCTAGGAAAAGCTTAATATCAAAGTACCAAGGTTTCTCATCAGACACCGCGTCTACAGAGAAAGGATAAGCTGGTGCGTCGAGCCGGGAAATGTCAATCCTGGGCATATAGTTCCAACACAAGACTTTGATGGACGAAGAAAGAGTAGCCAATGCATCGGCAAATTGATTCTCATCTTGTGGTTTGTACTAAAGCTTAACCGTTGTGAAGAACGTCAGCAGTCTTCTAGCATAATCCCTATAAGGAATTAAGTGTTCTTGATGTGTATACCACTTGCCTGTAATCTGGTTAATAACGAGGGCTGAATCCCCGAATATATCGAGGGTCTTAATTTGAAGATTAATAGCCTCCTCTATTCCCATTATGCACGCCTCGTATTCCACTTCATTGTTGGTGCAGCCAAAAGTAATTATGGCAGCGAAGGGAAAGTGAACACCTTCGGGAGTGATAAGAACAAAACCAACTCCACGCCCGTTGATATTGACTGCCCCATCAAAAATCAACTTCCATTTGGATTCAGGGTCAGGCCCCTCCTCTGGAAGTGGTTCCTCGCAATATCTTGCTTTGAGGTACATGATGTCCTCATCAGGGAAATCAAACATCATCGGCTGATAGTCGTCTTCAAGTGGTTGTTGTGAAAGATAATCTGACAATACACTTCCTTTGATGGCTTTCCGGGATGTATATTGTATGTCATACTTTGTTAAGATCATTTTCCACCTTGCAACCCTTCCGGTTAATGCTGGTTTCTCGAAAATATACTTGATAGGGTCCATTTTTGAGATTAGCAATGTGGTATGGGTCAACATGTACTGTCTCATTCGGCGAGCAACCCATTCCAAAGCGCAACAAGTTTTCTCGAGCAGTGAGTAACGGGATTCACAGTCGGTAAACTTTTTGCTAAGGTAATAAATAGCATGCTCTTTTCGATCAGACTCGTCATGTTGGCCTAGAACACACCCCATCGACCCTTCTAACACAGTCAAGAACATGATAAGCGGTCGTCCTGGAACTGGGGGCATTAGGATCGGAGGCTCCTACAAATATTCTTTTATCTTTTCAAAGGCTCTTTGACATTACTCATTCCACCTGATCGTTTGTTCTTTTCTTAAAAATTTGAATATTGGCTCGCATATGGCAGTTAGATGAGATATAAACCGTGAAATGTAGTTTAATCTCCCTAAAAACCCACACACTTCTTTTTCTGTTTTCGGTGCAGGCATGTCTTGTATTGCTTTTACTTTTGCAGGATCTACCTCAATTCCCCTTTGGCTAATAATGAAACCCAACAATTTACCGGAACACACTCCGAAAGTGCACTTGTTTGGATTCAACCTCAATCTGTACTTTATCAATCTGTCAAACAGCTTTTTGAGATTGACCAGATGCTTTTCTTCATCCCGGGACTTGGCAATCATATCGTCCACATAGAACTCAATTTCCTTGTGTATCATGTCGTGGAACAAAGTTACCATAGCCCATTGGTACGTTTCCCCGACATTCTTCAATCCGAAGGGCATAAACTTATAGTAGAATGTACCCCACGGGGTAATGAACGTTGTTTTCTCCATGTCCTCCGGTGTCATCTTGATCTGATTGTACCCGAAGAAGCCATCCATGAAAGAAAATACCGAGAACTGAGCAGTGTTTTCTACCAGCACATCAATGTGAGGTAATGGAAAGTCATCCTTTGGACTTGCTCTGTTTAGATCCTGATAATCGACGCACATCCGGACCTTTCCATCTTTCTTTGGTACAGGCATAATGTTAGCTACCCAAGGTGGGTAACTAGTTACGGCAAGGAACCTGACATTCCACTGCTTTTGTACTTCCTCCTTGATCTTCATAGCCATATCAGGGCTAGTTCTTCTCAGCTTTTGTTTTACCGGAGGACAGTCTTCCTTTAGCAGCAGCTTGTGTACAACGATGTCAGTATCCAACCTTGACATATCTTGATACGACCATACGAAGATATCCACATATTCACGTAGCATACCAATCAATTCCTTCATTACCTCGGCCTACAGACTGGCCCCAATCTGTACCTCTTTCTTCACATCTTCGGACCTGATGTTGACAATCTCTATTTCTTCCTGATGAGGCTGAATGACCCTTTCCTCTTATTTCACCAACCTGACCAATTCTTCCTGGAGTTCACAGTCTTCCTCAACCCCTTCATCAGTTTGGTAGATAGGATTGTCGAAGTCATGTATAGTCATAACAAGAACGTCATCACAAGAATCTGAATGATCAACACTGCACAAATGATGTGCTTATTTCAGAATCTGTTGGTTTTATAAGAGACACAAACACACAAAACACTGGAAATAAAACATTGCCATTTTATTTTTTTTTGTGAAAAATTTAAAAAATGAAAGAAAGAGAACGCAATTTGCTTGAAAAATGTCCTTTATTTCATGGAAAATGTAAATACATTAAGAACATGTTGGCCCTATAGATGGATCCGTGCACCTTGGGCAAAGTACAGGATTTGACATGCAGTATGATAAAAATGGAAACAAGAAAATTACTTTGACTGCCAGGTAACTTGAACAAAATCTTCAGCAGACCAGTTCCGGAGCTCCTCCCCAGGTACGCATGGGTGAATCCAGTTATCCAAGTCGCAATCACTATCCCCTCCTGCATCTGTTGCACAAATGATGTTATAGTCGAGCATTCCAGCCTAGTGAACGCTACAAGCTTATTGCCTTGAGACCAGTTGGACTGACCAGGTTGATATCCGAGACCGAACTTGTCATCCTTCTTTTCCACATCTAATAGCTTGCCCCAGCCTTGGGCATTTTCGGATTGAACTACCTCCTTAGCTTGCTTGTAGGAGTAGATAGGAGTCCCTTCCTTCTGATTACTCTGAACTGCTGGAGACAACGTACTAACATTGACTGTCTCAAAAGACTGGCAAAGGGTCTCATGGATCTCTCCGTCCATTTCCACATACTTGAAGGTCGACAGGTGGCTTACGAAAATATCCTCTTCTCCGCATACAGTAACAACCTAGCCGTCTACCACATACTTCAACTTCTGATGCAACGTGGATGTGACTGCACCAGCAGCATTAATCCAGGGATGTCCCAGCAAACAGCTATAAGCGGGTTGAATATCCATGACATAGAACGTACTTTTGAATACCTGAGACCCAATCTTTACCGGTATCTCCACCTCCCCGAACACCGACCTCCGTGACCCGTCAAAGGCTTTCACAATCAAATCAATGGGTCACAAAACGATGCCATCAACATTCAGCTTCACGAGGGCCTTCTTAGGGAGCACATTGAGAGAAGAGCCTGTATCTACCAATACATGTGATAGAACAACACCCTTACACTCCATGGTGATATGTAAGTCTTTGTTGTGATTACGTCCCTCAGAAGTGAGATCTCGATCTGTGAACCCCAAACCATGGTTGGCATTCACATTGGCTACCACAGCTTCCAACTGGTTAACAATTATCTCTTGTGGTACATACGCCATTTGCAAAACTTTTAGCAAAGCCTCCTGGTGAGCTTGAGAATACATCAGCAACGACATAATGAATATCTATGATGGGGTCTGATTCAACTGTTCAACCACCATGTTGTCGCTTTTCTTAATTATCCTCATGAATTCCTCGACTTCCTTCTCAAAAGTGCCCTGACCAGCATCAGGAGTTGTCACCTCTTTAGTTGCTACTTTTTACCCTTAGCCTTTGCAACGACTTCAGCTTCGGGATCGCCTCTAAGAGCTTGAGGAGCAAAGAGACACCCACTCCGAGTAAACCCACCAACTCCTCTGACATTCACAACAGTCGGGTCAATTGTCACCGCTTGTGTAACACCCCAAATCTACCCGGCGGAAAATCATAAATCAGAGTTTCAAAATTCAACAATAAAACAGGATGCTACATTTTTTTCAACTTTAACAAGTTCATTTAATTTCATGAACATCGATACATAACACTTCAAATAGGATGAAACTATAATATCAACTCTTATTCAATTCCTTGAAACAATACAACTTTTACAAATAGGCAGCGGATCCACAAAATATTCAACTGTGCATCAGTTAATAACTTTTTCAACCTAACAACTTAGTAATAACATGTTTTTCATTGAGACAACTTAAAATAACAACAACTAAATATAACAACAAAACAATTAAGCGTTCACCCCCCGAGTGTTACGTATCAGAGCGACGACACCGACTTTACTATGAAAGTAAGCAACGCTAATCTGGAATACCTGCACGTTACCAATCAAGGTAACATTCAACAACATAAAGGGGTGAGATATAGAACCATATAAACAAGAGTATGATAATTAATATGCTATATAGAATCATACAATTTTCATACTATCCCACAACAACATCTTACCAATCACCCCAAACTATCAACATGTTTCATCAACTTAATTATTATATCAACATAACCAATTTCAACTACAAGATCAGCATAGACACCTTCATCAACTTCAACGAACATATACAACATATTCAACTTCTTCAATATCAGCATAATCGACATTACAAACATAAATATATAAACAACTCGGGCAACATAATCCTATAATCAACTCATTCATCATAATAATATAATCAACTTAGCAACATAATAAACTTATCCAACATAATAATATAATCAACTTAGCGACATAATCAACTTGTCCAACATAATAATATAATCAACTTAGCAACATAATCAACTTGTCAAACATAATAATATAATAAACTTAGCAACATAATCAACTTGTCCAACATAATAATATAATCAACTTATCAAGCATGAACCACTTACTCAACATAATCAACTTAAACCAAATGATCCACTTAAATCTACATAAAAAACTTATTCAACTTGAGCAACGTACACAACCTATCAATGTAAGCAACAAAAACAACTTTAAAAGCTCGACAACATAAACAACACAAACAACATAATTAATGCGACCCGGAATGTGACTCGACTGTGCATATGCATGTGGTACCATTGGAGTAAAACTCCCAACTTAAAATATACTAGGTTATCGAGGTATCTGCAAGGCATAAGCCTTCAACTTAATAAATTTGCCAATCCAGGCCAACGTGGTGAGCATCCGCTCCAACTTTGAAATGCAATAGATGCAATGAGACCATCAACGCAACACATAAACAACGAACAACTCAAACAACATACCACAACAACATAACAACTTAAATTCAACATGATTCACCCTTGGCCATAAGCCTACAACTTTCAACGTTGGTCATACGACCTACAACTTTAATCTCAACATTGGTCTTACGACCTACAACTCGAATAATCAACTTGGGTCCTTCGACCTTCAACTTAAAAATACCCAAATACTGATACAAAACAACAAAATAAGTGTACTAAAAAAATGAACGCGTTAAACACGAATCAACAAAATAAACCGACTAGAATCACCTACTAATTATTACGAACTACCTCGTCACTTTTCGTTAAATTCTGGACAACTAATTTTATCGCGTAATTTCACCCGGTCGACTAAATCGGTACTGTTTTTACTACTATTACTGCTACGAATAATTCCCACTGAATCTGTTAAATTCCATCTTACTGATACAAATCCTTTTTCTCTTCAATTATTCTATCATGAAATTCAACGAACCATTTTTTTTTGTCCAACTCCAAAACTCTGTTTTTATCAAAAGACTAGTTAATTACCATTCTGCAACATACTGGTATACGCTCATATACTACTGCTATACTCCACATCTTAAAAACCAATTAACATTATTATTTAATTATACTAAACATTTATGTTAACTTTATTAAGAATAAAAAGGTAAATAATCATTTATCTATTTTCTTATTATAAAATTTGTATGACTTTATTAAATATATATATATTTATTTATTCCTTTCGACCAACGTTATACATATAATATTAAATTACTACATCATGGCCCTTGCCATGAAACCACGGCCTGGTTCGTAGGAGTATAGCCTACGCCATATCTACCCACACATGGGGTGTGGCCTGCGCCACAATTGCTTTCACCATGGGTGGCCTGAGCCACCCCCCTTTGATAATGGGTGGCCTGCGCCACCCTTGGTCTACGGGTTCCGTCCCCAAACTTTTTTTTTTAGCAATCAATTAATCCACAACAAAAATTCACAAATCAATTGTACAATCATATCACAGAAAAATATACTTTTGTCATTATAAATCGGGGCAACACAAATTCAACAACAGACAATATGAAAATCATATAACCCCAATCCCACGTATTAACAATCATAATCCCGATTATATAATTCGAACCCTACCCTTACCTTAATCGATGGCCGCTTCGGATCTCCGATTGACTTTCCGATTTGGTTTCCGACGGCGACTTCTCGTAACCGTTTTCTCCACTTTTCCTCGTTCTCCAATTTTATTCGTTCTGACTTTTCTCAACTTCTATTGATTCCAACTTCCCCTCTTGACTTATTCTCCTCTTTATTTTCTCTTTATTATAATAATAATAATAATAATCCAATTATAACTAATGGGCCTAACTGCAACACCCCGTTAATTGCTATTTCCAACACGGTTCAAGCCCACTAATTAAATCCACTACAACAACGATAATATTAACTCCGATATTATTTCTACGGCTTCCGACTTATTTTTCTGACTTAACGACTTAATTCACCACAACAACAAAATTTAATTTAATAATTCACTATATAATTATTTTCTCCGGACTTAATTAGATTATCTTCCGATTATTAACCAAATGGTCCAACGACCTGATCGACATATCCAACAATAAACAAAGATACTTCATATCATCTATCACAACTTATATCAACTTAATTAATTAATTCAACTCGAACCAACTTATGAACATCAACAGAATATTCTGATATTTCAGAAATCAACTTAAATCAACTTCAAATACAAAAAACATCGCAAATCAACACAACACAATACACTTATATTTAATTAAATAAACGGGCGTTACAACTCTCCCCCACTTAGAATATTTTCGTCCTCGAAAATTTATCCGATTCAACTACTCCAACTACTTATTTATTCCGACTAATCAACTATCATCCTCGAAGGCAACCCCACTTATAATATAGACAACAATTCATAACACCAACGTTAACAACAACTCAAACGACAATCAAGAAATACACTTGACCACCATCAACACTACATAACGAATAACCAACTTACAACATAGAACACATCAACACTAGAACACACAACTTAATCACAACATTAATACAACCAAACTACCAACATCGTTGTCATCTGCGTACGAATGACGACACCACGCGCTAGCTGCGCACTTTGATTACTTGCAAAATACCAAGTTCATCGAGTGTAAATCCAACTTTCAATCACCAAAATTGACATATCAACAAAGCCTCCGACTCACTCCTCGTAATTTTCATTCCAACTGGTATTCTAACTCTTCATAGTTACCGAACAATTCCAACTTAGGTCCATAATACAACAACTTTGAACGTTCGGCGTAATTACAACGGGTACGACTTCCCAATCTTGAATAAGATGTACTTGCTCTTCCCAATTATCCTCAACACAACTACAACCTTACTATCTTTTTGCAACACGTCTTCGACAATCATCTTAACCACACAACATCATTACACCAACATAAGGTACAAGGGTCCAACGAATATCCACAAGATAACTCATACCCTTTGCCTCCAACTAATTCAACTTGCCGAATACTCGATCCTTACTCATACCGACACATCCTTTTATAGATTCTTATCTGAATCAACACAACCAAACAACTCCTCTTATTCCAACCAAAAACTCTCTATCTTACTACCAAGTGTTACCAAAATATTGCTCTACATCCAACTTCGAAAATTAATCGACTTTAATCCAACTACACTTAAGGCATAGCAGTCTACCGACTTGATCCTTCAACTTGATCCATCAACTTTTCTTTGTATTTGGAATAAATCCTTCTTCCTTAAATAATCTCCGTCCAAAATCCACGCACTGCTCAACCCAATCGATACGAATTCATGAATCCATGCTCTTGTCAGTCTGCAACAACGTCTCTTCAACAACCTTGTACTCCTACAATCAACATCAACTTTGAACCAACTTCGACATTCCAACAACAGTCCGGGGGTCAAGCTTCTCCCCCACTTAATTCCAACCAACACCTGCAGACAACAACTAAAAACTAACAGCAAATACCGACAGTGTTTCACACACATGCCGCGTACTAAGAGATTAACAACACTAGACAACATTGGCCGGACGGACCGACCTGCTCTGATACCACTAATGTAACACCCCAAATCTACCCGGCGGAAAATCATAAATCAGAGTTTCAAAATTCAACAATAAAACAGGATGCTACATTTTTTTCAACTTTAACAAGTTCATTTAATTTCATGAACATCGATACATAACACTTCAAATAGGATGAAACTATAATATCAACTCTTATTCAATTCCTTGAAACAATACAACTTTTACAAATAGGCAGCGGATCCACAAAATATTCAACTGTGCATCAGTTAATAACTTTTTCAACCTAACAACTTAGTAATAACATGTTTTTCATTGAGACAACTTAAAATAACAACAACTAAATATAACAACAAAACAATTAAGCGTTCATCCCCCCGAGTGTTACGTATCAGAGCGACGACACCGACTTTACTATGAAAGTAAGCAACGCTAATCTGGAATACCTGCACGTTACCAATCAAGGTAACATTCAACAACAGAAAGGGGTGAGATATCAAACCATATAAACAAGAGTATGATAATTAATATGCTAGATAGAATCATACAATTTTCATACTATCCCACAACAACATCTTACCAATCACCCCAAACTATCAACATGTTTCATCAACTTAATTATTATATCAACATAACCAATTTCAACTACAAGATCAGCATAGACACCTTCATCAACTTCAACGAACATATACAACATATTCAACTTCTTCAATATCAGCATAATCGACATTACAAACATAAATATATAAACAACTCGGGCAACATAATCCTATAATCAACTCATTCATCATAATAATATAATCAACTTAGCAACATAATAAACTTATCCAACATAATAATATAATCAGCTTAGCGACATAATCAACTTGTCCAACATAATAATATAATCAACTTAGCAACATAATAAACTTGTCAAACATAATAATATAATCAACTTAGCAACATAATCAACTTGTCCAACATAATAATATAATCAACTTATCAAGCATGAACCACGTACTCAACATAATCAACTTAAACCACATAATCCACTTAAATCTACATAAACAACTTATTCAACTTGAGCAACGTACACAACCTATCAATGTAAGCAACAAAAACAACTTTAACAGCTCGACAACATAAACAACACAAACAACATAATTAATGCGACCCGGAATGTGACTCGACTGTGCATATGCATGTGGTACCATTGGAGTAAAACTCCCAACTTAAAATATACTAGGTTATCGAGGTATCTGCAAGGCATAAGCCTTCAACTTAATAAATTTGCCAATCCAGGCCAACGTGGTGAGCATCCGCTCCAACTTAGAAATGCAATAGATGCCATGAGACCATCAACGCAACACATAAACAACGAACAACTCAAACAACATACCACAACAACATAACAACTTAAATTCAACATGATTCAACCTTGGCCATAAGCCTACAACTTTCAACGTTGGTCATACGACCTACAACTTTAATCTCAACATTGGTCTTACGACCTACAACTCGAATAATCAACTTGGGTCCTTCGACCTTCAACTTAAAAATACCCAAATACTGATACAAAACAACAAAATAAGTGTACTAAAAAAATGAACGCGTTAAACACGAATCAACAAAATAAACCGACTAGAATCACCTACTAATTATTACGAACTACCTCGTCACTTTTTGTTAAATTCTGGACAACTAATTTTATCGCGTAATTTCACCCGGTCGACTAAATCGGTACTGTTTTTACTACTATTACTGCAACGAATAATTCCCACTGAATCTGTTAAATTCCATCTTACTGATACAAATCCTTTTTCTCTTCAATTATTCTATCATGAAATTCAACGAACCATTTTTTTTTTGTCCAACTCCAAAACTCTGTTTTTATCAAAAGACTAGTTAATTACCATTCTGCAACATACTGGTATACGCTCATATACTACTGCTATACTCCACATCTTAAAAACCAATTAACATTATTATTTAATTATACTAAACATTTATGTTAACTTTATTAAGAATAAAAAGGTAAATAATCATTTATCTATTTTCTTATTATAAAATTTGTATGACTTTATTAAATATATATATATTTATTTATTCCTTTCGACCAACGTTATACATATAATATTAAATTACTACATCATGGCCCTTGCCATGAAACCACGGCCTGGGCCGTAGGAGTATAGCCTACGCCATATCTACCCACACATGGGGTGTGGCCTGCGCCACAATTGCTTTCACCATGGGTGGCCTGAGCCACCCCCCTTTGATAATGGGTGGCCTGCGCCACCCTTGGTCTACGGGTTCCGTCCCCAAACTTTTTTTTTAGCAATCAATTAATCCACAACAAAAATTCACAAATCAATTGTACAATCATATCACAGAAAAATATACTTTTGTCATTATAAATCGGGGCAACACAAATTCAACAACAGACAATATGAAAATCATATAACCCCAATCCCACGTATTAACAATCATAATCCCGATTATATAATTCGAAACCTACCCTTACCTTAATCGATGGCCGCTTCGGATCTCTGATTGACTTTCCGATTTGGTTTCCGACGGCGACTTCTCGTAACCGTTTTCTCCACTTTTCCTCGTTCTCCAATTTTATTCGTTCTGACTTTTCTCAACTTCTATTGATTCCAACTTCCCCTCTTGACTTATTCTCCTCTTTATTTTCTCTTTATTATAATAATAATAATAATCCAATTATAACTAATGGGCCTAACTGCAACACCCCGTTAATTGCTATTTCCAACACGGTTCAAGCCCACTAATTAAATCCACTACAACAACGATAATATTAACTCCGATATTATTTCTACGGCTTCCGACTTATTTTTCTGACTTAATGACTTAATTCACCACAACACCAAAATTTAATTTAATAATTCACTATATAATTATTTTCTCCGGACTTAATTAGATTATCTTCCGATTATTAACCAAATGGTCCAACGACCTGATCGACATATCCAACAATAAACAAAGATACTTCATATCATCTATCACAACTTATATCAACTTAATTAATTAATTCAACTCGAACCAACTTATGAACATCAACAGAATATTCTGATATTTCAGAAATCAACTTAAATCAACTTCAAATACAAAAAACATCGCAAATCAACACAACACAATACACTTATATTTAATTAAATAAACGGGCGTTACAACTCTCCCCCACTTAGAATATTTTCGTCCTCGAAAATTTATCCGATTCAACTACTCCAACTACTTATTTATTCCGACTAATCAACTATCATCCTCGAAGGCAACCCCACTTATAATATAGACAACAATTCATAACACCAACGTTAACAACAACTCAAACGACAATCAAGAAATACACTTGACCACCATCAACACTACATAACGAATAACCAACTTACAACATAGAACACATCAACACTAGAACACACAACTTAATCACAACATTAATACAACCAAACTACCAACATCGTTGTCATCTGCGTACGAATGACGACACCACGCGCTAGCTGCGCACTTTGATTACTTGCAAAATACCAAGTTCATCGAGTGTAAATCCAACTTTCAATCACCAAAATTGACATATCAACAAAGCCTCTGACTCACTCCTCGTAATTTTCATTCCAACTGGTATTCTAACTCTTCATAGTTACCGAACAATTCCAACATAGGTCCATAATACAACAACTTTGAACGTTCGGCGTAATTACAACGGGGACGACTTCCTAATCTTGAATAAGATGTACTTGCTCTTCCCAATTATCCTCAACACAACTACAACCTTACTATCTTTTTGCAACACGTCTTCGACAATCATCTTAACCACACAACATCATTACACCAACATAAGGTACAAGGGTCCAACGAATATCCACAAGATAACTCATACCCTTTGCCTCCAACTAATTCAACTTGCCGAATACTCGATCCTTACTCATACCGACACATCCTTTTATAGATTCTTATCTGAATCAACACAACCAAACAACTCCTCTTATTCCAACCAAAAACTCTCTATCTTACTACCAAGTGTTACCAAAATATTGCTCTACATCCAACTTCGAAAATTAATCGACTTTAATCCAACTACACTTAAGGCATAGCAGTCTACCGACTTGATCCTTCAACTTGATCCATCAACTTTTCTTTGTATTTGGAATAAATCCTTCTTCCTTAAATAATCTCCGTCCAAAATCCACGCACTGCTCAACCCAACCGATACGAATTCATGAATCCATGCTCTTGTCAGTCTGCAACAACGTCTCTTCAACAAACTTGTACTCCTACAATCAACATCAACTTTGAACCAACTTCGACATTCCAACAACAGTCCGGGGGTCAAGCTTCTCCCCCACTTAATTCCAACCAACACCTGCAGACAACAACTAAAAACTAACAGCAAATACCGACAGTGTTTCACACACATGCCGCGTACTAAGAGATTAACAACACTAGACAACATTGGCCGGACGGACCGACCTGCTCTGATACCACTAATGTAACACCCCAAATCTACCCGGCGGAAAATCATAAATCAGAGTTTCAAAATTCAACAATAAAACAGGATGCTACATTTTTTTCAACTTTAACAAGTTCATTTAATTTCATGAACATCGATACATAACACTTCAAATAGGATGAAACTATAATATCAACTCTTATTCAATTCCTTGAAACAATACAACTTTTACAAATAGGCAGCGGATCCACAAAATATTCAACTGTGCATCAGTTAATAACTTTTTCAACCTAACAACTTAGTAATAACATGTTTTTCATTGAGACAACTTAAAATAACAACAACTAAATATAACAACAAAACAATTAAGCGTTCATCCCCCCGAGTGTTACGTATCAGAGCGACGACACCGACTTTACTATGAAAGTAAGCAACGCTAATCTGGAATACCTGCACGTTACCAATCAAGGTAACATTCAACAACAGAAAGGGGTGAGATATCAAACCATATAAACAAGAGTATGATAATTAATATGCTAGATAGAATCATACAATTTTCATACTATCCCACAACAACATCTTACCAATCACCCCAAACTATCAACATGTTTCATCAACTTAATTATTATATCAACATAACCAATTTCAACTACAAGATCAGCATAGACACCTTCATCAACTTCAACGAACATATACAACATATTCAACTTCTTCAATATCAGCATAATCGACATTACAAACATAAATATATAAACAACTCGGGCAACATAATCCTATAATCAACTCATTCATCATAATAATATAATCAACTTAGCAACATAATAAACTTATCCAACATAATAATATAATCAGCTTAGCGACATAATCAACTTGTCCAACATAATAATATAATCAACTTCGCAACATAATCAACTTGTCAAACATAATAATATAATCAACTTAGCAACATAATCAACTTGTCCAACATAATAATATAATCAACTTATCAAGCATGAACCACGTACTCAACATAATCAACTTAAACCACATAATCCACTTAAATCTACATAAACAACTTATTCAACTTGAGCAACGTACACAACCTATCAATGTAAGCAACAAAAACAACTTTAACAGCTCGACAACATAAACAACACAAACAACATAATTAATGCGACCCGGAATGTGACTCGACTGTGCATATGCATGTGGTACCATTGGAGTAAAACTCCCAACTTAAAATATACTAGGTTATCGAGGTATCTGCAAGGCATAAGCCTTCAACTTAATAAATTTGCCAATCCAGGCCAACGTGGTGAGCATCCGCTCCAACTTAGAAATGCAATAGATGCCATGAGACCATCAACGCAACACATAAACAACGAACAACTCAAACAACATACCACAACAACATAAAAACTTAAATTCAACATGATTCAACCTTGGCCATAAGCCTACAACTTTCAACGTTAGTCATACGACCTACAACTTTAATCTCAACATTGGTCTTACGACCTACAACTCGAATAATCAACTTGGGTCCTTCGACCTTCAACTTAAAAATACCCAAATACTGATACAAAACAACAAAATAAGTGTACTAAAAAAATGAACGCGTTAAACACGAATCAACAAAATAAACCGACTAGAATCACCTACTAATTATTACGAACTACCTCGTCACTTTTCGTTAAATTCTGGACAACTAATTTTATCGCGTAATTTCACCTGGTCGACTAAATCGGTACTGTTTTTACTACTATTACTGCTACGAATAATTCCCACTGAATCTGTTAAATTCCATCTTACTGATACAAATCCTTTTTCTCTTCAATTATTCTATCATGAAATTCAACGAACCATTTTTTTTTGTCCAACTCCAAAACTCTGTTTTTATCAAAAGACTAGTTAATTACCATTCTGCAACATACTGGTATACGCTCATATACTACTGCTATACTCCACATCTTAAAAACCAATTAACATTATTATTTAATTATACTAAACATTTATGTTAACTTTATTAAGAATAAAAAGGTAAATAATCATTTATCTATTTTCTTATTATAAAATTTGTATGACTTTATTAAATATATATATATTTATTTATTCCTTTCGACCAACGTTATACATATAATATTAAATTACTACATCATGGCCCTTGCCATGAAACCACGGCCTGGGCCGTAGGAGTATAGCCTATGCCATATCTACCCACACATGGGGTGTGGCCTGCGCCACAATTGCTTTCACCATGGGTGGCCTGAGCCACCCCCCTTTGATAATGGGTGGCCTGCGCCACCCTTGGTCTACGGGTTCCGTCCCCAAACTTTTTTTTTAGCAATCAATTAATCCACAACAAAAATTCACAAATCAATTGTACAATCATATCACAGAAAAATATACTTTTGTCATTATAAATCGGGGCAACACAAATTCAACAACAAACAATATGAAAATCATATAACCCCAATCCCACGTATTAACAATCATAATCCCGATTATATAATTCGAACCCTACCCTTACCTTAATCGATGGCCGCTTCGGATCTCCGATTGACTTTCCGATTTGGTTTCCGACGGCGACTTCTCGTAACCGTTTTCTCCACTTTTCCTCGTTCTCCAATTTTATTCGTTCTGACTTTTCTCAACTTCTATTGATTCCAACTCCCCCTCTTGACTTATTCTCCTCTTTATTTTCTCTTTATTATAATAATAATAATAATCCAATTATAACTAATGGGCCTAACTGCAACACCCCGTTAATTGCTATTTCCAACACGGTTCAAGCCCACTAATTAAATCCACTACAACAACGATAATATTAACTCCGATATTATTTCTACGGCTTCCGACTTATTTTTCTGACTTAATGACTTAATTCACCACAACACCAAAATTTAATTTAATAATTCACTATATAATTATTTTCTCCGGACTTAATTAGATTATCTTCCGATTATTAACCAAATGGTCCAACGACCTGATCGACATATCCAACAATAAACAAAGATACTTCATATCATCTATCACAACTTATATCAACTTAATTAATTAATTCAACTCGAACCAACTTATGAACATCAACAGAATATTCTGATATTTCAGAAATCAACTTAAATCAACTTCAAATACAAAAAACATCGCAAATCAACACAACACAATACACTTATATTTAATTAAATAAACGGGCGTTACAACTCTCCCCCACTTAGAATATTTTCGTCCTCGAAAATTTATCCGATTCAACTACTCCAACTACTTATTTATTCCGACTAATCAACTATCATCCTCGAAGGCAACCCCACTTATAATATAGACAACAATTCATAACACCAACGTTAACAACAACTCAAACGACAATCAAGAAATACACTTGACCACCATCAACACTACATAACGAATAACCAACTTACAACATAGAACACATCAACACTAGAACACACAACTTAATCACAACATTAATACAACCAAACTACCAACATCGTTGTCATCTGCGTACGAATGACGACACCACGCGCTAGCTGCGCACTTTGATTACTTGCAAAATACCAAGTTCATCGAGTGTAAATCCAACTTTCAATCACCAAAATTGACATATCAACAAAGCCTCCGACTCACTCCTCGTAATTTTCATTCCAACTGGTATTCTAACTCTTCATAGTTACCGAACAATTCAAACTTAGGTCCATAATACAACAACTTTGAAAGTTCGGCGTAATTACAACGGGGACGACTTCCCAATCTTGAATAAGATGTACTTGCTCTTCCCAATTATCCTCAACACAACTACAACCTTACTATCTTTTTGCAACACGTCTTCGACAATCATCTTAACCACACAACATCATTACACCAACATAAGGTACAAGGGTCCAACGAATATCCACAAGATAACTCATACCCTTTGCCTCCAACTAATTCAACTTGCCGAATACTCGATCCTTACTCATACCGACACATCCTTTTATAGATTCTTATCTGAATCAACACAACCAAACAACTCCTCTTATTCCAACCAAAAACTCTCTATCTTACTACCAAGTGTTACCAAAATATTGCTCTACATCCAACTTCGAAAATTAATCGACTTTAATCCAACTACACTTAAGGCATAGCAATCTACCGACTTGATCCTTCAACTTGATCCATCAACTTTTCTTTGTATTTGGAATAAATCCTTCTTCCTTAAATAATCTCCGTCCAAAATCCACGCACTGCTCAACCCAACCGATACGAATTCATGAATCCATGCTCTTGTCAGTCTGCAACAACGTCTCTTCAACAACCTTGTACTCCTACAATCAACATCAACTTTGAACCAACTTCGACATTCCAACAACAGTCCGGGGGTTCAAGCTTCTCCCCCACTTAATTCCAACCAACACCTGCAGACAACAACTAAAAACTAACAGCAAATACCGACAGTGTTTCACACACATTCCGCGTACTAAGAGATTAACAACACTAGACAACATTGGCCGGACGGACCGACCTGCTCTGATACCACTAATGTAACACCCCAAATCTACCCGGCGGAAAATCATAAATCAGAGTTTCAAAATTCAACAATAAAACAGGATGCTACATTTTTTTCAACTTTAACAAGTTCATTTAATTTCATGAACATCGATACATAACACTTCAAATAGGATGAAACTATAATATCAACTCTTATTCAATTCCTTGAAACAATACAACTTTTACAAATAGGCAGCGGATCCACAAAATATTCAACTGTGCATCAGTTAATAACTTTTTCAACCTAACAACTTAGTAATAACATGTTTTTCATTGAGACAACTTAAAATAACAACAACTAAATATAACAACAAAACAATTAAGCGTTCATCCCCCCGAGTGTTACGTATCAGAGCGACGACACCGACTTTACTATGAAAGTAAGCAACGCTAATCTGGAATACCTGCACGTTACCAATCAAGGTAACATTCAACAACAGAAAGGGGTGAGATATCAAACCATATAAACAAGAGTATGATAATTAATATGCTAGATAGAATCATACAATTTTCATACTATCCCACAACAACATCTTACCAATCACCCCAAACTATCAACATGTTTCATCAACTTAATTATTATATCAACATAACCAATTTCAACTACAAGATCAGCATAGACACCTTCATCAACTTCAACGAACATATACAACATATTCAACTTCTTCAATATCAGCATAATCGACATTACAAACATAAATATATAAACAACTCGGGCAACATAATCCTATAATCAACCCATTCATCATAATAATATAATCAACTTAGCAACATAATAAACTTATCCAACATAATAATATAATCAACTTAGCGACATAATCAACTTGTCCAACATAATAATATAATCAACTTAGCAACATAATCAACTTGTCAAACATAATAATATAATCAACTTAGCAACATAATCAACTTGTCCAACATAATAATATAATCAACTTATCAAGCATGAACCACGTACTCAACATAATCAACTTAAACCACATAATCCACTTAAATCTACATAAACAACTTATTCAACTTGAGCAACGTACACAACCTATCAATGTAAGCAACAAAAACAACTTTAACAGCTCGACAACATAAACAACACAAACAACATAATTAATGCGACCCGGAATGTGACTCGACTGTGCATATGCATGTGGTACCATTGGAGTAAAACTCCCAACTTAAAATATACTAGGTTATCGAGGTATCTGCAAGGCATAAGCCTTCAACTTAATAAATTTGCCAATCCAGGCCAACGTGGTGAGCATCTGCTCCAACTAAGAAATGCAATAGATGCCATGAGACCATCAACGCAACACATAAACAACGAACAACTCAAACAACATACCACAACAACATAACAACTTAAATTCAACATGATTCAACCTTGGCCATAAGCCTACAACTTTCAACTTTGGTCATACGACCTACAACTTTAATCTCAACATTGGTCTTACGACCTACAACTCGAATAATCAACTTGGGTCCTTCGACCTTCAACTTAAAAATACCCAAATACTGATACAAAACAACAAAATAAGTGTACTAAAAAAATGAACGCGTTAAACACGAATCAACAAAATAAACCGACTAGAATCACCTACTAATTATTACGAACTACCTCGTCACTTTTCATTAAATTCTGGACAACTAATTTTATCGCGTAATTTCACCCGGTCGACTAAATCGGTACTGTTTTTACTACTATTACTGCTACGAATAATTCCCACTGAATCTGTTAAATTCCATCTTACTGATACAAATCCTTTTTCTCTTCAATTATTCTATCATGAAATTCAACGAACCATTTTTTTTCTGTCCAACTCCAAAACTCTGTTTTTATCAAAAGACTAGTTAATTACCATTCTGCAACATACTGGTATACGCTCATATACAACTGCTATACTCCACATCTTAAAAACCAATTAACATTATTATTTAATTATACTAAACATTTATGTTAACTTTATTAAGAATAAAAAGGTAAATAATCATTTATTTATTTTCTTATTATAAAATTTGTATGACTTTATTAAATATATATTTATTTATTTATTCCTTTCGACCAACGTTATACATATAACATTAAATTACTACATCATGGCCCTTGCCATGAAACCATAGCCTGGGCCGTAGGAGTATAGCCTACGCCATATCTACCCACACATGGGGTGTGGCCTGCGCCACAATTGCTTTCACCATGGGTGGCCTGAGCCACCCACCTTTGATAATGGGTGGCCTGCGCCACCCTTGGTCTACGGGTTCCGTCCCCAAACTTTTTTTTTAGCAATCAATTAATCCACAACAAAAATTCACAAATCAATTGTACAATCATATCACAGAAAAATATACTTTTGTCATTATAAATCGGAGCAACACAAATTCAACAACAGACAATATGAAAATCATATAACCCCAATCCCACGTATTAACAATCATAATCCCGATTATATAATTCGAACCCCACCCTTACCTTAATCGATGGCCGCTTCGGATCTCCGATTGACTTTCCGATTTGGTTTCCGACGGCGACTTCTCGTAACCGTTTTCTCCACTTTTCCTCGTTCTCCAATTTTATTCGTTCTAACTTTTCTCAACTTCTATTGATTCCAACTTCCCCTCTTGACTTATTCTCCTCTTTATTTTCTCTTTATTATAATAATAATAATAATCCAATTATAACTAATGGGCCTAACTGCAACACCCCGTTAATTGCTATTTCCAACACGGTTCAAGCCCACTAATTAAATCCACTACAACAACGATAATATTAACTCCGATATTATTTCTACGGCTTCCGACTTATTTTTCTGACTTAACGACTTAATTCACCACAACACCAAAATTTAATTTAATAATTCACTATATAATTATTTTCAACGGACTTAATTAGATTATCTTCTGATTATTAACCAAATGGTCCAACGACCTGATCGACATATCCAACTATAAACAAAGATACTTCATATCATCTATCACAACTTATATCAACTTAATTAATTAATTCAACTCGAACCAACTTATGAACATCAACAGAATATTCTGATATTTCAGAAATCAACTTAAATCAACTTCAAATACAAAAAACATCGCAAATCAACACAACACAATACACTTATATTTAATTAAATAAACGGGCGTTACAACTCTCCCCCACTTAGAATATTTTCGTCCTCGAAAATTTATCCGATTCAACTACTCCAACTACTTATTTATTCCGACTAATCAACTATCATCCTCGAAGGCAACCCCACTTATAATATAGACAACAATTCATAACACCAACGTTAACAACAACTCAAACGACAATCAAGAAATACACTTGACCACCATCAACACTACATAACGAATAACCAACTTACAACATAGAACACATCAACACTAGAACACACAACTTAATCACAACATTAATACAACCAAACTACCAACATCGTTGTCATCTGCGTACGAATGACGACACCACGCGCTAGCTGCGCACTTTGATTACTTGCAAAATACCAAGTTCATCGAGTGTAAATCCAACTTTCAATCACCAAAATTGACATATCAACAAAGCCTTCGACTCACTCCTCGTAATTTTCATTCCAACTGGTATTCTAACTCTTCATAGTTACCGAACAATTCCAACTTAGGTCCATAATACAACAACTTTGAAAGTTCGGCGTAATTACAACGGGGACGACTTCCCAATCTTGAATAAGATGTACTTGCTCTTCCCAATTATCCTCAACACAACTACAACCTTACTATCTTTTTGCAACACGTCTTCGACAATCATCTTAACCACACAACATCATTACACCAACATAAGGTACAAGGGTCCAACGAATATCCACAAGATAACTCATACCCTTTGCCTCCAACTAATTCAACTTGCCGAATACTCGATCCTTACTCATACCGACACATCCTTTTATAGATTCTTATCTGAATCAACATAACCAAACAACTCCTCTTATTCCAACCAAAAACTCTCTATCTTACTACCAAGTGTTACCAAAATATTGCTCTACATCCAACTTCGAAAATTAATTGACTTTAATCCAACTACACTTAAGGCATAGCAATCTACCGACTTGATCCTTCAACTTGATCCATCAACTTTTCTTTGTATTTGGAATAAATCCTTCTTCCTTAAATAATCTCCGTCCAAAATCCACGCACTGCTCAACCCAACCGATACGAATTCATGAATCCATGCTCTTGTCAGTCTGCAACAACGTCTCTTCAATAACCTTGTACTCCTACAATCAACATCAACTTTGAACCAACTTCGACATTCCAACAACAGTCCGGGGGTCAAGCTTCTCCCCCACTTAATTCCAACCAACACCTGCAGACAACAACTAAAAACTAACAGCAAATACCGACAGTGTTTCACACACATGCCGCGTACTAAGAGATTAACAACACTAGACAACATTGGCCGGACGGACCGACCTGCTCTGATACCACTAATGTAACACCCCAAATCTACCCGGCGGAAAATCATAAATCAGAGTTTCAAAATTCAACAATAAAACAGGATGCTACATTTTTTTCAACTTTAACAAGTTCATTTAATTTCATGAACATCGATACATAACACTTCAAATAGGATGAAACTATAATATCAACTCTTATTCAATTCCTTGAAACAATACAACTTTTACAAATAGGCAACGGATCCACAAAATATTCAACTGTGCATCAGTTAATAACTTTTTCAACCTAACAACTTAGTAATAACATGTTTTTCATTGAGACAACTTAAAATAACAACATCTAAATATAACAACAAAACAATTAAGCGTTCATCCCCCCGAGTGTTACGTATCAGAGCGACGACACCGACTTTACTATGAAAGTAAGCAACGCTAATCTGGAATACCTGCACATTACCAATCAAGGTAACATTCAACAACAGAAAGGGGTGAGATATCAAACCATATAAACAAGAGTATGATAATTAATATGCTAGATAGAATCATACAATTTTCATACTATCCCACAACAACATCTTACCAATCACCCCAAACTATCAACATGTTTCATCAACTTAATTATTATATTAACATAACCAATTTCAACTACAAGATCAGCATAGACACCTTCATCAACTTCAACGAACATATACAACATATTCAACTTCTTCAATATCAGCATAATCGACATTACAAACATAAATATATAAACAACTCGGGCAACATAATCCTATAATCAACCCATTCATCATAATAATATAATCAACTTAGCAACATAATAAACTTATCCAACATAATAATATAATCAACTTAGCGACATAATCAACTTGTCCAACATAATAATATAATCAACTTAGCAACATAATCAACTTGTCCAACATTATAATATAATCAACGTAGAAACATAATCAACTTGTCCAACATAATAATATAATCAACTTATCCAGCATGTACCACTTACTCAACATAATCAACTTAAACCACATAATCCACTTAAATCTACATAAACAACTTATTCAACTTGAGCAACGTACACAACTTATCAATGTAAGCAAAAGGAACAACTTTAACATATCGACAACATAAACAACACAAACAACATAATTAATGTGACACGGAATGTGACTCAACTGTGCATATGCTTGTGGTACCATTGGAGTAAAACTCCCAACTTAAAATATACCAGGTTATCGAGGTATCTGCAAGGCATATGCGTTCAACTTAATAAATTTTCCAATCCAGGCTACCATGGTGAGCATCCGCCTCAACTTAGAAATGCAATAGATGCCATGAGACCATCAACGCAACACATAAACAACGAACAACTCAAACAACATACCACAACAACATAACAACTTAAATTCAACATGATTCAACCTTGGCCATAGGCCTACAACTTTCAACGTTGGTCATACGACCTACAACTTTAATCTCAACATTGGTGTTACGACCTACAACTCGTATAATCAACTTGGGTCCATCGACCTTCAACTTAAAAATACCCAAATACTGATACAAAACAACAAAATAAGTGTACTAAAAAAATGAACGCGTTCAACACGAATCAACAAAATAAACAGACTAGAATCACCTACTAATTATTACGAACTACCTCGTCACTTTTTGTTAAATTCTGGACAACTAATTTTATCGCGTAATTTCACCCGGTCGACTAAATCGGTATTGTTTTTACTACTATTACTGCTACGAATAATTCCCACTGAATCTGTTAAATTCCATCTTACTGATACAAATCCTTTTTCTCTTCAATTATTCTATCATGAAATTCAACGAACTATTTTTTTCTGTCCAACTCCAAAACTCTGTTTTTATCAAAAGACTAGTTAATTACCATTCTGCAACATACTGGTATACGCTCATATACTACTTCTATACTCCACATCTTAAAAACCAATTAACATTATTATTTAATTATACTAAACATTTATGTTAACTTTATTAAGAATAAAAAGGTAACTAATCATTTATCTATTTTCTTATTATAAAATTTGTATGACTTTATTAAATATATATTTATTTATTTATTCCTTTCGACCAACGTTATACATATAATATTAAATTACTACATCATGACCCTTGCCATGAAACCACGGCCTGGGCCGTAGGAGTATGGCCTACGCCATATCTACCCACACATGGGGTGTGGCTTGCGCCACAATTGCTTTCACCATGGGTAGCCTGCGCCACCCCCCCCCCCCCCCCCTTTGATAATGGGTGGCCTGCGCCACCCTCGGTCTATGGGTTCCGTCCCCAAATTTTTTGTTAGCAATCGATTAATCCACAACAAAAATTCACAAATCAATTGTACAATCATATCACAGAAAATATACTTTTGTCATTATAAATCGGAGCAACACAAATTCAACAATAGACAATATGAAAATCATATAACCCTAATCCCATGTATTAACAATCATAATCCCGGTTATATAATTCGAACCCCACACTTACCTTAATCGATGGCCGCTTCGGATCTCCGATTGACTTTCCGATTTGGTTTCCGACGGCGACTTCTCGTAACCGTTTTCTCCATTTTTCCTCGTTCTCCAATTTTATTCGTTCTAACTTTTCTCAACTTCTATTGATTCCAACTTCCCCTCTTGACTTATTCTCCTCTTTATTTTCTCTTTATTATAATAATAATAATAATCCAATTATAACTAATGGGCCTAACTGCAACACCCCCTTAATTGCTATTTCCAACACGGTTCAAGCCCACTAATTAAATCCACTATAACAACGATAATATTAACTCCGATATTATTTCTACGGCTTCCGACTTAATTTTCTGACTTAACAACTTAATTCACCACAACACCAAAATTTTATTTAATAATTCACTATATAATTATTTTCTCCGGAATTAATTAGATTATCTTCCGATTATTAACCAAATGGTCCAACGACCTGATCGACATATCCAACAATAAATGAAGATACTTCATATCATCTATCACAACTTATATCAACTTAATTAATTAATTCAACTCGAACCAACTTATGAACATCAACGAAATATTCTGATACTTCAAAAATCAACTTAAATCAACTTCAAATACACAAAACATCGCAAATAAACACAACACAATACACTTATATTTAATGAAATAAACGGGCTATAGTGCCAAGGAATGGCCTTGTCATCAGCATATGGTATTGGCCCCGAAACATTAATGGTCACTGGACTCACTTCTGGAACATAGATAGTCACCGGCTCTCTTCGGATAGGAACTTCAGCAGGATCAAAATAAATTGTCACAGTAGACACCCAATCACTTCTATTGTCAACCCTGTCGAATTGTAGGGACCCCTCATCAATCAAACACTGCAGCCCAGCTTTCAAATCCCCGCAACCATCAACTGAATTCGCACAAACCTTGCAGTCAAAATTGCAACCTGGAAAAACCTGTCCTTTCAGCAATCTATCTTTCACGACTAACAACGAGGTCTTCACTTCACCCATGTTCACAATCAAGTTCAACCTCTTGCCACTATCGACAGCGTTCATCCTAGCCCCTCCATGATTCAGAATGGGGTTTTATGTAACATTTGGAGGTGGTGCAAAGTTAATTGCCTTCGAGTCAATCAAGTCTTGGACATTATGCTACAATGCCCTGCACATCTCTGTTGAGTGCCCGTGAGCTCCTGAATGAAACGCGCATCTTGCGTTGGCATCATACCCCACTGGAAGCTCTCCAGGTGGTGGTGATGCTAATGTCCTCAACTGTACCAAGTTCAAATCTAACAATCTCTGGAGCAGAGCTGTGTATGTCATAGGGATGGCCTCAAGCACCCTGTTAGCTGGACGAACTTGCCTCTGTTGATAGGGTCTTTGCTGATAGTTATTGCGTTGCGGTTGTTATTGATGTTGTTGTTGTTGTGGTTGTTGCACAGGACTTGGTGGAATGGTGACAGCTGCCACCTTCTTGTAAGATCCCCTGTATCCACGGCCCCGGCCTCGGCCATACACAACATTATCTTCTCCCTCCCTTCTTCTTGGAGGTCTGTTGAAATCTTTTCTGACACCGTTTGAGCTACTTGCACCATTGTCTTGAATCTTCCCCATTTCCAGCAGAGTTTCAACCCTTTCTCCACTGATCACGATATCATTAAACTTTGTTGCTGAACACGACGCCAATCTCTCGATAAACACACCCTGCAATGTTCCCATAAACATGTATGCCATTTCATTCTCCAACAAAGGAGGTTTCACTCGAGCAGCAAGCTGACGCCACCTCTGGGCGTACTCTTTGAATCCTTCTTTAGCATTCTGAGACATTGTCTGCACTTGGGTACAATTTGGAGCCATATCCAAATTATACTGATACTGTTTCAAAAATGCCTCAACTAGATCCTTCCAGCTTCGGATATTGACCCTGCTCAACTTCATGTACCATTCCAAGGAAGCTCCTACAAGACTATCCTGGAAGTAATACATCCACAGCTTCTCGTCATCTGTATGCAAAACAATCCTTCCCACAAAAGACTGAAGGTGAGTTTTTGGGCAGGCTGTTCCGTTGTACTTATCAAAAGTAGGGACCTTGAACTTGTAGGGAATTCTCACCCCTGGCACTAAGCCCAGATCAGTGATGTCAAACCCTAGAGAACTCTGAGATTGAATGGCGCCAATCTTCTAAGCCATTTCTTCAAATCTCCTATTCATGTCAACCCCCTGGCCTTCTGCCTCATCCAACAAAGTGAACTGCTCGTCTTGCCCATCCATCTGCAGGTTATTCACTTCATCATTGATAATAATGACCCCCGGTTGCACCATAGGGATTTCAACGTGATGGGCGCCATCCCCATTGCGATTACCTCCATCTGTTGTCCCATTGTTCCTGACTTGATTATTCTCCACCATCTCGCGCAAACGCTCTTGAGTTTGACCCATCCCATCCATGAGGGTCATGAAGTTTTCCATTCTTGTCCTCAAATCAGCCAGATCCGCTTGCATCTACTCCATTGCTCTCTCTGTTCACCTTTGTAGGGTATCCGTGCACAATTGGCTGTCTCTGAGCCTTCTTGGGAGCTATAGTGCCTGAAAGCGACGTAAACATTAGAACACTGGTGAACTACCTGCAAACCAGCAAACACGTTATATACATGCAATGAATTATTCATGTTTCCACGCTCAGGCATTATTATGCCCCAGTTCTGGTATTTCTGACAGAAAATACTCCAGATGACTTTTTAGAAACTAGCCTTTCAAACTCTTTTGAGGAGTATTCAGACCCTAATGACTTCGGACAACCAACTTTGCTCATTTAGAAACGGTAACTGGAAAGTATCATTGCATAACATGAACAAACTACCAACAACCAGAGTCACAAACATAAACATAATTCCCCAAAGGGTTACAATTCAATACAAAAAACAAAAAAATAAAGTCGGATTCCTACAACAAGCCTGTAGGTAGTCTGGACTAAAACCCTAGGCTAAAAGAAGATCCAGGCTCCTCTTCTACTGTCACCACCCCTGTCCGGTTCTTCTTGATGCCTGCTCTCAGCTTAAGATCTGCAATCTCCTTCAATGCTCCCTCCAATGCTAGTTGGCTCTGTTCCAATTGCTGAGTTTTTTCCCTTCGTATTTTGTGGACTTGTTCTACTTCTTCTTTCTTGAATGCCATCTGCACCTCGAAGAAGTCTTCCTTTTCTTTGTACTTCTTCTGCTCATGTTCTCTGTGGCCTTATAACCAAGCAATGGATTGACGAGCTTCTCTAAGAGTCTTTAAAGTCTTCTTACGCTCCGCTTCTCTTTTTGACTCTGTTAAATCCAATCTCTGAAAATGAGCTTCTCTCCCAACAAACTCCTTTTCTTTAGCTTCTAAGGTAGCCTGCATTCTCCGTAGTCTTTCCTCTACTTCTTGATTAGTGATTGGCACGGTGATACAAGCTAGCCATTTCAGAGCTCTCTACCCGAACCTCGTGCAACTGAGCTTCCAACTTCTTGTAGTCTTCAAGGGAAACAATGGTTTGTACCGGTACCTCTTTTGGATATAGTGGAGCCTCAACTGAAAACGGAAGGAAGAAAGCATCAACCCTACCTTGTATCCAAGCAGCAAAAGAGGGATAAGTCTTAGGGTCCACCTTTCTAAATTCTTTCTTACCCTCCCTAATATTGGTTTCCCAAGCTCGAGATACTTGGACAACCAACTGCTCATTATCTTCAGCCAGAAAAAATAGGGTCTTAGCTACTTCTTCATCCGACGGAGGATCCTTCAGTGGATAACCAAATTGTTTTTTAGACAGCACATGGTTAAGAATTATCACTCCTTTCCTACCTAACAACGACACATAGGGAAATTCACCACATCTTGTAATAAACTCCTTTCCTACCAGGCTTCTGCTACATCCCCAAGCTATATCAACCGATGTTAACCCCATCAATCTTCTAGCTCACTTCCAATCTTGCTTAAGATCTTTGAACGGCCCTGATTTTGGAAGCTTCTTGGGAAGCCACTCGGAGAACAATGGAGCACAACAATTCACGTACCCTTTTCTCTTCTCATTTATGTGATGGACACCATAATAGAAATCTCCCAACAGCGTAGGCACCGGGTTTCCTTTGATGAAAATAGTGATAGCCTCCAAGCTTACCCATCCTTTCTCTCCTGGGAACAGACTTATCCCGTAAATCATTAATGCTAACAACGTACTGAACTCTAACCACTCCCCTCCTAGAGCAAACACGTGGGCTTTTGTGATAAGAAAATCCAGAGTAAATCCCTTCCCTTTATTAGCTTCCAGTTCCATCTTCACTCGAATCATACTCAAATGACAGGCACCTGCAATGTCCCTGTACGGGGGACACTTCTCAGTAGCATAATAAGGGACACCATTCTTGATAGGAACCTTCAGGATGTCAGAAACCTCTTCCATTGTAGGGGCCAAGACGTAGTCAGCAAACGCAAAAATTTTCAACTGAGGGTCATAAAACTGCAACAAAGAATGAAGACTATCTCTCTGATCAACAGTAGGCTTATTCATGTAACCCAAGATCTTCCCATACCGACTTCTGAAATCATCTGAAACCTTGTCACTCATCAAGCCCACCAGTTTCTGAATACTCTCAATTTCGGGTTGCGGGAAAGTGTAATGAGCATTCCTTTTTCTGGGTATCTCTTGGACATATGTCATCTGGAGGAACAATGAATACCAGAACTGGGTACGACGGATAAAGGATAACCTGAAATGGAAACACAAACGGTTAATGCAAGTATGATGCGATGCAAATGCAATGCAGGCATATGATCAACAACTGGGACTGTCTGGATACAGAACACTAGACCCAAGTGACCAAGAACCAAGATCCTCCGAACAAAGCCCCATGAACAAGAATTCAGTCTCAAAAGCCCAAAATCAGGTATCAGAAATCCATGTACCCATATCAAATCACAGAACTGTACTGGCAATGAGGTATGATGAGGTCATAGGTTCCTGCAATCCTGTAAACCCCTCCCAATCTCACAGGTGTACTCCGGGTTAAAAATCACGGACTCTCAAAGCCGAATAACAATAATATGTTCACCATTTCCAAGATATGGCTCATGACCAGATCAGGGAATTAATTTGGCATTATGTACTACTCAGGGAGGCCTCAGCGTGAATCCGGGAAAAACAAGCATCCTTTATAAGTCCCCGGCTTCGAGCGCTGAAATCGAGAAACGATAGTACATTCAGCCCGTAGGATACAATACTATTATCATACGACCAGATGCTTTGACTGAGTTCCTATAAAATAACCAGGCCATCCTATGCGAGTTCCTAGTGGGCCCTCTAGTGCGAATGGGTTTGCCACAAAATATGGTCTGCCACTGTCACCACTGGAGAGGGATGTTTCCACAAAGGTCCTCAATGATCGGTCCCCAGATGCACATAACTATCGAGGTCATGTATTACCCCAGAAAGATTCCGGCATAAATACATTTCCAAGACGGTCGCAAGTCTAGGTGTGGAATTCACTACTACCAACATAGAAAGATGGCATGAAGCCAAAGTGATTGTCCACTCTAAGTCCTAGGGTACACTCGAGCTCCGATTACGAGCTCATATCTCAGTAACAGTTCCCAACCCCACAGAAAAAAGGAAACCAGCAGCCAAACAGTCCATTATATACATATGATGCATGAAAATAAATACTGAAAATTGTAAATAAAGCTGTGAATAAACAGTAAATAAATAAGAATAAAATATACACACATCAGCAAACAAACAACACCCAACGAAACAGGAACACACAAGCGCTAGGAGAGACTCTCGAGGGAACCAGAGATATGTCTGGTTAGGAAGTCCCCAGCAAAGTCGCCAGCTGTCGCTCCCTGGATTCACCATCCTGGTACAAACGCGAAAGTGACACGGAAATAGGTAGAGTCGCCAGCCAGACATTTTTATCCCGAAGGAACGAGAATGGTAATGTTGCATAAATCAGAAGAAAAGAAAAGGAAGGACACAAGTCATGAGAACCAAAGAGAATGGGTTCGGGAGTCAGTTATGACCTGGGAAGGTATTAGCACCCCAGATCGTCCTTCGTACCCGACGGGATCCATGCTTGCAAAGAAACTGCTTCAAAAGGTGAAGAAATGAAAACTGCTGCAAAACTGAAACTGAAACTGGAATGAGAAAGGAACTGAAAAAGAAAACGAAGAGGAAAAATGTAGGGAAAATAAAGATTGTGCTCGAACGGGTCCTACCCCGCTGCCTACATACCTCATCTAGACATGAGGATCAGAGTCGTCGTAGTTCCCCTAACTAGGGGTAGAAATATTGCTTGTGTATTAAGGCTTGATTTGCCTATGTGAATGCTCAGGTTTTGCAGGCTCAGACGACGAGTGCGTAACCGTCTTGTAAAGTGACAAGTAGGAGCAAGTTCGCGTACGAAGCGAAGGAGATGAGAAAAGAATTCCCGAAGGAAAGACGCTTATTGTTTGTTTGGTGTTTTTTATGAGTTTTTTTATGAGAGTGTGGCACAAGAGAATGAACTCAAACTCTTTTCCATGGAATGTGTACTTGCTACTACATTCCAAGATGGAATAATAGAACAAGCTCACCAAGAAAGGAGAACTTATCCAAGACTTGTTTCCAAGGGCAATGGCCTAAATTCATTGACTTGTTGAATTTATTAGGTATTTTAGTGATTAAAATGAAGAAGTATTTTTTAGAATTTTTCTTGATGAAGATGACCTCATGATCTGACTTGTGCATCATGCTAGACAAATGCACTATTCCAAGATGGAATGAATACATATGCCCCATGGAATAAGGCTATTACACAAGAGGTCACTTATTTCTTTATTAATGTTTTTTAGGTTTTGTTTTGAGATAAGAAGAGAAAGAACCAAAAGGAGCAAAAGGCAAAAGTCTAAAGGGAATGACTAAACCTAAAATTATCATGCAAAAGTGGTCCTAAGGTTAGTGAGGTTTGAAACCTATCCTAAGAGAAAGGAAGAACCAAAGGAGGAGGAAAAGAAAGCTAGCAAGTAACTTACTCCTCTAAAGGAGATAAGTTACTCCTAAAGGGGAAGGAAAAGAGTTGAAACACATGATGGCATAAGGCACATCCCAAACCACAAAGAGAAAGCAACTTAAAAAGAAAAGATGAAGAGTTAAAATGTGGATAAACATACACACTTCTCTTACCATGAGCCCCTGCAAGTGTTAGCAAAAATCCAGCATATGTTCATCAATAAAACTCATGGAAATAGCATGCTCAAAGCTCAAATCAACAAAGATCAAACAACATGCCAAATTTTGCACATACAAGCATTTACGTGTCGAGAACATGAAGCAATGCATCAACCAGCAAGCAAACCACCCTAACTAGCATACAAAATGATCATACGATGATCCATGATGATTAAAGAAAGTAAGGGAAACAAACAAGCTCAAAACAACCCCAACATGGCACTCTGCTTCAGTGTTAACCGGTTAACCAAAGCATTAACCGGTTAACCAGTCCAAACCTGCATCAAATCAGCACAGAAACAAGTGCGTTAACCGGTTAACCAAAGCGTTAACCAGTTAACACTATCAAAACAACAACAAATCTTGCATGAAAATCAGCTCAAACCAGCTTATCCAAATAATTCCACCACAGACCAGCAATCAATTACGCATGAAATAGTAAGATCAATTCACATTAAATCAAACACAATTAGGTGAATAAACATTAGCACATAGATCCGCTCACAAATCAACCAAACAATTCAAGCATGCCAAGCAAATACAC
This sequence comes from Lathyrus aphaca, assembly GCA_963966055.1. Taxonomy (NCBI): domain Eukaryota; kingdom Viridiplantae; phylum Streptophyta; class Magnoliopsida; order Fabales; family Fabaceae; genus Lathyrus; species Lathyrus aphaca. The sequence goes on from OZ014522.1 coordinate 326,784,788, forward strand.
AAGCACATGGTGGATCTAAAGCACAAGCATGCAAATAAGCTAAAACAGAGCTAGATCTGAATTTAACCAACCTACAAAGTTGAGGCATGCTTTGGTAATTATTGCTTGAGTTGGAAATGAGAGATCTCGCGGAAAACTTTGAAGATCCGGTGCTAATCCTCACACTTCATGCAAAATAAATGCAAGCAAAGGGTCTTGATGCAAAATTTTGGCTCCAAAAGCACTTCTAATCTCCAAACCAGATCTGAACCACCAATTAAACCAACAAAATGATGAAAAGAAGCTATGGATGGAGGTCTAGTTCCAAGATCTACACACTTTAACGCAAAGTTATGTGATCTTCAAAGAGGAATTCTTAGTGAATTTGTAAAATATGGGAGATAAAATGAGAGAATGGTGAGTGAGTTGTGAAAATTCAGAATGAAAGGTGAAAAATGAGAGAGCCCCCTCTTGGTTTGGAAGGAAATGGATTAAATTTGGTTTAGGTTTGGGGCCTAAAATTTTGGTTTGGGATCCAAAAAATAAGGTTTGGGATTAGCTTAGAAAATGATTAGGTTTTAGCATTGGAATTAGGCTTGGCAAATGATCTAGATCCTTCTCCATAATTCAAAATGAATAAAAATCAGAAATTTGGAAATTTGGAGCCAAAAACATATGCTGAATTGCTGCTGGAATTCAAAATTCGCAATCGTTAACCGGTTAACCAAAGCGTTAACCGGTTAACCAAAGCGTTAACCGGTTAACGCCAGTGAATTTTGAATTTTCCTTCCTTTTGGTGGGAAACCTCAAGAATAACCCGACGCCAACCGTTCTGATTTGATTTTGATCCTCAATCTTTATTTTAGGCCTTGACCATGATACCAAGCTTGTATAAAATGCCTTGTGAGCTTTGAATTTCCCGGATGATTGATCATATGCCTTATGCTAGAACATGTGAGTGCTTATGCTTCGCTTTTCCATGCAAAATGCTAAGGATATGACATGCTGATGATGATTATGATATGATGATAATGATAAAAAGAAGAGGGCAAATTTAGGGTGTTACACATATCAGAGCAGACGCCGACTCAACACAGAAAAAGGAAGGGCACTTTATTCCACTCACATCCTAGCCTCTATTGCGGATTATCTGCACGATGCCCGTGTAAAGGAAACATTCAAACATAAGAGATGAGAATCACAATCATATAAAGAAATGCATAATAATATGTAAGTACACCAGTATCACATGCATAATCACCCATTCCACAAATCACTCTTCCACACAATCCAAATACAACAAATATGTAGTGCAATGATATTACAAAATAGTTAACTTTTGCATTTCACCATTGTAACATTGTAACATCCCTACAAGATTTGAAACTTCTATGTATTTCACCAGTCTTTAATAGCACTTTATGATGGAGCATATTGATATTGTGTGAGATATGTCATAGGATCCATGTTAATTGGTGTCCATGGCATAACTGTACCAGAATTCAGTGCAAGAGTAATATGATTTTACAAAGTGCCAATGAGATACAAAAGACCCTCTTAAAGGTTTTCTGATCCAAGGTGCAACATAAATGTGAGCAGGTGGAACCGAAATATCATCTAAAGTTCTGACCCCAATAGGTAGGGCTGCAAAAAATACAACTGTAGTTAGGGATGCAACATACCTTCCAGTAGTTAGCATTATAGGAAACATATCAGCAGATAGGGGTGGAGAAATTTCCATGGCTGATTATCCGGCCAAACTCATAGTAGAATAACTTGCTTGACAAATAATTGGCCCTTGAGGTACTGAAATGTCTCCATTTTTATTTAGGGTTACATCATGTATGCTGGATCGCCTTCTTTTTTCTTTCTTCTCATTCATTGATTTATGATGAATTTTGTATTTCTGAGCATGTCTTGCTAATAGCATGTGTGTTCTTGTCACTACACATTTCCTTGATATATTTTTCATGTCGCCATCTCCATACTTCTCCAATCCTTTAAGAAATAGTGTACTTCACAATTTTGAAAATATTTTACAATAATATTAATAATAATTATCATTTTCATTATAATTAATGTTATTGGAGAAGATAGACTCACCAATGTTCATCTTATGTCCAATGAATAGCCTTTCGTCGTTCTTGATTCATTTTTAAAGCTTTATTTTCTTCCTTGACAAATCATTTTTCATAATCAACATTTGTTGATCTCTCAAGAGGATAATTATAACTTTGTAAAGATACATAATCAAATTGGTTGAGGCTGACATTATCAACCAAAAGCTCATTGTAATTGTAACACCCCAATTTCCCCAGTTTATAAAATAATAAATTAAATACGAAAAATCAGAGTTTAAAACAAGTGGAATTCCACATCAATAATATTTACCAACAAAACTCCTTTATTAAAAAAAACAGCGGAAACATAAGATTTATTTCAACTTGCAATCAACATCAACATCAACAGTAATCCTTCAAAATATCATTGGTTCATAAGGTTTTCAATAACATAAATGTGATATGTAACAAAAGTAAAATAAACAAAACATCAAAATATCCCCATCTCGTGTTACATGTCCGAGCAGTCCTTTGACTCGATTAAGCAACACGAAGTCCACGCACTCTCAAGTACCTGGATTATCTGTACTTCCAATGAAGCACAAATACAACAACAACAAAGGGGTGAGAAACACATTCAAATATTAACGGTGTATAAAACATATTAAGGGTATCTTCTCACACAAATCAACAAATACGACAACATCACACCAATAGTCATGCAACAACGAAACTATAAATATTATGCAATATGACTCAACAACGACACAATGCATGTGGTACCAGTTTTGTTCATTCAATCGAACTAGGATAAATCACATACACCCATCCGACAATGATTATCCCTACCATTCTCCACAACGGAGTATGGATGAATCACATACGCCTATCCGACAACGAATCATCCCAATAACAATACTTCAATGTATGCATGTCCATGAATATGCATACAACATGTATAACCATCAAATTATACATCTACATGATCCATCCGATCACATATGCAAAAATAATTCCACACAATCACCAATATAATCCTCATGCAACTTAACCGATTAATCGTCTTGTTAAATCCACCTAATTTTCATCATTAACTAAAATTTCAACACCAATCTTCGATTAAATATGTCCTAAGGACTACATCAAAACCTCAGATCAAGAAAATTGACCATGGATGCGAAATTGGGGGAAAAATCGCGAAACAATTTTTTTTCCTACAGGCCTGTTCATATGCGTATTGCTATAGGCCATACGCATATGGGCCAGCTTCTACGCACTTCGTACGCCCACCACACGCCTTCATTACGCATATTGCACCCTTCTACGCCACTCATTATGTGTAATAACACTCCGTACACGTATTCCATGATTCCTCATGCATAGTCTACTAGAATGGGCAAAGGGCCCTGAAAAACCAACGTCCATACGCGTAATACACCACTTATTACGCGTAATTCCCTAACCTGTGCAAGTCTATACGCGTAATACATGCCATTACGCGTATTGACAAAGACCCTTCTAATTTTCATGTTTCCTTCTCAATCTGATATGTTCCCTACTATTCCTCGTTTTCATACTTCATACCAGTCCTAGGGTTATTTCTATACCAGATTTACTCTCTCCATTATATCATTCTTTCACCTATTGTTACTAAATCCAATTTTATCAATATTCTAGATCTAGATTCGTCATTCTCAATCTACAACAACACAGATCTGCATATACATTACAACATACAAAACAACCACGACAATATTTTCAGATACGAATTCAATTATACAGATTCATCATATAGCCTCATAACAACAAAAATACTATGAGGGAAAGGACCCCTCACTACCCAATCATATTATATCACCTTATAAGAATTCCTCCCCCCTTACCTCAAATCTTGATGAAATTGCCTGCGAATTTTGACTATGGATATTGCCCTAGTTGTTCTTCCTCTTTCTAGCTCTCGGTTCTCCAACAGTGTTATGACAAATAAATTTCTTAATGTCGCAATACAAAAATCAACTGGTGGAAAACAGAAGAGTCGCCATTGATACATTTTTTATCGCGACGAGGGAAAAGAGAACAATCGAATAAAACCTGAGGGAAAAGGAAAAGACGAGGTCATCATAACCAAGTCCGGGCTCGGGATTCGGTTACACAAAGGGAAGGTATTAGCACCCCTCTGTGTCCATCGTACTCGATGGGATCCACGATTGCAGCTCTACTCAAAGGGTGTAATTATTTGAAGCTCCATCTGCTGCTAAACTGGAAAGGACTGGAAAGAAACACGAAGAAAAACGGAAAAGAAAAACGAATGGGTGATAGAAAGAAATGGACTCAAGAGGGCATTACACCCTAGCCTGATGTATCTCGTTGCAACAAGAATCAGAGTCCACGTAGTTCTGACAGAACGTAAATTAGGTCGACAAGCATTGTGCTTGTGCATACGTATCTCCTAATGAGAATCAGACCACCGTAGTTCGGCTAACTACTGGTGACCACAATCTTTTTGTGTTTTAAGACTTGAACTGCTTATGTCTATGCTTAGGTGTTGCAGGCTCTTCTGGCACGAGTGTGTTACCATCTTGCAAAGTCTTTTAAAGAAAAGTTTTTGTTGTTTGGTTTGTGAAGCATCCTCATGCTAAGACTTATTCATCATGATAGATACCCTACACCTCACCTCGAAATGGGATGTGTGCAAGTACCCCATGGCAAAGTCTCTTGGCATATGAAGAAGTTCATCCTTTATTAGGTGTTTTTGGATTTTCTTTAAGAGGGAGAAGAGAAAGACTCAAAGCGTTAAAAGAAAACACTCATGGGAACTCGATCCTCAAAGTTGTCATGCAATGACTGATCCTATAGTTGAGGTTTCAATCCTATTCCAACTTAATTCAAAATTTAGTTGGATTAGGTACCTAATGGAAAACTCATGGACTAGGCACAAGTGAACCAACATGAATGAAAACTCAAGACTTAAATAAGTCTAGAGTGAAGAAGAAAAGATAAATGAGATGAAGAAGAAATGAGTATGCAAATGAAAGAAGCAACATCAGGTAATCAGACAATATGCAAATAGAGCCTACACGAGGTAGGGATAAAATCGAGTCTCAATGGTAACTAACAAAGAAGGTCTGTTGTCTCTTCAATACGCGCAAGAAAACTCAAGAAATAAGTATTAAATCAAATATGAGTATCGAGCTCAAGGCGTGCACCAAGATTACCGATTAATATGACCAATTGTCAAGATGAGTCTTCAAGCCAAAGAAATAGTCCATTATTCGTTTCTACTTGTGTCAAGGATCGCACAAGCAAATCAACAAGTTATGAACAAACATTTAATTGTAAGGCCATCATAGTCTACTATCATCGACATCGAGCAAAATCCTACAAATCATCAAATACGAACTACAACCAAGATTAAACAAAAAAATCCATTAAAACGAATTAATCGAAATTAAAACCACAACTATAAAAATTAAAATCAAAGCTAGCAAAATAAAGATAAAATTAAAATAAAATTCTAATCTAATCGTATAACAAGTATGAAAATTCTAAATTAACAATTAAATAAAAAAATTATCAAGAATTAACTAAAACAAATAATAAGAACAAGAAATAAAAATAAAAATAAAACCAGCCAGGGGGAAGGCGCATGAATCTGCTGTGCAAATAGCAAAAAAAACCAAATGGGCTTGGAAAGACCAAAAAAAATTATGAACACACTAAAAGGGAGGGACAAAGAGGGTGCATCAGTAATCATCGGGTGCATCTAGCAAGGCGCATGGGCTTAGAGACCCCGATCTAAAACCCACAACAACAACAATAAAGTCTTTCTCCTTTTTACAAAAGAAAAAATAAGCAAGAGGAAGTTAATGATAAAAAATAATCAGTTTATAAAATATATAAAAATAAACGGAATGAAAGTTCAAATAGCCACAAAACAATCACGATTCCCTCTTCCTCATACGCTTTTGCCGTCGATGTTCCTGGCTTTTCCCCCTTGCTGAATCTCGATCCGCAATGATCTTGATCCCTCAAATGTCATCATCTTTGTTTTGTTTCGCGCAGCGAACTCCTCTCTCTGGTTTTTCTTCCTCTTCAGTGAGTCTCGATCTCCGTGTTTCGTGTTTTGTGTTTTCAGCGTTTGATTTGAAGGTCTAGTGCTTTGATTTGGTTCATACCTTTTTGTCGCAGATGCGGTTTTGATTTAAAATTTGGAGGTTTCGACTCTCTCTTAGGTTTGTTCTTCTCTCTTTAAATCCCCCTGACTTGGTCTCCCAACTCACTTCATCTCCTTCTCTTTCTGGATCTAGATTTGAGTTGGTTTGTTAATGTGGCCGAGAGTTAAGGTTGAAGATGCAGAAGGGTTTGTTTCATGGTGATTGAAGGTTACAGTTGTTTATGATTAATGATGGTGGAATGGTTTTGTAAGTGGCGGTTGTGAATTTTGTTTAAGAGGTTTTCGGAAGGTTCGTGTTGTTGTTGATGGAGTTATTGTTGTTGAGTATGTATTTGTGTTTGAAGAAGAAATGATGGTGTATAGTTTCTGTAGGTTTGTTGCACTATTTGCAGGTTTATGGTTATGAGGGAGTGTTGTAGAGGTTTGACGGTGGAAGGATGAGTGAAAGGTTTGGCTCGGATTTAACAAAATGAGGTTCAAGAAGAGAATATAAAGGTTTGGATTTTTTAGGTTATTTCTAGGTGTTTGCATGAAGAGATTTGTTGAAGAGGTGTGGTTTGTGATTGCAGAAGAATGAAGGTTGGTGTGAAGGAAGCGTTTCTGATTTTTGTGTGGTTTCATGATTGTTGTATATGCATTTCTATTGTATGGATTGTGAGTCACGATTTTGTGCGTAAAAATGGTAAGGAATATCGTTATGCCTTTGGATGGAAAAGGATGTGAGTTTATGTGGGCTTGTTATGCCTTCTATGTGGAGTGGAATTGAGATTGCCTGGAGGCTGTGTGCGCATTGCATATACTGAAGGTGAGGGTTATGTGTTCGTACAATGTGAGGTCGTTTGGCGTTTCTACAAATTGGCCTTGTATACTGCATGAAGACTTTCTTGCTGGACCATCCATTCACGCTCATGCTTCTTCATTGCCTTTGTATTCATGGGCCTATTATTTTCTCAATAAAAAATAATGCCATATCCTATTTTTGCCCCCTTTTATTATAATTTCGATATTGAATTTTTGTGTAATATTTTGGTTGTCACATTGTTGTACAAAAATAAATAATGAACTTCATCATGGGACTAGAAAAAATATGGATCTTTGAATGTGGTTTATTTGAATATGATGTGATTATATATACATGAATTGGATATGGAATAGAAAAAATGGATTTAGGATGTGGTTTAGGAAAAAAAATTAAGAATTTTCTAATGGAAATTGGACATGGATTAACTTGTACATGGAATTGAATTAATAAATATGTGGACAAAAGGTTAGAAAAGTAAATAAAAAAGATTTGGATTTTGATATGAATTACGGATAGTGATTAATTGGATAAGAATAAAAAAAGGATAAAATGTGATGAACTCGAATGACCCCACAACTTGATTGAATTTAATCCAACAACCACACTCGAATTTTTTCCTACAACTCATGATTACAATGGACGAAACACACTCACGACCCGCAATTACCATTAAATCCCACTGACGTATCGAACCGAATAACAACTCAGTTTGACTTGTTCAAACAAATTCTCAAATCTCTTGACAATACTTGAATCACTTTGAATTTGTCTGAAAGAATATATGGGAAAATGAATCCACAGATGAACCACTAAAGGACTAATGCACCCAAATGAACTTGATTTCCTGAACCAATCCTCACATGAACCACTTCTTGAAAACCTTAAGAATTTCGCACAATAAAACTTGACTTTGAATGCTCATTGCCTGATAAATCAGCCACTGAGACAAATAACTTGCAATTGAAACAAACTCCTGATAGTTTGACCAAGATTAGTTCAAACTATCATTTGAGCTGGATCACGACTGAATAAACGCGCTTGAAGTGAAACCATAGCTTTTGAGATGTCGAGAAAGAAGAAATATCCTGAGATTCTGCTAAGAGAAGAATAGCCTTGTAAATTAATGAAGAAGAAACCCATGATGACGGGCCAAATGAATCGGTGAATAGTTTTCATACGTAAAATCCCTGAAGACCCCTAATTCAGGAAAATAAACCATAATTCAGTGACAAAAGCATAAGAGAATGATACCACTGATGGCTGCAAGCCAAAGCCTTGAATTTTTCTGATAATCTGCAAATAAGGATGTGAAATCCCAATCCTTCTGAAAATCTCGATCTATGTCTTATGAACTCGATGAAAATGAAGGGATGCAAAGTATGACCTAAAGAGGATGCATATGAATACGAAATAAAAAGTCAGTTAAAGTTAGAAAATCAGAGGGAAAATTTTGGGGTGCAACAGCTGCCCCTATTCAAACAGCTTAAACCTGAAAGGTGGAAGAGGTTTGAATACTAAAAGAACTAGGAAATTTGCAGTCGGTGGGTAAAAAGAAAATATGGTGGAAATTCTTGATGGAAGCTATAAAGAAGAAAAACTCTACTGGGGATAAGACATTAAAGAAGACCGACCACAGAAAGACTCTCGGGGGATGAATGTTGACCTCTACCAGACTCTGCGGGGAGAGATATTGACCTTAATCAATAAACTCAAAATGGCCTACCATATTTGAATGATAGCCACAACAAACAAGATAAACCTCGGAAGGGCTTGAAAATAGAATGTCATCCTCAAATGACAACTCAAAATAAACGAAACTGACCTCAAACAGAATCGAAACAGTGTATCGGCCTCGGTCAATAACCAAAAAATACAAAGATTGACCTCGACCAGACTTTGAAAAAGAGAAATATTAACCTCAATAAATAAACTAAAAATGGTCTAACATCCTCAAATGATAGCCAAAACAACAAGATCAACCTCGAAAGGACTTGAAAAGAGAATGTCATCCTCGAATGACAACTCGAAATAGACAAAAGTGACCTCAGACATAATCGAACCGGTGTATCGGCCTCATTCTATAACCAAAAGATACAAACTGACCTCAACCAGACTTTGATTCGAGAAATATTAATCTCGATCAATAAACTCAAAATGGTCTACCATCCTCGAATGATAGCCAAAGCAAACAAGACCAACCTCGGAAGGACTTGAAAAAGAGAATGCCATCCTTGAATGACAACTTGAAATAACAAAACTAACCTCAGATAGAATCAAAATGGTATATCAGCCTTGGTCGATAACCAAAAAGCAAAGACTGACCTCGACCATACTTTGAAAGAGAAATATTGACCTCGACCAATAAACTCAAAATGGTCTACCATCCTCGAATGATAGCCAAAACAAACAAGACCGACCTTGGAAGGACTTGAAAAAGAATATCACCCTCGGATGATAACTCAAATAAACGTTCTCCACAAAGAAAACAAGCCAAAAGACTCAATTGGGAGGAAATAGGACACTATAAAGATCCACGGATCTTCATACCTGGGCATGATCGAAAAGAAATTGCTGAGGAATGCAGTGAACAAACTCTTGGGGATGACATTGTCATATTGAAGAATAATTCGAACTTCTAGTGTATGGAACCAAAACTGACTTATGCTTCATATGCATGTTTGAATTTTTTTATAGCGTAATGTTCCATATGAAATGGAAATGCTACGCATTTTGAGGATGCAATGTAATGATGATTACTATATGCAAGATGCAAAGAAATTCTCCTGCTGGGGAAGATAACAGACAACTATAGTGGGGAAAGAATCACAGATCTGATCTTCCGAATCTTTTTGGAGACTAACATCTCTGTTAGGGAGAATGTTAACAACAAATGGGCTCTAAACTTCCAAAAGAATGATGACCATGAAGGGGATGCCTTATCTAAATCAACTCTGCTTGGGGAAGAACTATAACCATAGAACTTCGTTGGGGAAATGAAAACCTTGTAACTTAGCAGACGAAAAAACTTGTTAATATTTTGCTGAGGAGAAAACTTCGTTGGTGAATTAGAGATCAAAATAAGCCTCCTTCTAGGGAAGACCTCTTTGAATATCACAAATGTTGATCAAATTGATCCAAATTATGCCCCATGTATTGTATGACAACTGGGTTGGGAAGATATGCCAATGAAGATTGGACTTTAACTGTGGAGAATATTCAGCTCCTCATGAAGAAAACTTATCAGCTGCAAAAGGATTCTACATTCGGGGAAGAACAAAATTTCCAATACCCTGCTGGGAAATAAATACAAGCCATTCACCCTAAAAATCTCCTTGGTACTTTAAGCTTCTGAGCTCAATAATTGCATACTGATTATCATAAGTAGGCAATAAATCCTTTACTCCTCAAATTGTACCCCAAATTGCGTTGTCTTCAAAATATTGTCTCTAGATGATTTTATAGAAGATATCGCATCTAAAATGCCTCACTGTCTTCAAACTCTTAGAGAGATTCATCGAATCTCGAGATAACTGCCCCAGATTGCGTCTCGTAATGAATTTTCCCCACACTATGATAAGAAATACCATGCGTATGAAAATGCAATGCAAATGATGCAAGATGTTGATGTATGCTCAGGATGCTGAGAATATGATGATATGCAAGCCACAAGATATGATTGAACCGAGTATGATTGGGCGATATGTTCAACTTGATAATGATTGGTTTTTTTCTTTTTGGTTGCCAAGAAATAGGACTTTGAAAGTGGATTACCAGATGAGAACCGGTTTATTGAAGGTATACCAACATACGAGAACTGATGGGAAAAGAATAAGTTGTCAGACGAGAACTGACTCCTTTTTGGGTTCATTGCCAGACGAGAACTAACTCTGAAAAAGAATGACCACCAGACGAGAACTAGAGTTCAATAAGGTAAATGAAAATGTGACCAGACGAAAACTGGTATTTAAAGTTGGTTTTCCATACGAGAACTGGACTTTGAATTGGTTGGCCAGACGAGAAATGGGCTTTGAATTGGTTTTCCAGTTGAGAAATGGAATTTGGATTATCAAGTGATGTTAGATTATGAGGCCCTATTGTGAGATCTAAATTGTGAGGTTGTGCCCAATAAATGATATGATGTGTATGGCTCTATGCTTGAGCGAAGCGACATGAATAATGTATAAGAATGATTTATGCAATGATTATGAAAAGTTTCCAAAAATTCCCCTGAGGTGGGAAGAATTTCTTTTGTGACAAGGCTTCTTGTTTCGAAGGGTGACATGGAGAGGGTGGGTAGCATGATTTCCCAACACTCGTCTTGAACTCAGAGAATGTTGAATGAACCTTGCTCTGTATAGCTTCACTTGCCCCAGTCTGGCGGATCTTTGAAGAATTTTCCATGAGAGGAAGTTTGGAAACAACTTCCATGGAAGACTTGCTCCAATATTCTGAACTTTGAAACATACCACCCCTGATTATCCACTTCTTAGAATGAATTGTGTTATGCCCTTGAGCTCTTGAAGTGTTTTGCCCAGGTATGAGCATGGAAGCGACTTGACTCATTCTGATTGAGCATTGGAAGAATTCCCTTAGTCAATAGAACTTCTAGGTTGCCTCCCCCTGATTCATAGGATTATAAGTTGCTTGATTCTATCCATCATTGTTGAATGATCAAATTCTCCTCTGATTTCTCTTTGTAGGAACTCCCCTGAGGTCGCATACTAATTTGAAATTAAAATTGTTCATTCACGAATGGTAATTTTAATGCGATGCTCATTCAAGTTTTGGAAATTTATTTATTTGAATGTCATGATGGTGTGTGACGAATGGATCATTGGTCTAAACGTAGTGATGATTTAACAAATCTTTATGAGTCAGTTTACGCAACCTTGTCAGATCCTGCTTCAATTAGGACTTTCAAGGGTTATAACATTGTCTGGTTCACGGTTTCAGAAAAAGGATTTAAGGCTCAAAGTTATTTGTACCCACCCATTCTCCTTGATGTTCTCCAGTCCTATGTTCATTTAATTTGGCCTAAGTGCTCATCTCTCGAAAGGGTTTGTGAAGGTTAAGGAACCAATGACATTTGACGGTGTTAGAACCGATGAGGTTGTTGGATTAACAGTCACCCCTTTTATCTTTGTGTCTTGGTCACACAAATTTGTTTTTTTACTTTTCATTCTCTCTTTTTTTACTGATTCTTTTTTGTTTCAAATTTTCTCCTTCTTTTTTGAACAAATCGTGTGATACTAGCTGTTTTGACTTACTTGAGAGGGTTATGACTGTCTTATTCCTTGCTTTATGAGTGATAATCATTGTGGTTTCACATATGTTAACCTCTTTAGGTGTAATGAATACAAGGTAATGGATCCTCAGATGCACACTCCCTCTAAAATTTGAATGCTCGGTCAAATTAACTGACGACTATCCTGTACCGGATTAAATGTCAGAGTTTTTCATTTAGAAAAGAAACTCTTACTTCAAGGCTCGACGGGGTTGACGAGGGTCTATATCCCTTATATCTCCGGTGTTTGGGGATTAAAGCAATGTCTGTATATCATCACTAGGTTCTAAACCGAAAGCATACCTTCAACAATTATGGGTATTTCGTTTTCATCATCCTCCCTCAAATATATGCTAAACAAAAGTGAAATAAATGGGAGGTATATGGATGCTTTTTTTTTTCTTTTTTCAATGCAAGGGAAGAAAATTAGCAAATGCAACATAATTGATTCAAACATTGCATGATCATTTCATTATCATTACCATTCAAAACAACAATGTTTAAAAGACAAGTAGCAATTAACATGAAAGAAACTACAATGCAAATGATATAAAGGATACAAATGATCTCCAATTTTGATGACGTATTCTTGTCTGAACCACTAAAATTAGGAGACACTCCCTCGAAGTCCTCTGACTCAATCGGGAGAGAGTTTGACGCGCACAACCAAGTTTCCTTTTGGAAATGATATGTACCCCTTGTTGATCAACTTTTGTACTTTGGCCTGAAAAGCTTTGCAATCTTCAGTTGAATGCCCCATTGATCCACCATGATATCCTCACTACTCATAAGGATTGTAATCTGGAGGGTACAACTCTGGCAACGGCTTGAGAGGCTTAGGAACCACCAATTAGCTCTGAATTAAATGTGGCAAGAGTTCACTGTACGTCATAGGAACTAGATGAAGAGGAGCATTCCTTCTTTCCAGATTATTGTGAGGCTTAGGCTAGATCTGGAATTGATTATGAGTTCTTCGACCATGAACTTGCAAATTTAAACAAGGAGGAGTCTATGGTTTCTGATATGGTGCTCTGAGCACAACTGGCTGTCCATAAGAATATCCAGACACATGAAATGAGGATTTCTGAGAAGATGATAGCCCAGAATATTCGATATTGGCCAGGACTGCACTGATTTTGTACTCCTCTTCCTCTTGTGAACTAACAACAAAATCACCTTCACTAGTTGTGTTCAAAGAGTCTTGGATATTTCCACTTTTGAGTAAACTCTTAATGTGCTCTCCAACTATTATCAAACCATAGAAGTTTGATGTCCCAATGCTACTCATTATTTCCAGGTACAGACCTGGCAAGGTGTCCATGAACATGTCAACTAATTCTCTATCTGAAAGTGGTGGTTGTACTTGGGCTTCTAATTCTCTCCACCATTGTGCATATTCTCTGAAAGATTCACTACTCCTCTGAGATAGGCTTTGCAAATGCGTGCAACTAGGTGCCATCTCCAAATTGTACTGGTATTTCTGTAGGAAATATCTGGATAAATCATGCCACAACCATATACGACTACTTTCCAAATCCATATACCAACTTAATGATGCACCACTCAAACTATCATGAAAACAGTGAATCATTAACTCATCATTGCGAGCGTAAAAAGTCATTTTTTTGTAAAACATCACCAAATAACGCTTTGGACAACTGACACCAGCGTACTTCTCAAACTTTGGTGCTTTGAAATCTGGAGGTATGACAAGATCGGGTAACAAACACAGGTTTAAAGCGTAAAAAAAAAAGTATCACGACCCTCTGTGGCTTTGAGTTTCTCATCCAACACACGATATATTTCATCAAACTCAACAGCTCGAGGATCCTTAGTTTTGATCACCGGAACTGCCCTTTGGAAGTCTGACACAAAGAAAGAAAAACTATGATAATATGTAGCATCAGAAGAAGAGGAATGTCCATCTCGGACCATAGACTGCTCAAGTACACCCTGATTCACAACCGAGCTCTGCGTAGGCCGAGCTTGAGTAAGGTTGTTCAATTATAGAAGATCCTCATTAGGAGAAAGACCATACAAAGGATTGGTCGTCACAGTAAAGCCTGGTGGAGAATCAACATTCTGAAGGTTATTTCTTGACACAACTACCAACGGCTTCCAATATGATATTCTTAACTCTTAACACCACTCAGTCTTGCTTTAAACAATTTGTTATCTACCCACGATTACCACTTGTTCAGACTGAGTACCGGGAAATCAGTTGGCTGGCCATGGACAAAGGAGGAATGATGAGCTTTCTGGAAAATGATATGCAATGCTCATGAATGAAAATGCAATATGATGATGCTAGAGATGCAAAGACATGAGATCAAAGCTGCCACATATGCTGAATAATTGTTCCACTAATAACGGAAAAAGCTGAACATAACAGGATACAAACTTTGTCGTTGTAAGAAGACCAAAAAACTGGGTATGTTGAAGGTTATGGTATCCTGTCAAAAGCCCTTCTCTCTCACAGGTATATTCTAGACGGAGGTCAAAGTTCATCAATATCACGGACTCTCAAAGCCGAGCAGCAATAATATGTTCACCATCTTCGAGAAACGGTTTAATATTACCATCTCAGGGAAACAGTTTAGTATTATTCACTACACAGGGAGGTCTCAACCGATTCCCTTCAAACTCCCACACAAAACGATCCCAACTTCAACAGCTACCATCGAGAAGCAATAATACATTCATCCCGAAGGGTACAATACTATCTCCATACAATGAGTGCCTCACCCGAGTTCACAACCAGGTTATCCTAAAGGCCACCATAGTTAGCAGCTCATATGAGATAGCCCCACCATCTGTGGCAAACCCACAAGGCAGAATTCTCTCGAAAGAACCTCATATAGTTTGTGGTATTACATGTCACATCATTGTACTGAACAACACGTGAGGCAACATGAGTATCCACACTAATCCTAAGTACACTCGAGCCTGTGTAGTGAGCTCATCTTTCATGACCACCTAAGTTGTAAAACAGAAAAACCAGCACAGCCCAGTCCAGCACAGTATATGGAAGTAATGTAAATGCGATAAAATAAATGCAATAAAATAAATGCGATAAAGAAAATAAATAAAGTACATAAAGCAAATAAAAGAAAACAGATACACACCCAAGAAAAAAAAAACATGCGCTAGGATTGACTCGCATAGGGAACCAGTTTCCCCAGCAGAGTCGCGAGCTGTCGCAACACGAAAATCAACCGGCAGAAAACAAAAAAGTCGCCTTCGATACGTTTTTTATCCCGACGAGGGAAAAGAAAACAATATAAGAAAACCTGAGGGAAAAGGAAAAGACAAGGTCATCGCAACCAAGTCCGGGCTCGAGAGTCGGTCACACAAAGGGAAGGTATTAGCACCCCTTCGTGTCCATCGTACTCGATATGATCCACGCTTGGTTCTCTTCTCAAAGGGTGTAGTCGTCTGAAATCTCCATCTGCTGCTAAATTGGAAAGGACTGGAAAGAAACGCGAACAAAAATGAAAAACAAAAACGAATGGGTGATAGAAAGAAACGGACTCGAGAGGGCATCACACCCGAGCCTGACGTATCTCGTCGCAACAAGAATCAAAGTCCACGTAGTTCTGACAGAACGAGAATTGGGTCGACAAGCATCACAATTGTGCCTATGTATCTCCTAATGAGAATCAGACCGCCATAGTTTGGCTAACTACTGGTGACCATAATCTTTTTGTGTTTTTGAAGACTTGAACTGCTTATGTCTATGCTCAGATATCGCAGACTCGTTTGCACGAGTTTGTTACCGTCTTGCAAAGAGACAAGTAGGAGCAAGTTCTTACATTGAGAGTGAATGAGGTGAGAAAAGAATTCCCGAAGGGAAGACGATTATTGTTTGGTTCATGTCTTTTAAAGAAAAGTTTTTGTTATTTGGTTTGTGAAGAATCCTCATGCTAAGACTTATTCATCATGATAGATACCCTACATCTCACCCCGAAATGGGATGTATGCAATTACCCCATGGCAAAGTCTCGTGGCACATGAAGAAGTTCATCCTTTATTAGGTATTTTTGGATTTTCTTTAAGAGGGAGAAGATAAAGACTCAAAGGGTTAAAAGAAAACACTAAAGGGGACTCGATCCTAAAAGTTGTCATGCAATGATTGATCCTATAGTTGAGGTTTCTATCCTATTCCAACTTAATTCAAAATTAAGTTCGATTAGGTAACTAATGGAAAATGCATGGACTAGGCACAAGTGAACCAACAGATAAACCAACATGAATGAAAACTTAAGACTTAAATAAGTCTCGAGTGAAGAAGAAAAGAGAAATGAGATGAAAAAGAAATGAGTATGCAAATGAAAGAAGAAACATCAGGTAATTAGACAATGCGCAAACAGAGCCTACATGAGGTAGGAATAAAATCGAGTCTCAGTGGTACCTAATGGAGAAGGTCCGTTGCCTATTCAATACATGCAAGAAAACTCAAGAAAGAAGTATCAAATCAAATCAGAGTATCGAGCTCAAAGAATGCACCAAGATTACCAATCAATAGGACCAATTGTGAAGATGAGTCTTCCAGCCCAAGAAATAGTCCAATATTCATTTCTACTTGCTTCAAGGATCACACAAGAAAATAAACAAGCTAAAAACAAATGGTTAATCTCAATGCCATCATCGCCCACTATCATCGATATCGAGCAAAAGCCTACAAAACATCAAATACGAACTACAACCAAGATTAAACAAAAAAATCCATTAAAACGAATTAATCAAAATTAAAACCACAACTATAAAAATTAAAATCAAAGCTAGCAAAATAAAGATAAAATTCTAATCTAAGCTTATAATAGGTATGAAAATTATAAATTGACAATTAAATAAAAAATTATCAAGAATTAACTAAAACAAATAATAAGAACAAGAAATAGAAATAGAAATAATACCAGCCAGGGGAAGGCGCATGAATCTGCTGTGCAAATAGAAAAAAAACCAAATGAGCTTGGAAGCCCAAAACAAATTATGAACACACAAAAAGGGAGGGACAAAGTGGGTGCAACAATAATCATCGTGTGCATCTAGCAAGGCGCATGGGCTTAGAGAGCCCGATCTGAAACCCACAACAACAACAATAAAGCCTTTCTACTTTTTACAAAAGAAAAAAAAAAGCTAGAGGAAGTTAATAATAAAAAAATAATCAGTTTATAAAATATATAAAAATAAATTTAATGAAAGGTCAAATACCCACAACAAAATCACGATTCCCTCCTCCTCATACACTTCCGCTGTCGATGTTCCCGGCTCTTCCCCATTGCTAAATCTCAAGCCGCAATGATCTCAATCCCTCGAATGTCATCATCTTCATTTTGTTTCGTGCGGTGAACTCCTCTCTCCGGTTTTTCTTCCTCTTCAGTGAGTCTCGATCTCGGTATTTCGTGTTCTGTGTTTTCGGCATTTGATTCGAAGGTTCAGATATTTGATTTGTTTCAGACCTTTTCGTCGCAGTTGCAGTTTTGATTTCGAATTTGGAGGTTTTGACTCTCTCATAGGTTTGTTCTTCTCTATTTAAATATCTATGACTCGGTCTCCCGAATCACTTCATTTCCTTCTCTTTCTGGATTTGGATTTGAGTTGGTTTGTTAATGTGGCTGAGAGTTAAGGTTGAAGATGCAAAAGGGTTTGTTTCATGGTGATTGAAGGTTATGGTTGTTTATGATTAATGATGGTGAAGCGGTTTTGTAAGTGGTGGTTGTGAAGTTTGTTTAAGAGGTTTTTGGAAGGTTCGTGTTGTTGTTGATGGAGTGATTGTTATTAAGTATGTATTTGTGTTTGAAGAAGAAACGATGCTGTATAGTTTGTGTAGGTTTGTTGCTTTGTTTGCATGTTTATGGTTATGAGGGAGTGTTGTAGAGATTTGATGGTGAAAGGATGAGGGAAAGGTTTGGCTCGGATTTAGTAGAATGAGGTTCAAGAAGAGAAGAGAAAGGTTTGGAGTTTTGAGGTTATTTCTAGGTGTTTGGATGAAGAGAGAGTTTTTAGTGTTGTTGAAGAGGTGCGGTTTGTGATTGCAGAAGAATGAAGGTTGGTGTGAAGGAAGCATTTTTGATTTTTTGTGTGGTTTCGTGATTGTTGTTTATGCATTGCTATTGTATGGATTGTGAGTCACGATTTTGTGCGTAAAAATGTTAAGGAATATTGTTATGCCTTTGGATGAAAAAGGACGCGAGTTTATGTGAGCCTGTTATGCCTTCCTTGTGGAGTGGAATTGAGGTTGGCTGGAGGCTGTGTGCGCATTGCGTGTATTGAAGGTGGGGGTCGTGTGTTCGTACGATGTGAGGTTGTTTGGCATTTCTGCAAGTTGTCCTTGTGTAATGTGTGAAGACTTTCTTGCTAGACCATCCTTTCACGCTCATGCTTCTTCATTGCCTTTGTATTCATGGGCCTATTATTTTCTCAATAAAAAATCATGCCATCTCCTATTTTGGCCCCCTTTTATTACAATTCCGATGCTGAATTTTTGTGTAATATTTTGGTTATCACTTTGTTGTAAAAAAATAAATAATGAACTTCATCATGGGCCTAGAAAAAATATGGATCTTTGAATGTGGTTTTTTGAAAATGATATGAATATATTTAAATGAATTGGATATGGAATAGAAAAAATGGATTTTGGATGTGGTTTAGGAAAAAAAATAAGAATTTTCTAATGGAAATTGGACATGGATTAACTTGTACATGGAATTGACTTCAAAAATATGTGGACAGAAGGTTAGAAAAGAAAATAAAAAAATGGATTTTGATAAGAATTACGGATAGTGATTAATTGGATAAGAATGAAAAAAGTGGATAAAGATGTGATGAACTCGAACGATCCCACAACTTGATTGAATTTAATCCAATAACCACACTCGAATTTCTTCCTACAACTTATGATTACAATGGACGAAACACACTCATGACCCGCAATCACCATTAAAACCCACTGATGTTTCGAACCAAATAACAACTCAATTTGACTTGTTCAAACAAATTCTCAAATCTCTTGACAATACATGAATCACTTTGAATTTGTCTGAAATAATCTCTGGGAAAATGAATCCACAGGTGAACCATCAAAGGACTGATGCACCCAGATGAACTTGATTTCCTGAACCAATCCTCACATGAACCACTTCTTGACAACCTTAAGAATTTCTCACAATACAACTTGACTTTGAATGCTCATTGCCTGATAAATAAGCCACTGAGACAAATAACTTGCAATTGAAACAAACTCCTGATAGTTTGACCAAGATTAGGTCAAACATCCATTTGAACTGGATCACGACTGAATAAACGCGCTTGAACTGAAACCATGTCTTTTGAGATATCGAGAAAGAAGAAATAGCCTGAGATTCTGCTAAGAGAATAATAGCCTTGCAACTTAATGAAGAAGAAACCCCTGACGACAGGCCAAATGAATCGGTGAATAGTTTTCAGATGTGAAATCCCTGAAGACCACTGATTTAGGGAAATAAACCATAATCCAGTGACAGGAGCATAAGAGAATGATACCACTGATGGCTGCAAGCCAAAGCCTTGAATATTTTTGATAATCTACAAATAAGGATGTGAAACCCTAATCTTTCTGAAAATCTTGATCCCATGTCTTATGAACTCGATGCAAATGAAGGGATGCAAAGTATGACCTAAAGAGGATGCATATGAATACGAAACAAAAAGTCAGTTAAAGTTAGAAAATCATAGGGCAAATTTTGGCGTGCAACACTTAATTTTTTGGTTAAACTAATTTTCCCTATTATTCTCATAATAATGGTTTTACTAATTCAACCTTATTTTAATTAAAACAGAATAATAATAATAATAATCCTAATATTTACTAATATTATTTACATTATAATACTAAAAATAGTTATTAATTGGTCTTATTATTATTCTCACACCCACTATTACTAATCGCACCATAAATCCACCTGTTCCACTATGACACTACACTAAACAACAAGACATCTTCCTTAAACAAGGCCAACAATGCACCAAAAATACCCGACGAACAATTATTAAAAATGGGGTGTGTCAACTCTCCCCCACTTAAAATATTTCCGTCATAAAAAATGTAGCTGATGAGAAAAGTTCCGGATACGACTCTCGCATCCTGCTTTCTAGATCCCAGGTTACACTCCCACCAGCAACTCCTCCCCAAGCTATTCTTACCAAAGGAATCTCTTTCCTCTGAGTTTCTTCATCTTGTGATCTTCAATCCTTATCAGCATCGCTTCTACCATAAGGTTATCTCTGAGCTGCACCTCATCCCTCAGAATAACACGAGATGGGTGAGACACATACTTCCGAAGTTGCGACACATGAAACACGTCATGCAAGTTCGAAAGTGTAATACCTCAAAATTTTCCCTCTCATTTCCCCAACATTTTGCATAACATTTTTCATACATAGATTCATAAAATAACCAAAAAAAACATTGCATCATGTATAGCATAGCTGAGGTATGGGTATGTGATCAATGATTGGAGCAACTGAAGGCATTACAAAGGCAATCACAAGGCCACAAAGCTTCTCAACCTTGTGTGAAGGGTCAAAACATCCCACAAGTCTTCACTTGAAGCCACAAGCCATGAAAAGATGTGGTTTGATCAAAGGAGGCAAGCAGTGCAATATCTCCCGATGAAAAGGGCCAAATTAGGGTTTCACTTCTACTGGGCTTCTGCGTGAAGTTATGATTCAAAAAGGATTCCATTGTCCTATATATGATGTCAAGTGCCTAGGGCTCAAATTTCATACACAAACTCATTTTGGAAGAGGTTCGACTGGCCAGATGACTGAAAGTCAAGGAATCAGGGGAAATGCAACCGAGCTAGGTAAAAATGGTCGACTCCTGTGGTTCAAATTTGGTCAAGAAATGATGGGGGAATCATAAAAAAAATCAAAAGAAAAAAAATCATTTGAAAAGTGGTTGATTTCACATTTCCCTCCACTTTTCCTTCCACTTTCTTTCCACCTTTCCTTTCATTCTTTCCCTCTTGTTTTTCCACTTCAATTCCACTCCATTTCCCTTGGAAGCTTCTACCATGTTCCACAATCTTCTAGAGTATTCCAAGGAATATAGGAATATTCCTTCTCCAACCCTAACCCTAACTAACTACTAACCTAGCTCCATTCCTAAACCTAACTCCATTCCCATACCTAGCTCCAAGCCTAGCCCCTATATAATCACTAATCACTTCAATGCAAAAAGGTTCCCAAGTTTCCGAATTTTTTCACTCTCTCACAATCACTTTTTTCTCTCCCACTTTTCCTCCATTTTCCCTTTTCACCAAAGCTTTTTGAAGAAGCTCTTCAAGTTTCACATTGAAACTTGAAGATCTTGAAGCTTAGCCTCCAACCTCCATTAATTTTGTGGATTGTGGAAGAAGAAGCTACTAATTTTTGTGAGGATTTCGACTTATCGGAAGTGCACGAGGGTTCAAGCATCAAGAACACATTTATTTTACAGATTTACGGTTTTCTTGGTTTTCTCTTCGATCAAGCTCCGATTCTTGCAACATCCACCGAAGCACTTCTCCGCTTCGTAGGTTGTTGATCTAAATCACTTCTCCTTTAAGTTATTCTCTTCATTTTTCCATTTCGGCGTTCTTTAATTTCTTTTCATTTTGCTTGCAATCGATTGCGTTTTCGTTATGTGGTGCTTGCGATTTGTGATTTTTAATGGATTAGAAGTTAAGGTAGATGGTTATAGGTTCTAGCATGTGTAAATAAGCCCTAATTAAGTAGAAATTCGTGTTAACATATTCCTAGGTATGTAAGAGATCATTAGAAGTGAGTTTGTGGCCAAAAGCACTTATTTATAGACTTTTTTTTTTTACATTCTGATAAGTGTTAACCGGTTAACCATTTGGTTAACCGGTTAATGCGTGCGTTTTAGCCACAAATCAGTGCAGTTTTAGGACCGTTAACTGGTTAACCGGTTAACGCTGTTGGATTTTGGATTTTTTACTTAGTTGATAGCTTAGTCTTGCTTTCTAGTGCCTCTAATGTTCATACATGTTTAGGTATTGATTTTAGGGAATTTTCTAGGTTGGTTTCAACATTTCATTCCCCCGTTTCGAGTCGTTTCGACGCGTTTCCGTTCATATGGCATATTATGCGTTTTTGTGTTCCTTTGTGTATAATTTGATTTCTTGCATTTTTTTGCAATGTTTATGTATCATTTGGCATGTGAATAATCATGTTGCATTCTGTTTTTACATCTTTCGCATTGCGTTAAGTCATTTTGCATTTCATTGTATCAAGATATGTTGCATTTCACATAATCATGTATGTATATTCATTTGGTTGCATTTGGTTGCATTTGTTTGCACGCTTGATCAATGCTCATTATGTTCATATGCCATATTCATGTGCCATATTTTGCATACTTGTTGCATAATCAATCATGTGATGCATTCTTGCATAATCCCTAAAAAATGCTCATGTTCTTTCAATTATGTATGATGATCCATGTTCAAATGCATATTTATGAGGAATTGGTACATTTTTATTGAGTTTGTGCATTAAAAAATGAAAATAATCAAATATGTATTTTACATTTCATAGCTGACTTTGCATATAGGTGTTGTAGAATACACGCTATTTGTTTTGTTTGCATGCTGTATTTGACCTTTTACACCTACCTTTTCATGTTGCATGCTAGCTGTAGAAAATGGCATGTGTTGTGCATTGTTTTCATAGTTATTTGTGTATTAGGGGATGTAGTAGGTGTTGTATTTTCGTCTTAGCAATTTTTTTAGTTCTCTAGAATTAAAATAGAATTTAGATTGAGTCCTACAGTCATTAGGATTTAATTAGTGTATGTTTGCTTTATTATTTTAAATAAAAATGCACACTAATCTTTGTTTTGTAGGGAGGAAAATGTATGTTTCCTTACACCTTATCCTTTTATTTTTTATGCATTTAATTCACTTTTTCCTTCCATATTTGTTGTTGGTAGGGTTCCCCTTTGTTAGGACCAACTTATCTTCCTAAGGAAGTAAGTTGCGTCCTTTTTCTTTTGCTCTTTAGGATTAGAAACCGCACTAACCATAGGACCACCATTTTAATAAATAACTTAGGGGTGTGTCTTAGTCTCCCATAGTTTTGTCCTTTTTTCCGATTTTGAGTCTTCTTTCTAATCTTCAAACAAAATCCAAAAAGACTTAATAAATGCATGAAAGGATCCCTTGTGTATAGCCTTATTCAATGGGGCACTTACATTCATTCCATCTTTGAATAGTGTAAGCTTGTCTAGCATGATGTACAAGTCTCATCAAGGGGTTCTTTCACAAAGAAATCTAAAAGATACTTCTTTACAAAAGCAACAAAAACGCTTAATAAAGTTCAACAAGCTAGTGAACTTAAACCCTAATCCTTGGGAACCAGTCTTGGATAAATTCTCCTTATTGGGTGTGCTTGTTCTATTATTCCATCTTGGAATGTAGTCGCAAGTACACATTCCATGGAAAAGAGTTTGAATTCATTTCCTTGTGCCAAATTCATACAAAACTCTTAAAAGGCAAAAACAAACCATAAGCGACCTTCCTGCAGGAACTTCTCTTTCTCATCTCATTCACTCATAACGTGAACTCGCGATGACTTGCCTCGCATGCAAGACAGTAAACGCACTTGTACCAGACGAGCCTGTAACACTTGAGCATAGACATACGCAGTTCCAGCCATAAAAAAACACAAATAGCTCCCGCCTTAGTTAGGCGAACTACGTCGACTCTGATCCTCATTTTCCCGATGAGGTACGTAGGCAGCGGGGTAGGGCCCGTTCGAGCACATTTGTTATTTTCCCTACATTTCCCTATTCCTTTCCATTTTCTTTTCCAGTTCCATTTCGCATTCCTATTCTAGTCAGCAGTTTTGTTCAGCAGCAATTATTTCTCACCCTTTGAAACAAACTAAAGGGCGTGGATCCCGTCGGGTACGGCGGACGATATGGGGTGCTAATACCTTCCCAGTTCGTAACCGACTCCCGAACCCAGATCTTTGGTTCGCATGACCTTGTCCTTTCCTTCTTCCTCAGTTTTGTGCAACATTACCTTTCCCATTCATTCGGGATAAAAATGTCTGGTTGGCGACTCTACCTTTTCCGCGTCACTTTCGCGTTTGTACCGGGATGAAAATCCCGGGAGCGACAGCTGGCGACTCTGCTGGGGACCGAACCCAGAATCTCTGGTTTCCCTTGTGGAGTTAATCCTAGCGCCTGTTTGTTTTTGTTTTCTTTGGGTGTTTATATGTGTGTGTTATTGTGTTTATTTACTGTTTTCGTTTACAGTTTATTTTACAGCTTTATTTTACAGCTTTATTTACTGCTTTCAGTATTTATTTTTCATGCATCATATTATACTGGACTGTCTGGCTGTGCTGGTTTTCATTATTACTATGGGATGGGAGTTACTGTGAGATGAGCTCGTAACTGGGGCTCGAAGGCACCCTAGGACTTAAAGTGGTTCCACTTTGGCTTCATGGCATCTTGCTATGTTGGTATTAGTGAGTTCCACACCTTGACTTGCGACCTTCTCGGAAATGTATTGATGCCAAAATCTTTCTGGGTTAATACACTACCTTGATAGTTATGTGCAGTCAAGGGACCGATCATTGAGAACCTTTGTGGAAACATCCCTCTCCAGTGATGACAGTGGCAGACCACATTTGTTGGCAAACCCACTCGCATCCGAGGGCCCACTGGGAACTCGCATAGGATGGCCTGGTTCTCTCATAGGAATCCAGTTAAGGCAAATTGTTCGTATGATGATAGTATTGTACCCTTCGGGATGAATGTACTATTGTTTCTCGATTCAGTGCTTGAAACTGAGGACTTATGAGGGATGCTTGTTTCCTTGGACTCATCTGAGACCTCCCTGAGTAGTACATAATGCCAAACTGATTCCCTGATTTGGTCATGAGCCATTTCTCGGAAATGGTGAACGTATTATTGCTATTCGGCTTTGAGAGTCCGTGATGTTGATCTGAGTAGCACACCTGTGAGATTGGGAGGGGTTTACAAGTTTACAGGAACCCTAAACTTCAACATACCCATGTATGCCAGTACACTTCGGTAATATAATCTTGTTTTGTTACTTATGGATTCTGAAATCATGAACTTCTGATCAGAAAGATACTTGTGATGATGTTGTGTCCTTGCACAAACACTTGATTATCTGATTCACTACACCGACACATCACAGATCACATGCCTTAGCTTGCATAACATCATTAATCATTTTGTGTTCTTTTTACTCTCAGGGTTCATTACCCCCTATTCTGGTCATATTCGCTGCTTCAACATGGAGATTCCAAGGAAGAGAAATGTCCATTATACTTTCCCATATCCAGAGACATATAGTATTCAGAAGTTAATTGGCTTGAAGGGTGACAAAGTGCTTGATGATTTCAGAAAAGAGTTTGGGAAGATCCTAGACTATGTGAATAAGCCAACCACTGATCAGAGGGATATCTTGCATTCTCTACTGCAGTTCTATGATCCACAACTGATGGTTTTTTTTCCTGACTACATCTTGGCTCCCACATTAGAAGAGATATCCAGCATCCTCAAAATCCCCATCAAAAATGGTGCTCCTTTCTATGGCTTAGAGAAGATGCCTTCATCCAAAGATATAGCTGAGTCTTTTCTTCTGGATTTATCCAAAGTTAACAAAGAAGTGGATGCCACCAAGGGTAAAGGACTTTTCTTAGATTTTCTTATTAAGGAACTTCAGGACCTGGCCTCTGAGAACAAATGGGCTAAGTTCAGCACCTTGCTTGCTTTGATAGTGTATGGGACTAGTTTGTTTCCAGCAGAGAGGGATTTAATTAACATGGAAGCTATCACTATATTTTCCAGAAGAAATCCAATGCCCACTTTGCTAGGTGACTTTTACTACGGGGTTCACCATAGAAATGAAAAGAGGAAAGGACATGTAAATTGTTGTGCTCCCCTATTTGCTGATTGGTTTGTAAGGCAACTCCCTAAATCAGGACCTTTTCAGGATTTGAAACAATCTTGGAAGTGGTCCAAAAGATTAATGGGCTTAACCTCAGCTGACATTGCATGGGGATGCAACAAATATCTTGTGGGCAAGAAATCGTTGGTCAGTTGTGGTAGCTTCCCAAGTGTGCCTCTGTTAGGAAGGAAAGGTGGGATCAGTTACAATCCTATCTTATCCAGGAAGCAGTTTGGTTATCCATTAAGAGCTGTGCCTTTTATTGAAGAGGCAAATGAATCTTTGTACTTTCCAGCAGAAGGAAATCTCAAGAAGAGCATGCTGTTATCCCAAGCTTGGGAAGTTAGAGTGATAAAAGGGAAAAAAGACTTTGGGAGAGTGGATCCCAACACTTATGATCCTTTTGCCAGCTGGTTGGAGGATCGTGTGGAGACCATGTTGCTCCCATTTTCTAGAAAAACACCTCTCTACCCTAAGGAGGTAGCACCCATAACTTCAGTGCCTCTTCAATATTATCAAAAGTTGGAAGCCTTGGTTCAACAGTTCAGGTTGGAGAATCAAGAAGCTTACAATTCATGTCAGAAGGTGAAGATGTAGAATCAAAAGTTGGAGGAAAGAGCTCAAAAAGCTGAAGAGATGGTTAGGCTCAAGCAGCAAGATTTTCAAGAGAGAGAGCTTTACTTCAAGAAAAGGGGATTAGCTAAAACTCACAAGGCGGCCCAGCGTCGGAAGGAGAGGAAGGATTTTAATGAAGCCAATGAAGCTATCACCTTAAGGCAAGGGAAGTGGGAAGACAATTTGAGGAAGCAGAAGGAGCTAGAGGTCAAGCACAAGCTAGAAGTCCAGAGTCTTCAGAATTCTTTGGATGGACAGAGAGAGCTCCTTCAGAAGGCTTATCATCAAGAGAAAAGTCGTCTCCAAAGTTTAGCAAAAATCCAACAAGAAATAAAGGAAGCTCAGAAAGAAATAGAAGATTTGAAATTGAAAGTTGACGTCAAGAGGGCAAAGAATCATTCCATTACAAGCCAAGAAAGTGAAAAGGTGTTCCTACAACAAATCGAGGAATTTCATGCCACCTTTGACCTTAGGGATATCCTAATTCAGAAGCTCGTACAGGAACCTACACATCCAAATATAGCTCAGTTGTTGCAAGGTGTCAAACGCCTTAGTTAGAGGTTACGGGATGTAGATTTTCCTAAGCTTTAATCTTGTATTCATATGACTTGGATTACCCACAGGCTTGTTGTGGGAATCCCCTCTCTCCTGATGTACTTTTCTCTTAACATATAAATTTGCATCCTGTGAGGGTTTTTGTTGTTTCAATTATCTTCTGGTTTACTCGAAGTCTCTGGTTATATCTGTTGCACGAACATAAAATAAAGGCCACCACTTCAAATTTGAATGTCACATAGGATTTTCTTGCAAGGGATATTTTCTCAACACCAAAATGGGAAAGCAAATGAAGCCTTGGGAATAAAAGGAACACATTGCATTGCATATGCATCATTTGCATTTTTTCTTTGTTTTGCAGGTTTTCTACAGGTTGCTTAACTTATCTGTGTTTCAGGAAACGATTGTGAGAGCTGCCAAGGCCCGACATCTCCGACAGAATATCCCGCATCGTTATGAAACTCACAACAACCAGAGGACAGTCATGGACGCTATGAAAACTGAGCTTAATGAGTTTCGCACCAGAATGGGAGAGTTCATGGTCATGATGCAAGGGATGGCTCAGGGACAACAAGAGTTAAGGAATGCAATTCAAGGGCCCAACCCTCCTCAGACTAATCCTCTTGTTACCACTCCTGACGTGCAAGTGACTCCTCCTAACACCAACAATGGCCCAGGTGGACCTCAAGTTCCAGAACAGGAGGATCAGTTCTCTCCTTTTAACAACAACATGGGGTTCGGAGGAGAAGGAAATCTTCAAGACTTCTTGATGCTTGCTGATAAAGTCAAAGCCCTCGAGTGCAGGGATACTTTGGGGATAGATGTGTCGGACATGGGTCTATTCCCCGGGGTGGTTATTCCTCACAAATTCAGGCCGCCTACTTTTGACAAGTATAACGGTAGCTCCTGCCCTAAGACTCACTTGCAGGCATTCTACCGAAAAATTGCTGCCCATACTAGGGATGAAAAGCTCTGGATGTACTACTTCCAGGATAGTCTCTCCGGAGGATCCTTGGAATGGTATATAAAGCTAGAGAGAAGCTCCGTGAGAAGCTGGAAGGAATTGGGAGAAGCATTCCTCAAGCAATATCAGTATAATATCGACATGGCACCCAATCGCACTCAACTTCAAAGTCTGACTCAGAAGAACTCCTAAAGCTTCAAAGATTACGCACAAAGGTGAGTGAAGCGGCTGCTAGAGTGCAACCGCCTTTACTGGAGAGAGAAATGGTAGACCTGTTCTTGGATACCCTCCCTGGGCATTTCATGGAGAGGCTAGCTGGATGTTCCTCAAGTGGATTTTTAGATATCATCTTGACCGACGAGAGAATAGAAAGTTGGATCAAGCAAGGGAAGATTCAGAACGGGGGCGCTTCAAATTCTGGTGTCAAGAAGCCCTTCGTGAAGAGGAGAGAAGGAGAGACCGGGGAAGTGTACACGCAGAGGGGAGGAAGTAACAGATGTTTTAATCAGCAAGTGGCCCCTGTCACTATCTCAGCTCAACCTGTTCAACAACAAGTCCAACAACCACAACAACAACACCAACAAGGGTATCAACAAAGAGCTCCTCGTCTATATTACCCCCAGAAGACCAGAGAAAGACATTTCGAAACTCCATCGATGTCCTATTCGCAGCTTTTTAAGAATCTCCTACAGCTCCAGCTGGTTCAGCTCATTTGCAACCCTCGAAGCTGGGGCAACTCCCTGAGGGTTACAATACAAACGCTAGATGTGAATTTCATTTCGGAGCCCCCAGACATACCACAGAAAACTGCAGAGCTTTGAAGTATGTAGTACAAGACCTAGTAGATTCCAAAGCAATCAACTTTGATCCTACTCCTAATGTAATTCAGAACCCCATGCCTCCTTACGGAGGTACGGTTGGGGCAGTTGATGAAGGGAAGAATTTAAACTTGGTGCGTGACGTCGATGACCTGCAGGCTCCGTTGAATGTTGTTAAAGTTTGCTTGTCTCAAAAAGGTGTTTTTCCTGGGTGTGGAGTTGATTGTCCAGGATGTGCTGAAGCTACAAATGGTTATGTGCAGTTGAAAGCAGGGATCCAGAGCATGATTAATGAAGGGGTGTTGCAGTTTGACAAGGTTATAAAGGAAAGCGAAGTCTCTACAGTAACCATCTTCTATGATCCGTCTCAAGTTCCTCCACAGGCTAGAGTGGCCCCGATAACCATCACCACTGCAGGACCAGTAATGTATCAAAGTGATAAAGCCATTCCCTGGAATTATGGTGGCGAAGTATAGTGTAACGGCCAGAAGCAAGAGTTTGCCACGTCTAGTACAACCCTAGCTCAAGTAGAAAATGTTGGAGTAGGGGGCTTTACTAGAAGTAGAAGGTTATTTGCGCCAGAAACACTAAGAAATAGTGTGATACCACCCAGAGACACCGTAGAAGCCTAGGCTAAGGAAAGAGGGAAGCAGCCAGTGGTTGTCAATGAGCCCGCACTAGTAACTGATCCAGACGTTGCCTTTGATAAAGAAACTGAAGAATTTTTGAGAATTATCAAAAAGAGCGATTACAAGATTGTGGACCATCTGCAGCAGACTCAGTCAAAGATTTCCACCTTGTCCTTGCTAATGTGTTCTGAGTCCCACAAGAAGGCTCTCTTGAATATTCAGAACAAGGCGTATGTGCCTCAGGATATTTCAGTAAATCAATTGGAAGCGGTGGTATCTAGTGTCAATGCTAGTCACTGATTGGGCTTTACAGACATGGATCTGACATCTGAAGGACGTGCTCATAATCGGGCACTGCATATCTCTTTAGAATGTAAGGGTGCAGTACTTTCTCACGTGTTTGTAGATACCGGATCGTCGTTGAATGTTCTGCCCAAGAAAGCCTTGATGAAGTTGGATTATGATGGGTCGAGGAGATCGGTGTTCGAGGAGGTGGATTTACCAATTAAAGTAGGTCCAGAAGTCTTCAATACCACGTTCTATGTAATGGATATACAACCTGCATACAGTTGTTTGATGGGAAGGCCTTGGATACATTCAGCAGGAGCAGTATCGTCCACACTTCATCAAAAGCTAAAGTTCTTCTGGGAAGGCCAAATTGTAACTGTCAGTGGGGAAGAAGACATTTTTTTAGTCATCTGGCTTCATTCAATTATGTGGAGTTGGATGGCGAAATAATTGAGACTCCATGTCAGGCTTTTGAGCCCCTGGAAACTGAACAAGCGTCTGCAATGACAGCTTCTCCTGAAGAACCAAAAAAGGGGATTTCCATGGCCTCTTATAAGCAAGCTCTTGAGTTGGTAGAGTCGGGGGTGCGAGAAGGCTGGGGAAGTCCAGTAGAAATTCCAGAAAAGAAAGATATGTTCGGAATTGGTTACCATCCTGGGGAGTCATTGTTTGAACCGAGTGCTAGAGGTCGTCAAGGCCCGATTACTTTCACGAGTGCGTGCAGGATGACGAAGTTGATAGTGACTGTGACTTAGATGAGTGGATCAGGTCTGCTGTTCCAGGGACTCAACTTAGCAATTGGACATCTGAAAGGCTTATCTCAGTCACCTCTTTCGAAGAGTAATAATCTTTGTTTCTGTTTTTTCTGTACTCAAGCACTATGTCTTGCCCGAGGCATAGTAGCTTTTTGTAAGGGTCCTTTTGTTCCTAACACAATTCATAATCATAAATAAAGCTGATGTTTCACATTCAACCATGTTGTTCTTTGTCTTTCATTATTTGGCTTTTGTTTTTTTCAAAAAAAGAAGAAAAGTTTTAAAATTGCAATGTTTCTCATTTTCTCAAGTTTTTGCTAAAGCCTTGCATGAATCACCATTCATGCAGGTGCTCGTCACCAGATCTTATCAATGACGACCCTGTTATGGCTGAGTATGACTTTGACAAACCAATTTATCAAGTCGATGAGGTGGGTGAAGAGGATTGCAAACTACCTGAAGAATTGGCCAGACTGATTAAACAGGAGGAGAAGATGATTCAGCCGCATGAAGAAGCCGTCGAAGTGATAAACCTAGGTACCGAAGAAGAAAAGAAAGAAGTCAAGATCGGAGCCGCATTAGAATATTCTATCAAGACTCATTTAATTGCTATGCTTCAAGAGTATGTTGATGTCTTTGCATGGTCCTACCAAGATATGTCTGGTTTAGACACTGACATTGTGGTGCACAAGTTACCTCTGAGAGAAGACAGCCCTCTAGTGAAGCAGAAGTTGAGGCGCACACGTCCTGATATGGCAATCAAGATAAAAGAGGAAGTAGAAAAGCAATTTGATCCTGGTTTCTTGGCTGTGACCAGTTACCCTCCGTGGGTTGCCAATATTGTGCCGGTCCCTAAGAAAGACAGTAAGGTCAAGATGTGTGTAGACTACAAGGATTTGAACAGGGCCAGCCCCAAGGATGATTTCCCTCTGCCTCACATAGATGTGCTCGTCGATAATACTGCTAAGTTTTCTATATTCTCTTTCATGGACGGGTTTTCCGGTTATAACCAGATCAAGATGTCTCCCGATGATATGGAAAAGATTACCTTTATCACGACTTGAGGCACTTTCTGTTACAAGGTCAGACCATTTGGTCTGAAGAATGTTGGGGCCACTTACCAACGGGCGATGGTGACGCTATTTCACGACATGATTCATCATGAAATTGAGGTTTATGTTGATGATATGATAGCAAAATCCCAAACAGAAGAAGAGCACTTGGTCAATCTAGCCAAGTTGTTTGACAAACTCCGGAAGTTCAGACTGAGGTTGAATCCGAATAAGTGCACCTTCGGGGTCCGTTCCGGCAAGCTGCTTGGCTTCATTGTTAGTGAGCAGGGAATTGAGGTTGATCCAACCAAAGTAAAATCCATCCAAGAGATGCCTGATCCAAAGACTGAAAAGCAAGTGCGTGGTTTCTTAGGGAGACTAAACTACATTGCACGGTTTATCTCTCACCTAACGACCACGTGTGAGCCCATCTTTAAGCTTCTGAGGAAGAATCAGGCCATTAAATGGAATGAAGACTGCCAGCAAGCCGTTGACCGAATCAAAGAATACCTGCTAGAACCTCCAATTCTCATGCCTCTAGTACCAGGGAGACCTTTGATCATGTATCTTACCGTGCTTGAAGGATCGATGGGATGTGTGTCGGGTCAGCAGGACGAGTCTGGTCGAAAAGAGCATGCCATTTATTACCTTAGCAAAAAGTTTACCGATTGTGAGACACGCTACTCACTACTCGAGAAAACTTGTTGCACTTTGGCATGGGCTGCTCGCCGACTAAGACAGTACATGCTGACTCACACCACTCTCTTAATTTCCAAGATGGATCCTGTGATATACATTTTTGAGAAGTCGACTCTGACAGGAAGGGTAGCCCGATGGAAAATGATGCTAACAGAGTATGATATACATTACACTTCATAAAAGGCAATCAAAGGAAGTGTATTATCAGAATACTTGGCTCAGCAGCCAATCAATGATTATCAACCCATGAAATTCGAGTTTCTGGATGAGGACATCGTGTTCCTCCAGTTGAAAGACTATAAAGAACCACTTCCGGAGGAGGGGCCAGACCCTGAATCCAAATGGAATTTGATGTTTGACGGAGCCGTGAACATGAACGGAAGCGGAGTAGGTGTTGTTATCATCTCACCAGAAGGGATCCATACACCTTTAGCTGCTCGGTTGACTTTCAAATGCACTAACAATGAGGCAGAATATGAAGCTTGCATCATGGGGGTTGAAGAAGCAATCAACTTGCGAGTCAAGAACCTCAAGATCTTCGAAGATTCTGCTCTGGTGGTGAACCAAGTCAACGGCAAATGGTTGGTTCATCAACCTCACTTGGTTCCTTACAGGGATTATACCAGGAGGCTGCTAACTTTCTTCACCAAGGTCAAGTTGAATTACATTCCTCGAGATGAAAACCAGTTCGCCGATGCTCTAGCAACTTTGTCGTCTATGATTAAAGTTTGTCAAGAGAATTTTGTGCCTCGAATCATGGTCTCCCGTCTTGAAAGACCTGCTTATGTCTTTGCAGTTAATAGTGGTGAAGATAAAAAAACCTTGGTATCATGATATCAAACAATTCTTGAAGGCTCAAGAATACCCGGCTGGGGCATCCAGTAAAGACAAGAAGACCCTCAGAAGACTGGTAGGAGGTTTCTTCTTGAATCAAGATGGTGTGCTATACAAGCGAAAATTCGACATGGTTCTGCTCAGATGCGTGGATAGACACGAAGCATACCTGTTGATGCAAGAGGTTCATGAAGGCTCTTTCGGTGCTCATGCTGGAGGACATGCTATGGCCAAGAAATTGTTGAGATCGGGATATTATTGGATCACCATGGAATCTGATTGCTGTAAATACTCCCGTAAATGTCACAAGTGTCAGATTTATGCTGATAAGGTCCATGTGCCTCCAAATCCATTGAGTGTAATATCTTCACCATGGCCGTTCGCCATGTGGGGCATTGATATGATTGGCAATATCGAGCCGACAGCTTTTAATGGTCACCGCTTCATTCTGGTTACTATAGACTATTTCACGAAGTGGGTCGAAGCGGCATCTTATGCCAATGTTACTAAACAAGTGGTAGCCCGGTTTATTAAAAGAGACATCATTTTCCAGTACGGAATTCCCGAAAGAATCATTACTGATAATGGTTCTAATCTCAAAAACAAGATTATGGATGACTTGTGTCGGGATTTCAAAATAGAGCATCACAACTCTTCTCCATATCGCTCGAAGATGAATGGCGTTGTCGAGGCGGCCAACAAGAACATCAAGAAGATCGTGAAGAAGATGGTTGTGACACACAAAGACTGGCATGTGATGCTACTATTTGCTTTACATGGGTACAGAACGTCAGTGCGTACCTCAACAAGGGCAACCCCGTTCTTACTGGTGTATGGTATGGAGGCAGTCCTACCGATTGAAGTGGAAATCCCCTCGTTGAGGTTAATGATGGACATTAAGCTAGATGAAGCTGAGTGGCTCCGGTCCAGATATAATCAATTGAGCCTCATTGAAGAAAAACTTCTAACAGCTGTATGCCATGGATAGTTGTATCAGCGGCGGATGAAGCATGCTTTTGACAAGAAGGTACGACCACAAAGGTATATACCAGGTGACTTGGTGCTGAAAAAGATTCTTCCTCCTCTTAACGATCACATGGGCAAATGGACACCTAACTATGAAGGACCGTTCGTAGTTAAAAAGGTTTTCTTAGGTGGAGCCTTGATGCTGAAAACCATGGACGGAGAAGACTTCCAGTCCCCTGTCAATGCAGACGCAGTAAGAAAATACTTCATGTAAAAAAGGACCCGCTGAGTCAAAAAAAGAATAAAAGGCTCGGGCAAACATTAGGGACATCTTGAAAAAAATGTACACCCGCTGAGTTGAAAAGCCACATTGGACAGCTCAGGCAAAAAAGGGTATCCCGGTGGATTGAAAACCCGAAAGGGCGATCCATGCAAAAGAGGGACTAACACGAACGACTGCGATCTGCGAAATTTGTAACCTATCTGCAACTGAGATTATTCTAAGGGTTGAAGATTAGTTCAATCACCTTTCTCAAGGGGCAGAGCAAGCGGATAGTCTTGAAGATATACGAGTCATAACCAGGTTGAAACTTGATGAGATCCACTTCTCACATTGCCAATAGGATAGTTTGTTTTCCTTTCTGGCTATTTCCTCTTTCCAGGGAATTGCTTCCTTTGTAATGCCTATTCAGGGCCATTTTTCCGAATCAATAAAATTCAATTTTAGTCAACTTGTGACTATTCGCTTCTGGTTTTTGTTTTTCATCTAGCATTGATTGATTGCGGAAACGTCCAGCAAATTGTGATTTATATTGTGTTGTGAACATTTGAATGCCTTCTAACTCATGCAAGAGGACAAAAACATTTAATACAACTTTGAAAGGGTGTCAAGATGCCCAGATAATGATTCATGCTACGAGCCTGGGGCATACAGGTCCCAAACTAACTCTCCATGTTGCAGGCACTATCAATTGTGTTTATGCAGGTACAGATACGGGTTTTCCTAACAGAGCTAAAAGCAGATTCCCAGGAGAAACATTTCTTTACGCTTGAACAAGAACAGGTGTCTTCCAGGGTGTCTTCAGTCATCCCCAGTAAAGTTGGAAGTTGAAATCTCTCCCAGCAAGGCAGCAGAATGTGGGTGTCCTCCCCAAGCAGAAGTTTTCCTCCAATCACAGGGTTAATCCCCAACAGTACAAGGAGTGTCATTCTTCCCCAGCAGTTTGCTTCCTCAGTAGCCTCATACCTCTGGTTCCCAACCAAGTCAGGACGTCTCCATTTCCCCACTAGAGTACAAGAAGGGTCCATCTCCAGCAGGGTCTTGGCATTCCAATCTCAAAGTCCAATTTATTTTTGGCAGTGGCGGTTGTTCAGAGCCGGTGTATCATTAACAACTTTCCCCACAGAGTTGTCTCCTCCTCATTAGGATGGATCAGATCAGTGCACTGATCATCAGTTCCTCCCCAGCCAAGCCATCTGGGATACTTGCAGTCTCCTTTCCGGGAGATCCTTTGCATTTGCATTTACATAATCATCATTACATTTGCATCCTCCAAAGCGTAGCGTTTCCATCCTCATGGTGCATTACGCCATAAATCCAAGCATATGCATGCCAGCATGGGCCAGTTTTGAGGTGTTGCATACAACCTATAACTTCTTTTCATCCTGAAGCATTCCCCGAAGGAGATACTTATACCATTTTCCAGACATCTTGGTCTTTCAAAGTCGATGTTGTTTTCTTTATGGCTTGGTCCTGCCCAACAGTCATATTGTTGAGTTCCATTCCGCTAATGGTCTCGTTAAGCCCTGTTTCGCCAACAGACACCTTTTGTGGCTTGGTCCTACCCAGCAGTCGTGTGTTTTCTTTATGGCTTGGTCCTGCCCAGCAATCATATTACTGAGTTCCATTCCGCTAATGGTCTCGTTAAGTCCTGTTTCGCCAACAGGCACCTTCCGTGGCTTGGTCCTACCCAACAGTCGCGTATTTTTCTTTATGGCTTGGTCCTGCCCAGCAGTCATATTATTGAGTTCCATTCCGCTAATGGTCACGTTAAGTCCTGTTTCGCCAACAGGAACCTTCCGTGGCTTGGTCCTGCCCAGCAGTCGCGTGTTTTCTTTATGGCTTGGTCACTACAAGAAAAACACTTTTTAGCATCAATATATTAGTGTCGGCCACAACACCGACGCTAATAGTGTCACATTTGTGTCTTTTTAAACCGACGCTAACATTAAAAACCAATTTTTATTTGTTTTTTAAATATAGCGTCAGCCAAACCGACACTAATTCTGGATTTATTTTATTCTATTCTAAGTAATTCATTTGATTTTTATTTAAAAGCTAAATAGAGTACTAATATCTTTGTAGCGTCGGCCTAGGCGGACGCTAATATTGGTGTGAAAATTTTATGTTCCCCCATAAATTTCGTTTGCCTCTTTTTATTATTGATATAGAAAATCATTTTTTTGCTGTTAGCGTCGGTTATGATCGACGCTATATTTGGGTGCGAAAATTTCCAATTCCCTACCAAATTTCGTTTTTATTATTTTTTTAATTCAATTATAATGTTTAAATGATATTTAAAAATATATATAAAAAATATAGAAAACATGAGATATAAATTATATAACTTAATTAAATAAAATAAAATAAAATAAAATATAAACTATAAATTAATAAATTAAAATTAATATTAAATGAAAATTAATACTATATATAAAATAATAAAATAAAATAATAGAGCTAAATAATAGTATAATAATGAAAATGAATACTATTTTTTTTATTAATAGTATAATAAAATGATAAAATAAAATAGAACTAAATATAAATTAAGAAAATTATAACTTAATTAAAAAAAATAAAAATAAAAGCTTGTTTCTTCATTAAAATAATAAAATAATAAAATAATAAAATAAATTAAAACATTAAAATTATAACTTAATTATAACTTAATTAGAATAATAAAATAATACAATAAAATTAAATAAAAATATAGAAAACATGAGATATGGATTATATAACTTAATTAAATTAAATTAATAAAATAAAATATAAATTATAAATTAATAAGTTAAAATTTATATTAAATGAAAATTAATACTATATATAAAATAATAAAATAAAATAATAGAACTAAATAATAGTATAATAATGAAATTAATAATGAAAATGTATACTATTTTTTTAATTAATAGTATAATAAGATGATAAAATAAAATAGAATTAAATATAAATTAAGAAAATTATAACTTAATTAAAACAATAAAAATAAAAGCTTGTTTCTTCATTAAAATAATAAAATAATAAAATAAATTAAAATATTAAAATTATAACTTAATTATAACTTAATTAGAATAATAAAATAATACAATAAAATTAAATAAAAATATAACTTAACTAAAACAATAAAATTAAATGAAAAAAAATGAAAATGAAAAAAAGAGAAAATGAATACCTAAATTGATTTCACAAACACACTCTTCCGTGTAAACGCAAACTCAGTAATCGTCCTTCAATTGATTTCACACTCCGTTCGTCTTCGTTCATCGTCCGTCTTCGTTCATTCTTCGTCCGTCCGTCTTCGTCCGGTAATGTGGTTTTTCATTCTTCGTCCGTCTTCGTCTCGTTCATTCTTCAATTAGTGATTTTGTTTTGTTTTGCCACAAATTTGAAGAGGAAAACCTAAATTTCGTTTTTGGTTTTGCTACAGATTTGAAGGAAGATTTTTGTTTTGAAGGAAGACTTCGTTTTGAAGGTATTCTCATCACTGCTACGCTTTGCTTATTATTGTTGTGTTGCTTGTTGTTGTGTTGTTATCGTCGAAGTCGATTACTGTGTTGCTTATTGTTGTGTTGTTACTGTCTTGCTCGGTTGCTTGTTGTTGTGTTGTTGTTGTGTTCTTCTTCTCTCAATTTTATTGAGCAATCTTTGTTGTAGTTAGAAGTATCACTATTGTTTATTCATCTATGTCCAGTTTTAGGAGTTCTTTCTGTATATCAGTTGTAGTTAGAAGGTATTCTTTCAATTTTGTTGGTTGATGTCAAATTTATTATAGTGAAGAGATATTAAATGTTGTTGATGATTGATAATCAATTGAGTAATGGTGAGCGTGGTTGCGGTAAAATTTGCTCATGAATAATATTGACATATGTTGTTCCTTATGTGTCTTTTATTTTCTGTTTATGTTTGTCTTGTAATATACTGAGTACTGCAGTAGGAACATACTAGCTTATTGATTCTAAAATCTAATAATTTTCTTTTCCTTTTTTGATAGGCATTTGAGGAAGCAATTGCTGAGCTGGACACATTGGGAGAAGAATCCTACAAAGACAACAGTTGCATATGTGTGTTTACAGTTGGATTGCGGTAGAAGCTTTTTAGAAGGGTTCTTCGCAAACCACAAATTTGCGGTAAGTTGAGAAAGGTAGGGATATAAATATAGTGTAGAGGACTTTGTTGAATTGTAGTTGAGCCCATATCTTAATGGAGTTCCAATACCGATTTTTGTGTGTGATTGAGTCTGTTTTACTGATTTTTGTGTGTGATTGAGTCTGCTTTTGTGTGTGATTCAGCATCTATGCTTTCATTTGATGCTCAAACATGTCGCCGCATACCTTTTCTTGTCTCTACTCACTAATTTCAGAGCAGCTGAATAGTTGATATCCTTGTTTTTCTTAGTACATATATACTGCTTGTTTACTTTGGGGTGGTGGATGGTTTTTGAAAATGAATTCTTATCTGCTAATAAATCTTTGTGGCCTCCCAACTGCCCTTGTTCCTTGTACTGTATTATTGTTCTTAAGGCTATTAATACATACTAGTAGTTGATTAACGATTTTATGTTGAATTGTAAATACTTCTTCTTTTACATTGTTCTCTTGATTCATGTGCAGATAATAATGAAAGCAGAAAAACTGACTGAAAAGGTTCTGAAAGTGTTTATAGCAGAAAAACTGACTGAAAAGGTCCTGAAACTGGTTTAATTTTTTCCTGACAATGTGTATAGATGCAAATATTATGAATATATTAATTTTCTTTGTATATGTATTTTGTTATGAATATATTAACTTCGGAATTCGCAGTTATGTTGTTCTGATGTTTTTGTCTAAAGCAGGTTTCATTTAAGTGATTGCTTCAATTTTGCTCAGTCTCTGGCTTCTAAGCATATTCATCTCTTTAACTCCTATATTTACAGGTTAGTTCTCTACGCATATTCATCTCTTTTGTGAGTTCTGTCATTTTCTGGTTTTGTGATTTGTAGTGATTTGTGTCACTGTGTGTATGTTTGACCAATGACTGTGTGTATATGTTCAACCACAACAAATCAAATTTAAAACATGAAGCTTTATAGTGATTTGTATCACTGTGTGTGTGTTTGACCAATGACCATTGTCCCACGAAAATGACTAGTCAAGTGTTATATATATCGAAGTGTTATATCATTGTGTGTATACAACAATTAAATAGATAATTAATTAATCTCTCCTAATTTCAAAAAATACTTTTAAAAATGACTAGTCAAGTGTTATATATATCGAAGCTACCTTGCAAATCACAACAAGATATTACTTTGAGTGAATTAATAAAGAAAAGCCCTGCTATAGCCTTCGGAACACCTAAAAATAGTGAATATAAAAGTTAATATAAAATTTAATTGTAAATTATAAATTTGTTTTGAGAAAAGCCATGCTATAGCCTTTGGAACACCTAAAAATAGGCCACCGATGTTTACAATTGCCTTAATATATTTGGAACATCACTCTGGTTTACAGCCATGTACATAGTCTATTCTTCATAACCAATGCGTGCCAAGTTAGCAATTAAAACAGCCCAAACAAAGTATCCTGCAACAAAGTAGTCAGCAGCCATAACACAAGCAGCCGATACATTGGCAATTAGAGTCCCGAATGGTATTTATTTTGATTGCAGTTTTGTAATCTTGTGATTACCAATTGGTTTTATTTGCTGCTGTTTTGAATCCACTACTCTTGAATTTTTGTTCATTTGTATACACTTTGATTTATTTAAAAGTCGTGCATTATAGTCACGTCGGTTTAGACATCGTTACGAGTTTGTGTATGTTCTCGACTGGTTTTCTGTTGCGCATATTATTCATTTGCTTATGTTGCTTCTCTCTTGTCAACTATTGTATGTTTCGATAACGGTTCGACTTAAACTTGTTTTGATATAATTAAGGTCTGTTGTTTTTCTTATGTTGTTACTACTGTAGTACATCTTTCAAAACTCATTAGAGGGCTTTTGATTGAGAGTGAAAATAAAAGTAGTGACAGGAAAACATAGCTGGTGAGAGGAAGATAAACAGTTTTGGAAAATATATGTAGGTTATGAGCTTCTATGTATAAATATATAGATCCAACTACTTATTAGCCGGTTGTAACTAGGGAGATATATCCATCTCATTTGTGAATTTGTAAAGTCCTCCGCCTCTAGAGACCATTATCTTTGCCTCAAATACTTAAAATATGTTGGTAACATTCTCTAATTTTCTCTAGGCAACTCTCCTAACCAAGTTTCCCTAATATCAAGATGCTCATATTTAACGATAACAACTGTATAACCACAAAAATATATTTGTCCATCCACAACAAGATCAACTCATCTTTATTGAATTCTTTACACTCGGTTTTATGTAAACACCGAGAGGATAAGTTTTAATGTCGTTTGCACCTGTATTACAGAACCATGACTATTAAGATATTTTTTTTATAAACTTTTTAAATTTATAAATGAAAATTAGAAACTTATATTTGTTTTTTATGTAGAGAATGGATCGAAGTTGGATGTATGATAGAGTAAACTCCGATAGGTATGGTTTGAAAGATGGATTTATTAGTGGAGTTGAAGAGTTTGTCAATAAAGCGATAAATCGACCTCAGTTTTTAAACGAAGGAGGGATAAGGTGTCCTTGTGTAAATTGCGTTTGCATTCTCTTGAAAACGCCTAATGAGGTCAAACACCACTTGTACAAAGATGGTTTTTTGTCCAACTATTATACATGGACTGATCATGGAGAAGAGAATCAAAATGTGGATCTTGATGATCATACTAGTAGTGGTGGGAATGCTGGTGGGGATAATCTAGGTAACGAAGAACAATTCGAGGCAATGGATGATATGGTCTCTGATGTTTTCAGGCCATTTGTTAATGTCTCAAATGTGAATGATAATATGGAAAACGAAACGATTAGTGAGGGTGAGGTGCCAAATGAAAAAGCTCAACGATTTTATGATGAATTAATCTCTGCAAAACAACCCATTTATGAGGGAGCTTCTGAATCCAGACTATCTATTTCAGTTAAGTTGTTGGCTGCCATGTCTAGTTGGCATGTTCCTCAAAAGGCCATGGATTGTTTCTCTCAAATGCTCGTTGATGTTTGTCCAACTAAAGAATGCTTACCTGGAAACTATTACCAAGTAAAGAAGTTGGTGTCTAAGTTAGGATTGGAAGTTGAGAGAATTGATTGTTGTGTGAATGGATGCTTATTATATTTTAAAGAAGATAACACCTTAAATCAGTGCAGATTTTGTGGAGCTGCTAGGTATGTTCCTCGAAAGTGTGGAATGGGAAAATACAAAGATGTGGAAGTGAAAAGAATGTTCTATTTTCCAATCATTCCTAGGTTACAATGACTTTATGCTTCAGAGGAATCTGCAGCTCAAATGAGATGGCATCGTGAGAACACCAGCAATCCAAATGTTTTGCATCACCCATCTGATGGAAAAACTTGGAAACACTTCGATGAAGTTTATCCCGATTATGCTAGTGAACCAAGAAATGTAAGATTGGGTTTATGTAGTGATGGGTTTACCTCTTACATTCAAGCCTCTAGTTCTCCATATTCATGTTGGCCAATAATTGTCACACCATACAATCTCCCTCCAGAAATGTGCATGACCAAACCATACATGTTTTTGACTTGTCTTGTACCTGGACCATACAACCCGAAAGTTAAAATAGATGTCTACTTGCAACCTTTGGTTGATGATTTACAGCGGTTGTGGAAAGATGGCATTGTGACATATGATATCTCTATGCAGCAGAATTTTGTTATGAGAACGAATTTAATGTGGACAATCAATGATTTTCCAGCATATGGTATGTTGTCTGGATGGGGAACACAAGGTAAATTAGCATGCCCTTATTGCATGGACAATATAGATTCTTTCACCTTACAATTTGGTGGAAAAAGTTGCTGGTTTGATTGTCATCGTAGGTTTTTACCAATGGATCATCCTTTCAGAAAATGTAAAAAGAGATTTACAAAAAGTAAGATTGTGAAAAAAAGACCACCACCAATGTGGACCACCCAGGATGTTTGGGAAGCTATCCGTGATTTCCCAAAAGTCACAGACAGTTTCTAGGCCACCAAATTTCCGGGGTATGGGAAACAACATAATTGGAACAAAAGAAGTATATTTTGGGATCTTCCATACTGGAAGGACAACTTGTTAAAGCACAACCTTGATGTGATGCACATAGAGAAGAATGTATTTGATAATGTGTTTTACACTGTCATGAATGATCCTGCAAAAACAAAGGACAATGAGAAGGCCATATTGGATTTACCTCTTAATTGTTTATGTGGGGATTTAGATATGCGCCTTCTACCTAATGGAAAGATAGCTAAGCCAAAGGCAAAAATTTTATTGACACCAGAAGAGGCAAAGCTAGTATGTAGATGGATTAAGGAACTAAAAATGCCGGATGGTTATTCCTCGAATCTTTCTAGGTGTGCTGGTGCTACCAAGGGTAGGATGAAGGGGATGAAAAGCCATGGCTGTCATGTATTCATGGAGTGTTTGCTTCCAATTGCTTTCCGTTCCTTGCCTCTTGAGGTATGGAAGCCGCTAACTAAGTTAAGTCGTTTTTTAAAGACTTGTGTTGTAATACATTGAAGTTGGAAGACCTTGTTAGGTTGGAACAAAACATTCCCATCATCATATGCAAACTAGAAAGAATTTTTCCACCAGGTTTCTTTGACTCGATGGAACATCTCCCTATTCACCTACCTACTGAAGCAATCCTTGGTGGTCCTGTACATTATCGTTGGATGTATCCATTTGAAAGGTAATTGATGTTCAATTTTTGTAGATTAATGAAATGAAAAAACATTTTTTAAGTGTTTCATGTGTATATTGATGGGAGACTACAAGCGTTCGGTGAAAAATAAAGCCAGGGTTGAAGGTTCAATATGCACTGCGTACTTGCACAGTGAAACTACTCATTTTTTCTCTCACTATTTCAAGACCTTTAGTTTGTTGCCAAGTACAAGTTTAAGGAACGATCCTCGATCAGATCATGAGAATTCCCAACCAATACTTTTAGTTTTTAGTAAATGTGGTCGTCCTAGTGGAAAGGCTCGACCCTATTGGTTGATAGATAAGGAATGGAAGTCTGCTCATGTGCACGTCCTAATCAATTGTGACGAGGTTAAACCGTATCTCGAGTAAGTACATTTTTGTAAGACATTTGCGTTGTTCTCAACCATTTTTTATAAATACACTCATCAATTTTATGATTGATGTCAGATTGTTCATGCAATATCATTCTATCAATGAGGAAGATGCTTTCGATCTTATACACGAGCAGTTTCCTTCATGGC
Organism: Lathyrus aphaca; assembly: GCA_963966055.1. Taxonomy (NCBI): domain Eukaryota; kingdom Viridiplantae; phylum Streptophyta; class Magnoliopsida; order Fabales; family Fabaceae; genus Lathyrus; species Lathyrus aphaca. The sequence goes on from OZ014522.1 coordinate 326,828,858, forward strand.
TAAAAGACTATGTTAGTATATTTCTCACAGTTTATATTATGTGGTTGACAATCTTTAAGTTTATATTTCTCACAAAAAACAAGCTCTAAGGTTAGATTTAGGTGAATGATGAGAGAAATGAAATGACTAGTCCATATCTGAAGGCCTTAGCTCTCGGTCCTAACCCGAAGGCAACATCATGGAACATATACTTTGTTAATGGGTACAAGTTTCACACTCAAGAATGGATTCATGGTAAAAAGACTACTAATTGTGGGGTACATGTTAAAGGTGTTACAAGTGGAGGAGAAAACGATTTTTATGGTATCATCCAACGTATCCTTCAATTGGAATACCATGGTTTTAGCAACAAGATTTCCCTATTTTATTGTGATTGGTTTGATCCTACAAATAATTCTGGAACAAAAGTTAATATTTGGTACAACATTATTGACATTAAGATGAATAAGCGATATCGTCAATATGATCCGTTCATTCTTGCACAAGAAGCGAAACAAGTTTACTATGTACCATATCCAGAAATGTGTAAGAATATGTGTGGATGGTGTGCAGCAATCACCACAAAACCAAGGTGTTATGTTGAGATAGACAACATCGACGATGCAATTCCTTATCAATCAGATGAAATGTTACCACTTGTGCCTATTACAGAAGTTGAAGAAATACATGGTTTAGCTGATGGAGGGTTAATTGACGAGTTTGAGCCAATAACAATGACAATTGACCCAATGACTCAAGATTGAGAGAAAATTTTATGTTTTAATTTTAGATTTTTATGCACTTGTTCAAATGTGTGTTGTAACATAATTCCTAAGGTTATAAATAATTCAATTCAATTAGTCTTGTAACATATATTTAGATATCTACTTTCATGTTATAAAAAAACATGTTATATTTGATGTATTTGATGTAAAAAAACCATGTTGTATTTGATGTATTGTAAAATCATATGCACATCTTTTGATTGATATAAATAACTATTCTGCACTAATTTGTAAAAGCATATGCACATCTTTTGCACGTCTCATGTATGAATATTTCTTGGTGAGTGCATAGATACATAACCTTTAACATTTCCATTTATTGATGAACATTTCTTATTACTCAGTGTTGGTAGCTTTGAGATGACTGGACAAAACAGAAAGAGAAAAGCACCATCGAGCACATCTAAGTAAGATGACTAAATCTTTTCACCTATTTGATTTTTTTGTATTTAAACTTATTTATTTTTGGATTTTGACTTATTTGTCTAATGGTTTCTTTGTAAAAGAGTTATTGACAAGTTATGTCGTCAAAGAAAGATTCCACCTGGGACTCTTGCTATAAACAACTCTCGTAAGGTCCATAGCAAACCTGGTTCAACGTACCAACCACAACCTACTAAGAGAAACCCACCACCACCCACTAAGACAAGCCCACCACTGACCACTCAACCTCCACCAATTCAAACAAATCCCACACCATCAGATACTCAACCTTCACCACCCACTCAAGATTCGACACCTATTCAGCCTCCACTGACTTCTGAGGAGTTCACATTCATTCCTACTCCAGGATATACTCAGCCTCCGCCGCAGCCTCCGCCTCAGCCTCAGCCGCAGCCTCAGCCGCAGCCGCCTCCTTCCCATCATACCACAGACGAGGAAGTGCAGAGGGACCAAACACTGGCTAATGAAGGGCAACAACACGACGGAGGGCAAAAACTGAAGATCTGTATTGTGGAAACAACTAATGTGTAAGTGTTTATTGCTTGACTTTTAGTTATATTAATTTATTAATTCTATTTCAATCTATAAAAGTCAATATTAAAGATTTGAATTTTATGTTTGCTGAATTGTTAACATGTGCAGGTTACATCCAGGTGATCTTGTTGCCGCAATGATTCGAAAAGTTATTGAAAAGAATTAACGTGGAACCTTCGTTAATTATGGTGAGCTTAAACGTGACGAAAGAGAGGAGGTGAGAAAGGAATGGTTCAACGATTTTAAGGTAAGACATGAAAATGCACGAAATATAAATATACACACACATACACACACACACACACACACACACACACACACATATATATATATATATATATATATATATATATATATATATTTAACATATGAATCTTATATTATTCTATGAAACATCATATAATCATGTGAATATCATATGAACATGAAATTTCTTTTTTAGTTGTGGTTGATGATTATGTAAACTACTGAGTTTTATTTATTATTTGTTTATTTTGTCAGAGGCTTGTATCTTGGTATCATTGTGATGATGCAAAGATGGAAGAATTGTTTCATCAGAAATGTGGAAAACGGCTGTCTGATATACAACGAAAGGCTAAAGAAAAGGGGAAGAAGCTAGGTTGGATGGGTGTAGATACATGGATGTATCTCCTAGACAAGTGGAAGACAGATGAATTCAGAGTTGTATCCCAACAAAATAAGATTAATCGATCATCTAACAAAGGTGGGGCAGTCCATACAACAGGTCGTAAAGCTCACCATGATGTTGCACTTGAATTGGTATATATTTTATAATTACAATGCGTTAATATATACTTTATAATTACAAAGCGTTAATATAATTATATTTGATATAAATTTTTACCATATATATTTGATCTAATGATAGGCTAAAAAACTCGATCGACCCGCACATCCAGATGAGATTTTCATTGCCACCCATAAAAAGAAGAATGGGGAGTGGGTTGACGTTCGTGCAACGACAACACATGTAAGTTAACATTTTAATATACTTTGTTTGAAATATTATACTTTGTTTGGGATTTGTGTTAAAAACTTCCACAAAATATTATACTCACGTGTTTTTCTATTTATATGTTTAAGAACTATTTTGGCTATATGTTTATATGTTTTTGGCTATTATTCTCAGTTTTCTTAAATACTTGTGTACAGGAAAAATTATGCAGTAGCTTGCAACAAGTTGGTGATGAAGTCGAAGGATCAACAAGAATACAAATTTGGAAAGAAGTTGCAGGGGGTAAGACACGGGGGCGGTGTTATGGCACAGGACAATTGGCACGTAACATAAGATGTGGAGTAAACTTCTTGACTCAGGTGTCAATTACAAACCCACATAGAGAAGCAGATAACCAGGCCATTGAGGCTGCCAGAGCTGAAGCTGCTGCTAGACGTGAAGAGGCTGCACGAGCGAATGCGCGGACATACGAATTGGCAAAGAAATTTGAAGAATTGTCAAAGAAATTTGATATGTTGCATTCTCTTCAGGCTGGTCCTTCTAGTGCTCCTGCGAGTGGTCATCCTGATTATAACGATTCGGTACATTCTATTTTCTATTGTTTTTGATATAGTTGAATTGAACTCGTTTATAAATTATTTTTATGTAGTTGAGTTGAATTTTCATATACTTTTGTACTTAATTGCACTGAAGTTGTTTGTTAGAATTTAGGCACTGTTATAACAATCCTATTTGAGAACAACGGTCTGTACACAAGCTGGTTGGTTATTCTGCTTTGATGGGGCCTATTGGAGGGGTAGTTTTGGTTGATTATTATGTTGTGAAGAAAATGAAGTTGAGGATAAGTGATTTGTACACAACAAGAAGTGTTTTTGGGTTTGTTGTGGTTTATAATAATGGGTTTGTAGTGTTTTATAATAATGCTTGGTTTATTAGTTTCTTTTTAGGAGGGTTTTTGTATTGGATTTTGTTGGGTTTGAACATTATAGATTGGCATGTGCGTAAAGTATCACATGCTTGAGCGTATTTTTTTAGCGTATTTTTTTAAGTTAATTAATGTGTCTGACTCGTGACTGTTTATTTTGGATGTAACAGGAGGAGGAGGAGGATGAGGAAGTTGATGTTGGTTATCATGATTAGTGTGTAGATTATTCAGGACCTATTTTATATGTTGATATTTTGATGTTGTATTTTGGAACTGATTAGAATTTTGATGTTGGTTTTTTTTGGAACTGATTAGTATTTTGATGTTGGTGTATTTTATAACTCATTAGAACTTATTAGAATAACATGTTAGTGTATCTTAGAACTTATTAGAATGACATGGTGTATTTTGGATCACTTGAATTGTTGATTGATGATTTTCTTTTTGCAATGCCATTGGCCTGTTAGAGTTAAAATAATAAACAGGTTTGAATTAATAATAAACAGGTATTGAGTGGCAATTGGATAAAGGGAAGGTGATGATTTCAAATAAAATCTGCACTATTAAATAATTTATTGTCGGCCAAAAGGCCCACGCTACATTAATTTATAAATGATTCATGAATCCACTAGTGGCGGCTTTAGACCGAGGCTAATAAAATTTATTTGTCAGTCTAATAAATATAGTGGCGGCCACGCGACCGACGCTAATAAAATATATTTGTCTGTCTAATAAATATAGTGGCGGCCACGTGACGAACGCTGACATAAAATAATTGGGTGTCTAAAAAATGTAGTGGCGACTCTAAGGCCGACGCTAGATCATAATAATATGTTGACCAACCTGACAGACAACCCAATTAAAAAGTGACAGATGGAATTCCGTAGCGTCATCCAATAGTCGATAATAAGTCATCATTTAGCTGCGCATTTTGGGTCAAGATTTAGTGACGTTCTAGTGTCACACTTAAGCCGACGCTACTCAAGTGTCACCAGAAAAGCTGACGCTAATACTATTAACTTCCAACTTTGGAAAGGCGGCCCCGACCCCCACGCTAAGCTGATGCTGACCCTGTCTAGTGTCGGTTTTTGTTGTGGTAGAGAGGGCTTTTTGGCCGACGCTAAAGCTGGTGTGTCTTGTAGTGGGTCCTACCCAGTAGTCATATTGTTGAGTTCCATTCCGCTAATGGTCTCGTTAAGTCCTGTTTCGCCAACAGGCACCTTCAGTGGCTTGGTCCTGCCCAGCAGTCGCGTGTTTTTTTTATGGCTTGGTCTTGCCTAGCAGTCATATTGTTGAGTTCCATTCTGCTAATGGCCTCGTTAAGCCCTGTTTCGCCAACAGGCACCTTCTGTGGCTTGGTCCTGCCCAGCAGTCGCGTGTTTTCTTTGTGGCTTGGTCCTACCCAGTAATCACATTGTCGAGTTCTGTTTCGCTAACAGTATCGTTAAGTCCTGTTTCGCCAACAGGCACCCTCGTTGTGGTTTGTTTCGCTCAGCATTCATAGTGCAGGTTTTTGATATTAATTTTATTCCACCTGGTTCCATTTTCGCTACCTATTCAGAGGTTAAAACAAAAATAAGTAAAGAGCATATGGCATTTCTATTATCCACCGAGTTCAAATTTCTAGGTTTTATTCGAGTATTCAATCACTCCATACCTTGAACGTCTAAAAGCTCTTGCAATTATTCGTTTAGGTCTGCAGATGATTGAATAGGGGTAGATGTAATACCTCAAAATTTGCCCTCTCATTTCCCCAACATTTTGCATAGCATTTTGCATACATAGATTCATAAAATAACCGAAAAAAACATTGCATCATGTATAGAATAGCTGAGGCATGGGTATGTGATCAATGATTGGAGCAACTGAAGGCCTTACAAAGGCAATCATAGGGCCACAAAGCTTCTTAACCTTGTGCGAAGGGTCACAACATCCCACAAGTCTTCACTTGAAGCCACAAGCCATGGAAAGATGTGGTTTGATCAAAGGAAGCAAGCAGTGCAATATCTCCTGATGAAAAGGGCCAAATTAGGGTTTCACTTCTACTGGGCATCTGCATGAAGTTATGATTCAAAGAGGATTCCATTGTCCTATATATGATGTCAAGTGCCTAGGGTTCAAATTTCGTCCACAAATTCATTTTGGAAGAGGTTCGACTGGCCAGATGACTGAATGTCGAGGAATCGGGGAAAAGGCAACCGAGCTAGGTAAAAAAGGCCGACTCCTGATTTTTAAGGTCGAAATCATGAAATTAGGGTTATAATGATCCTATGGTTCAAATTTGATCAAGAAATGATGGAGGAATCATAAAAAAAATCAAAAGAAAAAAAATCATTTGAAAAGTGGTTGATTTCACATTTCCCTCCACTTTTCCTTCCACTTTCTTTCCACCTTTCCTTTCATTCTTTCCCTCTTGTTTTTCCACTTCAATTCCACTCCATTTCCCTTGGAAGCTTCTACCATGTTCCACAATCTTCTAGAGTATTCCAAGGAATATTCCTTCTCTAACCCTAACCCTAACTAACTACTAACCTAGCTCCATTCCTAAACCTAACTCCATTCCCATACCTAGCTCCAAGCCTAGCCCCTATATAATCACTAATCACTTCAATGCAAAAAGGTTCCCAAGTTTCCAAATTTTTTCACTCTCTCACAATCACTTTTTTCTCTTCCACTTTTCCTCCATTTTTCCTTTTCACCAAAGTTTTTTGAAGAAGCTCTTCAAGTTTCACATTGAAACTTGAAGATCTTGAAGCTAAGCCTCCAACCTCCATTGATTTTGTGGATTATGGAAGAAGAAGCTACTGATTTTTGTGAGGATTTCGACTTATCGGAAGTGCACAAAGGTTCAAGCATCAAGAACGCATTTATTTTGCGGATTCACGATTTTCTTGGTTTTCTCTTCGATCAAGCTCCGATTCTTGCAACATCCTCTGAAGCACTTCTCCGTTTCGTAGGTTGGTGATCTAAACCACTTTTCCTTTAAGTTATTCTCTTCATCTTGCCATTTCGGCGTTCTTTAATTGCTTTTCGTTTTGCTTGCGATCAATTGCGTTTTCGTTATGTGTTGCTTGCGATTTGTGATTTTTAATGGATTAGAAGTTAAGGTAGATGGTTATAGGTTCTAACATGTGTAAATAAGCCCTAATTGAGTAGAAATTCGTGTTAACATGTTCCTAGGTATGTAAGAGATCATTAGAAGTGAGTTTGTGTCCAAAAGCACTTATTTCTAGACTTTTTTTCACATTCTGATCAGTGTTAACCGGTTAACCATTTGGTTAACCGGTTAACGCGTGCATTTTAGCCACAAATCAGTGCAATTATAGGATAGTTAACCGGTTAACCATTTGGTTAAACGGTTAACGCTGTTGGATTTTGGATTTTTTGCTTAGTTGATAGCTTAGTCGTTTCGACGCGTTTCCGTTCATATGGCATATTATGCGTTTTTGTGTTCCTTTGTGTATAATTTGATTTTTTGCATTTTGTTGCAATGTTTATGTATCATTTGGCATGTGAATAATCATGTTGCATTTTATTTTTACATCTTTCGCATTGCGTTAAGTCATTTTGCATTTCATTGTATCAAGATATGTTGCATTTCACATAATCATGTATGTATGTGCATTTGGTTGCATTTGGTTGCATGCTTGATCATATTATTCACACCAATTCAATTCTGAATTTTGCATTGAGTTTGACATTATTGTTGATCTATCATGTTGCATGTTCATGATCAATGCTCATTATGTTCATATGTCATATTCATGTGCCATATTTTGCATACTTGTTGCATAATCAATCATGTGATGCATTCTTGCATAATCCCTAAAAAATGCTCATGATCAATGCTCATTTTATTCACACCATTTGGTTGCATGCTTGATCATATTATTCACACCAATTCAATTCTGAATTTTGCATTGAGTTTGACATTATTGTTGATCTATCATGTTGCATGTTCATGATTAATGCTCATTATGTTCATATGTCATATTCATGTGCCATATTTTGCATACTTGTTGCATAATCAATCATGAGATGCATTCTTGCATAATCCCTAAAAAATGCTCATGTTCTTTCAATTATGTATGATGATCCATGTTCAAATGCATATTCATGAGGAATTGGTACATTTTTATTGAGTTTGTGCATTAAAAAATGAAAATAATCAAATCTGTATTTTACATTTCATAGCTGACTTTGCATATAGGTGTTGTAGAATACACGCTGTTTGTTTTGTTTGCATGCTGTATTTGACCTTTTACACCTACCTTTTCATGCTGCATGCTGGCTATAGAAAATGGCATTGTGTTGTGCATTGTTTTCATAGCTGTTTGTGTATTAGGGGCTGTAGTAGGTGTTGTATTTTCGTCTTAGCAATTTTTTTAGTTCTCTAGAATTAAAATAGAATTTAGATTGTTTCCTTACACCTTATCCTTTTATTTTTTATGCATTTCTTTATGCATTTAATTCACTTTTTTCCTTCCATATTTGTTGTTGGTAGGGTTCCCCTTTGTTAGGACCAACTTATCTTCCTTAGGAAGTAAGTTGCATCTTTTTTCTTTTGCTCTTTAGGATTAGAAACCGCACTAACCATAGGACCACCATTTTAATAAATAACTTAGGGTTGTGTCTTAGTCTCCCATAGTTTTGTCCTTTTTTCCGATTTTGAGTCTTCTTTCTCATCTTCAAACAAAATCCAAAAAGACTTAATAAATGCATGAAAGTATCCCTTGTGTATAGCCTTATTCCATGGGGAACTTACATTCATTCCATCTTGGAATAGTGTAAGCTTGTCTACCATGATGTACAAGTCTCATCAAGGGGTTGTTTCACAAAGAAATCTAAAAGATACTTCTTTACAAAAGCAACAAAAACACTTAATAAAGTTCAAAAAGCTAGTGAACTTAAACCCTAATCCTTGGGAACCAGTCTTGGATAAATTCTCCTTACTGGGTGTGCTTGTTCTATTATTCCATCTTGGAATGTAGTAGCAAGTACACATTCCATGGAAAAGAGTTTGAATTCATTTCCTTGTGCCAAATTCATACAAAACTCTTAAAAGGCAAAAACAAATCATAAGTGACTTTCTTACGGGAACTTCTCTTTCTCATCTCATTCACTCATAACGCGAACTCGCGACGACTTGTCTCGCATGCAAGACGGTAAACGCACTCGTACCAGACGAGCCTGTAACACCGGAGCATAGACATACGCAGTTCTAGCCATAAAAAACACAAATAGTTCCCGCCTTAGTTAGGCGAACTACGTCGACTCTGATCCTATTTTCCCGATGAGGTACGTAGGCAGCGGGGTAGGGCCCGTTCGAGCACATTCTTTATTTTCCTTACATTTCCCTATTCCTTTCAATTTTCTTTTCCAGTTCCATTTTGCATTCCTATTCCAGTCAGCAGTTTTGTTCAGCAGCAGTTATTTCTCACCCTTTGAAACAAACTAACAAGCATGGATCCCGTCGGGTATTGCGGACGATCTGGGGTGCTAATACCTTCCCAGTTCGTAACCGACTCCCGAACCCAGATCTTTGGTTCGCAGGACCTTGTCCTTTCCTTCTTCCTCAGGTTTGTGCAACATTACCTTTTCCATTCATACGGGATAAAAATGTCTGGCTGACGACTCTACCTTTTCCGCGCCACTTTCGCGTTTTTACCAGGATGAAAATCCCGGGAGCGACAGAATTCTCATGATGCAACACCACCCTGTATGTAACAATACAACCTTCTGCAAAATCTGATACGGTCCAATAAACTTAGGATCCAACTTCTTCGATTTCAAAGCACGTTCAACACCTGTCATTGGATTGACCCTAAAAAATACATGATCACCTTCATCAAATTCTACTTATTTTCTCTAATTATCATGATAGCTCTTCTGTCTACTTTGAGACACTTTCATCTTTTCGCGAATCATTTGAATCATCTTAGTAGTATATTGTACAATTTCAGGCCCAAACACCACATTTTCACCAGTCTCATACCAACACAAAGACGTCATACACCTCCTACCATACATAGCTTCAAAAGGTGCCATTCCAATACCAGAATGGTAGTTGTTATTGTACGTGAACTCAATCAATGACAAATGAGTATCCCACACACCACCTTGTTCTAATACACAAGTCCTCAACAAATCTTCTAATGTCTGAATAGTCCTTTCCGACTGACCGCCCGTCTGCTGATGATAAGCCAAACTCAATTTCAACTTTGAACCCAAAGCGTCTTGCAAACTCTTCCAAAATTTAGAAGTGAACCTCAAATCTCTATCCGAAACTATCCTCGAATGAACACCGTGCAACTTCACAATTATCTTAATATAAATCTTTGCCAACTTCGTCAATGGAAAATTCATATTAATAGGAATAAAATGTGCAGATTTTGATAGTCGATCCAACACAACCCAAATAGCGTCAAATCCTCTCGCCATATTCGGAAAACTAGTAACAAAGTCCATAGCAATATTGTCCCATTTCTATTCTGGAATTTCTAACGGTTGCATCATCTCTGAAGGCTTTTGATGCTCTACTTTTGATTTCTGACACACGAAACAAGCATACACAGATTGTGATATGTCTCTTTTCATACCAAACCACCAAAATAATTGTAACACGGTGGGAGAACTGACTTTGTCGTTTTTGTTTTCACAAAAACAATGTTGCGGATAGAAAGAGTCGCCACCGACTTTTCTTTTATCCAAATAGGAAAGGTGGAAAAGAACAGGAAAGACCTTGATTTAGATTTTGAGTTCAGGGGGTAGGTTATACAAAGGGAAGGTGTCAGCACCCTTTGTATCCATGGTTATCCATGGTCTCTTAACTTCTTATCTCACTTTACTTTTGTTTGAAGAAATAGTGGTAGTGTGTTTAGAAAGACCCACCTTTGTAATGATTCTTGTATGAATGTATATAAAAGGGTTTTCTTGGAAAAATTTGAAAATATGAGGTGTAAAGAGTATTTTTGCTTTTGAAAGGGTGAGCAAGCAGTTAAGGGCTTCCTACCTACTCAAGGTCGTTCAGGTTATTTTTCTTTCCTTTGGGATAGAAATGTCCTTACAATTAGTTAGTAAGTAGTCTTATCCTTGGATGTAAGGTAAAGGCGTAGGATCTTTGTATGATCATAGAAGGCAACCTTGTAAAGGTATCTTAGCAATTCGAAGGGACTATCATCATTTTCTGTAGATTCACCGAGGGACGAGATTATTTCTTCGTAGGCAACTCGAAGTGTCATCGAGGGACTATGATCTTTATATCGAATGGACTTGATGATTTTTATTTTAGGCAACTTTACTAAGACACCCCTACGTTCGAGGGACTTGACCATTTTTCGTAAGGCGACAAGAGGGGATACCCTAGAGGTGCATGTGTGAAAAATGTGTTGTATTTAGTTATTTTATCTTTTGGATTAGTGGGCTAAGTCCGTTTTATTTACATACAGTCTTTTCACACCCTATTGTTACTAACCACATAATTTAATATTTTGCAGAATTTAAAAGCGGTAAAAGAAACCTTAAGCTATTACATCATGGGGAGGGCGTACATATTTTAAATCAGAGGAGTGCGAAAAATAAAAATGCGGAAAATAAAACTATTGATTATTACAAGATAATTGGCAATCCTATACACTTGTTCTAATAAATATAAATGACGAGAAAAAAATCGAGAAGGGATAAGAATGACAAAGGAAGAAACATTGGAGGATTCGATTAAAATCGGTTAATTGAATTTTTATAAAAAAGTAAGGTTTTTATGATTTTTGAATTTTAACTTATTAATGTAATTATATAAAAAAAATAATGTGTATTTACAAGAAAAAGAAAGAGAATTATTAATTTTCCTAAATTTTGTAATTGGTTAAAAAAAGGTTTAATTATCAATTTGTTAATTAAAAATAAAAATTAAGAAAAATAAAATAAAATGAGAAAATAACTAAAAAAATAAGGAAATTGGGTAAAAAAGAAGGGGGGGGTGCTGGGTTTCGAACCCAGGCCCTGAAGGTCAACACGCGTTAGCCTTACCACCGGGCTAATGTTACCTGTGTGAAATAGAATGGAAACCAATGATTAAATATTAAAATCAAAGCGAAATCAGAATCGTCAAATGACATAGGGCCACATCTCCATCTTCTTCCTCCCACCTTCATATTTAGCCACGAATTGGCTGCAATTTTGCTACGAATTAGCTACGATTTCATTCGTAGCTAAAAGACATGGAAATTAAAAATCACAAAATCGCAAGTTTTAATATATCAAGATCATCCATTCATACTAATTTGACCCATAGGAACCAATGGTGGTATCCGTTTGGCCTGAAAACGAATATAGATGGAGATTCGAAGAATGAAAGCTTTATGCCCTAACAATGGCAACTCTTGAAATCTGCGTTGTAACTCAAAAACAATTGCTTAAAACACATCTAAACATGATTATGAATACTAATATGAACATGAGATATATTAAAATGTCATGAAATATGAGATTGGAAATATAAAAAAAAACAACTTAAGGCGGCATAGTTCATAGGGCATACATCACGCGTTTTCAACCTTCACCAATGATGGGGATTGACTCCTGGGATCTCCTTGATGATGTTTGGACATGGAAAAGTGATGGAAACTTTCTACAAAGAACTTTGGTGGTTTTCCCTAATTTTACTTTTTTTTTGAAATTTTTTCTATGGTTTCTTGTGTATGGAATTCGTATCTTTGACTTGTGTAGGTGATAAGTATTTATAGAGGATGTAACTTAGGTCAGAATTAGGGCTTGGGTGGAAGAGATTTGATTTGATATTCAAGGGTAATTCCAATCTTTCTATTTTTGCATATTTGACTATTATACACTTCCCTTTTTGTTTTGCACGAATTTTGGATCCATAAAATGATAATAAACTTCAAAATCTGATCCCAAAATAGACCATGGATCAAATATTTGATTTTCAATATTTATTTTAATTAAAATTGAATTTAAATAAATTAAATACAATAAAATATAAAATTGTCACTCCCGGGATTTTCATCCTAGTACAAATGCGAAAGTGGCGCAGAAAAGGTAGAGTCGCCAGTCAGACATTTTTATCCCGAATGAATGGGAAAGGTAATGCTACACAAACCTGAGGAAGAAGGAAAGGACAAGGCCTTGCGAACCAAAGATCTGAGTTCAGGAGTCGGTTATGACCTGGGAAGGTATTAGCACCCCAGATCGTCCGTCGTACCCGACGAGATACACGCTTGTTTGTGATGGGCTAAAGACGTGTCTACTTATGCGTCTAGCGGTATCTTACTGCAAGTGCACAACCTATCGAAGTAATATTTAAGATTATCGATCCACAGGGATTCTATGGTTACTTAGTGCTAGATGAACTTCTAGTTTAGCTAAGGCGAATGGTTGTCACGATTTTTTTGTTGATTTTTAAGACTACTAAAGGCGGAATTAAATTTAAGTTTTAATTAAGTAATTCTAAGGTGGTCGGTATGTAATTATACTAACTTAGGTGGGTCAATCTAACCTAGGCTTATTTAAGGTGTTCACTTAATCTATTCGGTAGAGATTACCAGTTTAAATACCCTCAACTCACACTCTCGTGGTCTTATATCAGATCTTATCCCTAAAGCCCTATGCCTGCTCTCGCTAGCCCATAAGTGTTTAGAGGTAATTTTTAGAAACTAAGTAATTCTAATTTATCTTAAAGCGCTCTCGCTGTGTTTAATTTAAATGCCTAACTTTAGCTATCTGGTTAAAATCTCACACTCTCGTGGTCTTGACCTAACCTAATACTCCTTTCTTACTCTCGTAACGAAAAGGTCTATTTAATTAAAAAGTCTCAGCCAGAAATGTTAAGTGATTAATTATTTTTAGCCTACGGTTATATTTTACCGGTTAAGTTTGTTCTAACTACATACCTCCCTAAGGTGTTTAGCTACTCATCGATGTTGAACCAGACAGAGACAGAAAATTAAATAATAAAATACTCATGGCAGGAAAATAAATAAACATTATAAATAATTAAATTGCAATATAAATAAAAAACCTGGTTAACAATATTAGAGCAGACTCCTTCTTCCACAGACCGAAAAGCTCGGAGTTGGCGAAATCAAAAATAAACGAATGCTGAAGGTTTAGAAAAAATAATAAACGTATAACAATTTCCTGATGTTGGAAATTGTTATATGGCGGGTTTGGATACAATAAAACGAAACAGAAAATAATGCAGAAATAAGAAACGGGTCGTAAATCAGTTCGGCAGAGCTTCCGCAGGAATTTGAATAGAAAAATGCTCTGTACATTCTTCATAGAACTGGTGCTATTTATAGAACTCTAAATGGGCTGGATTTTTGGACTTTAGTTGAAATGGGCCTTGCTGAATTTGTGGAGAAAATGTAGGTAGTGGCAACAAAATAGGAAACCACTTCTTCACGTAATGCCTTCACGTTGCCTTGGTCAAAAACCTAGAATAATCCTTGTCACGGTCGTGACAATGCTTTTACGCTCGTGACTTGTGACTTTTAAGTGTCACGGTCGTGACACATATCTTACGGTCGTGATGCTTCATTTTGGGGTGTCACGGTCGTGACACCCTTGTAACGGTCGTGACTGCTGCAAAATATGCAGTTTTGCAGAGAGCTTCATTTCTTCAACTTTTTATGACCGATTTTGTTCCTTTTTCTCTTAGTTCATGATTTAACTCCACATAATTGTGTACCTGCAAAATGGTAAGAAAAACTCGAGAAATCGAGTGTTAAAACGATGATTATTCGATAAAACGTTAATGAAACCTAGCAATATAATCGATACGTTTTCTTGTTATCAAACTTCCCCAAACTTAAACCTTTGCTTGTCCTCAAGCAAATAGTCGGTTGAAAATCGGCGGACAAGATGTCATTCACGCATACTCCTAACAAATCATACGAGGGATCGCTTTGTTGGATAATCCGATACTTTGATAGAACACTACCGATACACTAATGACACAAGCAACAAGCTATGTCGTCGACTTCCCGTTAAATGAGCCAATCGGCAATTACTTTACGATTTCACCTAAAGTTTTTCGATCTTATTTCGCCCGGTTTCATTCTAGCGCAATCACATTAAGCCCTTTGCCTTAGCACGCACGTAGTGGAGTAGCCGGTTAGCGACTTTGATCCTTTTTAAGCACGGGGTCTGGTACACGAGTGTGGTAACCCTACATTTTGTATCCGATTTGGAGGTTGTGGGGGATCGAGCCGTAGCACGCCCTACCGAGTTCAGAACCAGTACCTCTGAACCAACCCGCAATGGACTTCTTCTCATATTTCTCGTTTCTTGTATGCGACCGTGTACTTTGGTGCAATTTCTTTTCATTTTGCATCGAGATATGAAGGATCATTATTGATTAAGCATCAAACGCTTATATTCATCGGCTCCCCATGTGGTTTGTGTTTAGACGGTGCTGACTGCTAGTATAAACTACTCGGGGTTACTTTTGAACTAAAACTAGAAGTGTACTCGTAATGGTAATCGGAGATGGAATCGCTTAAGTAGGAAGTCAAAGTTGTCAAGATTGTATTGGTCTTGTTTGATCGTTCTCAGCTTCCTATTTACGATTTCGTAGGTAAGTCGGGTAATGCGAATAAAAAAATTTTCGGTTATGGCTAAATAAACGGGAAAATTCGAAACTAAAGAAAATATCATAAAGATTTTGCTCGCTTCATTAATTACTAAAAGGAAATACAACGGAATTGAAAATACAACGAAAATGGAAAAGTGAGAAACGGAAAAATGCGGAAATGAAAGGTACCTCTCCCACACTATATCAGACATTGTCCTCAATGTTGTGATATAAATGAGGTAAAAGTACAGTACAAACGACAGGAACGAAAAACAAACATAAGAAAAACTAAACTAGAACTATGCCTGCTGAGGACCGCGGGGTCGGCTTCTGGCGCGGGAGCGGCGTCTGGAAGGAGTCGCTTCAGGATCAGAACCAGTGCTGGTGGTCCCAGTGATGTCGATACGCAAGGCTTCTAATTCGCCAAAAATCGCGTCTAACCTCTCATTAGTAGCTTCCTGGTTTGCTGCAATAGTGCCGAGCAAAGCATCGTACTGCTCCTTATGCCTTCGCTCCAGTGCGGCGTTCATCTGGTTCTGCTGATGAATCGCACGGAGGACATCCTCAAGAGTGAAATCCTGTGCAGGAGGCTGTCGGGTAGATGTCTCTGGTATATCCTGGACAGGCTCACCTGCATCCATAGCGTCCTGCATCTCGTCCGCAGGGAGATCTGCCTGATCATGGATAGGAGCGTGGTCAGCAGCATCAGGTAGAACAAAGAGCCAGTTGGCTCGGCTGGATGGGTCGATGCGGTCGCGGGACGGCAGAGTGATATGATGAAATATGGTGCCATGGACAACAGGGCTATACCTGCCATCCTCTCGCTGCGCAATCAGGTGAGCGGACCTGCAATAACTCTTGGTGAGGAATTCAGCGACTAGGTGAGGCTGATTTGCGATCACGTCACCAAGCCCCAACTGAATGGCGAGGGTGGTGACGATGCCGCCTAAGAAGAACGGGGTGGAGCCTCTGTGTGCAATGGCCTGGATGTGGTAAAGCATGAAAGGGGCAGCGTTGATCGGCTCGTCATTAAGAGCACAATGCAAGAATAGAAGCTCCTTAGAGTTGAGCTTATGGTTGCTTTCTCGAGCGAAGATGGTGTTGCAAATGACTCGGTGGAAGTAGCGGATGGCCGGATTGTGAATGTGTGTGGCGTTGAGGCTTTGGAAGGCTGATGCACGGGTGTTGGTTAAGTCGTGCCATAGAGTGAAAGCTTGTTCACTAAAATTATCGGGCACCCGACGGTGAGCTTCAGTTCCGTGATGGAAGCCTAACAACTCGGCGATCCTGTCTTGCGAAAGGTTGAACTCTTGGCCATGCAATCTGAATTTTGCGAAACCGGTGAGCTGACTCAGAGAACCGGTACCGGTGATGTAACTGAAGGAGCTTAAGAACTCCAGTGTCAGAAGCACGAATGTTGGCTGAGGTTGACTGCAAAGGTCCCACAGACCGACTTTTTGAAGCAGGCTTGTAACACTGGCAAGCATTCCGAGTTCCCTCAAACACACAGTGTCGATGTAACGTGTAGGTTGCACACCGCGACTTTGGAATCGGAGAAATCGTTCTCTCTGAGTTTCTCCAGCATCACCTTCTCTAAAAGTGATAGTATCCATTGCATGCAAGAGCTTAGAGTGAAGAATGAAGATTTTTGAAGTTTTTTGTGAAAAAATGGTAAAATGAGAGAAATATTGATTCGGGATAAATGATGGAGAGTGAGAATGTGGTAGGTTGTGATAATGGGGGGTTAATGAGATTAAAGTTCGTAATGGGGGGGTTACGGAGGTTATGTAGAAGATGGGTAGTTTTTTAGGAAGTTATGGAGAAGAAGAAGAAGAGGCACGAAGAGAAACAGTTCTGTTTCTCACGATTTCTGGTATAAAGGTCGTCACGGTCGTGACAGGGGTACGACGGTCGTGACACCCAAAAAGAGCGTGTCACGATCGTTATGGGGCAATGACGACCGTGAGGCTTGATACGTTAAATAATTAATTTCCAGAAAAACACTTTCTCACTTGTTTTACATATTTTATATTAATGTATTTTCTTCACTAACACTCATATTAAATTATAAATACCACATAGTATATAGTTTCAACACAGTACTTCAATAACTTGCAAGGCATGAGAGATTTGTATATATAATGAATAAATGCAAGCATAAAAGTACATAGAATGAAAAATACATAAATTGCTAAAAATGGAGAAATTTTGGAATTAAAGATGCATTGCATAAAGTACTTGAAAATGAAATTACATAAATGGAAAAACGATAAGAAATTGTTGCGAAAAATAAATCTAACTAGAAACAAAAACAATGAGAAAATAAACTAAATCACTTATAACATTATCAAAAGTGTTTCTTCAAGTCTTCGATGGCGGAGTTCAAGTGATAGAATTGTTCGCAGGTTATGTCAGTCAAACCTATAATGTCCAATCGCATGCTCTTAATATCTTCTTTAAATAAGTTAATGTCAGTTTGGTAAGCATTGAGAGTGTTCATGATGTTTTGTAAGTTGTTAGTATACTCTCCTTGATTCACTTCAGGGGTTTCATAAACTTCTTCAGTGTGGTCAATGTCATGGTAACCAGGAGGTGTCTCAGGAGTGGGTGGATAATCAGGTGGGTTTAACTCATAAAGCCAGTTATCCTTATTATGAACACTTACTTTAGCATGGTTAGGCAATGTGAACAGGGTTACTACTTCGTTCCGGATTAGGTACTCAAAAGGTGGATGTCCTAAATTCCTTATGATATGTCTATTGAAGCAGAAGTTAAGATCCATAGGACGGATGTTACCTAAACGGTTGCACTTGTGCAATTGGTACCTAAGTCCTATGGCATCAGCAATCATGGTTACAAGACCTCCTACTAATATAGGTAATTCAGGTTCTTCTTGGATACGGGTGAAGGTTTGCATCATGAAAGGTACACCATTAACAGGCTGTCCATTAGTGAAACATGACATAATAAATATTTCATCTTTAGAAACTCCGGTAATGTTTTCTTCTTTTCCAAAGAATGTGTGGGCAAGGAATTTATGGAAGTAACGGAGAGCAGGATTATGGATCTCATCATTATTCATGTTATTTGGTTCAGGGTGGTAGTTTCCGGTTAAAGTTCCCCAAAAGAAATCTAGCTCAATATCCATTAATTCTACCTGTGTGGTAGTAAAAGCAAATGGTCCACTAGGGAATCCTAACAAGTCAGCTAGTTCTTTATGGTTAAAGTCATATTCTATTCCAAACAGGCGGAAACTAATAAATCCTTTCCTAAATCCAAAACCGCGCTCAGGTAGGTAAATTAAGGAGCTAAGGAACTCAAGAGTGAGCTCGCGGTAAGTCACAAACTTATGTTGAATCAATGCATTCTCCCATCCGAGTCGGTTAAACAAGTACATGATGCTATCATGTATACCTAAGGTTTCCATAGTCCGATCATCCGGGTACAGGGTCAAATCCATTTGCCTCTGTGATAACTCTTCAAATTTCATTCTTTGGTTCCTACCTCTAAATTTGGTTTCCATATGGTTAATTGGTTGGTTAGCCATGGTCAGTGCAAATATGGAGGAAACAAATCAGGAGAAGAAGGAAAGTGGAAAAGACTTTTAGAAAATCTGTAAAAAGTGATTTAAAATAAATATAAGAAAATGAAATGCATAATGTAATGGCAATAATAGTAATATAAAATAAAACTATAAAATGACAAAACAATTAATCAAATAGTAAAACGATAAATAATAAAATGATAAAGAGAATAATTTAAATAATTAGATAAGTAAATGGGTTGCCTCCCACTAAGCGCTATTTTTATCGTCTAAAGCCTGACGTAATGCTTAGGTTTAGATTAATCAGGGGAATTAGTGGACAACTCTAAAAGCTTTAGATTATTCGCATAATCTCTATTTTCAACTTTATGATAATGTTTTAAACTTTGTCCGTTTACTATGAATGATTCACTATTCCTACCCTTAATTTCTATTGCTCCACTCGGGAATACTTTAATTATTTCAAAGGGTCCTGACCATCTAGATTTTAATTTTCCAGGAAAGAGCCTAAGTCTTGAATTAAAGAGGAGTACAACGTCTCCCACACTAAATTCTTTCCTAGATAGGCGTTTATCATGCCATCGCTTAGTTCTTTCTTTATATATCTTAGCATTCTCATAAGCATCTAACCTTAATTCTTCTAATTCGTTAATGTCTAGGATTCGCTTTTCTCCTGCAGCATTATAGTTTATATTGAGAGTTCTAATCGCCCAATAAGCTTTGTGTTCTAGTTCTACTGGTAGGTGACAAGATTTTCCATAAACGAGTTTGAAAGGTGTAGTACCTATGGGTGTCTTGTAAGCGGTCCTATAAGCCCATAAAGCTTCATTAAGTTTAGACGACCAATCTTTACGAGATATGGCGACAGTCTTTTCTAAGATTTGTTTAATTTCTCTGTTTGAGACTTCGACTTGTCCGCTTGTTTGTGGGTGATATGGTGTAGCCACACGGTGTCTTACTCCATACTTAGATAGTAATTTGTCAAATATTTTTGAGATGAAGTGCGAGCCACCGTCACTTATGACGAGTCTAGGCACACCAAATCTGGGAAAGATTATATTTTTAAAAAGCTTTATTACTACTCGCGTATCGTTTGTAGGAGAAGCTATGGCTTCAATCCATTTCGAAACATAATCAACAGCTACGAGTATGTAATTATTACCGAAAGATGATGGGAACGGTCCCATGAAATCTATTCCCCAAACGTCAAAGATTTCTACTTCTAATATTCCTTTTTGAGGCATTTCATCCCTTCTTGAAATATTGCCAGTGCGTTGACACCGATCGCAATTTATAACAGCGATGTGGACATCCTTCCATAGATTAGGCCAGAATAAGCCGGCTTGCAAGATTTTTGCACAAGTCTTGGAAGTGCTTGCATGTCCACCATAAGGAGATGAATGGCATTGAGCAATGACATCTTCTATTTCTTCTTCGGGAATACATCGGCGAAAGATTCCATATGGTCCTCTTTTGAACAATAATGGTTCATCCCAATAGTAATGTTTCAGATTATGAAAGAATTTCTTTTTCTGCTGATAGGTTAGGTTGGGTGGAAGAGCTCCTGCAGCTAGGTAGTTGACAATGTCAGCGTACCATGGCAGTCCTACAGTTGTCTGGATTGTTTCCACGGATTCTGGTTCATTTATATCTAACTGAGCTAGGTCGCTTCCTAATTGTGCTATCAGCTGTTCATACGGAAAATCATCGTTAATCGGCACTTGTTCAGGTTTAATACCTTCTATTCTAGATAAATGGTCCGCTACGACGTTCTCAGTACCTTTCTTATCTTTTATTTCTAGGTCAAACTCTTGTAAGAGTAAAATCCATCTCAAGAGTCTTGGTTTAGCATCTTTCTTAGTTAATAGATATCGGATAGCAGCATGGTCTGTGTAAATGATTATTTTCGCTCCAACTAGGTAAGAACGGAATTTGTCAAGCGCAAAGACAACTGCTAACAATTCTTTTTCGGTAGTGGCGTAGTTCATCTGGGCAGAGTCTAAGGTTCTACTGGCATAGTAAATCGCATGAAGTTTCTTTTCCTTCCTCTGGCCTAGAACTGCGCCTACAACATAGTCACTCGCATCGCACATGATTTCAAAAGTTAATCTCCAGTCAGGGGGTTGCAAGATTGGTGCGGTGATGAGGGCTGTTTTTAGAGTTTCGAATGCTTTGAGACAATCTTCGTTGAATATGAACTCAGCGTCTTTCATTAATAAACCAGTAAGAGGTTTAGTAATTTTCGAGAAATCTTTGATGAATCGTCGGTAAAAACCGGCGTGTCCTAAAAAACTTCTTATTTCTCGAACGGTTTTAGGGGGTTGAAGATCTTTTATTACTTCAATCTTAGCTTTATCAACTTCAATTCCCTTGTCGGATATTACATGACCTAATATGATTCCTTCGTTGACCATAAAATGACATTTCTCCCAGTTAAGTACGAGGTTTACTTTTACACATCTTTCTAATACCATTTCTAAGTTTGATAAACATCCTTCAAAACTTTGCCCGCTGTAAACACCCCAAATTTGCCCTCACCCATTCACATCATAGCCTGTGATCATTTCATATGCATAAACACAATCATATCATCTCATATCACATTTTTGATTCACTGCATTGTTTCTAAGTCATCTGCATCTAGGGTTTGTGATCTGAACAATCCAAGAGCTTCTTGAGCCACTCCAAAGGTTAACAATCACTTCAAGGGGGTCTATGTATGTTCTAACATCATATTATATCCTATAAAAGTCAAGGATGCCAAAGAATCACAGGAACTGAGAATGGTATGGAAGCAGAGCCAGGCTTGACTGCACAGATGACCTAAAATTAGGGTTTTGGTTTCAGAGGCCATAACTCCAAATTTTTTGGTCATTCTTGTTTCTATTGGTCTCTATATGGTATAAGGAGTATGCATATCAATTTTCATGAAGAAATTCCATGGGGAAGTCATCTGATCAAAGGTTGACTTTCTGGACAAGTCAGTGCAAAATCAGGGCATCTGAGGCCCCCAATGACCCAACCAAGGGGTGATCTTCATCATTTTGAGTGTATATGATCTTTATTTGATCATGGAAGAAGGTTGAAGTTCACAAAATTCAAGAATTACAAGTTTTTGCAAAGTTGACTTTTTAGGGCATGGTTGACTTTTGAAGAATATGTCATTTTATGCCACTTTTCAAGCCTTGCTTTTTGATCCAAAAATGCTTCAAATGGAAAAACTTTGGTCATGAAAGTTGTAGATTAGATCTTTCCCTTTTCAAAAAGTACAAGAACATGATCTAATTCATTTTGGATCAAAAGTTATGGTGTGTTAAAGTTGGCAAAAATCACTAATTTTCAAGTTATGCACTAAAAGGAAAATTTGCAAATTCATGTACCAAGCATTCTAGTGACTACAAATTGACTTCAAAGCTTCATCACATGATCATACATGACCCCAAAAACAGAATTGGCCCAAGGAATTTTACATTGCTTGCCTTGATTTTCAAAGTTCCATAAGGCATGTTTCATGAGTATGCAAAAGGGGATTCTTGGCAAAACCATTCCTCAAGGAATTATGTGATCACTAGCTGATCTCTAAACATTGCCATGACTAAATGTAACATTGTGCAACAAAATTCAGCAAGAGTTTTTCATGTACATAGCACAAATTCATGAGTAAACATCAAGTGGGCAAGTTGCAAAAGCTAGCATAGCTTGTCATCCACATGTTGCAGTCAGCTACAAACAATCCAAGGGCCCTCCTCAACTCAAGCTGGAGCAAGACATGACTTGAACCTGCTGCTGCCATGGCGCATACTCTCAAGGACACAAACTTGACTTTTTTGCAAAAGGTTCCCATACTCTTGGCACAGTAAACAGCCACCCTACTAACCTGCCCCACAGGCTATCCACACAAGTTGGAGATGATATAGCAAAGCATTGAGCATTGAAGCTGGCCAGAACACAGCATACCACAAAACTGTCCAAGAGCTTCCTCTCTTCGAATCACCTTCCACAGTCATCAAACACCCATTCTACCTTCACCAATCAACCAGAAAACATCCATAGAACCAATACCACCCTTCACATTGATATGAAACAGCCTATACACAAACTCCATTTTCTGATACACCAGAACTGGACTTCTCAAACTAGCTTGTTTAAGCTCATTTCAAGCCTTCCATTAGCACCAGGGGGGTCAGTAGAGCAAGCTTGCACCAAAGAATAGCACTGAAAGCCCAGAAACAGGAGTCTCCCTCTCAGGTATGGCCATGAAACTTTTCTCTCAGAGCTTGATTTTTAAGTTATAAATTGATTGTGTATGTCTTGCTGATCATGGGGATGGTTTTAGAATCAGAAATGAGTGAGAAATGAGGATTTACCAGGGCTCTGAAACTTTGCCCGTGAAACTTCATGGCTTCGATTCTCTTCATTTGAGCATGAGAAATTTGGTTTGAGAGGTGATTTGAGTGAGGTTTAAGTAGAGGAACATTTCCCTGGCTTTGATTTGAAGAATGGTGGCCTGAATCGTATTCTAGGGTTTTGTTGTTGCCGGAGAAGATGACCGGAGCTCCCCTCCGGTCACCTGAATGTCATTTGCCCTAATCTCAGGTCATTAAGTCCTTTTGAATCTTGAGCGTAGGATTAGTTGACCCCATTGACTTGCCGCGTGAATGACTGGCCCAGATTCACTCAATTAGCCCTAATCCCCTTTCATTAATTAAATAAATCACAATTAAGTTAATTTAATCAGGACCAACCACAACCCTTGGATTCGCGCGCCAGTCAACCATCTCAAACCCAGTTCAAATCTCCACCATCAGATCTGAATACTTTTCATTTATTTACATTTTTATTTCATTTTTTGTCATTTAACTTCCATAATTTATTTAAAATAGTAAAAATTGTCTAAAAATTATGAAACTTTTTCTCAAGAGTTTCAATAATTTTTAAAACACAAAAATATTTTTACTTTCATTTTTAGCATTAAAAAAGTATTTATAAATATTTAAAAATTTATTTTTAATTGATTAATGAAAATTAATTTATTAAAAATACTTTTAGGTATTTAAAAATCACCAAAAAATTCATGAAATGTTCTAAGACATTTAGAAACATTGCCCAACCTTC
Source organism: Lathyrus aphaca (assembly GCA_963966055.1). Classification (NCBI taxonomy): domain Eukaryota; kingdom Viridiplantae; phylum Streptophyta; class Magnoliopsida; order Fabales; family Fabaceae; genus Lathyrus; species Lathyrus aphaca. The sequence continues at coordinate 326,852,753 of OZ014522.1, forward strand.
AAACCAAATTTCTTTTTTGATCTTGATGCATTTTGAGATTTTTTCATTGATTTAAAATCATTTTTATGCATTAATTTGATCCAAAGTTCCAAAAATCATTTCTGCCTATTCATGAGGAGTTGGACATTGATTCCTTTTGCATTGCATTGTGTTTAGCATGTAGTTTGTGAGATTAAATGGCCATGATTTGATCTTTCATTTTCCATTTGTTTGATAATTTTCTTGTTTGGGAACCCTAAAACCCTAGAAATCTTAAGAAAACCATAGCTTGAATTTGGTTAGGAGTTGAAACCTCTCCTTTGGGCATTGGTTTAGTATTGGATTAGGGGTCCTTTGAGTGGCATTTTCAATTTTTTATCTTAGGGTTTGCTTCTGATTTTGATTTTTGTTTGATGTATTGTTCATAAACCCTAATTTGGGCTTCCATATGCATCCATCTTGCATTCTCTTGCATAACATGACTTGCCATGACATTTTAAGCATCCATTTGATTCATTTGAAATCATAAGACATATTGAAAGCATGTTTGATCATTGCATCATGTATTTGCCATGTTGTATGTCATGTGCACTCCATAACTTTTCATGTATGTTCATGTGTTCTGGCTTGCTTCATTTGCATTCATGAGCTTGTATGATCATTTCCATGTGCTGCCTCATGTTTGTAGCATCTCATAGCATCATTAGCATCATGTATATGCTTTTGGTTTTGTTTCTCATCATGTCATCTCATCCCATTTTGCATTGCATTGCATTTCTTTCCTAACCTTTCAGGTGGTAAGTAACTTTGAGAAGTGAATTTGCCTTCACTTCTCATAACTTCTCTTCATCTCTTTTCATGCATCCTTGCTGCATTTTTGTATGTGTTTGAGATTGAGCTTGCTCATTCTTCCTCTTACCACTTTCTTTCTTCAAGTGACTTGACTTCTTGAATGAAGCAAGTTGCTTTGCTTCTCTTGATCCTTTCATCTGCTTCCTGGTGGTTCCATTGAAGATTTCTCTAGAAAACCTCACAAACCTTAGGAACAACCAAGCATGACAATGATTAGGGTTTTGATTAGTCTCCCCTCTTAGTTTTACCTTTGTGTCTCTTTTGAGTCATCTCTCCTCATCTCATAATCAGGGACTAAACCCTAAAGGCTTTAAGGCTTTGTGATTAAGCTTATGCCTGCATCCTTCTATTAGGATGGAGTGTATAACTTTAATCCTAAGTGTTAAACCCTTAATGTGTTTAACTCCCTTAATCAATTCACTTAATAATCATCAAGACATCACTTGTAACTTGGACCTTGCATTAGGGTTCTAATTCTTCCTTAATTGGTTAAGAAGGACTAACCCTAGTGTTAATGGACAAGTCCCCCTCAAGTTGTCTTATAAACCCTAAAAAACACTTCATCATCATATCATTAATCTAAAATCCACTTAATCAAAGGTTTGTTTTGTCATGAGTTTAATCCCTAATCATGGATTAAGTTGAGGAGCTTTCCTCAACTTAAACATTCTCATCTATTATCCTTCTATTAGGATGGTGTAATGAGTCTGTTTAATCCTTGATTATGGCTTAACCTCATTACTCAACACTAAACAAAAACACCAAAAACATCTAAATAATCACAAGTAGGTTAATGATCTTAATCCTACACCAAAGGTGATTAAGTGTGAGAAGCTGACTTCACACTTAAGGTACTCTCATTACCCCTAATCAGAGGGAAGATGTGATGAGTTTGCTAACCCACTGGTTCAGGCTTAAGCTCATTAATTTATGACAAAATCCAAAAAAGCAATAAAAGACTGAAAACTAAAAAAAAAAAACAATAATCGTCTCCTCCGGGATTCTTTTCTCACCTCATTCACTCACAAACGAGAACTTGCTTCTTCCGTCTAATGCAAGACAGTTTGCACCTGAGCCAGACAGGTCATACACTTGAGCATAGGCAAGCAAGCAGTTCACCAGTCAATTCATCTTTCAGTCTCTTTGGGTCGAACTACGGTGTTCTGACTTCCTCATTGCACGAGAGGATACGTAGGCATAACTTAACAGTTATCGAACAAAAGTCTCTGTACATCCCCCCTCCTTCTAGCTTCATTCTTTTAGCCTCATGATCTTGAGCATTTCACCTTTGTTCTTACACTGACACTGTATATATCACACTTCACTTCTTTACACTGACACTTGTACATCCTTTTCCAGCTCATTTACACACAGATTGCACTGACACTACCCCTTTAAAAACACAAATCTTTTAAGCGTGGATCCCGTCGAGTACGACGGACAATCTGGGTGCTAATACCTTCCCAGGTTGTAACCAACCCCCTTTCTCAGTCTCTCTGGTTCGCAACCGTCTTATCCATCTTTTCTAGGTCTATGCAGCATTGCCTTTCCTCCGGGATAAAAATGCCTAGCTGGCGACTCTATTCATCTCCAGTGAGTTCACGGCTGTGTGTTCTCACTGTCCCTCTTGTCGACCGTTCGCGTCTGTACCTTTATCTGGGGCCATGTCCCACTTATCAGGAGCGACAGCTTGGCGACTCTGATGGGGACCCTTATACTGCAACCAGGGCTTCTGGTTCTTTTTGTGGGTTCCTCCTAGCGCTTGTTTGATTTGTGTTTACTGGGGTGTTATGTGCTATCTGTGCTTGTATATTTATTTTTGTTTATTTGCTTTATGTACAGTTGCTTTATTTGCTTTATTTATAGCTTTACATATATCATACTGTCATGCTGTCTGGCTGGATATGGTTTTGCTTTGGTGGGTGGGGTTCTACTGAGAGTTAAGGTCCTATACCTGGGACGTGAGTGACACCTAGGCTAGAGTGGTTCATATTCTTTCCCATTCCATCTCGGTCTGGTGCGGGAATATGAAACACGGTTCAGATATGGGTTTCTTCTTGAGAACTCTGTGTTGCAGATTTCCTGCAGTACTAGGGCTATCTGGGAAGCCTGCTAAGTCTGGATGACCTTTAGTTTTGACCTTCAGAAGCTGAGGTGAATTAGAGGAGGAACTTTTATGGTTATTGTAAACACTGTACCTCCGGGTTAGAAGTGTTTACACTTCTCATAACTGATCCAAGTCTGAGGATCCTTGTTTTAGAACATCACATGTGAGGGGGTTGGGCTGTTTACAGGTTTGCAGGTACCCTTGACCTCAGCACACCCTGTTACTTTGTTTGAATAAGAGTACTCCACTTTGGAACAGTTCTTGTGATTCTAAAACCCTGGACATCTGGCTCTTTATTTGAGTCCCCCACCTTGGTTACTGGACTTATAGACCTCCATCTGGATTTCTTGAACACACTTGGACTTATGTCAGAGCACTTGATCAGTTTCAGCTCAGTCACAAACCCTTGCATATCATTTGCATACATCCTCATTGCATCATTTTGACATGTGTTTATTTGTGTTTCAGGGTATCCATCTTCATTTGGTTTTGGTTTTGACCCCATCTTCAGTATTGACCTATCTTCATCAGCATTTGCTATCAGCCATCCACTTCAGTCACCTGCACCAGCCAATCAGTGGCCCATTCTTCAGTGTTATCATCAGCACCTATCTTCTCAGCAACATGGCACCTAAAAAGAACAACATCACCTATCACTTCTTCCAGCCAGAGCTGGCTGATATCAGGAGGATTCAGACCCTGATCACTCCAGATCACATACCATTGTTCAGGGAACACTATGGGGATATACTTGATATGGTTATGGATCTGGACCCTTCACAGAGAAGCCTGATTCACACCTGCCTTCAGTTTTATGATCCCCCATTGAGATGTTTCACTTTTCAAGACTTTCAGCTGGGCCCTCTATTAGAAGAATACTCATCATTGGTTGGTATACCTATCAGGGGTGGAGTCCCTTTCAACCCTGAGATGGTCTTTCCTGGTAATGAAGAAGTAGCAAAGGCATTACATCTGGAATCAGTTCTGATTGGGCAGCATATGACTTCTAAGGCTGGAATCCCTGGCTTGCATCTGGATTTCTTGATCTCGCAAGCTACCCTGAAGGCTTCTTTAGGAGAGTGGAAAGCTGTCTGTGCTTTATTGGCCCTGAGCATATATGGAATTGTATTGTTTGCAGATGAGCCTCGATTCATTAGCAAGAATGCAATCCATTTGTTCATTCTAAGGAACCCAGTGCCCACTTTATTGGGGGATCTCTATTACTCAGTGCATCAGAGGAATGAAAAGCAGAGGGGAAGATTAGTGAGGTGCTGTGCTCCTTTGTTCCATACTTGGCTTCTCAGGCATTTACCCAAGACAGATGCATTTTTGAATCCTCATCAGCAGAGAAACTGGGCTAGAAGACTCACTGCTCTAACTTCAGACGATATCAGATGGTGCACTCAAAGCACCAAAGGCAGGGATATCATCACCAGCTGTGGGCATTTTCCCAATGTGCCCCTAATAGGAGTTAAAGGGAGTATTAATTACAACCCTCTGCTGTTCAAAAGGCAACTGGGCTATGCACTGGTCCACACTCCTAAGGCACAGGACTTGGTTGAGACTCTTTATTGTGAGAACAAGCCTAATCTGGCTATTGTTAGGCAGGCTGCCTGGGCCTGGGATAATGTTCAAACCAAGGGAGTAACCATTCTAGGAAAGTGCAACAATGTAGCATCAGCACAATATTATGAGTGGTCCCATGCCAGGGCTCAATTTTCTGGAATGCCCTTTACCATGGAAGATATGCCTGGATCATCCTCAGCACCACCCCCTGCCACTATCAGCTTGGAGGAGTTTGAGGGTTTGAAAGAAAGGAATGAGAAGTTGACTCGGGCTTTGCAGAAGACCCTCTGGGAGAGGAATGATGGTAGGTTGGATATTGAGAGGTTAGAGAAGCTGAGAGTGGAGCATCTGGCTAAAATTGAGAAGTCTGGGGATTATATCAAGAAGTCTAAAGCTGGAGAACAGATTCTGAAGAATGCTTGCAAGGAAGCCCAGTTCCAGAGAGCAAGGACAGACTTGTATCTGAAGGAGAGTCAGGCTAGGTGGGTCAGGATCATCGAGGCTCGTACTCTGGAAGATAAGAGGGTCCAAGACAGGATAGAGCAGCTAGAAGATAGTGCAAAGGAGCAGCGGGAAGCCCTGGCAGCAGCCCAGAGGGAAATATCAGAGCTAAAGATCAGAGCTGGAGTGAAGAGGTCAAAGGACCAAAGTCAGCACAAGAAGCTAACTGCAGCTGTTGCAACCCGGAATCTCCTTATCAGGAATCTCACGGAGCGCCCAGCTGATCCTGTGACCGAAGCACTTCTCAAGGAAGTTCGTGAGGATGAGTTTGGTCTTGGTGTTTGACCATTTGCTTGTTGTTGTTTTCATTCCGTGTACTTTTTCTTTTCTTGTGATGTATTTTGACCCCTCAGAGGGCTTGTATTTGTAAACAAACTATGTACCATTTGTCTTTTGTAATATATGTGTTAGTTTGTTCCACTTCAAAAGCAACATCAACAGCATCTTCGAGGGTCTGGAAGGGTCAAAACTGAATGCCAAGCCGGATACCTTGAAAACAAATAAGCATACTGCATTGCATGCTAACCCTTTTGTTTGTTTTGTAGGCTTTTTGTTTTATTGTCACTAACTCTGTTGTGGTGTTCAGGAACTATTGCTCGACGCCGGGTATTTCCCCTCAATCGACCACACAGGTACCCCACCCGCAGTAACCTTCCGGGCATACAGATGGATCAGATGCAGCAGGACCTTACAGAGGTCAGGAACCAAATGACCAACAAGAGGTTGGAAATGAGGAACCAAATGACACAGTTTATGGAGGTAATGAACAACATGGCTCAAAGCCAGGAGAGGCTCAGAGCACTGGTGGAAGGGAGAAATCAAGAGGATCCACATATAGGAACTGCCGGTGCCAGCAACAATGAAAGGGTTCAACCTCATGTTAACCCCCCTGTATTTGGCCCCCATCTTCATCCAGAGGTCAACATCCCTGCAAATGTTCAAGGGACTGCCACTGCAGGCAGGGTACTGCAAGAAGACCCCCAAGAGGACCAGTTCACGGTAATGGGTGATGGGGAGGAAGCTTATGATAGAAGGCTGGATGAGATAGCTGAGAAATTGAGGTCCTTAGAGTCTCAAAACTCTTTGGGTTTCGATGTCATGGACATGGGCTTGGTAGACGGGGTCAGGATTCCCCATAAGTTCAAGCCTCCTTGTTTTGAGAAATACAACGGGACTTCATGCCCCCGGACTCATTTACAATCATTTCTGAGAAGGTTGAAGGCCTATACTATGGATGAGAAGCTCTGGATGTTCTATTTCGAAGACAGCTTGACAAGAGCTTCAAGAGAATGGTACTCTCACCTGACAAGGGCAACCATCAGGTGTTGGAAGGATTTGGCAGAGGCCTTCATCAGACAGTATCAGTACAATTTAGATATGGCACCCAACAGGACCCTCCTAATGGGAATGTCACAGTCGTCAAGGGAAAGTTTCCGAGAATATGCCCAGAGATGGAGGCAACTGGCTGCTGCTGTTCAGTCACCTATGTCTGAAAGGGAAATGGAAGATATGTTTATGAACACCCTTCAGGGGACATATATTGACAGGCTGGCTGCTTTCTCTTCCACTAGCTTTGCGGATGTTGTCATAGCTGGGGAGAGAATTGAGAGCCTGTTGAAGATGGGCAAGATTTCTGACAATGGTGCCAGCTCGTCCAGTAGTACAAGGAAGCCTTTTGCAGGCCCAAGAAGAACTGGCGAGACCAATGCCATCCACACCAACAGGGGCAGACCCCAGTATGTTCACAGGTCTGTGGCAGCAGTCACCATTCCTGCTCCAGCTCACCCTCAACCAACTTATCAACCTCCGCAACAAAACTATCAGCCACAACCTCAGTACCATCAACAAGCTCAGTATCCTCCAAGGAATTATAACAACACCAACAACAACAACCAGCAAAGGCCATTTCAGCAGAGGCCATCTCAGGCCAATAGGGTGATCGATCCGATCCCTATGCCATATGCTACATTGCTGCCACAACTCCTGAAACTCAACCTAGTTGAGCTAAGGACGTTGGCACCTCCAGATCCCAACAGTTTACCCAAGAATTATGACTCCAACGCCAGATGCGCTTTTCATTCAAATGCACCTGGCCACAGTACAGAAAAGTGCAGAGCCTTGCACATGAAGGTACAAGACCTGGTAGACTCAAAAGCTCTGAACTTCGCACCACCACCCAATGTCAATAAGAACCCTATGCCAAACCACGGGGGTCCCAGAATTAACGCTATTGAAGAAGACAAGCCGTCTTATTTAATAACCAGTGTGGGTCAGATCCGGACACCGTTGGTAGAAATTAAGGCTCAACTCCTCGAATGTCAAATGTTCCCGGGGTGTGAGTTGGGGTGTGCTTACTGCAATATCTCGGTAAATGGGTGCGATAACCTGAGGAATGGCATAGATGGTCTCATTCAGAGTGGCCAACTTCAAATCACCACATCATTTCCAACAAATCCAACAATCTCATCAGCAACAACTCCAGAACCTCCTACAACTGCAACAACCATTGTTCCCAACAATTCTTCGGCTTCATCAACAAGTGCTTCATCTGTCATTTCAACTGACCAGATATCAACAAACGTTCCTTCTACAACTCCAGCACCACTCCATTTTGAATCTCCTACAACAACAACATCCATCCTCCCAACAATGTCTCCTACAACATCAGCAACAAATCATGAAGACGTCTCAACTGTCACAATATTTTATGATCCTGAAAACAACTCTGCCTACAACTCAGAAGGTGCTGCTCCCATCAGAGCACCAGTCACAATTTATTACGATCCACAGACTATCACAGTTCCTTCCGCAGCTGCAATCAGTCCAGTCACTATCACGGTGCCTGGACCAGTACCTTATGAAAGCAGTAACGCCATCCCCTGGCATTACGGCTCTGACCTGTACTGCGAAGGACAAAAAATCACTTTTGAATCATCAACCCCTGCACCGCAAATAGACAATGTGGGAGGAGGCGGAGGCTTCACTCGAAGCGGACGTCTTTTTGCTCCACAAATTCAGAGACCCACTGCCGAAGCAGAAGCTGCTGCCAAGGCAAAAGGAAAAAGCCTGGTGCAGGAAGAGCAGACTGTTAAAGAAGCTTTGAAAACACCCTTTGACCAAGAGGTTGATGAGTTCATGCGAATCATCAAGAAGAGTGATTATAAAATAGTGGATCAGCTTCATCAAACGCCTTCCAAGATCTCAATCCTATCATTGCTTATGTGCTCCGAGGCCCATCGGAATGCACTACTCAAAGTCTTGCACGCAGCTTATGTGCCTGAAGAGATCACCGTCAATCAGTTGGAAGCTGTAGTTGGAAATGTTAATGCTAGTCATGGGCTAGGGTTCACCAACACTGATTTGACTACGGAAGGCCGCAACCATAACAAAGCCTTGCACATAACCATGGAATGTAAAGGTGTTGTCCTTTCCCATGTGCTGGTAGACACGGGGTCATCCCTCAATGTCTTACCTAAAAAGGCCCTGGTGAAGCTAGAATATGACGGATTGGCGTTGAGACCCAGCAACCTGGTGGTGAGAGCCTTCGATGGCTCAAAGAGATCGGTTCTGGGAGAGATCGAGTTGCCCATAACGATTGGCCCGCAGACCTTCAAGACGACCTTCTACGTGATGGATATACAGCCTGCCTACAGCTGTCTATTGGGTAGGCCATGGATTCACGCCGCTGGCGCCGTGACCTCAACCCTTCACCAGAAGTTAAAATACGAGTGGGAGGGTCAAATCGTTACCATCTGTGGAGAGGAGGATATTTTTGTCAGCCACCTGGCTACCTATAAATACATTGAGATGGATGGGGAGATCCATGAAACAATGAGTCAGGGGTTCGAAGCTTTGAACGTGAATGAAACATCTGCTGTACCTGGTACTTCAATGTCATCATACCAACAAGCCCGGAAGGTTGTTGAGGGAGGAAACGCCCAGGGCTGGGGCAAACTATTATCGGTGGAGAAGAAAGAGGATAGATTTGGGTTGGGTTACAAACCAACTCAACAAGATCAAGCAGAGGCTGCGAAAGAGCCCAACTTTGTTAGTGGGGGGATGCTCACCCCTGATGCTGTCAACTGTTTGGAAGACGAGCTGGAAGAAGAACGCAACCTGGAAAGTTGGATTCGTCCAAAGATCCCGGGGAGCAGTATCTCGAACTGGTCTTCCCAGGAAATTATAAGAGTTACTCATGCAGAGTAATTATTATTTCCTGTATTTTTATAGCATGCATCAAAGTCTTGCATCTTGCCCAAGATGACAAGACTCATTTTGTAATCGGGCCATCTGTACTTTTTGTGCAACAAGATTAATCAATGAAATATCAGACATCTTTTTGCAAATGAGTCTTTTTCTTTTCCGCTCACTGTTTTTCTATTTTTCTTTTTGTACAAAAAATAAATGGCAGTGTTTTCAAAATGACAACTTTATTTCACTTTTCTAAAAACAAGATTAAAATCAAATCACTAAAATGAACAAACTGAACCCTTGCAGAGTGTGCCTTCCAGACAGCACCGACAACAACACGGCTATGACTTCGTATGACTTTGACAATCCAATCAATCAAGCCGATGAAGGGGTTGAAGAAGAATATGAGCTTCCTGAAGAGTTAGCCAGGTTGTTAAGACAAGAGGAAAAGGTTATTGCTCCTCACCAGGAGGAGGTTGAAGTGATCAATCTGGTACAGATGAAGATGTGAAAGAAGTTAAAATCGGGGCCTGCTTACAAGACTCAGTGAAGAGACAACTGATTGACCTGCTTCGAGAGTATATGGACGTGTTTGCTTGGTCTTATCAAGATATGCCCGGGTTGGACACCGACATTGTTGTGCACAAGCTGCCTTTGAGAGAAGAATGTCTGCCGGTTAAACAGAAGCTACGCCGCACTCGCCCGGACATGGCAATGAAGATCAAGGAAGAGGTACAAAAGCAATGGGACGCCGGGTTCCTTGCTGTGACTAGCTATCCGCCGTGGGTTGCTAACATAGTACCTGTGCCTAAGAAAGACGGAAAAGTAAGGATGTGTGTTGACTACCGGGATCTGAACAGAGCCAGCCCGAAAGATGATTTCCCTTTACCTCACATTGATGTATTGGTGGATAATACGGCTCAGTTCTCGGTATTCTCCTTCATGGACGGATTTTCAGGATACAACCAGATTAAGATGTCACCTGAAGACATGGAGAAGACAACCTTCATCACACCTTGGGGCACGTTCTGTTATAAGGTGATGCCATTCGGACTGAAGAATGATGGTGCAACGTATCAACGGGCTATGGTAACAATATTCCACGATATGATTCATAAAGAGATAGAGTGTTATGTGGATGACATGATTGCCAAGTCCCTTACTGAAGAAGACCACCTGGTAAATCTGTTAAAGTTGTTCAAGCGTCTGAGGAAGTACCAATTGAAGCTGAACCCCAACAAATGCACATTCGGGGTGCGATCAGGTAAGTTGCTGGGATTTATTGTAAGCGAGAAAGGGATTGAAGTTGACCCTGATAAAGTCAAAGCCATCCAAGAGATGCCTGCACCGAAAACTGAGAAAGAAGTTCGAGGGTTTCTAGGTCGATTGAACTACATCTCAAGGTTCATATCTCACCTTACAGCAACCTGTGAACCCTTGTTCAAATTGTTAAGAAAAGAACAAACGGTCAGGTGGAATAAAGACTGTCAGAAGGCTTTTGACAAGATCAAGGAGTACCTACAAGAACCTCCAATCCTTATGCCTCCAGTTGAAGGAAGACCTCTGATAATGTACTTGACAGTATTAGAAGAGTCAATGGGGTGTGTGCTGGGCCAGCATGACGAGTCTGGTCGAAAAGATTATGCAATATACTACCTAAGCAAAACGTTTACCGACTGTGAACAACGTTATTCACTGCTCGAGAAAACTTGCTGTGCTTTAGTGTGGGCTGCTCGCCGACTGAGACAGTATATGTTGACCCACACTACTTTATTGATCTCAAAGATGGACCCAGTTAAGTACATATTTGAGAAGCCAGCTCTTACCGGACGGGTTGCAAGATGGCAAATGATTCTCACAGAATATGACATCCAATACACATCTCAGAAAGCCATAAAGGGCAGTGTATTGTCTGAATATCTTGCTGAGCAACCCATTGATGATTACCAGCCTATGAGATTTGACTTCCCTGATGAAGACATCATGTTCATAAAGGCAAAAGACCATGAAGAGCCTGTTCACACTGAAGGGCCCGACCCGAAAGAAGAATGGACTATGATGTTTGATGGGGCTGTTAATATGAATGGTCGTGGTGTTGGTGCAGTACTCATTACACCTAAAGGAGTTCACATGCCTTTCTCGGCAAAACTCACTTTCAACTGCACTAATAACGAAGCTGAATACGAAGCTTGTATTATGGGTCTTGAGGAAGCCATTGACCTCAGGATCAAGATATTGACTGTATTCGGAGACTCAGCTCTGGTAGTTAATCAAACCAACGACAAATGGTACACACATCAGGATCATCTGATACCTTACAGGGATTATACAAGGAGGTTATTGACTTTCTTTACAACAGTCAAGCTGGAGTATATCCCTCGGGACGAGAATCAGTTTGCAGATGCCCTGGCTACCATTTCGTCCATGATCAAAGTTCAAGCTGCCAACTTTGTACCTCAAGTTTCAGTGTCCAGACTCGACAGACCAGCATATGTATTCGCAGCAGAGGTTGTTAAAGATGATAAGCCTTGGTTCCACGACATTAAGTGCTTCTTGGAGGATCAAACATACCCACCTGGGGCATCTTCCAATGATAAGAAGACTTTGAGAAGGCTTGCTGGTAGTTTCTTTCTGAACACTGATGGGTCTTTATACAAAAGGAACTTTGATATGGTACTCCTCAGATGTGTTGATAAGACAGAAGCAGACTTGTTGATGCGTGAAGTGCACGAAGGATCCTTTGGTACCCATGCAGGAGGGCATGCCATGGCTAAGAAATTGTTAAGATCAGGCTATTACTGGATCACAATGGATGCCGACTGTTGTGCCTACGCCAGAAAATGCCACAAATGCCAGATCTACGCAGATAAGGTGCATGTGCCTCCCAATCCTTTGAACATCATGTCTTCACCATGGCCCTTTGCTATGTGGGGCATTGATATGATTGGCAAGATTGAGCCAACTGCTTCAAATGGCCACAGATTCATCCTGGTCGCCATTGACTATTTCACCAAGTGGGTTGAAGCAGCCTCATATGCAAACGTCACAAAACAAGTGGTAGCCAGATTTCTGAAAAGAGATATCATCTGTCGGTACGGAGTTCCCGAGCGAATCATTACTGATAATGGTTCCAATTTAAATAACAAAATGATGGCAGAGCTGTGCCGGGACTTCAAGATCCAACATCACAATTCTTCTCCCTACAGGCCGAAGATGAATGGCGCTGTTGAGGCAGCCAATAAGAATATCAAGAAGATTGTGCAGAAGATGGTAGTCACCTACAAAGACTGGCATGAGATGCTACCGTTTGCCTTGCATGGGTACCGCACGTCAATCAGAACATCCACTGGGGCAACACCGTATCAACTTGTGTATGGTATGGAAGCAGTCCTACCGGTTGAAGTTGAATTACCCTCTCTACGGGTACTGATGGATGTTAAGCTGAACGAAGCAGAATGGGTTAGGGCCCGATACGAGCAACTGAGTCTGATCGAAGAAAAGAGATTGGCTGCAATCTGTCATGGGCAGTTATATCAGAAAATAATGAAGAAGGCCTTCGATCAGAAAGTCAGGCACCGAGAGTACCAAGTAGGAGATCTTGTGCTGAAGAGAATCCTCCCTCCTCATACAGACCACAGGGGCAAGTGGACTCCGAACTATGAAGGACCATTTGTGGTAAAGAAAGTCTTTTCCGGTGGAGCACTGATGCTCAGCACCATGGATGGTGAAGATTTCCTATCCCCTGTGAATTCAGATGCAGTTAAAAAATACTTCGCATAAAAGACCCGCTGGACACAAAAACAGAATGTAAGTCCAGGAAAAAATAGGGCATCCCGGCGAGTCAAAAACAGAATAAAAGACTCGGGCAAAAATAAGGGAAAATAAGCAAAAATTTACACCCGCTGAGTTGAAAAGCCACATTGGACAGCTCAGGCAAAAATGGGTATCCCGATGGATTGAAAACCCGAAAGGGCGATCCATGCAAAATAAGGGAATAAGCGAACAACTGCAGTCTGAATTCATCTGTATCATTTACAACTTGGTAAGCTTCGAAAGGATCAAGCCTCAGTCAGAATCAGCCTTCTTCAGAAAGCAAGATGAGAAGAACGTCAAAAGTCATACAAGTCATAGTAAAGAGGAAGCTCCTTAAAGCGTCATCAACATTGCCAGCGTTTTGTTTCTCAATTTGTAACAATCTCCTCATTTCAGGGGATATGTTCCTTTGACTGTATCTCGCCAATTCAGGGCACTTGGATCAATAAAATCAGATTTTCAGTCACGTCTCGTGTTATACATTTTTATTTGCAAAAATGTCTGATGTCTAAAAAGAAAAACTGATTGCATAGAATACGGATGTTTATCTTCAAAAGTAAAAACACATGCTTACAGGAAATATGCTTACTCTCAGAAGTATCCAGACTCCTATGACGGAATCCAGTAAGGGATACCTCGGGATTATCTTGTGCGTTTCTCTATCTTTTTCAGGATTGCAGGGATCCAGAACGCAACTTGGGGCATGTAAGCTTCATCCCAGCGAGCTGGCAAATCAACACTCAATCTCAGCACCCGAAGTGCTCTCTCCCCAGCTGAGTTGCCTCTCATGACTCCCCCAGCTGAGCTGCCACTTGCTATTGCTCCCAGCCGAGTCGTCATTTCATCCTCAGCCGAGTACAAAAGTCAGAGAGCTATTTCCCCACAGAGTTCCAGCCTCTATCCAGAAGAGCAACGCATGAAGAATCACAACAGAGTGAAGAGAGCTTCTACAAACCCCAGCTGGGTCTCTCATTTATAAGGATAGGTCTATCAAGGACCCATATCCCCAAGCAGATAGCATCTCGTCAGATCTACCAGTGATTTCATCCCCAGCTGGGATGTTCATTTCAAGCAGATCGATCGAAGATCTTCGCAACAACGGGACTCGGATCCCGGTTTAGTATCTTTGCACAATCATAGCATTCGCATCATATTCACCCACAAAGCATAGCATTCCGTTTTAACACGGAGCATTACGGCAAAAAATCCAACACATAGCATAATCATAAACCATGTTTTAAACCAACACTTGTGAATAATGACAGTTCATCAATGTACAGAAAAATCCCCACCAGAGTCCCCAGCAAAAGCAATTGCCTCACAATTCACACACACCAGTACATACTCCCCTTGACACCCGTCCGTATCACCATTCCCCAGTAAAGTCGCCTGAACACTCTGTGCAAACAATAACACTCGTATTACAGATACTTTTTGACACCCGTCCGTGTCATACCCCCAGCAGAAAGCCAAAGACATCCTCTTTGCACTCACATATACTTACATATGACAACCCTTTGACACCCGTCCGTGTCATATCCCCAGCGCGGTCATCTACACTTTGTATATCAGATACTTGTTGAAATTCTGTGATCAGGTATGAGATGTCCTAAGAGATGTCCCAACACTTAATAGGACATTTGACAAATTTAACCAAAACTTAAACAGCAAGAAAAGTAAACAACACAGAAGTTTGTTAACCCAGTTCAGTGTATAACCACACCTACATCTGGAGGCTACCAAGCCAGGAGGAAATCCACTATTAGTAATATTAATTCTAGACTTAAACCACCCTGTTTAATCTATCACTTAATACTTACCCAATGCAATTTCTACCTAAGACTCACTTAGATAAGAGTACCCTACTCACTCCCCCTCAATCACACAATGATCAAGTTTACAAGCTTACAGAAATTGAAGACATCCTTCAAACAATACAGCTTGATCTTACTTCACAGTTTCAATCAAGTCACAAATGCACTTTTGCTTAAAAGCTTATAAAGTGGTACATAAAAACAACCTGCTATTAAAACACTAGACACCCTATTTGGTCTTCTGAAATTCGTACTCAATTCTATGAGTTTCTGTTGATTAAATTGGTATCTGAATTTTGGGCTTTCTGTAGAATGATCCAGCCCTAATGTGCAGCAGCTGTCACCTTGAATTTAGGGTTTGTTACTTCCTATATTCTAGGTGATTTAGGTCTTCTGTTTTAATCTGAGTCTTCAATATAAAACACCCTACAGATGCGCCTTGTTCTGTTTTTATCCATCATTAATTAATTCCAGATACTTCTCCTTAAATATCTCTGATCAGTTAATCATTAATTAATTCTGGTAGCAGGTCTGAGATGTCTCAACATCTGTTGGGACATCCTGAAAAACTGAACTTAAGTTATTTACACAATGTCCCAACATCTGGTAGGACATCCTGAAATAAGTTCATATACTCTGTTTGCTAATGTCCCAACATCTGATAGGACATTCTGAACTGAATTTAACATTTCTTGTTTGGTCAAAAATTCTGCCAATTCTTAAACATCTACAAACTCCCCCTTTGGCTAATTTTTGGCTAACATCTTTTCTGGTTATCAGAGTGCAGCAGAAGATCTTTTTATCAGAGTATATCATTTTTTTTTTGTTGATTCTTATTTGAGATTACTCCCCCTCAAACAAATATGTATCCAGTCTTGTTGCAACAGAAAAAAACATATTCAGTTCAGAAGCAAACAAACAGATTTTTTCATTCATACTTAAAACAGCAATTACATTGTTGTTAGCAATTACATTGTTGTTGTTCTCCCCCTTGGTAGACACAAAATTAGAGGCCAAAGACACTACTACTGTCATTACATTGCTATCAATACATTTGCCTCACATACATTGATCACTCAGATTCATCACTCTCAGTTGCTTCCTCCACCTCAGTGTCTTCATCTTTATCAGCTTCACTTTCTTTATCAGCCTCACTGTCTTCACCAGATGCAGCATTCTGATCTTCTTCACTTTCCAACCTTTTGATGATTTCCTCAAGCTTCTGCTTTCTAGCTTCAAGCTCTTTGCAGGTGCTTTTGAGTTCAGCAATTAAAGTCTTCCTGGAGATTGGATTCTTAGCAGTGGAGGGACCAGCAGATGTCCCAGAAGGTGCTTCAACATCTGCAGCATGGTGACTTAGGAATAATTTGTAGTGAAAAGCCAGGGGGCTCTCTCTCTTGCAGACTGTGTCCTTCTCATTTAAAATTCCAGGGTATTGACTTAGAACAATACCACACAGCAATGAAGGAAAAGCTATTGGTAGCTTTGTTGCAGAAGAGTTGGCATGCTTCATGGTTTGATCAAAGATGAAAGCTCCATAGTCCATTTTGGTTTGAGTTCCAACAGCATATATAAATCTGGCTAGACCAGTTGAGATTGAGGAAGTGTGGTTTGTAGGCACCCAATTAGCAGTTCCAATTCTGTTCAGCATGGCATACTTTCTGGTAAGCATGCTCACAGAGAGCTTTCCCTTCACAGGCCATGCCTTGACCTGGTTTGCAGTGATCACTTTACAGACTTGATTATCTGTCTTACCTAATTCATTGGGTCCATCTGTTTCTCTTCCTAGATACTCATTGATGATTTGAGGAGAAAACTGTACACATTTACCCCTAACAAAAACTTTTCTAAACTCAGAAGACTTACCATTTGAGCAATCCTCCTGAAGATTCACAATGAACTCTTTGACAAGAAGTTCATAGCAGGGAGATAGGTCTGAGACTGTCTTGAATAGTCCTGCAGCAGAGATGAGGTCTATCAGTTCTGTGCACTCAAGTGCATTGCTGCTTAGTTCTCTTTCCAAGGCAACCCTTCTTTGGTACACATATTTCCACCTGTTGACACTGGAGACATGGTGAAATGATATGTTGTCCAAGGGAGCTTCTGGTACAGCAGTTGAAGCTCTGGATGTTGCTGGTCTCTTCTTGGGAGGAGATGTTGGGACATCTGATCCAACATCTGAATCTGATGATGTGGCAGCTTTCCTTTTCTGGGTTTGGACTTTACTCCATTGTTTTGATGGCCCAAAAGTGACTTTAGCTTTGCCTTTCTTTGGACTAGCCTTCTTCTTCTCAGGGATGACAGGTTCAGCTTGCATCTTTCCTTTCCTGGACCTTAGTCTTTTAGCAAAGCTAGGTTTCACAGATGATATGATCTCTGCATCAGAGTCCTGCTCCAGATTGACCACTGGAGGAGATTGAGCAGCCTCCTCTTCAGCTGGTTGATCAGCAGGGATTTGATCTTCATTTGAGCCTTGAGCCTGTTCTTCAGAGACCTCTTCATCATTTTCTTTTGAGGCTTTGTCCTCAGTTTGTTCCAGATCAACATCAGATGAGTTCTTTTTCTTACCTTCAGATGTTCCAACATCTGTTGGGACATCTTGTTCTGCAGCAGTGTCCTCTGTATCTTGAGCTGGTTCTTCTTGAGGTGCAGGAATGGTGTTCAAAGGAACAGAGATCCCTCTCACCACTCTTTGTTCAGAGAAAACTTGGTTGACAATCTCCTTGATGGAATCATCAACATATTTGGAGTATCTTGAGGACATGTTAGCAGGAGAGGGAATGCCTTTAGCTTTGCTTCTGATTTGATCTTTACATCTCTTTGGTGTTCTTGCCTTTTTAGAGTGAGAGGCGCTTCCCCTGAGCTCGTCCAATGGTGTTGATGACATTGGCACAACAGAGATTGGAGTGGCATGAACCACGTCTTCCTTGTTGAGAATTTCCTCAGCTGTTTTAGGGTTTTGAGACATTGTTGAAGAAGATGAAAGAAAAACTTTAGGGTTTATGATCTCAGGAGAATAGCTGGTGAATGTGATTCGATTATGATGGTATGATGAGAATCTTGATAGCTTCTTATAAGTAGTTACTAAATATGTAGCCGTTACAGTCCAAATGATTATGGATGGAATTCCCAAGGATCTAGACCAGACTAGCTTTGCCATCTGGAACTTATGCCATGCAATGTCATATGACATGTTGGCACATCTCATTAACTGCTAAATATCACATAAACAGATTCCAAGTTTACCCCTTAAATTCTCAAATTGAGTAGCATCCAATGCTTTGGTAAAGATATCAGCTAATTGCAACTCTGTAGCTACATGCTCCAATGAAATCACCTTTTCTTCTACAAGATCTCTGATGAAGTGATGTCTGATATCAATATGCTTAGTTCTGCTGTGTTGGATAGGATTCTTAGATATGTTGATTGCACTTAAGTTGTCACAGTACAATGTCATGACATCCTGTGAGACATTGTACTCAGTGAGCATCTGCTTCATCCAAACCAACTGAGAACAACTGCTACCTGCTGCTATGTACTCAGCTTCAGCTGTAGATAAGGATACACAATTCTGTTTCTTACTGAACCAAGAAATCAGATTGTTTCCTAGAAAGAAGCATCCTCCTGAAGTGCTTTTTCTGTCATCAGCACTTCCTGCCCAATCAGCATCACAGAAGCCAGTGAGAATTGGTTTGCACCCATGAAAGTACATTATGCCATAGTCACAGGTACCATTAACATATTTAAGGATTCTCTTGACTTGATTGAGATGACTGACTTTTGGATCAGCTTGATATCTTGCACAAACTCCTACTGCAAATGCAATGTCTGGTCTGCTAGCAGTCAAGTATAATAAGCTTCCAATCATGCTTCTATATAAACTTTGATCTACATTCTCACCCTTTTCATCTTTAGTCAGCTTTAAATGTGTAGGAGCAGGAGTTCTTTTATGAGAAGCATTTTCCATTCCAAATTTCTTCACTATGTTCTTGGAGTACTTACTTTGGGAAATAAACATTGAGTCTTCCATTTGCTTTACTTGCAGACCAAGAAAGTAGGTTAATTCACCTACTAGACTCATTTCAAATTCAGATTCCATCTGCTTGACAAAATGTTTGACCATCTTATCAGACATCCCACCAAACACAATGTCATCAACATATATTTGTGCAATCATGACATTTCCTTCTTCATCTTTAACAAACAGGGTTTTATCAATCCCACCTTTTCTGTATCCTTGCTTGATAAGAAATGTGGTCAGTCTTTCATACCATGCCCTTGGAGCTTGCTTCAGACCATAAAGAGCTTTCTTTAATTTGTATACATGATTTGGACAACTTGGATCAACAAATCCTTTAGGCTGTTCTACATATACCTCTTCATTAAGATAACCATTAAGAAAGGCACTTTTCACATCCATTTGAAATAGCTTGAACTTTAAGATACAAGCAATTCCCAACAGTAGTCTTATTGATTCAAGCCTTGCTACTGGTGCAAAGGTTTCATCAAAGTCTACCCCTTCAATTTAAGTGTATCCTTGAGCCACAAGTCTAGCTTTGTTCTTTGTAACAACTCCTTGTTCATTTGACTTGTTCTTATACACCCATTTTGTACCAATCACATTTATGTCATCAGGTCTAGGAACAAGAATCCACACTTCATTCCTTGTGAATTGACCTAATTCCTCTTGCATAGCACAAATCCAGTATTCATCAGTAAGAGCTTCCTTGACATTTTTAGGTTCTATTTTGGAAACAAAACAAGAACCTGAAATCACTTCTCTTGATCTAGTGCTTACACCTCTGTTGGGATCACCAATTATTAAGTCTTTGGGATGATCCTTCTGTATTCTGATGGAGGGAGGTTTGCTTGAATCTTCTGACCTTGTATCATTTTGAGTGAAGTTATATTGATCATTCTTTTCTTCAGCTTCAATCTTGATATCAGCAGATGTTCCAACATCTTCTGGGACATCTGTAGAAGCATCATCAATTATCACATTTATGGACTCCATGATAACCTTTGTTCTGTAATTAAATACTCTATAGGCTCTGCTGTTTATAGAGTATCCAAGGAAAATCCCTTCATCACTTTTAGGATCCATTTTTCTCCTTTGCTCCCTATCTGCCAGAATATAGCATTTACTTCCAAACACATGAAAGTACTTCACAGTGGGTTTTCTGCCCTTCCAGACTTCATATATTGTGGACAAAGTTCCTTTCCTTAAAGTAACTCTGTTATGGATGTAACAGGCAGTGTTCATAGCTTCAGCCCAAAAGTATAGAGGCAACTTTTTAGCATGGATCATAGCTCTTGCTGATTCTTGAATGGTTCTATTCTTCCTTTCAACAATCCCATTCTGTTGAGGAGTGATAGGAGAAGAATATTCATGATTGATTCCTTCTGAAGAGCAGAAATCTAAGAACTTTTGATTCTCAAATTCCTTTCCATGATCACTTCTAATTCTGATCACACAGCTGGATTTTTCCCTTTGTAATCTTTGACATAATTCTTTGAATACATCAAATACATCTGACTTTTCTTTGATAAAATTTATCCATGTATATCTTGAAAAGTCATCAACCACCACATAAGCATACCTCTTACCACCAAGACTTTCAACCTGCATAGGTCCCATAAGATCCATATGTAGAAGTTCCAAAACTTTGGAAGTTGTCAGATGTTGGAGCTTTGGATGGGACATCTTGGTTTGCTTGCCTATTTGACATTCACCACATATTTTGCCATCATCAATCTTTAGTTTAGGAATACCAGTCATGTGTCTTGAGCATCCACTGTTAAAGTACCAGTCTTCTTTAGCTGATACTCTCAGAGATGTATGTGC
Organism: Lathyrus aphaca; assembly: GCA_963966055.1. Classification (NCBI taxonomy): domain Eukaryota; kingdom Viridiplantae; phylum Streptophyta; class Magnoliopsida; order Fabales; family Fabaceae; genus Lathyrus; species Lathyrus aphaca. The sequence continues at coordinate 326,873,421 of OZ014522.1, forward strand.
TATGAATGCAGTACTTTTCTTTGACCAGATGAGTTGAGATTTCTTTTGATGTCTCTGCCTTGTGTGTTGTTCAGCTGATCTCCAAGCTTGATTGTTGATCTGGTTCTTGGGTATGTGGCTTTGATCAGTCTGAATGTCAGCTTTTGGTCTCCAAACCTTCTTGATGACCTCTGTCTTCTGCTTAGGAGGTTGCTGATTTCTTTGATGTCTATGCAGCACTTTCTTGGTACCTTCTACTTTCTGATTAGAAGGTTGCTGATACATCTGATTTGGATATCCATGTAGCTTATAACAGTGAGGTTTGATATGCCCAAATCTTCCACAATGATGGCATCTCCATCTTTGATACTTCTTCTTCATTTTGTTCTTTCCAGAATGTTGAGACATCTGTTGGAACATTATGTTTGTCTTTGTGTTCTGATGTTGGAGCATCTGTTGGGACATCTTGTTTGACTGTGTAGTTTTTGAAGTAGTTTTGCTAGAGCTGGCTTCATCTCTGTTATATCCCAGTCCACTTTTGTCCCCTGAATGTTTATTATTGCTGAGAATAACATCCAGTGTGTTTGAGCTGCTGTTCAACATTCTAACAGATTTGGACATATGTTCCAATTTAGAGTTGAGAAGGCTTATTTCACTTTTTAAGGTGTCAATGATCTCCTGATCATTTGTTTTGTCATCTTCTAATTTCTCATTCTGCTTCTTTAGCTTTATAACTTCACTGCATATTTCAGAGCTTCTTTTGTATAGATCTTTGAATGCTTGCTCAAGTTCCTCATAAGTAAGTTCTCCACAACTGGAATCACTATCATATTCACACAGTCCAGCTAAAGCAGTAATATGCTTAGCTGATTCTTCTTCTGACTCTCCTGAGTCTTCATCAGACCAGGTCACAGAGAGTCCTTTCTTTTGCCTCTTTAAGTAGGTAGGACATTCAAACTTGATGTGTCCATATCCTTCACATTCATGACATTTGACTCCTTTATCTTGACTGGTCTTTTCAGCATACTTTAATCTTTTGTTAGCATCATAAGGTCTTCTGTTCTCAGAGTTTGTGTTTCTTCCACTAGGTTTGGATTTGCCTTCCATTCCTCTGAGAATTTGTTTGAACTGTTTTCCAAGCAAGGCAAGGTTTTCTGATAAGCTTTTATCATTTGCTGATTCATCATCCTCTTCTTCATCTGTATTTGACACTAAGGCTATGCTTTTGTTCTTTTTAGCATTTGTGTCATTCATTCCCATCTCAAAAGTTTGAAGGGAACCAATGAGTTCTTCAACTTTCATGGAGCATATGTCTTGAGCTTCTTCTATTGCAGTGACTTTCATATCAAATCTTTTTGGCAAAGATCTGAGAATCTTTCTTACAAGCTTTTCATCAGTCATCTTTTCTCCCAAAGCTCCAGAAGTATTGGCTATATCCAAGATGTTCATATAGAACTCATGAATTGATTCATCTTCCTTCATTCTCAAGTTTTCAAACTTGGTGGTGAGAAGTTGAAGTCTTGACATTTTTACTTTTGATGTTCCTTCATGAGTTGTTTTGAGAGTATCCCAAACATCTTTGGCCAGCTCACAATGATGCACAAGTCTGAAAATATTCCTATCAATGCCATTGAATAAAGCATTTAAGGCTTTTGAGTTGCCTAGTGCTGAGTCTTCTTCCTCCTTACTCCATTCTTCTTCAGGTTTCATCACTTTTGATCCATCTTTGGTGTCTTGGATAGGGTAATCCCATCCAACATTGACTGCTCTCCATGCCCTGTTGTCAAGTGACCTTAAGAATGCAATCATTCTTGGCTTCCAGTAGTCATAATTTGATCCATCCAGAATAGGTGGTCTATTTACTGACCCTAAATCTCTATCCATGTTACAGAATTTGAATTCCCTAGATCTCACCCAGTATAAACAGGCAGGGTGCCTGCTCTGATACCAATTGAAATTCTGTGATCAGGTATGAGATGTCCTAAGAGATGTCCCAACACTTAATAGGACATTTGACAAATTTAACCAAAACTTAAACAGCAAGAAAAGTAAACAACACAGAAGTTTGTTAACCCAGTTCAGTGTATAACCACACCTACATCTGGAGGCTACCAAGCCAGGAGGAAATCCACTATTAGTAATATTAATTCTAGACTTAAACCACCCTGTTTAATCTATCACTTAATACTTACCCAATGCAATTTCTACCTAAGACTCACTTAGATAAGAGTACCCTACTCACTCCCCCTCAATCACACAATGATCAAGTTTACAAGTTTACAGAAATTGAAGACATCCTTCAAACAATACAGCTTGATCTTACTTCACAGTTTCAATCAAGTCACAAATGCACTTTTGCTTAAAAGCTTATAAAGTGGTACATAAAAACAACCTGCTATTAAAACACTAGACACCCTATTTGGTCTTCTGAAATTCGTACTCAATTCTATGAGTTTCTGTTGATTAAATAGGTATCTGAATTTTGGGCTTTCTGTAGAATGATCCAGCCCTAATGTGCAGCAGCTGTCACCTTGAATTTAGGGTTTGTTACTTCCTATATTCTAGGTGATTTAGGTTTTCTGTTTTAATCTGAGTCTTCAATATAAAACACCCTACAGATGCGCCTTGTTCTGTTTTTATCCATCATTAATTAATTCCAGATACTTCTCCTTAAATATCTCTGATCAGTTAATCATTAATTAATTCTGGTAGCAGGTCTGAGATGTCTCAACATCTGTTGGGACATCCTGAAAAACTGAACTTAAGTTATTTACACAATGTCCCAACATCTGGTAGGACATCCTGAAATAAGTTCATATACTCTGTTTGCTAATGTCCCAACATCTGATAGGACATTCTGAACTGAATTTAACATTTCTTGTTTGGTCAAAAATTCTGCCAATTCTTAAACATCTACACTTGTTTATATTACACTCTTCTCCTTTTGACACTCGTCCGTGTCGCTCTCCCCAGTAGGTAAATACTCATCTATATACCAATCACTCTTATACAGATACTCGTCCATATCTTGTATACACCGCTCAAATCCCCTCAGATTCAGCACTAGTCCTTGTTCTTTGTTAACTCGTTGGTACTCGTCCGTACCATCATCTCAGAACATGCGTCGAGAGTTTGTTTCTACATGATACTCGTCCGTATCATAGTCTTAAAGATGCTCGTCCGCATCTTTAATCCATACACCATGTCAAACGCTTCTGTCTTCTTAAATATAGATACTCGTCTGTATCTACTTTTCCCCAGAAGAGTCCCTTCAGATTCAACACTCGTCCGTGTTCTCTGTTAACCAGTTGATACTCGTCCGTATCATCATCTCTGAACACGTGTCAGTTTTTGTTTCTACCCGATACTCGTCCGTATCGTAGTCTTAAGGATGCTCGTCCGCATCTTTAATCTATACACAACATCTAAACACTTATACCTTTTGTTTCTTGGATATAAACACTCATCCGTGTTTACTATTCCCTAGTAGATCGCTACCAAAGCATTTCTTTTCTTTTCATCTGACACTCGTCCTGTGTCATGATAAACCCTGAGAGCAGCCGTACCCTGCTAGGTGGTCGTCCTCCACCTCTTGATGGTCGTCCTCCATCATGCTCATCCGATGGCCGTCCCCATCGTTGATTTTTAGCAACCGTCCCCTGCTAGGTGGTCGTCCTCCACCTTTATGATGATCGACCTTCATCATTTTATCCAATGGCCGTCCCCATTGTTGATTTTGGTTATCTGACATTCGTCCTATGTCATGACAAACCTTGAGAGCAGCTGTCCCCTGCTAGGTGGTCGTCCTCCACCTCTTGATGGTCGTCCTCCATCATGCTCGTCCGATGGCCGTCCCCATCGTTGACCTTTTATCCGGCATTCGTCCTGTGTCGCGATATTTTCGGCAGCCGTACCCTGCCAGGTGGTCGTCCTCCACCTTAGATGACCGTCCCTCATCTTAACCCCGACAGAGCAGCCGTCCCCTGCTAGGTGATCGTCCTTCACCTTTGATGACCGTACCTCATCATCTGTTTATTTCATTTATTCTTTAACCCGATGGCCGTCCCCGTCGTGGTCCCTTTTACTTTTAGCCCGATGGCCGTCACCATCGTCGGTTACCTTGCTTTATGAACTTGATGGCCGTCCCCGTCATGTTTCATCAATCCCCATAGAATTTTACAGCTTTACCTTGATGGCCGTCCCCATCATAATATATTTTTTCCCAGCTAGTCGGCCGTCCCCGTCTTGGCTTTACCCTTTATCCCCAGCATGTCGGCCGTCCCCGTCATTGCTTTATTTTCCGCACTTTTCCCAGCATGGCGGCCGTCCCCGTCATTGCCTTTTACCCAGCAGTCGTTCTCTGCTCGACGGTCATCCTCCGTCGCCCATACTTTACAGTATACTTTATTTCCCTTTACAATCTATATCCTTTTTCTTCTTCATTCTGTGAGTGCAAATTTTGGACTGTCTTTGGTATTCAACCATAAGTTATCTTGTTTGCCTGTTAAGCCGTCGCTTACATCCTGCACAGCTAACTCATGCTTGAATAGGGGCAGCTGTAAACACCCCAAATTTGCCCTCACCCATTCACACCATAGCCTGTGATCATTTCATATGCATAAACACAATCATATCATCTCATATCACATTTTTGATTCACTGCATTGTTTCTAAGTCATCTGCATCTAGGGTTTGTGATCTGAACAATCCAAGAGCTTCTTGAGCCACTCCAAAGGTTAACAATCACTTCAAGGGGGTCTATGTATGTTCTAACATCATATTATATCCTCTCAAAGTCAAGGATGCCAAAGAATCACAGGAACTGAGAATGGTATGGAAGCAGAGCCAGGCTTGACTGCACAGATGACCTAAAATTAGGGTTTTGGTTTCAGAGGCCATAACTCCAAATTTTTTGGTCATTCTTGTTTCTATTGGTCTCTATATGGTATAAGGAGTATGCATATCAATTTTCATGAAGAAATTCCATGGGGAAGTCATCTGATCAAAGGTTGACTTTCTGGACAAGTCAGTGCAAAATCAGGGCATCTGAGGCCCCCAATGACCCAACCAAGGGGTGATCTTCATCATTTTGAGTGTATATGATCTTTATTTGATCATGGAAGAAGGTTGAAGTTCACAAAATTCAAGAATTACAAGTTTTTGCAAAGTTGACTTTTTAGGGCATGGTTGACTTTTGAAGAATATGTCATTTTATGCCACTTTTCAAGCCTTGCTTTTTGATCCAAAAATGCTTCAAATGGAAAAACTTTGGTCATGAAAGTTGTAGATTAGATCTTTCCCTTTTCAAAAAGTACAAGAACATGATCTAATTCATTTTGGATCAAAAGTTATGGTGTGTTAAAGTTGGCAAAAATCACTAATTTTCAAGTTATGCACTAAAAGGAAAATTTGCTAATTCATGTACCAAGCATTCTAGTGACTACAAATTGACTTCAAAGCTTCATCACATGATCATACATGACCCCAAAAACATAATTGTCCCAAGGAATTTTACATTGCTTGCCTTGATTTTCAAAGTTCCATAAGGCATGTTTCATGAGTATGCAAAAGGGGATTCTTGGCAAAACCATTCCTCAAGGAATTATGTGATCACTAGCTGATCTCTAAACATTGCCATGACTAAATGTAACATTGTGCAACAAAATTCAGCAAGAGTTTTTCATGTACATAACACAAATTCATGAGGAAACATCAAGTGGGCAAGTTGCAAAAGCTAGCATAGCTTGTCATCCACATGTTGCAGTCAGCTACAAACAATCCAAGGGCCCTCCTCAACTCAAGCTGGAGCAAGACATGACTTGACCTGCTGCTGCCATGGCCCATACTCTCAAGGACACAAACTTGACTTTTTTGCAAAAGGTTCCCATACTCTTGGCACAGTAAACAGCCACCCTACTAACCTGCCCCACGGGCTATCCACACAAGTTGGAGATGATATAGCAAAGCATTGAGCATTGAAGCTGGCCAGAACACAGCATACCACAAAACTGTCCAAGAGCTTCCTCTCTTCGAATCACCTTCTACAGTCATCAAACACCCATTCTACCTTCACCAATCAACCAGAAAACATCCATAGAACCAATACCACCCTTCACATTGATATGAAACAGCCTATACACAAACTCCATTTTCTGATACACCAGAACTGGACTTCTCAAACTAGCTTGTTTAAGCTCATTTCAAGCCTTCCATTAGCACCAGGGGGGTCAGTAGAGCAAGCTTGCACCAAAGAATAGCACTGAAAGCCCAGAAACAGGAGTCTCCCTCTCAGGTATGGCCATGAAACTTTTCTCTCAGAGCTTGATTTTTAAGTTATAAATTGATTGTGTATGTCTTGCTGATCATGGGGATGGTTTTAGAATCAGAAATGAGTGAGAAATGAGGATTTACCAGGGCTCTGAAACTTTGCCCGTGAAACTTCATGGCTTCGATTCTCTTCATTTGAGCATGAGAAATTTGGTTTGAGAGGTGATTTGAGTGAGGTTTAAGTAGAGGAACATTTCCCTGGCTTTGATTTGAAGAATGGTGGCCTGAATCGTATTCTAGGGTTTTGTTGTTGCCGGAGAAGATGACCGGAGCTCCCCTCCGGTCACCTGAATGTCATTTGCCCTAATCTCAGGTCATTAAGTCCTTTTGAATCTTGAGCGTAGGATTAGTTGACCCCATTGACTTGCCGCGTGAATGACTGGCCCAGATTCACTCAATTAGCCCTAATCCCCTTTCATTAATTAAATAAATCACAATTAAGTTAATTTAATCAGGACCAACCACAGCCCTTGGATTCGCGTGCCAGTCAACCATCTCAAACCCAGTTCAAATCTCCACCATCAGATCTGAATACTTTTCATTTATTTACATTTTTATTTCATTTTTTGTCATTTAACTTCCATAATTTATTTAAAATAGTAAAAATTGTCTAAAAATTATGAAACTTTTTCTCAAGAGTTTCAATAATTTTTAAAACACAAAAATATTTTTACTTTCATTTTTAGCATTAAAAAAGTATTTTTAAATATTTAAAAGTTTATTTTTAATTGATTAATGAAAATTAATTTATTAAAAATACTTTTAGGTATTTAAAAATCACCAAAAAATTCATGAAATGTTCTAAGACATTTAGAAACATTGCCCAACCTTCAAACCAAATTTTTTTTTGATCTTGATGCATTTTGAGATTTTTTCATTGATTTAAAATCATTTTTATGCATTAATTTGATCCAAAGTTCCAAAAATCATTTCTGCCTATTCATGAGGAGTTGGACATTGATTCCTTTTGCATTGCATTGTGTTTAGCATGTAGTTTGTGAGATTAAATGGCCATGATTTGATCTTTCATTTTCCATTTGTTTGATAATTTTCTTGTTTGGGAACCCTAAAACCCTAGAAATCTTAAGAAAACCATAGCTTGAATTTGGTTAGGAGTTGAAACCTCTCCTTTGGGCATTGGTTTAGTATAGGATTAGGGGTCCTTTGAGTGGCATTTTCAATTTTTTATCTTAGGGTTTGCTTCTGATTTTGATTTTTGTTTGATGTATTGTTCATAAACCCTAATTTGGGCTTCCATATGCATCCATCTTGCATTCTCTTGCATAACATGACTTGCCATGACATTTTAAGCATCCATTTGATTCATTTGACATCATAAGACATATTGAAAGCATGTTTTATCATTGCATCATGTATTTGCCATGTTGTATGTCATGTGCACTCCATAACTTTTCATGTATGTTCATGTGTTCTGGCTTGCTTCATTTTCATTCATGAGCTTGTATGATCATTTCCATGTGCTGCCTCATGTTTGTAGCATCTCATAGCATCATTAGCATCATGTATATGCTTCTGGTTTTGTTTCTCATCATGTAATCTCATCCCATTTTGCATTGCATTGCATTTCTTTCCTAACCTTTCAGGTGGTAAGTAACTTTGAGAAGTGAATTTGCCTTCACTTCTCATAACTTCTCTTCATCTCTTTTCATGCATCCTTGCTGCATTTTTGTATGTGTTTGAGATTGAGCTTGTTCATTCTTCCTCTTACCACTTTCTTTCTTCAAGTGACTTGACTTCTTGAATGAAGCAAGTTGCTTTGCTTCTCTTGATCCTTTCATCTGCTTCCTGGTGGTTCCATTGAAGATTTCTCTAGAAAACCTCACAAACCTTAGGAACAACCAAGCATGACAATGATTAGGGTTTTGATTAGTCTCCCCTCTTAGATTTACCTTTGTGTCTCTTTTGAGTCATCTCTCCTCATCTCATAATCAGGGACTAAACCCTAAAGGCTTTAAGGCTTTGTTATTAAGCTTATGCCTGCATCCTTCTCTTAGGATGGAGTGTATAACTTTAATCCTAAGTGTTAAACCCTTAATGTGTTTAACTCCCTTAATCAATTCACTTAATAATCATCAAGACATCACTTGTAACTTGGGCCTTGCATTAGGGTTCTAATTCTTCCTTAATTGGTTAAGAAGGACTAACCCTAGTGTTAATGGACAAGTCCCCCTCAAGTTGTCTTATAAACCCTAAAAAACACTTCATCATCATATCATTAATCTAAAATCCACTTAATCAAAGGTTTGTTTTGTCATGAGTTTAATCCCTAATCATGGATTAAGTTGAGGAGCTTTCCTCAGCTTAAACATTCTCATCTATTATCCTTCTATTAGGATGGTGTAATGAGTCTGTTTAATCCTTGATTATGGCTTAACCTCATTACTCAACACTAAACAAAAACACCAAAAACATCTAAATAATCACAAGTAGGTTAATGATCTTAATCCTACACCAAAGGTGATTAAGTGTGAGAAGCTGACTTCACACTTAAGGTACTCTCATTACCCCTAATCAGAGGGAAGATGTGATGAGTTTGCTAACCCACTGGTTCCGGCTTAAGCTCATTAATTTATGACAAAATCCAAAAAAGCAATAAAAGACTGAAAACTAAAAAAAAAAAACAATAATCGTCTCCTCCGGGATTCTTTTCTCACCTCATTCACTCACAAACGAGAACTTGCTTCTTCCGTCTAATGCAAGACAGTTTGCACCTGAGCCAGACAGGTCATACACTTGAGCATAGGCAAGCAAGCAGTTCACCAGTCAATTCATCTTTCAGTCTCTTTGGGTCGAACTACGGTGTTCTGACTTCCTCATTGCACGAGAGGATACGTAGGCATAACTTAACAGTTATCGAACAAAAGTCTCTGTACATCCCCCCTCCTTCCAGCTTCATTCTTTTAGCCTCATGATCTTGAGCATTTCACCTTTGTTCTTACACTGACACTGTATATATCACACTTCACTTCTTTACACTGACACCTGTACATCCTTTTCCAGCTCATTTACACACAGATTGCACTGACACTACCCCTTTAAAAACACAAATCTTTTAAGCGTGGATCCCGTCGAGTACGATGGACAATCTGGGTACTAATACCTTCCCAGGTTGTAACCAACCCCCTTTCTCAGTCTCTCTGGTTCGCAACCGTCTTATCCATCTTTTCTAGGTCTATGCAGCATTGCCTTTCCTCCGGGATAAAAATGCCTAGCTGGCGACTCTATTCATCTCCAGTGAGTTCACGGCTGTGTGTTCTCACTGTCCCTCTCGCCGACCGTTCGCGTCTGTACCTTTATCTGGGGCCATGTCCCACTTATCGGGAGCGACAGCTTGGCGACTCTGCTGGGGACCCTTATACTGCAACCAGGGCTTCTGGTTCTTTTTGTGGGTTCCTCCTAGCGCTTGTTTGATTTGTGTTTACTGGGGTGTTATGTGCTATCTGTGCTTGTATATTTATTTTTGTTTATTTGCTTTATGTACAGTTGCTTTATTTGCTTTATTTATAGCTTTACATATATCATACTGTCATGCTGTCTGGCTGGATCTGGTTTTGCTTTGGTGGGTGGGGTTCTACTGAGAGTTAAGGTCCTATACCTGGGACCTGAGTGACACCTAGGCTAGAGTGGTTCATATTCTTTCCCATTCCATCTCGGTCTGGTGCGGGAATATGAAACACGGTTCAGATATGGATTTCTTCTTGAGAACTCTGTGTTGCAGATTTCCTGCAGTACTAGGGCTATCTGGGAAGCCTGCTAAGTCTGGATGACCTTTAGTTTTGACCTTCAGAAGCTGAGGTGAATTAGAGGAGGAACTTTTATGGTTATTGTAAACACTGTACCTCCGGGTTAGAAGTGTTTACACTTCTCATAACTGATCCAAGTCTGAGGATCCTTGTTTTAGAACATCACATGTGAGGGGGTTGGGCTGTTTACAGGTTTGCAGGTACCCTTGACCTCAGCACACCCTGTTACTTTGTTTGAATAAGAGTACTCCACTTTGGAACAGTTCTTGTGATTCTAAAACCCTAGACATCTGGCTCTTTATTTGAGTCCCCCACCTTGGTTACTGGACTTATAGACCTCCATCTGGATTTCTTGAACACACTTGGACTTATGTCAGAGCACTTGATCAGTTTCAGCTCAGTCACAAACCCTTGCATATCATTTGCATACATCCTCATTGCATCATTTTGACATGTGTTTATTTGTGTTTCAGGGTATCCATCTTCATTTGGTTTTGGTTTTGACCCCATCTTCAGTATTGACCTATCTTCATCAGCATTTGCTATCAGCCATCCACTTCAGTCACCTGCACCAGCCAATCAGTGGCCCATTCTTCAGTGTTATCATCAGCACCTATCTTCTCAGCAACATGGCACCTAAAAAGAACAACATCACCTATCACTTCTTCCAGCCAGAGCTGGCTGATATCAGGAGGATTCAGACCCTGATCACTCCAGATCACATACCATTGTTCAGGGAACACTATGGGGATATACTTGATATGGTTATGGATCTGGACCCTTCACAGAGAAGCCTGATTCACACCTGCCTTCAGTTTTATGATCCCCCATTGAGATGTTTCACTTTTCAAGACTTTCAGCTGGGCCCTCTATTAGAAGAATACTCATCATTGGTTGGTATACCTATCAGGGGTGGAGTCCCTTTCAACCCTGAGATGGTCTTTCCTGGTAATGAAGAAGTAGCAAAGGCATTACATCTGGAATCAGTTCTGATTGGGCAGCATATGACTTCTAAGGCTGGAATCCCTGGCTTGCATCTGGATTTCTTGATCTCGCAAGCTACCCTGAAGGCTTCTTTAGGAGAGTGGAAAGCTGTCTGTGCTTTATTGGCCCTGAGCATATATGGAATTGTATTGTTTGCAGATGAGCCTCGATTCATTAGCAAGAATGCAATCCATTTGTTCATTCTAAGGAACCCAGTGCCCACTTTATTGGGGGATCTCTATTACTCAGTGCATCAGAGGAATGAAAAGCAGAGGGGAAGATTAGTGAGGTGCTTTGCTCCTTTGTTCCATACTTGGCTTCTCAGGCATTTACCCAAGACAGATGCATTTTTGAATCCTCATCAGCAGAGAAACTGGGCTAGAAGACTCACTGCTCTAACTTCAGACGATATCAGATGGTGCACTCAAAGCACCAAAGGCAGGGATATCATCACCAGCTGTGGGCATTTTCCCAATGTGCCCCTAATAGGAGTTAAAGGGAGTATTAATTACAACCCTCTGCTGTTCAAAAGGCAACTGGGCTATGCACTGGTCCACACTCCTAAGGCACAGGACTTGGTTGAGACTCTTTATTGTGAGAACAAGCCTAATCTGGCTATTGTTAGGCAGGCTGCCTGGGCCTGGGATAATGTTCAAACCAAGGGAGTAACCATTCTGGGAAAGTGCAACAATGTAGCATCAGCACAATATTATGAGTGGTCCCATGCCAGGGCTCAATTTTCTGGAATGCCCTTTACCATGGAAGATATGCCTGGATCATCCTCAGCACCACCCCCTGCCACTATCAGCTTGGAGGAGTTTGAGGGTTTGAAAGAAAGGAATGAGAAGTTGACTCAGGCTTTGCAGAAGACCCTCTGGGAGAGGAATGATGGTAGGTTGGATATTGAGAGGTTAGAGAAGCTGAAAGTGGAGCATCTGGCTAAAATTGAGAAGTCTGGGGATTATATCAAGAAGTCTAAAGCTGGAGAACAGATTCTGAAGAATGCTTGCAAGGAAGCCCAGTTCCAGAGAGCAAGGACAAACTTGTATCTGAAGGAGAGTCAGGCTAGGTGGGTCAGGATCACCGAGGCTCGTACTCTGGAAGATAAGAGGGTCCAAGACAGGATAGAGCAGCTAGAAGATAGTGCAAAGGAGCAGCGGGAAGCCCTGGCAGCAGCCCAGAGGGAAATATCAGAGCTAAAGATCAGAGCTGGAGTGAAGAGGTCAAAGGACCAAAGTCAGCACAAGAAGCTAACTGCAGCTGTTGCAACCCGGAATCTCCTTATCAGGAATCTCACGGAGCGCCCAGCTGATCCTGTGACCGAAGCACTTCTCAAGGAAGTTCGTGAGGATGAGTTTGGTCTTGGTGTTTGACCATTTGCTTGTTGTTGTTTTCATTCCGTGTACTTTTTCTTTTCTTGTGATGTATTTTGACCCCTCAGAGGGCTTGTATTTGTAAACAAACTATGTACCATTTGTCTTTTGTAATATATGTGTTAGTTCGTTCCACTTCAAAAGCAACATCAACAGCATCTTCGAGGGTCTGGAAGGGTCAAAACTGAATGCCAAGCCGGATACCTTGAAAACAAATAAGCATACTGCATTGCATGCTAACCCTTTTGTTTGTTTTGTAGGCTTTTTGTTTTATTGTCACTAACTCTGTTGTGGTGTTCAGGAACTATTGCTCGACGCCGGGTATTTCCCCTCAATCGACCACACAGGTACCCCACCCGCAGTAACCTTCCGGGCATACAGATGGATCAGATGCAGCAGGACCTTACAGAGGTCAGGAACCAAATGACCAACGAGAGGTTGGAAATGAGGAACCAAATGACACAGTTTATGGAGGTAATGAACAACATGGCTCAAAGCCAGGAGAGGCTCAGAGCACTGGTGGAAGGGAGAAATCAAGAGGATCCACATATAGGAACTGCCGGTACCAGCAACAATGAAAGGGTTCAACCTCATGTTAACCCCCCTGTATTTGGCCCCCATCTTCATCCAGAGGTCAACATCCCTGCAAATGTTCAAGGGACTGCCACTGCAGGCAGGGTACTGCAAGAAGACCCCCAAGAGGACCAGTTCACGGTAATGGGTGCTGGGGAGGAAGCTTATGATAGAAGGCTGGATGAGATAGCTGAGAAATTGAGGTCCTTAGAGTCTCAAAACTCTTTGGGTTTCGAGTGGCTTTGTTTAGTTTACGATAATCTATGCATACTCTATATCCCGTCACTACTCTTTGCGATATCGATTCGCCTTGAGCGTTTTTCACAACAGTGATACCTCCTTTCTTTGGCACTACATGTATTGGACTAACCCATTCACTATCAGAGATTGGATATATTATTCCGGCATATAATATTTTCTTAACTTCTTCTTTTACTACAGTGCTAAGGGTTGGGTTAATTCTTCTTTGAGATTCTCTGGAGGTTCTGCAATCTTCTTCTAGCAGAATACAATGCATACACACTGAAGGACATATTCCTTTGAGATCAGATATGTTATATCCTAATGCAGTCGGATATTTCTTCAAAACATCTAGAAGTTTCTTTGTTTCTATAGTTCCTAAACTGGAATTTACTATAACTGGTCTTTTACATTCAACGTCTAAGAATTCGTACCTTAGGTTATGAGGTAAAGTTTTTAATCCTAATGTAGGTTTATCTTTACTTGGCATAGGATCTGGTGTAAGTGCTAAACTTTCGCTTAGACTATCATCCTGATATGGTTTACGCCAATTATCATCTTCGAAAATTGGAGGGATTTGAATTTTCATTATTTCAGAATAAGTGGTCTCTTTTAGTTCCATTTCTCTTACACATTCGTCAATTACGTCCAATAGATAGCATGTATCCTCTATAGCTGGTGATTGTAAGAATTGTGTTAAAATAAATTCAACTTTCTCTTCACCCACTTCAAAGGTTAGCTTTCCTCTTTTTACGTCTATTATAGCTCCGGCGGTAGCTAAGAATGGTCTTCCTAGTATGATAGGTGTAGTGGAGTCCTCAGAGATGTCCATGATTATAAAATCAGTAGGGATATAGAATTGTCCTATACGTACTGGGACGTTTTCTAGTATGCCTACAGGATATTTGACAGAGCGATCGGCTAGTTGAACAGACATTTTAGTTGGTCTTAGGTCTCCCATGTCTAGCCTCTTGCAAATCGTTAAGGGCATAACACTGATACTGGCTCCTAAATCGCATAGAGCTTTGTCAATGACGAATTTTCCTATTACACAGGGTATAGAGAAACTTCCTGGATCTTTTAGCTTAGGAGGCCTTTTATTCTGAATTATTGCGCTACACTCGGCAGTAAGTGTAACTGTTCCGTTATCCTCTATCTTTTTCTTATTGGATAAGATTTCTTTTAAAAACTTAGCGTACGAGGGTATTTGAGTGATTGCTTCTGTAAACGGAATAGTAATATTCAACTGTTTCAGAAGTTCAACAAATTTCTTAAATTGACCCGTCGTCTTAGAATTTATTAATCTTTGAGGGTACGGAATTGGTGGTTTATAGGGTGGTGGAGGCACGTAAGGTTGTTCTTTCTCCACTACTTCTTGATTATCATCTTCCTTTTCTTCTGGATCATTCACCACTTCAGTCGGTTTATCCGGTTGTTGGTACATGGCTGGATTGTCAAGTCTTGGATCGGTAGGTCCGTCAAGTTCCTTGCCACTTCTTAATATCACAGCGTTAGCATGTCCTTTCGGATTTGGTTGAGGTTGTCCAGGGAACACTCCAGCTGGTGCAGCAGTAGGTGCTTGTTGTTGAGCTACTTGTGAAATCTGAGTTTCCAGCATTTTGTTATGTGTAGCTAATGCATCTACTTTGCTCACTAATTGTTTAATCTGCTCATTAGTGTGAATGTTTTGGTTTAAGAAGTCCTTGTTTGTTTGAGATTGGTTAGCTATAAAGTTCTCCATCATCAACTCAAGGTTCGATTTTCTAGGGATATTAGGAGCAGTCTTTTGATATCCTGGTGATGTAGCTGGTGCTTGACCTGGTGCGTATAAAACGTTGTTATTCTTATAGGAGAAGTTCGGATGATTCTTCCAACCTGGGTTATATGTGTTTGAGTAAGGGTTTCCTTGAGCATAATTCACTTGATCAGTGGGAGTTCCTGTCAATAGTTGACAATCAGAAACTTCGTGTCCTGAAACTCCACATAACTCACAGTTAGGTGTTACTGCAGCCACGGTGGCTGTTGGTGTTATGGCCAAGTT
Organism: Lathyrus aphaca; assembly: GCA_963966055.1. NCBI lineage: Eukaryota > Viridiplantae > Streptophyta > Magnoliopsida > Fabales > Fabaceae > Lathyrus > Lathyrus aphaca. Next base: position 326,888,702 of record OZ014522.1, read on the forward strand.
GTCGATCTTTTGGCTTAGTTGGTCAAACTTCGCATTGACTTGGTCCATACTACTTACTTCGTACATACCTCCCTTTGTTGGTTTCTCAGTTGCGACTCTCTCGCTTCCCCAAAGGTAATGATTTTGAGCCATACTTTCGATAAGTGCATAGGCATCATTATATTCTTTGTCCATCAATGCACCGCCCACGGCAGCGTCAATTGTCATTCTTGTATTGTACAAGAGTCCATTATAGAAGGTATGGATGACCATCCATTCTATTAATCCATGATGTGGACAAAGTCTCAGTAGATCCTTATAGCGTTCCCAAGCTTCGAATAATGATTCACTTTCCCTTTGCTTAAATCCGTTGATCTGAGCTCTCAGCATAGATGTCTTGCTAGGTGGAAAATATCTGTTCAAGAAAACTCTCTTAAGTTCCTCCCACGTAGTTACTGAGTTCGAAGGCAGAGATTGAAGCCAAGCTCTTGCTCTGTCTCAAAGCGAAAAAGGAAATAAACGTAGTCTAATAGCTTCTTGGGTAACTCCATTGGCTTTTACGGTATCTGCATATTGCACAAAGATTGAAAGATGAAGATTCGGATCCTCGGTAGGATTTCCGGCGAATTGATTTTGTTGCACGGCTGATATCAACGAAGGTTTTAGTTCGAAATCGTTTCGGTTGATAGTCGGCGCTGCAATGCTTGAATGCGGTTCAGCTTGCGAAGGACTGGCGTAATACTTGAGTGGATGAGTTTGTTCTTCAGCCATCTCTGCGTCCTTTGATGTTACGACTGGTTTAGGCGGATCTGATTGAAGATCTGGAATACTGTAACTTTTTTCGTAATCGAATATACGTCTTCTTACGTGTAAGAAGCGTTCCGATTCAGGGATTAGAGGTTGCAAGTCTTCGCTTTTAGAGCGAGTACTTGGCATACACTCGGAAATTAAATTAAATCAAATAGTTGATACCTTAGTCTAGACAATGCTACCTAAATGCACTAGTAACTAAATTAAGGAATCCCCGGCAATGGCGCCAAAAACTTGATGGGCTAAAGACGTGTCTACTTATGCGTCTAGCGGTATCTTACTGCAAGTGCACAGCCTATCGAAGTAATATTTAAGATTATCGATCCACAGGGATTCTATGGTTACTTAGTGCTAGATGAACTTCTAGTTTAGCTAAGGCGAATGGTTGTCACGATTTTTTTGTTGATTTTTAAGACTACTAAAGGCGGAATTAAATTTAAGTTTTAATTAAGTAATTCTAAGGCGGTCGGTATGTAATTATACTAACTTAGGTGGGTCAATCTAACCTAGGCTTATTTAAGGTGTTCACTTAATCTATTCGGTAGAGATTACCAGTTTAAATACCCTCAACTCACACTCTCGTGGTCTTATATCAGATATTATCCCTAAAGCCCTATGCCTGCTCTCGCTAGCCCATAAGTGTTTAGAGGTAATTTTTAGAAACTAAGTAATTCTAATTTATCTTAAAGCGCTCCTGCTGTGTTTAATTTAAATGCCTAACTTTAGCTATCTGGTTAAAATCTCACACTCTCGTGGTCTTGACCTAACCTAATACTCTTTTCTTACTCTCGTAACGAAAAGGTCTATTTAATTAAAAAGTCTCAGCCAGAAATGTTAAGTGATTAATTATTTTTAGCCTACGGTTATATTTTACCGGTTAAGTTTGTTCTAACTACATACCACCCTAAGGTGTTTAGCTACTCATCGATGTTGAACCAGACAGAGACAGAAAATTAAATAATAAAATACTCATGGCAGGAAAATAAATAAACATTATAAATAATTAAATTGCAATATAAATAAAAAACCTGGTTAACAATATTAGAGCAGACTCCTTCTTCCACAGACCGGAAAGCTCGGAGTTGGCGAAATCAAAAATAAACGAATGCTGAAGGTTTAGAAAAAATAATAAACGTATAACAATTTCCTGATGTTGGAAATTGTTATATGGCGGGTTTGGATACAATAAAACGAAACAGAAAATAATGCAGAAATAAGAAACGGGTCGTAAATCAGTTCGGCAGAGCTTCCGCAGGAATTTGAATAGAAAAATGCTCTGTACATTCTTCATAGAACTGGTGCTATTTATAGAACTCTAAATGGGATGGATTTTTGGACTTTAGTTGAAATGGGCCTTGCTGAATTTGTGGAGAAAATGTAGGTAGTGGCAACAAAATAGGAAACCACTTCTTCACGTAATGCCTTCACGTTGCCTTGGTCAAAAACCTAGAATAATCCTTGTCACGGTCGTGACAATGCTTTTACGCTCGTGACTTGTGACTTTTAAGTGTCACGGTCGTGACACATATCTTACGGTCGTGATGCTTCATTTTGGGGTGTCACGGTCGTGAAACCCTTGTAACGGTCGTGACTGCTGCAAAATATGCAGTTTTGCAGAGAGCTTCATTTCTTCAACTTTTTATGACCGATTTTGTTCCTTTTTCTCTTAGTTCATGATTTAACTCCACATAATTGTGAACCTGCAAAATGGTAAGAAAAACTCGAGAAATCGAGTGTTAAAACGATGATTATTCGATAAAACGTTAATGAAACCTAGCAATATAATCGATACGTTTTCTCGTTATCAGTTTGTTTGTTTCAAAGGGTGAGAAATAAGATGCTGCTGAACAAAAGAACTGCTAACTGGAATTAAAACTGAAATGAGAAAGGGAACAAAGAAAAGATATCGAAAATAAAAAGGGAAAATGTAGGGAAAATAAAGAATGTGCTCGAACGGGCCCTACCCCGTTGCCTACGTACCTCATCGGGAAAATGAGGATCAGAGTCGAAGTAGTTCGCCTAACTAAGGCGGGAACTTGGTTTGTGTTTTTTAGGATGACGTTGCCATAGCTCTAGCTCAGGTGTTACCGACTCTGACTCGAGGGTGTTTACCGTATTGCTGTTTGAAATGTCGAGGCAAGTCACATTCGTCCGCAAAGAATGAGATGTGAAGATAAAACGTGCTGTCATTGTTTGTTGTCTTTTATATGAAGTGTTTTGAGTTTATCGTTTGTGAAGATAGTCTCATGATTAGACTTTTACATTATGCTAGACAAGCCCATACTATTCCAAGATGGAATGAATATGAGTGCCCTATGGAATAAGGCTATGCACAAGAGACTATTTCAATCCTTTATTAAATGTCTTTTGGATTTTTGTTTGAAGATGAGAGAAGAAGACTCAAATCGGAAAACGACAAAGACTAAGGGGGACTAAGACCAACCCTAAGTTATTTATTATATACAAAAGGGAGATCCTAATGATTTATGAGGTTTTTCTATTCCTTAGGAAGAAAAGGAAAAGAAAGAAGAAAAAGGATGCAACTTACTTCCTAAGGAAGATAAGTTGATCCTAACAAAGGGGAATCCTACCAATAACCAATATGGAAGTAAAAGGTGAATTAAATGCATAAAAAATAAAAGGATAAGGTGTAAGGAAACATACATTTCCCTCCCTATAAAACAAAGATTAGTGTGCATTTTATTAAAAATAATAAGGTAAACACACAACAATTAAGTCCTACTAATTCTAGGACCTAACTTATAGACTCCAACTTAATTCTAAAGACCAAAAGAATGCTAAAAAACAAAATTCAGCACCTATTACAACCCCTAAATTAAAAACCGCTACCAAACAAAAGTACAACACAATGCAAATTTTTACAGCCTACAATCAGCATGTAAAGATAGGTGTATAAAGTCACATACAACATGAGCAATACACATTTTACAGCCACTATACAAAAAAATAGATATGAAAATAGGGGGCAAATTTGACTCTTTTTTATTTATGTGCACAAAGTGAATGATAAACAACACATTAATGTCAATTAACATGGATCTACATACATCAAAAAATGCACTCAAACATGTGAATTTATTTACATCATTTATTTGATTAAAAGTAACAATGATCAACAAGAATAACCACCCTTTTCCATATTGCACAAAATAAGCATTTATCATGACATTGAACAAGTATCACTACAAGCATCAATTATTGCACATGCATGGCATAAAAATCAGAATTGAATTCATGTAAGAAATGGTCCTTTAAGCTCAAGAAGCATGTATGAACATGTGAAGCATTTAATCACTTTTAATCAAAATGAACACATGGCATTTAATCACTTTAGCAATCAAGCAAGCAATGACAATAATCATGAAGCACATATTGAATTTAAGCAAGCAATTGACATGTGAAACAAGTGATTAAAGTGTAGCAACGCGCATCAAGAATCAATTATAGCACATATGCATATTCAACATAAAACATGGAAAAGTGAACGAATTCATGTTAAAACAACTCGAAACAATGGAATCAGCTACTGAAAATAGACCCAAAAATTCCATAAAATCAATACCTAAGTATACATGAACATTAGAAGCACAAAGAAGTAAGAACAAGCAAGCAAATAAGCTAAAAATTTAAAAACTAACAGCGTTAACCGATTAACCCGTTAACAGACTCCAAACAACACTATTTTGTGGCAAAACGCATGTGTTAACCGGTTAACCAAATGCGTTAACTGGTTAACGCTGAACAGAAAGTGAAAAATTGTTTTGAAATAAGTGCTTTTGGCCACAATCTTACTTTTAAACAACCCTAACACCCATCTAATCATGCTAACACGAATTTCTACTCAATTATGGCTTATTAACATATGCTAGAACCTATAACAAGCTACAACCTAAATTCCAATCCATTAAAATCCACAAATCGCAAGCAAAACGTAACGAAAACATAATCAACCACAAGTAATACGAAAAGCACTTAAAGAATTCCAAAATGGCGAGATGGAGAGAATAACTTAAAGCAAGAATGGTTTTAGATCACCAACCTACGAAGCGGAGAAGTGCTTCGGTAAATGTTGCAAGAATCGGAGCTTGATCAAAGAGAAATCCGAAGAATCCGCGAATGCGCAAAATAAATGCGTTCTTGATGCTTGATACTTCTTGCGCTTCCAATAAGTCGAAATCTTCACACAAATCAGTAGCTTCTTCTTCTACAATGTCCAAATCAATGGAGGTTGGAGGATAAGCTTTAAGATCTTCAAGTTCCAATGTGAAACTTGAAGAGCTTATTCAAAAAAGCTTTGGTGAAAAGGGAAATGGAGGAAAAGTGAGAGGGAAAAGTGATTCTAGAAGTGAGAATTGTGGAATTATGAGAGAGTGAAAAATTGGGAACCTTTTGCATTGAAGTGATTAATGATTATATAGAGGCTAGGCTTGGAGCTAGGTTTGGGAATGGAGTAAGGATTAGGAATGGAGTTAGGTTTGTAGTTAGTTAGGGTTAGGGTTGGAGAAGGAATATTCCTTGGAATAATCCTTGGAATACTCTAGAAGATTGTAGAACATGGTAGAAGCATCCAAGGGAAATGGAGTGGAATTGAAGTGGAAACAATAAGAGGGGAAGAAATGAAAGGAAATGTGGAAGGAAAGTGGAAGGAAAACGGAGGAAAAATGTGAATTCTTCCCTTTTTTGGTTGGTTAGCTTGGAAGTGGTTTGGATTATTTTTGGGATATTATTTTTCTCTTGAACTCCAATGTTTGGCAAGCCTCGATCGACTACACACCTCATGCGTATGCAAAGGATGATGATTTATTTATTTATTTATTTTTTCAAATGCGATGCAATGATATGCAAAATGATGCGGGAATGAAGTGCACACTGCTCGAGGTTGATAAAAATAAGAGGGCAAATTTTGGGGTGTTACATCTGACCCTATTCAATCACTGTAGACTTAAATGGATGATAGCAGCCACTTTCACACGTTTGAAGTATGCAGGGATTGAATACTAACTACAACCGGAAAATTTTCACTCGGTGGAAGAAGAAACGGGAAATAAACTCAACCATTTGAACTCTTCTTGGGGAGAACTCTGATGTGAAGAATAGTGAATCGGTGAATGTTTTGGAATAACGTTGGGAGATTGATGATTTGCCACGTTACGGGTGGACTTTTGTCAGGCTATTAATGACATGCTACACAACGAGTGGTCTTCTGAATGCTTTTCCACACTACGGGGGTCACTGCTTGCTACATGAGACTTTTATTTCGGCCACACTACGGGGGCGCTCTTCTCACTACGAGAAACTTTCGATACCTTAGAGCCCTGAGAATGGAGTTTTGCTCGCTCTGCGGGGATACACTTCCACACTGCGGGGGACTTTTGCTCGCTACAGGAGACTTTTGCAATTTGCCATTGAAATTCTGTGATCAGGTATGAGATGTCCTAAGAGATGTCCCAACACTTAATAGGACATTTGACAAATTTAACCAAAACTTAAACAGCAAGAAAAGTAAACAACACAGAAGTTTGTTAACCCAGTTCAGTGTATAACCACACCTACATCTGGAGGCTACCAAGCCAGGAGGAAATCCACTATTAGTAATATTAATTCTAGACTTAAACCACCCTGTTTAATCTATCACTTAATACTTACCCAATGCAATTTCTACCTAAGACTCACTTAGATAAGAGTACCCTACTCACTCCCCCTCAATCACCCAGTGATCAAGTTTACAAGTTTACTGAAATTGAAGACATCCTTCAAACAAAACAGCTTGATCTTACTTAACAGTTTCAATCAAGTCACAAATGCACTTTTGCTTAAAAGCTCATAAAGTGGTACATAAAAAACAACCTGCTATTAAAACACTAGACACCCTATTTAGTCTTCTGAAATTCGTACACAATTCTATGAGTTTCTGTTGTTTAAATAGGTATCTGAATTTTGGGCTTTCTGTAGAATGATCCAGCCCTAATGTGCAGCAGCTGTCACCTTGAATTTAGGGTTTGTTACCTCCTATATTCTAGGTGCATTAGGTCTTCTGTTTTAATCTGAATCTTCAATTTAAAACTCCCTACAGATGCGCCTTGTTCTGTTTTTATCCATCATTAATTAATTCCAGATACTTCTCCTTAAATATCTCTGAACAGTTAATCATTAATTAATTCTGATAGCAGGTCTGAGATGTCTCAACATCTGTTGGGACATCCTGAAAAACTGAACTTAATTTATTCACACAATGTCCCAACATCTGATGAGACATCCTGAAATAAATTCACATACTCTGTTTGATAATGTCCCAACATCTGATAGGACATTCTGAACTGAATTTAACATTTCTTGTTTGGTCAAAAATTCTGCCAATTCTTAAACATCTACAAACTCCCCCTTTGGCTAATTTTTGGCTAACATCTTTTCTGGATTTCAGAGTGCAGCAGAAGTTCTTTTTATCAGAGTATAGCATTACTTTTCTGTTGATTCTTATTTGAGATTACTCCCCCTCAAACAAATATGTGTCCAGTCTTGTTGCAACAGAAATACACACTGATTCAGTTCAGACAGAAACAAACAGATTTCAAATAAACAGCAGTACAATTTGTTGTTGTTCTCCCCCTTGGTAGACACAAAATTAGGGGCCAAAGACACTATTACTATCATTACATTGCTGTCATTACATTTGCCTCACATACATTGATCACTCAGATTCATCACTCTCAGTTGCTTCCTCCACCTCAGTGTCTTCATCTTTATCAGCTTCACTTTCTTCATCAGCCTCACTGTCTTCACCAGATGCAGCATTCTGATCTTCTTCACTTTCCAACCTTTTGATGATTTCCTCAAGCTTCTGCTTTCTAGCTTCAAGCTCTTTGCAGGTGTTTTTGAGTTCAGCAATTAAAGTCTTCCTGGAGATTGGATTCTTAGCAGTGGATGGACCAGCAGATGTCCCAGAAGGTGCTTCAACATCTGCTGCATGATGACTGAGGAATAACTTGTAGTGAAAAGCCAAGGGGCTTTCTCTTTTGCAGGCTGTATCCTTGTCAGTGAGAATTCCAGGATATTGATTGAGCACAATACCACACAGCAAAGATGGAAAAGCTATTGGCAGCTTTGTTGCAGAAGAGATGGCATGCTTCATAGTCTGATCAAAAATATAAGCTCCATAATCCATCTTGGTTTGAGTTCCCACAACATAGATGAATCTGGCCAGACCAGTTGAGATTGAAGAAGTGTGGTTGGTAGGCACCCAGTTAGCAGTTCCAATCCTGTTCAGCATGGCATACTTTCTGGTAAGCATGCTCACAGAGAGCTTTCCCTTCACAGGCCAAGCTTTGACCTGGTTTGCAGTGATCACCTTACAGATTTGATTATCTGTCTTGCCTAGCTCATTGGGTCCATCTGTGTCCCTTCCTAGATACTGATTAATGATTTGGGGAGAGAACTCAACACACTTACCTCTCACAAATACCTTTCTGAACTCTGAGGACTTACCATTTGAGCAATCCTCCTGAAGATTCACAATGAACTCTTTGACAAGAAGTTCATAGCAGGGAGAGAACTCTGAGACTGTCTTGAATAATCCTGCAGCAGAGATTAGGTCAATGAGTTATGTGCACTCAAGTGCATTGCTGCTCAGTTCTCTTTCCAGGGCAACCCTTCTTTGGTACACATACTTCCATCTGTTGACACTAGAGACAAGATGAAATGATATGTTGTCCAGGGGAGCTTCTGGAACAGCAGTTGAAGCTCTTGCTGATGTTGGTCTTTTCTTTGGAGGAGATGTTGGGACATCTGATTCAACATCTGAATCTGATGGTGTGAAAGCTTTTCTCTTCTGAGATTGGACTTTGCTCCATTGTTTTGATGGTCCAAAAGTGGCTTTAGCCTTGCCTTTCTTTGGACTAGCCTTCTTCTTCTCAGGGATTGCTGCTTCAACTTGCATCTTGCCCTTCCTGGACCTTAGCCTTTTGGCTATGCTGGGTTTAACAGAGGCTATGATCTCTGCATCAGAGTCCTGCTCCAGGTTCACCACTGGATGAGATTGAGCAGTCTCTTCTTCAGCTTGTTGATCAGCAGGGATTTGACCTTCATTTGAGACTTTGGTCTGATCCTCAGAGATTTCTTCATCATTTTCATTTGAGGTCTTATTCTGGTCCTCAGTTTGTTCCAACTCAACATCAGATGAGTTCTTTCTCTTATCTTCAGATGTTCCAACATCTGTTGGGACATCTTGTTCTTCTGCAGCTTAAGCTTGTTCTTCTTGAGATGCAGGCATGGTTTTCAGAGGAACAGAGATCCCACTCACCTTTCTTTGTTCAAACAGAATTTGAGTGACAATCTCCTTGATTGAATCATCCACATATTGTGAAGATTTAGGAGGCATGTTAGCTGGAGAGGGAGTGCCTTTAGCTTTGCTTCTGACTTGATCTTTACCTCTCTTTGGAGTTCTTGCCTTTTTAGTGTGAGAAACGCTTCCCCTGAGTTCGTCCAATGGGGTTGATTGCATTGGTACTACAGAAATGGGAGTGGCATGAACTACGTCTTCTTGATTGAGAACTTCTTCAGTTGAGTTAGGGTTTTGAGACATTGTTGAGGAAGATGGATAGAAAGCTTTAGGGTTTTTAATTTCTGGAGAATAGCTGGTTAATGTGAATCGCTTGTGATAGTAGGATGAGAATCTTGATAGCTGATTATAAGCAGTTACTAAATAAGTAACCGTTACAGTGCAAATGATTAGAGCTGGAATTCCCAAGGATCTTGTCCAGATTAGTTTTGCCATCTGGACCTTATGCCAACCAATGTCATATGACATGTTGGCACATCTCATTAACTGCTAGATATCACATAAGCAGATTCCAAGTTTGCCCCTTAAGTTCTCAAATTGTGTAGCATCCAATGCTTTGGTAAAGATATCAGCTAACTGCAGATTTGTAGCTACATGCTCCAATGAAATCACCTTTTCTTCTACAAGATCTCTGATGAAATGATGTCTGATATCAATATGCTTTGTCCTGCTATGTTGGATAGGATTTTTAGATATGTTGATTGCACTTAAGTTGTCACAGTACAATGTCATGACATCCTGTGGGACATTGTACTCAGTGAGCATCTGCTTCATCCAAACCAACTGAGAACAACTGCTACCTGCTGCTATGTACTCAGCTTCAGCTGTAGATAAGGATACACAGTTCTGTTTCTTACTGAACCAAGAAATCAGATTGTTTCCTAGAAAGAAGCATCCTCCTGAAGTGCTTTTTCTGTCATCAGCACTTCCTGCCCAATCAGCATCACAGAAGCCAGTGAGAATTGGTTTGCAACCATGAAAGTACATTATGCCATAGTCACAAGTACCATTAACATATTTAAGGATTCTCTTGACTTGATTGAGATGACTGACTTTTGGATCAGCTTGATATCTTGCACAAACTCCTACTGCAAAAGCAATGTCTGGTCTGCTAGCAGTCAAGTATAGCAAGCTTCCAATCATGCTTCTGTATAAGCTTTGATCTACATTCTCACCCTTTTCATCTTTAGTCAGCTTTAAATGTGTGGGGGCAGGAGTTCTCTTGTGAGCAGCATTTTCCATTCCAAATTTCTTGACTATGTTCTTGGAATACTTGCTTTGTGAGATGAACATTGAGTCATCCATTTGCTTTATTTGCAGACCAAGAAAGTAGGTTAATTCTCCTACTAGGCTCATTTCAAATTCAGATTCCATCTGCTTGACAAAATGTTTGACCATCCTGTCAGACATCCCACCAAAGACAATGTCATCAACATATATTTGTGCAATCATGACATTTCCTTCTTCATCTTTAACAAACAGGGTTTTATCAATTCCACCTTTTCTGTAACCTTGCTTGATAAGAAATGTGGTCAGTCTTTCATACCATGCCCTTGGAGCTTGCTTCAAACCATAAAGTGCCTTCTTTAGTTTGTACACATGATTTGGACAGTTTGGATCAACAAATCCTTTAGGCTGTTCTACATATACTTCTTCATTAAGGTAGCCATTTAAAAAGGCACTTTTCACATCCATTTGAAATAGCTTGAACTTCAAGATACAAGCAATTCCCAACAGTAGTCTTATTGATTCAAGCCTTGCTACTGGTGCAAAGGTTTCATCAAAGTCTACCCCTTCAATTTGAGTGTATCCTTGAGCCACAAGTCTAGCTTTGTTCTTTGTAACAACTCCTTGTTCATTTGACTTGTTCTTATACACCCATTTTGTACCAATCACATTTATGTCATCAGGTCTAGGAACAAGATTCCACACTTCATTCCTTGTGAATTGACCTAATTCCTCTTGCATAGCATAAATCCAGTATTCATCAGTGAGAGCTTCCTTGATATTTTTAGGTTCTATTTTTGGAAACAAAACAAGAATCTGAAATCACTTCTCTTGATCTAGTGCTCACACCTCTATTGGGATCACCAATTATCAAATCTTTGGGATGATCCTTTTGTATTCTGATGGAAGGAGGTTTGCTTGATTCTTCTGTCCTTGTATCAGTTTGAGTGAAGTTATATTGATCATTCTTTTCTTCAGCTTCAATCTTGATATCAGCAGATGTTCCAACATCTTCTGGGACATCTGTAGGAGCATCATCAATTATCACATTTATGGACTCCATGATGACCTTGGTTCTAGAATTAAATACTCTATATGCTCTGCTGTTTATAGAGTATCCAAGAAAAATCCCTTCATCACTTTTAGGGTCCAATTTTCTCCTTTGCTCCCTATCTGCCAGAATATAGCAGTTACTTCCAAACACATGAAAGTACTTAACAGTGGGTTTTCTGCCCTTCCAGACTTCATATATTGTGGACAAAGTTCCTTTTCTCAAGGTAACTCTGTTATGGATGTAGCAGGCAGTGTTCATAGCTTCAGCCCAGAAATACAGAGGTAAATTTTTGGCATGGATCATAGCTCTTGCAGATTCTTGGATAGTTCTATTCTTCCTCTCAACAATCCCATTCTGTTGAGGAGTGATTGGTGAATAATATTCATGATTGATTCCTTCTGAAGAGCAGAAATCTAAGAACTTTTGATTCTCAAATTCCTTTCCATGATCACTTCTTATTCTGATTACACAGCTGGATTTTTCTCTTTGTAATCTTTGGCATAATTCTTTGAATACATCAAATACATCAGACTTTTCTTTGATGAAATTTATCCATGTATATCTTGAAAAGTCATCAACCACCACATAAGCATACCTCTTACCACCAAGACTTTCAACCTGCATAGGTCCCATAAGATCCATATGTAAAAGTTCCAAAACTTTGGAAGTTGTCAGATGTTGGAGCTTTGGATGGGACATCTTGGTTTGCTTGCCTATTTGACATTCACCACATATTTTACCATCATCAATCTTCAGTTTAGGAATACCTCTTACAGCATCCATAGATATGATCTTCTTTATGCCTCTGAAATGAAGATGGCCTAGTCTTTGGTGCCATAGTTTCACTTCTTCTTCTTTAGCTAGAGAGCAAGTTGAAGTGAGACTGAAGTCTAGTGGCTCCCACATGTAACAGTTGTCTTTAGACCTGGCTCCTTTCATGACAACCTCTTGTTCTTTGTTAGTCACTATACATTCAGATTTGGTAAAGTTTACACTGTATCCTTGATCACATAGTTGACTTATGCTGATCAGGTTAGCAGTTAAACCTTTAACTAGCAGCACATCATCTAGTCTTGGAACATCTTGACAATCCAATGTTCCAACTCCCTTGATTACTCCTTTAGCTCCATCTCCAAAGGTAACATACCTGGATGAATGTGATTTTAAGTTTACTAGTAAATTCTTCAATCCAGTCATGTGTCTTGAGCATCCACTGTCAAAGTACCAGTCTTCTTTAGCTGATACTCTCAGAGATGTATGTGCTATGTATGCAGTACTTTTCTTTGACCAGATAAGTTGAGATTTCTTTTGATGCCTCTGCCCTGTGTGTTGTTCAGCTGATCTCCAAGCTTGATTGTTGATCTGGTTCTTAGGTATGTGGCTTTGATCAGTCTGAATGTCAGCTTTTGGTCTCCAAACCTTCTTGATGACCTCTGTCTTCTGCTTAGGAGGTTGCTGATGTCTATGCAGCACTTTCTTGGTACCTTCTACTTTCTGCTTGGAAGATTGCTGATACATCTGATTTGGATATCCATGTAGCTTATAACAGTGAGGTTTGATATGCCCAAATCTTCCACAGTGATGGCATCTCCATCTTTGATACTTCTTCTTCATTTTGTTCTTTCCAGAATGTTGAGAAATCTGTTGGAACATTATGTTTGTCTTTGTGTTCTGATGTTGAAGCATCTGTTGGGACATCTTGTTTGACTGTGTAGTTTTTGCAGTAGCTTTGCTAGAGCTGGCTTCATCTTTGTTATATCCCAGTCCACTTTTGTCCCCTGAATGTTTATTATTGCTGAGAATAACATCCAGTGTATTTGAGCTGCTGTTCAACATTTTAACAGATTTGGACATATGTTCCAACTTAGAGTTGAGAAGGCTTACTTCACTTTTTAAGGTTTCAATGATCTCCTGATCATTTGCTTTGTCATCTTCTAAAGTCTCATTCTGCTTCTTTAGCTTTATAACATCACTGCATATTTCAGAGCTTCTTTTGTATAGATCTTTGAATGCTTGCTCAAGTTCTTCATAAGTAAGTTCTCCACAACTGGAATCACTATCATATTCACACAGTCCAGCTAGAGCAGTAATATGCTTAGCTGATTCTTCTTCTGACTCTCCTGAATCTTCATCAGACCAGATCACAGAGAGTCCTTTCTTTTGCCTCTTTAAGTAGGTAGGACATTCAAACTTGATGTGTCCATATCCTTCACATTCATGGCATTTGACTCCTTTATCTTGACTGGTCTTTTCAGCAAACTTTGACTTTCTGTTAGCATCATATGGTCTCCTGTTCTCAGAGTTTGTGTTTCTTCCACTGGATTTGGATTGGCCTTCCATTCCTCTGAGAATCTGTTTGAATTGTCTTCCAAGCAAGGCAAGGTTTTCTGATAAGCTTTTGTCATTTGCTGATTCATCATCTTCTTCTTCATCTGTATTTGACACCAAGGCTATGCTTTTGTTCTTTTTAGCATGTGTGTCATTCATTCCCATTTCAAAAGTTTGAAGGGAACCAATTAGTTCTTCAGCTTTCATGGAGCATATGTCTTGTGCTTCTTCTATTGCTGTGACTTTCATGTCAAATCTTTTTGGCAAAGATCTGAGAATCTTCCTTACAAGCTTTTCATCAGTCATCTTTTCTCCCAAGGCTCCAGAAGTATTGGCTATATCCAAGATGTTCAAGTAGAACTCATGAATTGATTCATCTTCCTTCATTCTTAAGTTCTCAAACTTGGTGGTGAGAAGTTGAAGTCTTGACATTTTTACTTTTGATGTTCCTTCATGAGTTGTCTTGAGGGTATCCCACACATCTTTGGCCAGCTCACAATGATGCACTAGTCTGAAAATATTTCTATCAATGCCATTGAATAAAGCATTTAGGGCTTTTGAGTTACCTAGTTCTGAATCTTCTTCCTCTTTACTCCATTCTTCTTCAGGTTTCAGAACTATTGATCCATCTTTGGTGTCTTGAACAGGATGTTTCCATCCAATATTTACTGCTCTCCATGCCCTGTTGTCAAGTGACTTTAAGAATGCAATCATTCTTGGCTTCCAGTAGTCATAATTAGAACCATCCAGTATAGGTGGTCTATTTACTGACCCTATATCTCTGTCCATGTTACAGAATTTGTTTTCCCTAGATCTCACCCAGTATAAACAGGCAGGGTGCCTGCTCTGATGCCAATTGAAATTCTGTGATCAGGTATGAGATGTCCTAAGAGATGTCCCAACACTTAATAGGACATTTGACAAATTTAACCAAAACTTAAACAGCAAGAAAAGTAAACAACACAGAAGTTTGTTAACCCAGTTCAGTGTATAACCACACCTACATCTGGAGGCTACCAAGCCAGGAGGAAATCCACTATTAGTAATATTAATTCTAGACTTAAACCACCCTGTTTAATCTATCACTTAATACTTACCCAATGCAATTTCTACCTAAGACTCACTTAGATAAGAGTACCCTACTCACTCCCCCTCAATCACCCAGTGATCAAGTTTACAAGTTTACTGAAATTGAAGACATCCTTCAAACAAAACAGCTTGATCTTACTTAACAGTTTCAATCAAGTCACAAATGCACTTTTGCTTAAAAGCTCATAAAGTGGTACATAAAAAACAACCTGCTATTAAAACACTAGACACCCTATTTAGTCTTCTGAAATTCGTACACAATTCTATGAGTTTCTGTTGTTTAAATAGGTATCTGAATTTTGGGCTTTCTGTAGAATGATCCAGCCCTAATGTGCAGCAGCTGTCACCTTGAATTTAGGGTTTGTTACCTCCTATATTCTAGGTGCATTAGGTCTTCTGTTTTAATCTGAATCTTCAATTTAAAACTCCCTACAGATGCGCCTTGTTCTGTTTTTATCCATCATTAATTAATTCCAGATACTTCTCCTTAAATATCTCTGAACAGTTAATCATTAATTAATTCTGATAGCAGGTCTGAGATGTCTCAACATCTGTTGGGACATCCTGAAAAACTGAACTTAATTTATTCACACAATGTCCCAACATCTGATGAGACATCCTGAAATAAATTCACATACTCTGTTTGATAATGTCCCAACATCTGATAGGACATTCTGAACTGAATTTAACATTTCTTGTTTGGTCAAAAATTCTACCAATTCTTAAACATCTACAGCCATAATACGAGGGTTGTGGCTCGCTACAGGAGACTTTGGCCCACTACGGGGGACTTTGGCCCACTACGGGGGACTTTTTCCCACTACGGGGGACTTTAGAAATTCGCCACACTACGGGGGAAGATTGCTCACTACGGGAGACTTTTATTTTGGCCACACTATGGGGGCAGATTGCTCACTACGGGAGACTTTGGCCCACTACAAGGGACTTTGGACCACTACGGGGGACTTCAATGTTTTGCCACACTACGGGGGCTGCTGCTCGCTACAGGAGACTTTGGCCCACTACGGGGGACTTTAGAAATTCGCCACACTACGAGGGTTGTTGCTTGCTACAGGAGACTTTTACTCACTACAACAGACTTTGGCCCACTACGGGGGACTTTTGCTCACTACGAGAGACTTTGGCCCACTACGGGGAACTTTAGAAATTCGCCACACTACGGAGGTTGTTGCTCGCTATGGGAGACCTTAAGAATTCGCCACCCAGAGGATGGATTTTGGCCAGTCTGCGGTTGGACTTTAAGAATTTGCCTCCCAGAGGATGGACTTTGGCCAATCTATAGTTGGACTTCGGATAAGTTGCCACGCTACGGGTGGACTTTGGATATCAATCTTGGATTGAGCATGCATACGTTGAACTGCATGACATGATGCCCCATGACACTGGGGGATAGTTACAAAGGGAATTCCTGACGCGAAAATAACAAACCCTTGCTGACTCTATGGGGAATACAAATGATTGCCGATATTTCTGTTGGAGAAGAGTGTGACTAGTTTGTCTCGACTTATCACCTTTGCCAAAAATAAATTGGACTTTAGATTTGAAGGCCCTGCTAGGGGATGCCTCAACTACTGGGGATTGAATCTCACTAATGATCAGCAACTTTTCGACGTAGCTGGGGAAAGACCTGTCAAGGCTTTGTTGAGGAGAACTCTCTTGTCTACCTGAATTTTCTGAACCTCTGTGGGGAAGGAAACCGTTCAGCTGACTGCCAGGAATTTCTGGATTCTTGTAAGAAGTGCTTCACTACGGGATGACGACTCTTGTTAGGGATAATCCTTATTTCTCTATCGGGGAAGATAAGGATTTGGGTTAAGATCTGCTGGGAAATAAGATCAAGGAAACCTGTTGAAGAAGGGTTTGGCGACTTTATTGGGGATAACTTCTATGCGCCTGTTGGGGATAACGAAACTGAACCGTGTCCTGCTTGAGGAGGAAAGACTTCTCGTTGTTTCGCGCTAGGGATCATTTTCTCTTATCCGTACTTTACCTTAAGAGGATTTTACAAAAGAGTTGGTGTCTTTAAACTCTTCAGGAGTATAATTGCCCCGGTATTCTGAACTTCCGATTATTTGTCTTTGGGAAAGAATGAATCCTCATGTGATTGGGTGGCTTGCCCCAGTATGAGTCTTTGACTAATTTCTCTAGGAGAGATCTGAATCTCGAGTGATTGCCCCAGGTTGGCTGATTCTTATCATGACTGGTTGGGAAAGTCGTTACTCAATGGAGCTTTCTCAAAAAAATGCACCTTGACCTGACTGTCTTTCAAAAGTTTTAGACTTCTCAACTTGGCAAGCTTAAGCTTCTGGACTGAATTTCCGCTTGTGAACTTTTTACGATGCCAAACAAATGTATGCAAGCAAAAAATGTTTATTCTGAGAATGAAAACTCTAATGCAACACACATGTTAATCTTGAAGTTTTGAAAAAGGGTCGTAAACCTTTGTGAGCAAATCACTGGTTAAGATACAACCTCGTTTTTGAATAAATGAAAGTATGTACATGCAATACCAACAAGTATCTTTTAGCACAACTCATAGGAGTCAGGAACGCGGCCTCGTGGTAGTACACTCTCAAAATAACCCTGCTTCAGTTAAGACTTTTTAGGGTTGTATCGTGGCCTGGTTCACGGTTTGTAGAAACAAAGGATATAGGCTCGAAATTATTTGTGCCCACCCCTCTTCATGATGTTCTCCATTCCTATGTTAAGCTAATTTTCACAAGCGCTCACCTTTCATAAGGGTTTTGTGATAGTTGAGGAACCATTACTGCTAACAGTTTAAGCACCAATCAGGTTATTGTTTGGAGTCAGTCACCCCTTTGTCTTTCGTGTCTGTGCCACATGACTTTGTTCTTGCTTAAGGATCTTTCTTGTGTAATCCTCTTTGCATTTTTCGCCTTTCATTAATTTGATTATCCCTAACTTTTGCCTGGGCTGATTCTTGTGAATCTTTGATTGTGAAGTCCAGCGGGATGCCCTAACTTTTTCCTAAGTCGCTTATTTTCAAGTTTCGACTTATCAGGCTTTCTCATTTCTCTCTCTTGTTTTTGAACAAATCATGTGACACTATTTGTCTTGATTACTTTGCGAGGGTTGTAACTGACTCATTCTTTGGTTGAGGAAGGATAACCATTGTGGTTTTCAATCTTTGGACCTCTTGATATGGATAACCATTGTGGTTTCTGGTCTTTGACCTATTGATTAGCATAGTGGAATGTAATGGATCCTCAAATACACTCCTTATGAAAGCCTGAACGCTTGGTCCAACTAGCTGACATCTACCCTTCCCCTGGGTTACATGTGAGGGTTTTTCGTGTGAGAAGAAACTCCTACTTTAAGGCTCAAGGGGGTTAGCGATGGTCTATCTCCCTTATATCTTAAGTGTTTAGGGATTTGAAACAAAGCCTGTACATCGTCAACAGGGTCTTATTTGAGAGCACGCAATTAGAGATTCTTGCGTTTTTGTTTCTTAATTCTCCTTCATAGAGGTTAAGCATGACAATTGGTATTGCGACGTTCACATGCGAAATTAAATTGACAAATGAATTACTTCAAGAAAAACATGTGAGTTTTATTATTGATAACATTCAAAAGCAAACAAATTTCATACATGTATACAAATGTTTAGCAAATAAAAGAAACTACAAATGGAAATGTCGTAAAGAAAATGAATAATGTCGTAGTTGAGGAGGCTTGACTCCGTCTGGACTTGTCAGTCTTGGATACTTTCAGTGATCAATAGCTCTTTCACAGACTTGTAATCTTCAAGTTGCAGCCATATACCCAACCATGGAAATCATACCTCTTCTTCTAGTTATTTTGACTCTGACACGAGACGTCTTAAGGAAAGAGTAACGACGGAGAGTAAAGTTGTATTATAAGGTTGCTCGGAAAGACTTGGAGATATTCTGCCTACGTAACTCCATTGACCCATGACCAATGAAGAATTAAAGCGATGTAGTTCCCCTATATAGGGAAGACAATGCATTGAAGAAAAACAAACAAACAGTTGCTATTGCTGAGAATATCTGAATACTGGTGGCTTTATTTGCTTCCTGAAGATTCCAGCTTAACATGGACCATCTGGTAAAACAACCGTGACACCGACTCCGTTGTGATTAGGCATTGGATTTTGGAGTACATTTGGGTGAGGCTCAAAATTGATCGCCTTGGAGTCAATTAGGTCTTGTACCTTGTTCTGAAAAGCCCAACATTTCTCAATATTGTGCCCTTGGGCACCTGAATGGAATTCACATCTAGCATTTACATCAAAATTCAGAGGTAAATTATCAGGAAAAGGAGCTCTCATGGTACGAAGCTCGACCATGTTCAATTTTATCAGCTCTGAAAGCAATATAGCATATGGGCATGGGATAGGATCGAGTCAGCGGCTCCTCGCTCTTGTTCTTTCCTAATTTGGTCTATGTGCCTGATATTGCTGACCTTGAGGTTGTTGAACCTGTGGCGTAATAGTTACTGCAGCTGTTTGGTAGTAACCTTGAGAACGACTGTCTCGGCCCCTATACACAACATTGGTCTCGCCTTCTCTTCGTCTTTTGCCATTGCCAAAAGGCTTTTTCACACCAGAAGAACTGGAACTGCTTGCATCCTGGATCTTTCCTAATTTCAGGAAGTTTTCTATCCTTTCTCCAGCAATGACAATATTAGAAAAACCGATGGACGGGCAAGCGGCCAGACGATCCAAGTATGCACCTTGCAAGGTGCCCATAAACATGTCTGCCATTTCCCGATCACGCAATGGAGGTTGAACCTGTGCGGCCAGCTCACGCCACCTTTGAGCATACTGCTTACAACTTTCCTTGGGTCCTTGAGACAAATTTTGCAACTGAGTGCGGTTTGGAGCCATATCAGCATTGTATTGATACTGCTTGAGAAAAGCTTCAGCTAAATCTTTCCAGCATCGGATAAAGACCCTGCTCAGCTTCATGTACCAGCTCAATGAAGCTCCAGATAGACTATCTTGGAAGAAATGCATCCAAAGTTTCTCGTCATCAGTGTTAGCCGATATTCTTCCAAAGTATGAATGAATGTGAGTTCTAGGGCATGTGATGCCGTTGTACTTGTCAAATGATGACACCTTGAACTTGGGAGGGATTATGACTCCTGGAACTAACCCAAGACTAGTTACATCGATGCCCAGGGAATTCTGACATTCCATGCCCTTAATCTTCTCTGCCAGCTCTTCATACCTTAGATTGTTGACCTCATTCATATTACCCATATCAGCATCCAGTAGAGTGAAATGGTCCTCTTGCGTGTCTTCATTACGGGCCGCAATCCCATTTAGATTTGGCCCTCCGTTACAGGCAGCATTAGGATCCACATTCTCAGTCGGTGTTCCAGTATTAGCATTCATAGGGGGTTGCTCAACCATCAACCTGAGATGCTCCTGGTTCTGGGCCATGCCAGTCATCATTTCCATGAACTGATCCATCCTCTGTCGGAGCTCATTGAGATCAATTTACATTCGTTTAGCCATTCTTACTCGGTTTCTTTTTTGTTGGATACCGATGAACGCGTTGACCAGCTATATTGCCTAAAGTTGAAAAAGTTAGGAAGTCCGAATAACCTGTAAAAATGAAAAATATGCAAATCGTGTCGTAAATGCGTATGATATGTTCGTGAAGATGCGACATGCGACCCTGCAAATGAGTAAACATGTGTTAGGAATGCTAGCATGCAGAGGATGTTATGCAATACATTGGCATGTGATCAGAGGTCTGGCGATCACTGGTCTAATGTTGGTGCTGAGAAGACAGTCATGTGCTGGTGAAGAGTCATAATAACAGTGCCACCAAAGTCCCAGATCTCAAAAACAAACTACCATGTGGAACCTGATCATAGTACTGAATAATGCTGGCAAAGTGGGTATGTTGGAAGTTTTAGGGTTTCTGCAAATCTGTAAACCCCTCCCATCTCACGGGTATGCTACTCCGAGTCAACATCACGGACTCTCAAAGCCGGATAGCAATAATACATTCACCATTTCCGAGAAATGGCTCATGACCAAACCAGGGAATCAGTTTGGCATTATATACTACCCAGGGAGGTCTTAGATGAGTATGGGGAAAACAAGCATCCCTCATAAGTCCTCATCCTTAAGCACTGAATCGAGAAACAATAGTACATTCATCCTGAAGGGTACAATACTATCGACATACGAACAGTTTGCCTTGACTAGGTTCCTATGAGAGAACCAGGCCATCCTATGCAAGTTCCCTGTGGGCCCTCGGATGCGAGTGGGTTTGCCAACAAATGTGGTCTGCCACTTTCATCACTGGAGAGGGATTTTTCCACAAAGGTTCTCAATGATCGGTCCCCCGACTGCACATAACTATCAAGGTTGTGTATTTCCCCAGAAAGATTCTGAAATCAACACATTCCCGAGAAGGTCGCATTTCAAGGTGTGGAACTCACTACTACCAACATAGCAAGATGCCATGAAGCCAAAGTGGAACCACTCTAAGTCCTAGGGTGCACTCGTGCTCCGGTTACGAGCTCATCTCACAGTAACCCCATCCCGCAGAAAAAATGAAACCAACATAGTCCAGTATATGATGCATGGAAAATGAATGCTGAAAGTAGTAAATAAAGCTATAAAGTAAAGCTGTAAAGTAAAACTGTAAATGAAAACAGTCAAGTTAAACTAAAGCACACAACAACAAACAGATAAGCACCCAAAGAAACAAAACCAAATAGGCGCTAGGATTGAATCTACGAGGGAAACCAGAGATTCTGAGTTCGGTCCCCAGCAGAGTCGCCAACTGTCGCTCCCGAGATTTTCATCCTAGTACAAACGTTAAAGTGGCAAGGAAAAGGTAGAGTCGTCAGCCAGGCATTTTTATCCCGAATGAATGGGAAAGGTAATGGTGCACAAACCTGAGGAAGAAGGAAAGGAATAGGCCCTGCGAACCAAAGATTTGGGTTCAAGAGTCGGTTATGACCTGAGAAGGTATTAGCACCCCAGATCGTCTTTCGTACCCGACGGGATCCACGCTTGTTTGTTTATTTCAAAGGGTGAGAAATAAGATGCTGCTGAACAAAAGTATTGCTAACTGGAATGAAAACTGAAATGAGAAAGGGAACAAAGAAAAGAGATCAAAAAGAAAAGGGGGAAATGTAGGGAAAATAAAGAATATGCTCGAATGGGCCCTACCCCGCTGCCTACGTACCTCATCGGGAAAATGAGGATCAGAGTCGACATAGTTTGCCTAACTATGAGGGGAACTTGGTTTGTGTTTTTTAGGATGACGTTGCCATAGCTCTAGCTCAGGTGTTACCGCCTCTGACTCGAGGGTGTTTACCGTATCGTTATTTGAACTTTCGAGGCAAGTCACATTCGTCTGTAAAGAATGAGATGAGAAGAGATGGCATGTTGTCTTTGTTTGTTGTCTTTTATGAGAAGTGTTTTGAGTTTATCGTTTGTGAAGATAGTCTCATGATTAGACTTGTACATCATGCTAGACAAGCCCATATTATTCCAAGATGGCATGAATATGAGTGCCCCATGGAATAAGGCTATGCATAAGAGACTATTTCAATCCTTTATTAAATGTCTTTTGGATTTTTGTTTGAAGATGAGAGAAGAAGACTCAAATCGAAAAAGGACAAAGACTAAGGGGGACTAAGACCAATTCTAAGTTATTTATTATATACAAAAGGGAGAT
Source organism: Lathyrus aphaca (assembly GCA_963966055.1). Lineage (NCBI taxonomy): Eukaryota > Viridiplantae > Streptophyta > Magnoliopsida > Fabales > Fabaceae > Lathyrus > Lathyrus aphaca. Next base: position 326,911,254 of record OZ014522.1, read on the forward strand.
CCTAATGGTTTATGAGCTTTTTCTATTTCTAAGGAAGAAAAGGAAAAAAAATAAGGAAAATGATGCAACTTACTTCCTAAGGAAGATAAGTTGATCCTAACAAAGGGGAATCCTACCAATCACAAATATGTAAGTAAAAGGTGAATTAAATGCATAAAGAAAATGAATAAAAAATAAAAGGATAAGGTGTAAGGAAACATACCTTTCCCTCCCTACAAAACAAAGATTAGTGTGCATTTTATTAAAAATAATAAGGAAAACACACAACAATTAAATCCTACTAATTCTAGGACCTAACTTCTAGACTCCAACTTAATTCTAAAGACTAAAAGAATGCTAAAAAAGAAAAGTCAGCACCTATTACAGCCCCTAAAGTAAAAACCGCTACCAAACAAAAGTACAACACAAGACAACTTTTTACAGCCTACAATCAGCATGTAAAGATAGGTGTGAGAGTCACGTACAACATGAGCATTACACATTTTACATCCACTATACAAAAAAACAGCTATGAAAACATGGGGCAGATTTGACTCATTTTTATTTATGTGCACAAAGTGAATGATAAACAACACATTAATGTAAATTAACATGGATCTACAGACATCACAAAATGCACTCAAACATGTGAATTTATTTACATCATTTATTTGATTAAAAGGAACAATGATCAACAAGAATAACCACCATTTTCCATATTGCACAAAATAAGCATTTATCATGACATTGAACAAGTATCACTACAAGCATCAATTATTGCACATGCATGGCATAAAAATCATAATTGAATTCAAGTCAAGAAATGGTCCTTTAAGCTCAAGAAGCATGGATAAACATGTGAAGCATTTAATCACTTTTAAGCAAAATCAACACATGGCATTTAATCACTTTAGCAATCAAGCAAGCAATGACAATAATCATGAAGCACATATTGAATTTAAGCAAGCAATTGACATGTGAAATAAGTGATTAAAGTGTAGCAACACGCATCAAGAATAAATTATAGCACATATGCATATTCAACATAAAACATGGAAAAGTGAACGAAATCATGTCGAAACGACTCGAAACAATGGAATCAGCAACTGTAAATAGACCCAAAAATTCCCTAAAATCAATACCTAAGTATACATGAACATTAGAAGCACAATGAAGCAAGAACAAGCAAGCAAATAAGATAAAAATTCAAAAACTAACAGTGTTAACCGGTTAACCAAATTGGTTAACCCATTAACGGACCCCAGGCAACACTATTTTGTGGCAAAACGCATGTGTTAACCGGTTAACCAAATGCGTTAACCGGTTAACGTTGAACAAAAAGTGAAAAATTGTTTTGAAATAAGTCCTTTTGGCCACAATCTTACTTCTAAACAACCCTAACACCCATCTAATCATGCAAACACGAATTTCTACTTAATTATGGCTTATTAACATATGCTAGAACCTATAACAAGCTACAACCTAACTTCTAATCCATTAAAATCCACAAATCGCAAGCAAAATGTAACGAAAACATAATCAACCACAAGTAATACGAAAAGCACTTAAAGAATGACAAAATGGCGAGATGGAGAGAATAACTTAAAGCAAGAATGGTTTTAGATCACCAACCTACGAAGCAGAGAAGTGCTTCGGTAAATGTTGCAAGAACCGGAGCTTGATCGAAGAGAAATCCGAAGAATTCGCGAATGCGCAAAATAAATGTGTTCTTGATGCTTGATACTTCTTGCGCTTCCGATAAGTCGAAATCTTCACACAAATCAGTAGCTTCTTCTTCTACAATGTCCAAATTAATGGAGGTTGGAGGCTAAGCTTTAAGATCTTCAAGTTCCAATGTGAAACTTGAAGAGCTTCTTCAAAAAAGCTTTGGTGAAAAAGGAAATGGAGGAAAAATGAGAGAAAAGTGATTCTAGAAGTGAGAATTTCGAATTATGAGAGAGTGAAAAATTGGGAACCTTTTGCATTGAAGTGATTAATGATAATATAGAGGCTAGGCTTAGTGCTAGGTTTAGGAATGGAGTTAGGATTAGGAATGGAGTTAGGTTTGTAGTTAGTTAGGGTTAGGGTTGGAGAGGAAATATTCCTTGGAATAATCCTTGGAATACTCTAGAACGTTGTAGAACATGGTAGAAGCATCCAAGGGAAATGGAGTGGAATTGAAGTGGAAAAAATAAGAGGGGAAGAAATGAAAGGAAATGTGGAAGGAAAGTTGAAGGAAAACGGAGGAAAAATGTGAATTCTTCCCTTTTTTGGTTGGTTAGCTTGGAAGTTGTTTGGATTATTTTTGGGATATTATTTTTCTCTTAAACTCCAATGTCTGGCAAGCCTCGATTGACCACACACCTCATGCGTATGCAAAGGATGATGATTATTTATTTATTTATTTTTTCAAATGCGATGCAATGATATGCGGAATGATGCGGGAATGAAGCGCACACTGCTCGAGGTTGATAAAAATAAGAGGGCAAATGTTGGGGTGTTACAAAAATAAACATAAAAAATCAGAATATATGATTTATGGTTCGTGGATCATCTCATGATTAAGTTTGGATTATAAAAATATGGGCCCATTTAGCACAAACTTAAGTTTTAATTAGTATTTGTCTTATACACCTCCTCAAATTCGCCAAACTTCAACAATGCATAACTCTCTCAATTTTTATCCCATGGATGTACTATTGGACTTTGTAGAAAGATTAGAGTGTCCTCTAATCACTCCTTTTGGTCCCATGTCCATTTGATCTTCCATGTTCAAGTTATGAGCTTTTGAAAAAAGTTGACTTTTAAAGGACCTGTAATGTCTTGGCTCATATCTCTCAAATGAAGCATTTCTGGCCTTTGCTTGTGAGACAAAAATTTGCAGGGAATTGAATTTCCTTCAAAATAAGCTTTGGATGGGGAATTTCTAATGAAGCGTGTGAAAGTTAGAGCTGGTCAAAGTACAATTTACTTTCCCCTTAAGAAACCCTAATTTAGTAACTTTTGACTTTTGATGAATTTGAGATTTTCTTGATGAATCATTATCAGCCCTTGATCAAATGATGAATATTACTTCATATTATTGATGTTGACCAAAAATCTTGAAGTTTGACTTTATGTTGACCACAATTGAATTTTTAATCAAGTTAACTAATTTTTGGTTATTTGAGCATTTGACTGACCAAACTTGTAAGGCGAGTCTTGAAACTTGACATGAGGATTCTCCGAAGTATATGGGATATCATGAAGTCCACTTGAGGCTTTAGAAGTCCAATTTTCTTTGAGAAATTCAAAACCCTAATTTGAGGTCTATTGCTTAGGATGAGGCTTTGTTTTATGAAACCTTGAACCTTTTGAGCAATAGTAGGAGACCTCTTGAGACATATTGTCTTGAAAAAGTGAGGGTAAATTTTGGGGTAAAACAGCTGCCCTTGTTCAATTTTCTGAAACCTGAGGAGTTAGATTGGCATGTACGCCATTTGTGACCTAAAGGTGGAAGAGGATTGAACACTTAAAGCCCAAAACTTTGCACTCGCCAATGCGCAAAGTAACATTGTGGGTTGATTGTATTGCTTGAATAGGCTTAAGGATGCCCTTTAGAGTGATTGGAGATGGGCTTATAGATGCCATCCAAAGTGTCTGTTGATAGGAGTATCATAAGGTGTCTACGTTTGACTCTATCTGAATGTTGTTCCTGAACTAAGTATCAGAAATAGATCTTCGTCTTGATCGTCTCTGAACTGTCTCTAGAGAATATCCTGAACTAAGTATCAGAACTAGATCTTTGTTTCGATCGTCTCTGAACTGTCTCTGGAGAATATCCGAAACTAAGTATCAGAACCAGATCTTTGTTTCGATCGTCTCTGAACTGTCTCTGGAAAAATATTTTGAACTAAGTATCAAAACTAGATCTTCGTTTCGATTGTCTTTGAACTGTCTCTAGGAGTCGTTAATGTTTATCTGACTCTGAACTATTCTTAATGTAAATGAGAATGTCGTATGCGTTATGGATGTGTATGCCATGATATGTTGTAAATGATGTATGGATGAGTTATGTAGTCAAAGCACATTAGTAGCTTCGTGTAACAAAATTCTAGTTGGGGAAAATTTATCGCGACTTGCTATTGAGGAGTATGAAGACATCATTCCTGTCTTGTTTCGGAATATTGTACTTAGGATCTTTCGATTTCTGTTCTTCATACTTTTTATTGAAAGATTAAATTCCTAAATACCCTGACTGGGGATAAAAGAGACAGATATTCCCCTGAGAGACTTATCCGACCAAGTGCCAAATCTTTTGGGGACATTAGGCTTAGAGAGAAATATAAATGGGATTTTTGTAGAGTTGTAAGTACAAGAGGCTACTTGGAATACTTCGCTGAAATAAATCCGTAAAGATGACATTGTGGGAATGATCATGCGTAGATCTGTTAGATATGAACTTTGCTGTGGATTCCTACCTCCAAGAGTCCTTAGTAAATGTTATTATTGTAATTTTATATTATTTTATATATATTTTTTGGTAAACATCAATCATATTCAAAAACATACATTCATTCAAAATAATCAATGGACGTTTACGCATAAGTAAAACGAGAAAAGTAAAGCTGAGTTTGAAATAGATTTATATTGATCTTCAAAGTGGCCTATAAACAGGAAAGTTTGAACAAAGAAAAAAAATCCTAGTAAGAGGAATTTGTCGTAGAAAATTTAAAAAGGTACATGGAAAAACAACTATGTGTAAATGATCCCATCAAGTTTCAACTCTGTTATTGCCATTATCTTCAAGTATCTCATCTTTTGCTGTCGGAAGAGAAATGACTGGACTGATCTTGCACCGTTTGAACTTGATATTGGTAGCACAAATAGTTAAAGTTACATGGGTGATCCAATGAGACATAGTCGTACGCTTTAATCCCTAACTTTTGCCTGGACCGTCTTTTTAGGTTTTCAGTCCACCGGGATACCCTTTTTTGCCCGAGCCGCCTTTTCAGGTTTTCAACTTGCCGGGTGTATAATGTTTTTTATATATCCCAAATTTTTCCCGAACCCTTTTAGTTTGCCGGGATGCCATTATTTTTTCCTAGGCCAGTCAACCTAGTGGATCTCTTTTTATGCCTAGTATTTTTTATATGTCTGCATTCATAGGGTGTGGGAAGTCTTCACCATCCATGGTGGTAAGCATCATAGCGCCTCCAGAAAATATCCTTTTGATTACAAATGGTCCTTCATATGTGGGAGTCCATTTTCCCCTAGGATCACCATGTGGTAATATGATACGCTTTATTACCAAATCACCAGCCTGGTATACTTGATGCTTGACTTTATTGTTGAAGGCTTTGATCATACGTTTCTGATACATCTGGCCATGACAGACGGCCGCAAGCCTCTTTTCATCAATCAGGTTTATCTGGTCAAGTCGAGTATGAAATCATTCGTCTTCATCCAACTCTGCATATTTCATAATTCTTAAGGAAGGAATCTGAACTTCAACATGTAATACTGCTTCCATACCATAGACAAGAGAAAATGGGGTCTCCCCAGTTGAGGTATGTACTATGGTGCGATAACCATGAAGAGAAAACAGTAACATCTCATGCCAATCTGTGTATGTTACTATTATCTTCTGCAAGATCTTCTTAATATTCTTGTTGGCGGCTTCCGCTGTGCCAATCATCTTTGGTCGATATGGAGAATAATTGTGATGCTTAATCTTGAACTGCATACAAAGTTCAATAATCATAGTGTTGTTCAGGTTAGTAACAATGTCTATGATAATCCTTTCAGGGATGCCATATCGACATATAAGATTATGCTTGATGAACCGAGCCACAAGATTCTTGGTAACAGAAGAAAACGAGGCTGCCTCTACCCACTTTGTAAATTAATCAATAGCAACAAAAATGAAACGATGTCCATTGGAAGCGGTAGGCTTTATCTCAACAATCATATCAATGACCCACATTGCAAAAGGCTAAAGAGCAGTTAGAACATTCAACGGAACTGGAGGCACATGTACTTTATCAGCATAGATCTGGCACTTATGACAAGTTTTGGAGTGTTGATAATAATCAGCTTCCATGGTAGACTAGTAGTAACCTGCTCTCAAAATTTTCTTAGCCATCGTATGCCCACTAGAGTGAGTACCAAAGATTCCAACATGCATGTCTTACATAATCTCTCTTGCTTCCTTCTTGTCCACACAGTGAAGCAAATTCGAATTGTGATTGCGCTTGTACAAAATTCCATTACTCAGGAAAAACTTGGCAGAAAATCTCCTTAAAAACTTCTTGTCATTGATAGATGCCCCTTCAGGATACTCCTGAGCTTCAAGATATCTTTTTAATTCGTGGAACAAGGTTTTTCTTCCACTCCCTCAGTATCAACCTCATAATAGTATGCCGGCTCATCTAATCAATCAATAGTAATTCTTGGAGCTTCATTATCCCAACTGATTCTGAATATAGATGACATAGTAGCTAATGCGTATGCCAATTGATTCTCTTCTCGTGGAATATGTTCGAAAGTGATCTCTTCAAAGTATGGAATCAAAGTTAACACATGTTCTCGATAAGGAATGAGATTTGGATTCTTTGTGTCCCATTCTCCTTTAATTTGACTAACTACTAGGGCTGAGTCCCCATATACATTCAAGAATTGGATCTTCATTTCAATGGCAACCTTGATACCCATGATACATGCTTCATATTCACCCATATTATTGGTACAATCAAAGAAAAGTCTAGCAGTAAACGGCGTATAACAACCCTCAGGTGAGATGATCACAACACCAATACCATTGCCAAGCGCATTAGAAGCTCCATTAAAAAGCATAGTCCATCAGGATCCCTGTTCAGGTCCTTCATACGGTCTAAGTTCTTTATAATCAGTAACAAGCATAATATCTTCATCTGGAAACTCAAAATTTATAGACTGTCTGTAAGAACCCTAAATTTTCCCTCACTAAGTTCACACCCTGGCTTGTGATCTTTCATACTTGCATTAGTTTAATCATATCATATCATGTGGCATTTTTTGCTTCACTGCATTGGTTCAAGTCATCTGCATCTTGGGTTTGTGATCTGAGCAATCCAAGATCCTTCTGAGCCACTCCAAAGGTCTTAAATCATCTCAAGAGGGTCCATGTATGTTCAATCATCATATTATATCCTCCAAAGATCAAGGAAGTCATAAAATCACAAGAACCTGCAAAGCATGGAAGCTGAGCTAGGGTTTAACTACACAGATGACCTAAAATTAGGGTTTTGGTTTCAGAGGCCATAACTCCAAAAATTTTGGTCATTCTTGTTTCTATTGGTCTCAATATGATATAAGGATCATGCATACCAAGTTTGATGAAGAAATTCATTGTGGAAGTCATCTGATCACTGGGTAACTTCCTGAGCAAGTCAGAGCAAAATCAGGGCATCTGAGGCCCCCCAACATGGAACCAAGGTGGATTTTTCATCAAATTAAAGTTATATGGTATTTATTTGATCATTGAAGTGTTTAGAAGTTCACAAATTTGAAGAAAAGTGAGCAAAACCAAAAGTTGCCAAAAATGGAAATGACTTGTAATGTAAACTTTCCATTTTGGGAAAGTTTTTCAACCTCCTCTTTCTTAATAAAACTGCTTCAAATGAAAAATTGTTGGTCATGAAAGTTGTATATTGGATCATTACCTTTTCAAAAAGTACAAGAACAAGATCTAATTCATTTTGGAACTCAAGTTATGGCTTTCCAAAGTTGGCAAAAATCACATAATTTCACGTTTCATGCCAAAGAGGGATTTTTGCAAAACCTCTTGCCAAGCCATTTTGTGACTTCAAATTGACTTCTAAGCATCATACAAACATTATGCAATGCCTTAAAACCAGAATTGCCAAAAGAATTTCAAAGTTCCATGCCTTGCCCATGAAGAAATCTCAAAGGGGCCAAACTTTCTTCAAATTGCAAAACCTCCCATAACCTTTCACAAACATGCTGAATTGCCTCAAAGTGAATTCCATGTCCATCCTTGATCCTTGCTACACCAGACACCCCATTGTACCAAGCCTGAACCAGCCCATACCTCAAAGTACAACCAGCCTTGACTTTTTGCATTTTCACTCATACCAATCAGCATAGCCAACGCCAACTCCACAGACCTATCACAACTTGATATGTGGACTTTATGCAAGCCATAACACACAAGAACCAAGCCTGAATCCTCAGCATTGCCCTAGTTCACAAAAATCACCTCTCTTGCATTTTCCTTCGAAACTCACTCCTCATCCATCAAAACCTCAAAATTCTTTCACCATTCAACTCAGCATCAATCATAGAACAAAACCCAACCATTAAAATGGCCTGAAACTCACCATACACCAAATACGATTTTCCACCCCCTAAACTGAACTTCAAAAAGAGGTCACATACACTTCAACAAAGCATCAAAGAAGCTCATGGGTGATTAGAGGAGAGTGTTTGCGTCAAGAAGAAGGCCCAGGCAGCTCTATTGGCAAAGCTTCATCTCAGGTATCTTCTTGAAACATTTTTCCATAAATCATTTCTTTAGTTAAGAGATGATAGAGTTTGCTCTCCTGATCACAATGAACATTTATTTTTGAAGAATGGTTGAGAATTGACTGTGTATGCGTGTTCTGAAATTTTGTTCATTTTTATGTTTTTGTTCGAATCATGATCATGATGCAAAATAAATGAATTATGTTGCTCTATTCTTGTTCCATGGGGTTTGGGGATCATTTCTGGAGGTTTGGGGGGTTTATCATGACCTAGGGAGTGATTTGGGAATTTTCAGGGGAGGGGTTGGCCGAAGAAGATGACCGGAGGTCTTCTCCGGCCACCTGAGAGTGATTAAATGCTAATTAGGGTTAGGGTTTCATGTTTAAATCTACGCCCTTAGATGTGTCTTTCCCGCGTGAGATGGAGGGTGGAGATTAGTTCACTTAAGTTTAATCTGGATTAATGAATTAATTAATTAGGATTATTAGAGTTTGAATTTGGGCTGTAGGATAGCGCGCCGGTCAACAGATTCAAACCTAGAATCAATCCTGTCTCTCCATTTTGCATACTTTCCATTTATTTTAATTTTATTTCATTTTTCTCAATTTATTTTGTACGACTTTTTAAAAATAGTAAAAATCATCAAAAAATTCTGAAAATTTTTATCAAACACTTTATTAATTTTCAGAAACAAAAAAAAAATTATTTTTATTTTTATCATTAAAAAAATATTTTTAAATCATTTAAATGTTTTATTTAATTAATTAATGAAAATTAATTAATTAAAAATACATTTAAGTATTTAAAAATCACCAAAAAATTCAGAGAACATTCTTGGACATTTAGAAACATTTACAAACTCACCATACAAATTTCTTTTTGGTTTTGATCATGCTTTGACATTTTTTCAATGAATTAGATTTCTTAAATTTGTCCATTTTTAACCCTAACTTCAAAAATTCATAACTTTTAAACCAAGTTGTGTTTGTGAATGATTCTTTTTGCATTGTTCTATGCATAGCTTCTAGTTTCTAAAAACATTTTTGTTTCATTTGTATCTTTCATTTTCGATTTGTTTGGCATTTTGCATTGAGAATCATCCAAAAAACCCTAGAAGCTTAGAAAAATCATATCTCTCATTAGGTTAAGAGTTAGGTCTTCTCCTTTGGGGTGTGAAATCATATGGGGTCAGGGTTCTTTTGATTGCGTTTTCAATTTTTTATCTTGTCATTTGCTTCTGCTTTTGAGTTTTGCATCTCACATGTTCATAAAACCCTAATTTCTCATCTTCATTTGCATACATCTTGTATATGCTTGCATCCATGAACTTGCCATGACATTTTATGCATTCACATGACATATTAGACCTCTTAGGACACATTAGAATCATGTTTGATCATTGCATCATCCATTTGCCATGTTATGCATTCATTTCATTTCATATGCATTCATGAACTTTCATGCTCCTTTCATGCTTCATTTGCATTCTCATCACTTGTATGATCATTTGCATTTCTTGGCATACATTTGCATCATCTCTTAGCATCATTTTCATCATAAATATGCTTCTGATTTTGGTTTGCATCCTTGCATTCATTTCATTTTCATTTCATTTCATTTCATTTCCTTTCACTAACTTTTCAGGTGGTAAGTACTTTGAGAAGTGAATTTGCCTTCACTTCTCATAATCTCTTCTCATCTCTCTTATGCATTCATTGCTGCATTTTGCTTTTGTCTTAGGGTGAGTTTTCTCACTCATGTTCCCTCTTCACTTTCTTTCTCCAAGCAAATTATATTCTTAAGTGAAGTAAGTTGAATTGTTTCTTCTGCTTCTCCTCCTTTCATCTGCTTCTTCCTTGGTGGCTCTCCTTGAAGATCTCTTGCAAGCCTCATAAACCCTAGGAATACCCAAGCATGATCACAATTAGGGTTTGATTAGTCCCCCCATTAGTTTTACCTTTGTGTCATATCTTGTGTCTTCTCTTCTTATCTCATAATCAGGGACTAAACCTTAAAGGTTTTAAGGCTTTGTGATTTAGGTTATGCTTGTATCCTTCTCTTAGGATGGAGTGTATAACTTTAATATTAAGTGTTAGACCCTTACTATGTTTAAATCTCTTGATCAATTCATCTCATAATCACTAAGACATCAAGCTTGTAACTTGGGCCTTGCATTAGGGTTCTAATTCTTCCTTAATTGGTTAAGAAGGACTAACCCTAGTGTTAATGGACAAGTCCCCCTCAAGCTGACTTACAAACCATAAAATTCACTTCTTAATCTTACCATTAACTAAAATCCACTTTAATAAAGGCTTTGTTTTGTCATGAGGTTAATCCCTAATCATGGATTAAGTTGAGGAGCCTTTCTCAGCTTAAATGTTCTCATCTATCATCCTTCTATTAGGATGGTGTAATGGGTCCATTAAATCCTTGATTATGGCTTAAACTCATTACTTAACACTAAACAAAAACTCCAAAAACATCTAAATAATCACAAGTAGGTTAATGATCTTAATCCTACATCATGGTGATTAAGTGTGAGGTGCTTACTTCATACTTAAGGTATTCTCATTACCCCTAATCAGAGGGAGGATGTGATTAGTTTACTAACCCTTGGTTTAGGCTTAAGCTCATTTTCTTATGACAATCTCCAAAAACAATAAAAGATTGAAAACACAAAAAAAAACAATAATCGTCTCCTCAGGGATTCTTTTCTCATCTCATTCACTCATAAACGAGAACTCGCTTCTTCTGTCTAATGCAAGACAGTTAGCACCTGAGCCAGACAGGTCTTACACTTGAGAATAGACAAGCAAGCAGTTCATCAGTCAATTTATCTTTCAGTCTCTTTGAGTCGAACTACGGTGTTCTGACTTCCTCATTGAACAAAAGTCTCTGTATATCCCTCTCTTCCAGCATTATTCTTTAAACCTCATAGTCTTGAGCTTTGCACTCTTTCCCTACACTGACACTCCTTTATTTCATTTACATTTCTTTTGCACTGACACTTGTATTCTTTTCCAGCTCTTGCACACAGAATAGAACTGACACTACCCCTTTAAACACAAACTTTCAAGCGTGGATCCCGTCGAGTACGGCGGACAATCTGGGTGCTAATACCTTCCCAGGTTGTAACCAACCCCCTTTCTCAGTTTCTCTGGTTCGCGGCCGTCTTATCCATCTCTTTCCTAGGTTTATGCAGCATTACCTTTCCTTCGGGATAAAAATGCCTAGTTGGCGACTCTTTTCAGTTCATCTTCATGTTCCTCTCTCGCCGACCGTTCGCGTCTGTACCCCTCTTGGCCATGTGTCATTTGGTGGGAGCGACAGCTTGGTGACTCTGCTGGGGACCCTTATACTGCAACCAGGGCTTCTGGTTCTTTTTGTGGGTTCCTCCTAGCGCTTGTTTGATTTGTGTTTACTGGGGTGTTATGTGCTATTTGTGTTTATTTATTTTGCTTTATTTATTGCTTTATGTACAGCTTTATTTACTCCTTTCTTTACAATTTTTTATACATCATACTGTCATTATCATTGCTGAAACTGGTTTCTATTTTGGTGGGTGGGATTTCACTGAGTGATTAAGATCCTATACCTGGGACCTGAGTGACACCTAGGCTAGAGTGGTTCATGTTCTTTCCCATTCCATTTCGGTCTGGTGCGGGAATATGAAACACAGTTCAGATGTGGGTTTCTTCTTGAGAACTCTGTGCTACAGATTTCCTGTAGTGCTAGGGCTATCTGGGAAGCCTGCTAAGTCTGGATGACCTTTACTATGACCTTCAGAATCATGGGTGAATTAGAGGAGGATTTTTTATGGTTATTGTAAACACTGTACCTCCGGGTTAGAGGTGTTTACACTTCTCATAACTGATCCAAGTCTGAGGATCTTTGTTCTAGAACATTACATGTGAGGGGGTTGGGTTGTTTTGCAGGTTTGCAGGAACCCTTGGCCACATCATACCCTGTTACTGTCTTGTTTAAGAATACTTCACTTTGGACAGTTCTTGTGATTAACCCTGGACATGTGACTCTTTATTTGAGTCCCCACCCTGGTTACTGGATTTCTAAACCTCATCCGGACCTTTGAACATACATGGACTTGATATCAAGACAGATAATCAGATCCAGCTCTTGATCACAAACCCTTGCATATCATTTGCATATATCATCATTGCATCATTTAACATTTGTTTATTTGTTTTTCAGGGTATCCATCATATCATATCTTGGTTTGGTTTTGACCCCTTCTACTGCTTAGACCTCTGTTTCAGTTATCTTCTTCAGCATTTGCTTCAGCTATCTCCTTCAGCACCTGCATCAGTCTGACAGAGACTTACCTTCAGCTTTTCAGTCAGTAATCTTCATCAGCATTTGACTTCAGCTTCTTCATCAGCACTTATGGATACTCCAAGGAAAAGCAACATATCTTATCACTTCTTTGAGCCCATATTGACTGGTATCAGGCAGGTCCAGTCGCTCATCACACCTGACCACATCCCACTGTTCAAAGAGCACTATGGGGGTATTTTAGACATGGTCATGGATCTTGATTCTTCTCAGAGAAGCATGATCCACACATGCTTGCAGTTCTATGACCCTCCACTCAGGTGCTTCACCTTTCCTGACTTTCAGATGGGGCCCTTGTTGGAAGAGTTTTCTTTGTTGATTGGAGTACCTATCAGAGGAGGGATCCCCTTTAACCTAGAGATGACTACTCCCAGAAGTGAAGAGATAACAAAGGCATTGTACTTGGAGCCTGCCCTTATTGAACAAAATATGACAACAAAAGCTGGGATTCCTGGCTTACATCTGGACTTCTTGATTTCTCAGGCCACCCTGAAGGCTGCATTAGGAGAATGGAAGGCAGTCTGTGCACTATTAGCCCTCAGCATATATGGGGCTATATTGTTTGCAGATGAGCCCAAATTTATGAGTAAGAATGCCATCCACTTGTTTCTGGTGAGGAACCCAGTGCCTACATTGCTAGGGGATTTTTACTACTCCATCCATCAGAGAAAGGAAAAACAAAGGGGGAAGTTGGTCAGATGTTGTGCTCCCTTGTTCTAATCTTGGCTACTCAGACACCTGCCTAAGTCAGATGCTTTCTTGAACCCACACCAGCAGAAGAATTGGGCCAAGAGGTTCATTGCCTTAACATCAGATGACATCAGGTGGTGCACCCAGAGCACCAAAGACAAGGACATTATCACCAGTTGTGGGCAGTACCCTAATGTGCCTCTGATAGGAGTTAAAGGTTGTATCAACTACAACCCTTTACTGTTTAAGAGACAATTGGGATATGCCTTAGTTCACCCTCCCAGAGGACAGGATTTAGCTGAGACCCTATACTGTGAAGTGCAACCTAATTCAGTTGTGGTCAGGCAAGCTGCCTGGGCTTGGGACAACATTCAGACCAAAGGGACAGCCATCCTTGGAAGGTGTAACAATATTGCTTCAGCCCAGTACTCTGACTGGTCCCGTACTAGAGCTCAGATCACCAAGATGCCTTTCACCTTGGAAGACACACCTGGACCTTCTACAGTACAGCCTGCAGCAACTGTTAGCCTAGAGGAATTTGAAAAGCTGAAAGAGAGGAATAATCAGCTATCTGAGGCCCTGAAGAAGACTCTTTGGGAAAGAAATGACGGTCGTCTGGACATTGAAAGATTGGAAAGACTCAAGACTGAGCATCTAACCAAGATTGAGAGGACAGACGACTACATAAGGAAAGCAAGAGCCGGGGAACAGATATTGAAGAATGCCTGCAAGGAGGCCAAGATTCAGAAAGCTAGGGCTGGGCATTACCTGGAGGAAAGCCAGACTAGGTGGATCAGGATCACCGAAGCCCGTGCACACGAAGACCAGAGGACTCAGGCCAAGATTGAGCAGCTGGAGGCCAATGAGAAGAAGCAGCAGGAAGCTTTGTTGGCAGCTCAGAAGGAGATATTAGAATTGAAGCTCCGAGCAGGGTTAAAGAGATCAAAGGATCAGGACAGGCATAAGAAGCTGACCAATGCTATTGCTACCAGGAACCTCCTCATTAGGACCATTACAGAGCACCCAGCTGGTCCGGTGACTGAGGCACTCCTGAAGGAAGTCAGGGAAGATGACTATGGACTGGATGTCTGATTCCTTTTGCTTGTATTTCCTTTCTTTTGATGTACTTTTCCTTTTTGTTGTATTTTTGACCCACTATGGGCATGTATTGTAAACAGACTATGTATTTTTCATCATTTGTAATATATTTAGTTTGTTTCATTGGGCTTCTTTTCTCAACATCATCAAGCATCTCCTTGAGGTCTGGAAAGGTCAAAACCAAGAACCAAACCGGATACCTTGGAAAATAAATAAGCATATTTCATTACATACTAACATTTTTCTTTGTTTTGTAGGTTTTTGTTTATTATTTGTTTCTCACTTTGTTGTGGTTTCAAGAAACATTGCTCGTCGCCGAGTGTTCCCTATCAACCGCACACACCGGTACCCAACTCGTAACAACCTTCCAGGCATTCAAATGGAACAGGTACAGCAGGACCTGAATGAAGTGAGAAATCAGATGGTAAATGAAAGGGTCGAAATGAAAAACCAAATGTCTCAGTTTATGGCTGTGATGACTGGCTTAGCCCAGAGTCAAGAGAGGCTGAGAGAGCTGGTAGAAAGGCAGACACCTGAAGAGCCCCACCTTGGAATAGGGGGAACTAGCAATAATGAACAAGGGCATCCCCGTATTGACCCACCAGAGTATGGGCCCCATTTGAATCCAGATGCTAATGTCACAAGGAATGTTCAAGGTAATGCTGTTGGGGGCAGAATCCTGCAAGAGGATCCCCAAGAAGAATAATTCACTGTTATTGGAGCTGGGGATGAGGTGTATGACAGAAGACTGGATGAGATTGCTGAAAAGCCAAGGTATTTGGAATCCCAGAATTCCTTAGGCTTTGACGTAATGGATATGGGGCCGGTAGATGGGGTGAGGATTCCCCACAAATTCAAACCCCCTTGCTTTGAGAAATATAATGGTACCTCATGCCCACGTACTCATCTGCAATCTTTCTTAGGAAGACTCAAGGCTTATACCATGGACGAGAAGTTATGGATGTTCTATTTTGAGGACAGCCTGACTGGAGCTTCAAGAGAATGGTATTCGCATCTGACGAGGGCCACTATAAGATGTTAGAAGGACTTGGCCGAAGCCTTCATCCGGCAATACCAGTACAACCTAGACATGGCCCCCAATAGAACTCTTCTAATTGGCATGTCTCAGTCTTCAAGAGAAAGCTTTCGGGATTATGCTCAGAGGTGGAGACAGCTTGCTGCTACTGTCCAGCCACCCATGTCAGAAAGAGAGATGGCTGACATGTTTATGAACACCTTGCAGGGAACTTATATTGATAGACTTGCTGCTTTCTCTTCTATCAGTTTTTCCGATTTAGTTATAGCTGGTGAGAGAATTGAGAGTCTTTTGAAGATGGGAAAAATCTCTGACAATGGTGCAAGTTCCTCCAACAACCCCAGAAAACCTTTTGCAGGACCCCTAAGGGCGGGTGAAACAAATGTTATTCATGCAGGCAGGGGCAGACCCCAGTATTCTCACAGATCAGTGGCAGTTGTTACTATCCCAGCTCCAGTTCCACAACAACCACTTTATCCTCAACAACAACAACAACACTATCAACAACAATCTCATTTTCCGCCACAAAGAACTTACAGCAATAACAACAACAACCAACAACAGCGTCCCTTTCAACAGAGACCATCTCAAGCAAATAGGGTGATTGACCCCATTCCTATGCCTTATGCTGCTTTATTGCCACAACTCCTGAAGCTTAACCTGGTTGAGTTAAGGACGTTGGCTCCACCAGATCCTCTCAATCTCCCGAAGAATTATGATGTCAATGCCAGGTGTGCCTTTCACTCCAATGCACCTGGTCACAATACTAAGAAATGTAGAGCCTTGCAAATGAAGGTTTAAGATCTGGTCGATTCCAAAGCTCTCAATTTCGCACCTCCTCCGAATGTTAACAGAAATCCTATGCCTAATCATGGTGGGCCCAGGATTAATGCCTTAGAAGAGGACCAACCATCTGCACTGATTGATAATGTTGCACAGATTCAAACACCGCTGGCAGAAGTCAAAGCTCAACTTTTAAGATGTCAGGTGTTCCCGGGCTGTGGGGCTTGCTGCGAATAGTGCAAAACTACTGTTAATGGTTGTGAGAGGCTAAGGTTTGGCATAGATGGCCTTATCAGAGATGGAATTTTGCAGATTACCACAACGGCTCCTTCAACCATTCTTTCTTCAGCAACAATGGATTCTCCTACAACATCAACAATCCTTTCCTCAGCAACAATGGATTCTCCTACAACAGCAACAACTATCATTCCCACTGATTCATCCACGACTCTGGCAATCACTCCATCCATTATTTCAACAGATCAGAGTTCAGCAACATATACTTCTACAACATTAGCACCCATCCTATCAACAGAATTTCCTACAACACTAGCAAACATTAATGAAGATGTCTCAATAGTCACGATCTATTATGACCCGGCAAATGTTCATCCCAACAACAATTTCCAACAACAAACTGCAACACCTCCTGTCAGATCTCCAGTCACAATCTATTACGACCCGTATACCTTCACAGTTCCTTCCGCTGCAGCAATCAGTCTGGTTACCATTACGGTACCTGGACCTGTTACTTATGAAATTAGTAATGCCATAACTTGGCACTACGGCTCTGATCTCTACTGCGAAGGGAAGAAAATCACTCTAGATTCATCAACCTCTTCACCACAAGTTGACAATGTTGGGGGAGGCAAAGGCTTCACCAGAAGCGGACGCCTTTTTGCCTCACAAACACCAAGACCCAATGCTGAAGCAGAAGTTGTTGCTAAGGCAAAAGGGAAGAGCATGGTACTTGAAGATCCAACTGTTAAAGAAACTCCGAAGAAGTCTTTTGAACAAGAGGTAGACGAGTTCATGAGAATAATCAAGAAGAGTGATTACAAAGTAGTAGACCAGCTTCATCATACACCCTCCAAAATCTCTATATTATCATTGCTAATGTGTTTCGAAGCCCACATGAATACATTGTTGAGAGTCCTGCACGCATCATACGTGCCGGAAGAGATTACTGTTAATCAGCTGGAAATGGTGGTAGTAAATGTTAACACCAGTCATGGGTTGGGCTTCACAAATGCTGATTTAACG
This sequence comes from Lathyrus aphaca, assembly GCA_963966055.1. Taxonomy (NCBI): domain Eukaryota; kingdom Viridiplantae; phylum Streptophyta; class Magnoliopsida; order Fabales; family Fabaceae; genus Lathyrus; species Lathyrus aphaca. The sequence goes on from OZ014522.1 coordinate 326,928,958, forward strand.
ACGGAGGGACGCAACCATAATAAGGCTTTACATATCACCTTAGAATGCAAAGGTGTTGTTCTTTCTCATGTGCTGGTGGACACTGGTTCTTCACTCAATGTCCTCCCAAAGAAAGCACTAGTGAAGCTGGAGTATGATGGTTTGGCATTGCGTCCAAGTAACTTGGTGGTGAGAGCATTTGATGGCTCTAAGAGATCAGTGCTTGGAGAGATTGATTTACCTATGTTGATTGGCCCACAGACCTTTAAAACTACCTTCTTCGTGATGGACATACAGCCGGCCTACAGTTGTTTGTTGGGTAGACCCTGGATTCACGCCGCTGGCGCTGTTACATCTACCCTTCACCAGAAGTTAAAATTTGAGTGGGAAGGCCAGATCATCACAATCTGCAGAGAGGAAGACATTTTTGTTAGCCAGCTGGCTACTTACAAGTACATAGAGATGGATGGGGAGATCCATGAGACTATGAGTCAGGGGTTTGAGGCCCTCAATATCAATGAAGCAACTGTTGTGTCTGGAACTTCCATCACTTCATATCAACAGGCCCGGAAGGTTGTTGAGGAGGGTACCGCTCAAGGCTGGGGCAAGCTGCTGCCAGTAGAAAAGAAAGAAGACAGATTTGGGTTGGGTTACAGACTAACTCGACAAGATCAATCAGAGGCTGCAACAGAGCCCAAATTTGTCAGCGGGGGAATGCTAACCCCGGATGCTGTGAACAGTCTGGAAGACGAGGAAGAAGACAAACGCAACCTGGAAAACTGGATACGTCCAAGGATCCCGGGGAACCAAGTCTCAAACTGGTATTCCCAGGAAATTATAAGAGTTACTCCTGCAGAGTAATTATTATTTCCTGTCTTTAAGCATGCATCAAGTCCTGCATCTTGCCCAAGATGTCAGGTCTCATTTTGTAATCGGGCCATCTTGTATTTTGTGCAAACGATCAATTAATGAATATCAGGACATCTTTTGCAAATGAGTCTCTTTTTTCCCGCTCACTGTTTTTCATTTTTCATTTTTTGTACAAAAATAAAATGGCAATGTTTTTCAAAATAATAACTTCATTTTCACTTTTTCTAAGCAAGATAAAATTGATCACTAAAATGAACAAATCTAAACCCTTGCAGAAAGTGCCCTCCAGACTGCACCGACAACGACGCTGCTATGACTTCGTATGACTTTGACAATCCGATTAATCAAGTCGTTGAAGGGGTTGGAGAAGATTATGAGCTACCCAAAGAACTAGCCAGATTATTAAGGCAAGAGGAGAAGGTTATCACTCCTCATCAGGAGGAAGTGGAGAAAATTAATCTTGGTACCGAAGAAGACTTGAAAGAAGTAAAGATCGGGGCCCGTCTTCAAGATTCAGTGAAGGAACAACTTATTGACATGCTTCGGGAGTATGTGGATGTTTTTGCTTGGTCTTATCAAGACATGCCAGGTCTGGACACCGATATTGTTATGCATAAGCTGCCTCTAAAGGAAGACTGTCCTCCAGTAAAACAGAAGCTACGCTGTACTCACCCAGATATGGCCATGAAGATTAAAGAAGAGGTACAAAAACAATGGGACGCCGGTTTCCTTGCTGTAACTAGTTACCCGCCGTGGGTTGCTAACATTGTACATGTGCCTAAGAAAGATGGCAAAGTACACATGTGTGTGGATTATCGAGATCTGAACAGAGCCAACCCGAAAGATGACTTCCCATTACCTTACATTGATGTATTGGTCAACAACACGACTCAGTTCTCGGTATTCTCCTTCATGGACAGATTTTCTGGATATCATCAGATCAAAATGTCACCTGAATACATGGAGAAGACAACTTTCATCACACCCTAGGGCACATTCTGTTATAAGGTAATGACGTTCGGGCTGAAGAATGCTGGTGCCACTTATCAACGGGCTATGGTAACATTATTCCACGACATGATCCACAAAGAAATTGAATGTTATGTGGATGACATGATTGCCAAGTCCCTCACAGAAGAAGACCACCTGGTAAATCTATTGAAGCTATTCAAGCGTCTAAGGAAGTACCAGCTGAAGCTAAACTCCAACAAATGCACATTTGGGGTACGATCCGGTAAGCTGCTGGGATTTTTGTAAGTGAAAAGGGGATTGAAGTTTACCCTAACAAAGTCAAAGCCATTCAAGAGATGCCTGCACCAAAGACTGAAAAAGAAGTTCGGGGATTTCTAGGTAGATTGAACTACATTTCAAGGTTCATATCTCATCTTACTGAAACCTGTGAACCCTTGTTCAAATTGTTAAGGAAAGAACAAACGGTCAGGTGGAATGAAGACTGCCAGAGTGCTTTTGACAAAATCAAGGAGTACTTACAAGAGCCTCCAATCCTTATGCCTCCAGTTGAAGGAAGACCACTTATAATGTACTTGACAGTATTAGAAGAGTCAATGGGGTGTGTGCTGGGCCAGCATGACGAGTCTGGTAGAAAAGAGTATGCAATATACTACCTAAGCAAAACATTTACCGACTGTGAACAATATTATTCACTGCTCGAGAAAACTTGTTGTGCTTTAGCGTGGGCTGCTCGCCGACTAAGGCAGCATATGTTGACCCACACTACTTTGTTGATCTCCAAGATGGACTCAGTCAAGTACATATTTGAGAAGCCAGCACTCATCGGACGGGTTGCAAGATGGCAAATGATTCTCACAGAATATGACATTCAGTACACATCTCAAAAGGCCATCAAGGGAAGTGTGTTGTCTGACTATCTTGCTGAGCAACCCGTTGATGATTACCAGCCTATGAGATTTGACTTCCCTGATGAAGACATCATGTTCATAAAAGCAAAAGATCATGAAGAGCCTGTTCACACTGAAGGGCCTGACCCAGAAGAAGAATGGACAATGATGTTCGATGGGGTTGTTCATATGAATGGTCGTGGTGTTGGTGCAGTACTCATTACACCTAAAGGAGTTCACATTCCTTTCTCGGCAAAACTCACCTTTAAATGCACTAACAACGAAGCTGAATACGAAGCCTGTATCATGGGTCTTGAGGAAGCCATTGACCTCAGGATCAAGACTTTAACTGTATTCAGAGATTCAGCTCTGGTAATCAATCAAACCAACGGCAAATGGTACACTCACCAGGAGCATCTAATTCCATACCGGGATTATACGAGGAGATTACTGACTTTCTTCACCACAGTCAAACTTGAGTATATCCCTCGAGATGAAAATCAGTTTGCAGATGCTCTGGCTACCATTTCTTCCATGATCAAAGTTCAAGCTGCCAACTTTGTACCTCAGATTTCAGTATCCAGACTTGACAGACCAGCATACGTATTCTCAGTAGACATTGCTAAAGATGATAAGCCTTGGTTCTATGACATCAAATTCTTCTTAGAGGATCAAACATACCCACCTGGGGCATCATCCAATGACAAGAAGACATTAAGAAGGCTGCCTGGTAGTTTCTTTCTGAACGCTGATGGCTCCTTGTACAAAAGAAACTTTGACATGGTACTTCTCAGATGTGTTGATAAGGCAGAGGCAGACTTGTTGATGCACGAGGTGCATGAAGGATCTTTCGGTACCCATGCTGGAGGACATGCAATGGCTAAGAAATTACTACGGTCAGGTTACTACTGGATCACAATGGATGTAGACTATGGTGCTTATGCCAGAAAGTGCCACAAATTCCAGATTTATGCAGACAAAGTGCATGTGCCTCCGAATCCTTTGAATGTGATGTCTTCACCTTGGCCCTTCACCATATGGGGCATTGATATGATTGGAAAGATCGAGCCGACTGCTTCAAATGGCCATAGATTCATCCTGGTAGCCATTGACTATTTCACCAAGTGGGTTGAAGCAGCTTCGTATGCAAATGTCACCAGGAAAATGGTAGCCCGATTCCTGAAAAGAGACATCATTTGTCGGTATGGAGTGCCCGAGCGAATCATTACTGATAATGGTTCCAACTTGAACAACAAAATGATGGCAAAACTGTGCCGGGACTTCAAAATCCAACACCACAACTCTTCTCCTTACAGGCCAAAGATGAATGGCGTTGTTGAGGCAGCTAATAAGAATATCAAGAAGATTGTGCAAAAGATGGTGGTTACTTACAAAGACTAGCATGAAATGCTACCATTTTCCTTGCATGGGTACCGTACATCAATCAGAATATCTACTGGGGTAACACTGTATCAGCTTGTGTATGGTATGGAGGTAGTCCTTCCTATTGAAGTTGAATTACCCTCCTTGCGGGTACTGATGGACGTCAAGTTGAATGAAGCAGAATGGGTCCGTTCTCGGTACGATCAACTGAATCTGATCGAAGAAAAGAGATTAGCTGCAATCTGCCATGGGAAGTTATATCAGAAGAGAATGAAGAGAGCCTTTGATCAGAAAGTCAGACTTCGGGAATACCAAGTGGGAGATCTTGTGCTGAAAAGACTCCTCCCTCCTCATACAGACAACAGGGGCAAGTGGACTTCGAATTATGATGGTCCATTCATAGTAAATAAAGTTTTCTCTGGTGGAGCACTGATGCTCACTACTATGGATGGTGAAGATTTCCTGTCCCCTGTGAATTCAGATGCAGTTAAAAAATACTTCGCATAAAATGACCCGCTGGACATAAAAACAGAATGTAAGTCCAGGAAAAAATAGGGCATCCCGGCGAGTCAAAAACAAAATAAAAGACTCGGGCAAAAATAAGGGAAAATAATGAAAAATGTACACCCGCTGAGGTGAAAAGCCACATTGGATAACTCAGGCAAAAATGGGTATCCCGGTGGATTGAAAATCCGAAAGGGTGATCCACGCAAAATAAGGGAACAAGCGAACAACTGTATTTTGAATTCGTCTGTATTACTTACAACATGACAAGCTTCGAAAGGAGAAAGCGTCGGTCAGAATCAGCCTTCTTCAGAAAGCAAGATGAGAAGAACGTCAAGGTCATACGAGTCATAGCAAAAGGGAAGCACTGAAGCGTCTCCAACATTGCCAGCACCTTCATTTTTTCTCAATTTGTAACAATCTCCTCATTTCAGGGGATTTGTTTCTTTGACTGTACTTGCCAATTCAGGGCACACAAATTAATAAAATCGGATTTTCAGTCACACTCCGTCTTGTACATTCTATTTCACTTGCAAAAATGTCTGATATTCCTTGATATAATGTTTGCATACAAACAGATGTGCCTTTCTAATCACATGCTTGCAGGAAATGTATTTTTACTCCCAGGGGTGGCTAGATTCCTATGATGGAATCCAGTAAGGGATACCTCGGGATACTTGTGCATTTCTTTGTCATAACAGGATTACAGGTAGTTAGAGCGCAACATGGGGCATGAAAGGTTCTCCCCATCAGGGTTGCTAAATCATTATTTCCTCAGCACATCTTCCAGACAGCACCAGAAATGCTCTCTCCCCATCAGAGTTGCCAGGCATCACTTCTCTAGCACATCTTTCAGAGCAGAACCAGAAGGTGCTCATATCCCCAGCTGAGTTGTCAAGTATCATCCTCAGTAGGATCCCCACAGAAATCTCTAGGAAGATCGTTCAATGATCTTTCTCTTCCCCAACCGAGTGCTAGATAGGGAACCATCCCCCCACAGAGCTCCAGCCTCTCCCAGATGAGCAATGTTTGAATTTCTCACACAAAAAAGTGACGAAAGCTTCCACATCCCCAGCTGGGCTCCTCATTACCAAGATAGGTCTATCAGTGACCTATTCCCCCAAGCAGAGTCATACGCCTTATCAAATCTACCAATGATCTCATCCCCAGCTGGGATAGCCTTTCAAGCAGATCAATCGAAGATCTTCACAACAGCGGGACCCGAATCCCGAATCGGTATCTTTTGCATAAACATAGCATTTACATCATATTTCCCCTCAGAGCGTAGCATTTCGTCTATTATGGAGCATTACGGCAAAAATCAAACATATAGCATAATCACAAGTCAGGTTTTGAGCCAGCCGCCTGTAAATACCAACATTCCATCACCAATGTATATAAAGACTCACAGTCCCCGCAGAACGCCAAAGCATCCCTTTGCACTTCTCAATACAAAAACATGCTCCTTTTGGCACTCGTCCGTGTCACCAATCCCCAGTAAAGTTGCCAAAACTTGTTTTACCAATAGATACTTATACATAACATGTTCTTCTCGACACTCATCCGTGTCATCTCATATTTCCTCAGCAGAAAGCCAAAGCGTCCCCTTTGCACTCTCCAGTATAAATACATGTTTATATACACTCACTCGACACTCGTCCGTGTCATATCATCCCCCTGCAGATATAAACCACAAACAGATATCTATATACTCTCCTGACACCCGTCCGTGTCACCATTCCCCAGCATAGTTAACCAAACACTCGTTTACAATACACTCCCGTTGACACCGTCCGTGTCATCTTATCCCCATAGATCGCCAGAATATCTTTTACACTTATAAGTTCATAGCTTATACGTTTCCTCTTATGACACCCGTCCGTGTCATACTCTCCCCAGCAAGTCAAACACTCGTCTGTGTCTCACCCATGTTTATCTTTACTCATATAGATACTCGTCTGTATCTTGTATACACCACTTATCTCCCCTCAGATTCAACACTCGTCAGTGTTCTTTGTTAACCAGTTGATACTCGTCCATATCATTATCTCTGAACATGCGTCAGCGTTGTTTCTACCGATACTCGTCCGTATCGTAGTCTTAAAGATGCTCGTCCGCATTTTTAATCCATACACAGTGTCAAACACTTATACCTTTTATTTCTTGGATGTAAACACTCGTCCGTGTTTACTATTCCCCAGCAAATCCCCAGTAAAAAGCAAAATTTCTTTTCTATCTGACATTCGTCCTATGTCATGATACTTTCGGCAGCCGTACCCTGCCAGGTGATCGTCCTTCACCTTTGGATGACCGTCCCTCATCCTTCTCCTAGCGGAGCCTCCATTATTGGAACCCCTTTGTTATCCGACATTCGTCCTATGTCGTGATATTTAGCAGCCGTCCCCTGCTAGGTGATCGTCCTTCACCTCTTGATGATCGTCCTTCATCATGCTTATCCGATGGCCGTCCCTATCGTCGACCTTTTCTATCCGGCATTCGTCCTATGTCGTGATATTTTCGGCAGCCGTACCCTGCCAGGTGATCGTCCTTCACCTTGGATGACCGTCCCTTATCCTTATCCCCAACAGAGCAGCCGTCCCCTGCTAGGTGATCTTCCTTCACCTTTGATGACCGTACCTCATCATTTTTTATTTATTTCATTAACCCGATGGCCGTCCCCATCGTTGCTTACCCTTACTTTGCAAACCTGATGGTCGTCCCCATCATGATCCCTTTATTTCCCCAGCATGTCGGTCGTACCCGTCACCGCTTTATCACCAGAAGTCGTCCTCTGCTCGATGGTCGTCCTCCATCACCCGCACTTTATAATCATACTTTACTTCCTTTTACAATTTATATCCCTTTTCTTCTTCTCCCCAGTGAGTGCAAATTTTGGACTGTCTTTGGTATTCAACCACAAGTTATCTTGTTCGTCTGTTAAGTCGTCGCTTACACCCTGCACAACTAACTCATGCTTGAATAGGGGCAGCTGTAAGCACCCCAAATTTTCCCTCACTAAGTTCACACCCTGGCTTGTGATCTTTCATACTTGCATTAGATTAATCATATCATATCATGTGGCATTTTTTGCTTCACTGCATTGGTTCAAGTCATCTGCATCTAGGGTTTGTGATCTGAGCAATCCAAGATCCTTCTGAGCCACTCCAAAGGTCTTAAATCATCTCAAGAGGGTCCATGTATGTTCAATCATCATATTATATCCTCCAAAGATCAAGGAAGTCATAAAATCACAAGAACCTGCAAAGCATGGAAGCTGAGCTAGGGTTTAACTACACAGATGACCTAAAATTAGTGTTTTGGTTTCAGAGGCCATAACTCCAAATTTTTTGGTCATTATTGTTTCTATTGGTCTCAATATGATATAAGGATAATTCATACCAAGTTTTATGAAGAAATTCATTGTGGAAGTCATCTGATCACTAGGTAACTTCCTGAGCAAGTCAGAGCAAAATCAGGGCATCTGAGGCCCCCCAACATGGAACTAAAGTGGGTTTTTCATCAAATTGAAGTTATATGGTCTTTATTTGATCATTGAAGTGTTTAGAAGTTCACAAATTTGAAGAAAAGTGAGCAAAACCAAAAGTTGCCAAAAATGGAAATGACTTGTAATGTAAACTTTCCATTTTGGGAAAGTTTTTCAACCTCCTCTTTCTTAATCAAAAATGCTTCAAATGAAAAATTGTTGGTCATTAAAGTTGTAGATTGGATCATTCCCTTTTCAAAAAGTACAAGAACAAGATCTAATTCATTTTGGAACTCAAGTTATGGCTTTCCAAAGTTGGCAAAAATCACATAATTTCATGTTTCATGCCAAAGAGGGATTTTTGCAAAACCTCTTGCCAAGCCATTTTGTGACTTCAAATTGACTTCTAAGCATCATACAAACATGATGAAATTCCTTAAAACCAGAATTGCCCAAAGAATTTCAAAGTTCCATGCCTTGCCCATGAAGAAATCTCAAAGGGGCCAAACTTTCTTCAAATTGCAAAACCTCCCATAACCTTTCACAAACATGTTGAATTGCCTCAAAGTGAATTCCATGGCCATCCATGATCCTTGCTGCACCAGACACCCCATTGTACCAAGCCTGAACCAGCCCATACCTCAAAGTACAACCAAGCTTGACTTTTTGCATTTTCACCCTTACCAATCAGCATAGCCCACACCAACTCCACAGACCTATCACAACTTGATATGTGGACTTTAATCAAGCCATAACACACAAGAACCAAGCCTGAATCCTCAACATTTCCCTAGTTCACAAAAATCACCTCTCTTGCATTTTCCTTCGAAACTCACTCCTCATCCATCAAAACCTCAAAATTCTTTCACCATTCAACTCAGCATCAATCATAGAACAAAACCCAACCATTAAAATGGCCTGAAACTCACCATACACCATATACGATTTTCCACCCCCCTAAACTGAACTTCAAAAAGAGGTCACATACACTTCAGCAAAGCATCAAAGAAGCTCAAGGGTGATTAGAGGAGAGTGTTTGCGTCAAGAAGAAGGCCCAGGCAGCTCCATTGGCAAAGCTTCATCTCAGGTATCTTCTTGAAACATTTTTCCAGAAATCATTTCTTTAGTTATGAGATGATAGAGTTTGCTCTCCTGATCACAATGAACATTTATTTTTGAAGAATGGTTGAGAATTGATTGTGTATGCGTGTTCTGAAATTTTGTTCATTTTTATGTTTTTGTTCGAATCATGATCATGATGCAAAATAAATGAATTATGTTTCTGGATTCTTGTTCCATGGGGTTTGGGGATCATTTATGGAGGTTTGGGGGGTTTATCATGACCTAGGGAGTGATTTGGGAATTTTTCAGGGGAGGGGTTGGCCGGAGAAGATGACCGGAGGTCTTCTCCGGCCACTTGAGAGTGATTAAATGCTAATTAGGGTTAGGGTTTCATGTTTAAATCTGGACCCTTAGATGTGTCTTTCTTGCGTGAGATGGATGGTGGAGATTAGTTCACTTAAGTTTAATCTGGATTAATGAATTAATTAATTAGGATTATTAGAGTTTGAATTTGGGCCGTAGGATAGCGCGCCAGTCAACAGATTCAAACCCAAAATCAATCATGTCTCTCCATTTTGCATACTTTCCATTTATTTTAATTTTATTTCATTTTTCTCAATTTATTTTGTACGAATTTTTAAAAATAGTAAAAATCATCAAACAATTCTAAAATTTTTTATCAAACACTTTATTAATTTTCAGAAACCAAAAATATTTTTATTTTTATTTTTAGCATTAAAAAAATATTTTTAAATCATTTAAATGTTTTATTTAATTAATTAATGAAAATTAATTAATTAAAAATACATTTAAGTATTTAAAAATCACCAAAAAATTCAGAGAACATTCTTGGACATTTAGAAACATTTAAAAACTTACCATACAAATTTCTTTTTGGTTTTGATCATGCTTTGACATTTTTTCAATGAATTAGGGTTCTTAAATTTGTCCATTTTTAACCCTAACTTCAAAAATTCATAACTTTTAAACCAAGTTGAGTTTGTGAATGATTCTTTTTGCATTGTTCTATGCATAACTTCTAGTTTCTAAAAACATTTGTGTTTCATTTTTATCTTTCATTTTCAATTTGTTTGGCATTTTGCATTGACAATCATCCAAAAAACCCTAGAAGCTTAGAAAAATCATATCTCTCATTAGGTTAAGAGTTAGGTCTTCTCCCTTGGGGTGTGAAATCACATGGGGTCAGGGTTCTTTTGATTGCGTTTTCAATTTTTTATCTTGTCATTTGCTTCTGTTTTTGTGTTTTGCATCTCACATGTTCATAAAACCCTAATTTCTCATCTTCATTTGCATACATCTTGTATATGCTTGCATCCATGAACTTGCCATGACATTTTATGCATTCACATGACATATTAGACCTCTTAGGACACATTAGAATCATGTTTGATCATTGCATCATCCATTTTCCATGTTATGCATTCATTTCATTTCATATGCATTCATGAATTTTCATGCTCCTTTCATGCTTCATTTGCATTCTCATCACTTGTATGATCAGTTGCATCTCTTGGCATACATTTGCATCATCTCTTAGCATCATTTTAATCATAAATATGCTTCTGATTTTGGTTTTCATCCTTGCATTCATTTCATTTTCATTTCATTTCATTTCATTTCACTAACTTTTCAGGTGGTAAGTACTTTGAGAAGTGAATTTGCCTTCACTTCTCATAATCTCTTCTCATCTCTCTTATGCATTCATTGCTGCATTTTGCTTTTGTCTTAGGGTGAGTTTTCTCACTCATGTTCCCTCTTCACTTTCTTTCTCCAAGCAACTTATCTTCTTAAGTGAAGTAAGTTGACTTGTTTCTTCTGCTTCTCCTCCTTTCATCTGCTTGTTCCTTGGTGGCTCTCCTTGAAGATCTCTTGCAAGCCTCATAAACCCTAGGAATACCCAAGCATGATCACAATTAGGGTTTTATTAGTCCCCCCATTAGTTTTACCTTTGTGTCATCTCTTGTGTCTTCTCTTCTCATTTCATTATCAGGGACTAAACCTTAAAGGTTTTAAGGCTTTGTGATTAAGGTTATGCCCGTATCCTTCTCTTAGGATGGAGTGTATAACTTTAATCTTAAGTGTTAGACCCTTAATGTGTTTAAATCTCTTAATCAATTTATCTAATAATCACTAAGACATCAAGCTTGCAACTTGGACCTTGCATTAGGGTTCTAATTCTTCCTTAATTGGTTAAGAAGGACTAACCCTAGTGTTAATGGATAAGTCCCCCTTAAGTTGTCTTACAAACCATAAAATTCACTTCTTAATCTTACCATTAACTAAAATCCACTTTAATAAAGGCTTTGTTTTGTCATGAGGTTAATCCCTAATCATGGATTAAGTTGAGGAGCATTTCTCAGCATAAATGTTCTCATCTATCATCCTTCTATTAGGATGGTGTAATGGGTCCATTAAATCCTTGATTATGGCTTAAACTAATTACTTAACACTAAACAAAAACTCCAAAAACATCTAAATAATCACAAGTAGGTTAATGATCTTAATCCTACATCATGGTGATTAAGTTTGAGGTGCTTACTTCATACTTAAGGTATTCTCATTACCCCTAATCAGAGGGAGGATGTGATGAGTTTACTAACCCTTGGTTTAGGCTTAAGCTCATTTTCTTATGACAAACTCCAAAAACAATAAAAGATTGAAAACACACAAAAAAAACAATAATCGTCTCCTCCGGGATTCTTTTCTCATCTCATTCACTCATAAACGAGAACTCGCTTCTTCCGTCTAATGCAAGACAGTTAGCACATGAGCCAGACAGGTCTTACACTTGAGCATAGACAAGCAAGCCGTTCATCAGTCAATTTATCTTTCAGTCTGTTTGAGTCGAACTACGGTGTTCTGACTTCCTCATTTCACGAGAGGATACGTAGGCATAACTTAACAGTTATCGAACAAAAGTCTCTGTATATCCCCCTCTTCCAGCATTATTCTTTAAACCTCATAGTCTTGAGCTTTGCACTCTTTCCCTACACTTACACTTGTATTCTTTTCCAGCTCTTGCACACAGAATAACACTGACACTACCCCTTTAGACACAAACTTTCAAGCGTGGATCCCGTCGAGTACGGTGGACAATCTGGGTGCTAATACCTTCCCAGGTTGTAACCAACCCCCTTTCTCAGTTTCTCTGGTTCGCGGCCGTCTTATCCATCTCATTCCTAGGTTTATGCAGCATTACCTTTCTTTCGGGATAAAAATGCCTAGCTGGCGACTCTTTTTAGTTCATCTTCATGTTCCTCTCTCGCCGACCGTTCGCGTTTGTACCCCTCTTGCCCATGTGTCATTTGGTGGGAGCGACACTATCCACCACCTGATGAGCTAAATGATCAGCTACCACACTTCCCTTAAATTCCTTTTGTGTAGTGTATTGAATGTCATATTCTGTCAAAATCATTTGCCATCTCGTTATTCGTACGGATAGAGCAGGTTTCTCAAATATGTATTTGATAGGATCCATCTTCGAAATCAATAAAGTGGTATGAGTCAACATATATAGTCTTAGTCGGCGAGCAGCCCATGCCAAAGTGTAGCAAGTTTTCTTGAGTAGTGAGTATCTTGTTTCACAGCCGATAAACTTTTTGCTAAGGCAGTATATTGCTTGCTCTTTTCTGCCAGACTCGTCATGTTGCCCCAACACACATCCCATTGAATTTTCTAGCACTGTTAAGTACATAATCAATGGTCTTCCCACAACTGGTGGCATCAGTAGCGGAGGTTCTTGGAGATATTTCTTGATCTCATCAAAAGTTACCTGGCATTCGTCATTCCATTTCATTACTTGAACTTTCTTCAATAATTTGAAGATTAGCTCATAAGTAGCGATTAATTGGAAAATATATCTTGCAATGCAGTTCAGACATTCCAAGAAACCTCTGACTTCCTTCTAAGTATAGGGAGCGGGCATATCTTGTATAGATTTCACCTTCACAGGGTCAACTTCAATACCTTTACCACTAACAACGAAACATAATAGTTTACCAGATCTAACTCCAAAGGTAAATTTGTTTGGATTCAATCTCAACTTGTATTTCTTCAACCTCTCAAACATCTTGTGCAGATGGTCAAGATGTTCTTCTTCAGTCTGGGATCTAGCTATCATGTCATCAACATATACCTCTATCTCGTGATGAATCATATCATGGAACAAAGCTACCATAGCACGCTGGTATGTTGCCCCAACATTCTTCAAACCAAATGGCATTACTTTGTAATTGAAATTCTGTGATCAGGTATGAGATGTCGAATGAGATGTTTAAACACTTGACAACTTAACCAAAACTTAAAGTGCAAGAAAATTAAACAACACAGGAATTTGTTAACCCAGTTCAGTGTATAACCACACTTACATCTGGAGGCTACCAAGCCAGGAGGAAATCCACTATAAGTAATATTAATTCTAGACTTAAACCACCCAGTTTAATCTTTCACTTAATATCTACCCAATGCAATTTCTACCTAAGACACAACTTAGATATGAGTACCAACTCACTCCCCCTCAATCACACAGTGATCTTGTTTACAAGTTTAATAAAATTGAAGTCATACTTAAAACAAAACAGCTTGATCTTACTTCACAGTTTCAATCAAGACACAAATACACTTTTGCTTAAAAGCTCATAAAGTGGTACAATAAAAACAACCTGCTATTAAAACACAAAACACCCTATTTTGTCTTCTTAAATTCGTACTCAATTCTGAGAGTTTCTGTTGATTATATAGGTGTATGGATTTTGGGCTTTCTGTAGGTTTATCCAATCCTGAAAAGCATGCAGCTTCCACCTTGAATTAGGGTTTGTTACTTCCTAGATTCTAGGTGATTCAGTTCTTCTGATTATGCTGAAGTCTCATAACAACACTCCCTACAGATGCGCCTTATTCTGTTTTGTCCATCCATAATTAATTCCAGATAACTTTCCTTAATTTACTCAGTTCTGTTAGTCATTAATTAATTCTGGTAGCAGGTTTGAGATGTCACAACATCTGTTGGGACATCCTGAAAAATTGAACTTAAATCATTAACTGATACAATGTCCCAACATCTGGTGTGACATCCTGAATTAAGTTCATTTACTTATACTCTGTTTGATAATGTCCCAACATCTGATAGGACATCCTGAACTGAATTCAACATTTCTTGTTGGTCAAAAATTTTGCCAATTCTAAACATCTACAAACTCCCCCTTTGGCTAATTTTTGGCTAACATATTTTTCTGGTTATCAGAGTGCAGCAGAAGTTCTTTTATCAGAGTATAGAAGTTCTTTTCTGTTGAGTCATGTGTGAGTTTACTCCCCCTCAAACATACATGTATTCAGTCTTGTTGCAAAAGAAATTTTCATTAAAACACAGCTTTAGTTCAGAAGCAAACAGAAGTTTTTCATTAATCAGTAATTTGGATCATACATTGTTGTTGTTGTTCAGTTCTCCCCCTTGTTAGACATAAATTGGGGCCAAAGTTACTAATTCAAAATTACAATGCAGTAGTCATTACATTTTCCTCACATACAGTTTTTCACTCAGACTCCTCATAGTCAGTTTCTTCCTCTTCCTCAGTCTCCTCATCAGAAGCAGCAACTTTCTGAGCACTTTCTTCAATCTCCAGCCTTTGGATAATCTCCTCAAGCTTCTGCTTCCTTGCATCCAGTTCTTTGCATGTGATCTTCAGCTCAGCAATCAAGGCAGCTTTAGAGATTGGAGATTTTGCCTTTGAAGGACCAGCAGATGTCCCAGAGGGAGCTTCAACATCAGCTGCATGATGACTCAAGAACAGCTTGTAGTGGAAGGCCAGAGGGCTTTCTCTTTTGCAAATTATGTCCTTCTCAGTGAGGATACCAGGATACTGACTCAGCACTATTCCACACAGCAAGGAAGGGAAGGCAATTGGCAGCTTAGTTGCAGATGATCCAGCATGCTTCAATGTCTGATCAAATATATAAGCCCCATAATCCAGCTTTGTTTGGGTGCCCATAGCATATATGAACCTGCCCAATCCAGTTGATATTGAGGATGTATGGTTGGTAGGGACCCATTTTGCAGTGCCAATCCTATTCAGCATAGCATACTTCCTTGTCAGCATGCTGATTGAGAGCTTCCCTTTAACTGGCCAAGCCTTGACCTGATTAGCAGTGATAACCTTGCAAACCTGGTTATCAGTCTTCCCTAACTCATTTGGACCATCAAATTCTCTTCCAAGGTAGTGGTTGATAACCCTAGGAGAGAATTCTACACACCTTCCTCTTACATATACTTTTCTAAAGTCAGCAGACTTACCATTAGCACAATCTTCTTGGAGGTTGACTATGAATTCCTTGACAAGCAGCTCATATCAAGGAGAGAAGTTGGAGACAGTTTTGAAAAGGCCAGCAGAAGAAATGAGATCAATTAACTCTGTGCACTCAAGTGCATTACTGCTCAGCTCTCTTTCAAGTGCTACCCTTCTTTGATAAACAAACTTCCATCTATTCACACTTGAAACATGATGAAAGGAGATGTTGTCCAAAGGAGCTTCTGGAAAAGCAGTTGATGACCTTGAGGGTGCTGGTTTCTTCTTTGGTGGAGATGTTGGGACATCTTCTTCAACATCTGAATCTGAAGGAGTGACAGCTTTCCTCTTTTGTGTTTGCACCTTGCTCCATTGTTTTGTAGGACCAAAGACAACTTTAGCTTTGTCCTTCTTTGGTGTAGCTTGCTTCTTCTCAGGAGTTGCATGTCCTGCATTCATCTTTTCTTTCCTAGTCCTAAGCCTTTTGGCTATGCTAGGGTTTACAGAAGCAATGATTTCTGTATCAGAATCATGCTCTATGTTCACAACAGGAGGAGGTTGAGCAGTCTCCTCTTCAGCTGGTGGATCAACAAAGGTTTGATCTTCAGTGGAGGCCTTGTGCTGGTCCTCAGATGTATCATCAGCAGTATCAGATGAGACCTTTTGCTGGTCTTCAGATGGTTCAACATCTATTGGGACATCCTGTTGAGCAGGAGTGTCCTTTTCAGCCTGAGTTTGTTGATCTTCTTGTGGAGCTGGCATGGTGTTCAGAGGGATAGATATGCCACTTACCACTCTTTGCTCAGATAAGATCCTGTTTACCAGCTCCTTTATGGAATCATCCACATATACAGAAGCTTTTGGAGTGGTGTTTGATGATGAAGGCATGCCTTTAGCCTTGCTGAAAACAGGGTCCTTTGCCCTTTTCACAGTAGGGGTTCTTGGCTTTTGAGCAAGAGGAACACTTCCTCTGATTTCGTCCATTGGAGTTGAATCCATGGGTATCACAGAAATGGGGGTTGCATGCACCACATCTTCCTTATTGAGGATTTCTTCAGAGATGTTAGGGTTTTGGTGATGAGCCATTTTGAGAATGTGGTGAAGAAAAAGATTGAGATTGGTTGAGTTTGATGATCTCTGAGAGTTAGCTATAGCAAGCAAGTTGTTGTGAGAGAAAGATGAGAAGATGAATAGCTGAACATGAGCTGATATTCTTATAAGAGTCGTTACTTGGAGAATTTCTAGGAGTGGAATACACAAGGTGCTTGACCAGACTGGTGTTTCCATCTGGTGATCATGCCACACGATGTCATATGACATGTTGGCACATTTCCATAACTTCTAAATTTCACATAAGCAGATTCCCAATTTACCCCTTAGATTTTCAAATTGGGTAGCATCCAAGGCTTTAGTAAATATATCAGCCAATTGCAGATTTGTAGCTACATGTTCCAATGAGATCACTTTTTCTTCTACAAGATCTCTGATGCAATGGTGCCTGATATCAATATGCTTGGTCCTGCTATGTTGGATAGGATTCTTTGATATGTTAATAGCACTTAAGTTGTCACAGTACAATGTCATGACATCTTTTGGGACATTGTACTCAATGAGCATTTGCTTCATCCAAACCAACTGTGAACAACTGCTTCCAGCTGCAATATATTCAGCTTCAGCAGTAGATAAGGATACACAATTTTGTTTCTTACTGAACCAAGAAATCAAATTGTTTCCTAGAAAGAAGCATCCTCCTGAAGTGCTTTTTCTGTCATCAGCACTTCCAGCCCAATCAGCATCACAGAAGCCAGTGAGAATTGGTTTGCATCCATGAAAGTACATTATGCCATAGTCACAAGTACCATTAACATATTTCAGAATTCTCTTGACTTGGTTAAGATGACTAACTTTTGGATCAGCTTGATATCTTGCACATACACCTACTGCAAATGCTATGTCTGGTCTGCTAGCAGTCAGATATAACAAGCTTTCAATCATGCTTCTGTATAGGCTTTGATCTACATTCTCACCCTTGTCATCTTTAGTCAACTTTAAATGTGTGGGGGCAGGAGTTCTCTTATGAGTAGCATTGTCCATCCCAAATTTCTTGACTATGTTCTTAGCATACTTGCTTTGGGAAATGAACATGGAGTCCTCCATTTGCTTTATTTGCAGTCCAAGAAAGTAGGTTAATTCTCCTACTAGGCTCATTTCAAATTCAGATTCCATCTGATTGATAAAATGTTTAACCATCCTGTCTGACATCCCACCAAAAACAATGTCATCTACATATATTTGAGCAATCATGACATTTCCTTCTTCATCTTTAACAAACAAGGTTTTGTCAATTCCACCTTTCCTGTACCCTTGCTTGATAAGAAAAGTAGTCAGCCTTTCATACCATGCTCTTGGAGCTTGCTTCAGACCATAAAGAGCCTTCTTTAGTTTGTATACATGATTTGGACAGCTTGGATCAACAAATCCTTTAGGCTGTTCTACATATACCTCTTCATTAAGATATCCATTTAAAAAGGCACTTTTCACATCCATTTGAAATAGCTTGAACTTTAAGATACAAGCAATTCCCAAAAGTAGTCTGATTGATTCAAGCCTTGCTACTGGTGCAAAGGTTTCATCAAAGTCTACTCCTTCAATTTGTGTGTATCCTTGAGCTACAAGTCTAGCTTTGTTCTTTGTAACAACTCCTTGCTCATTTGACTTATTCTTATACACCCATTTAGTTCCAATCACATTTATGTCATCAGGTCTAGGAACAAGGTTCCACACTTCATTCCTTGTGAATTGACCTAATTCCTCTTGCATAGCACAAATCCAGTATTCATCAGCAAGAGCTTCCTTGATGTTTTTAGGTTCTATTTTTGAAACAAAACAGGAACCTGAAATCACTTCTCTTGATCTAGTGCTTACACCTCTGTTGGGATCCCCAATTATCAGATCCTTGGGATGATCCTTCTGGATTCTGATGGAGGGAGGTTTGCTGGATTGTTCTGTCCTTGCATCAGTTTGAGTGAAGTCAGAATGATCACTCTTTTCTTCAGCTTCAGTTTGGCTGTCAGCAGATGTTCCAACATCTTCTGTAACATCAGTAGGAGCATCATCAATTATCACATTTATGGATTCCATGATAACCTTGGTTCTAGAGTTAAATACTCTATATGCTCTGTTGTTTATAGAGTATCCAAGGAAAATTCCTTCATCACTTTTAGGATCCATTTTTCTTCTTTGCTCCCTATCAGCCAGAATATAACAATTACTTCCAAACACATGGAAGTACTTAACTGTGGGTTTTCTGCCCTTCCAGACTTTATAGATTGTGGACAAAGTTCCTTTTCTTAGAGTGACTCTGTTATGGATGTAACAAGCTGTGTTCATAGCTTCAGCCCAGAAGTACAAAGGTAACTTTTTAGCATGGATCATAGCTCTTGCTGATTCTTGAATAGTTCTATTCTTCCTCTCAACAATCCCATTCTGTTGAGGAGTGATTGGTGAAGAGTATTCATGATTGATTCCTTCTGAAGAACATAAATCTAAGAATTTTTGGTTCTCAAATTCTTTTCCATGATCACTTCTTATTCTGATCACACAGCTGGCTTTTTCCCTTTGTATTCTTTGGCATAAGTCTTTGAATACATCAAATACATCAGACTTTTCTATGATGAAATTTATCCATGTATACCTTGAAAAGTCATCAACCACCACATAGGCATACCTCTTACCACCAATGCTCTCAACCTGCATAGGTCCCATAAGATCCATATGCAATAATTCCAAAACTTTGGAAGTTGTCAGATGTTGGAGCTTTGGATGGGACATCTTGGTTTGCTTGCCTATTTGACATTCACCACATATTTTTCCATCATCAATCTTCAGTTTAGGAATACCTCTCACAGCTTCAATAGATATGATTTTCTTTATGCCTCTGAAATGAAGATGACCTAGTCTTTGGTGCCATAGTTTCACTTCTTCTTCTTTAGCTAAATAGCAAGTTGAAGTGAGACTGAAGTCTTGAGGTTCCCACATGTAATAGTTGTCTTTAGATATGGCTCCTCTCATGACAACCTTTTGTTCTTTGTTAGACACTATGCATTCAGTTTTGGTAAAGTTTACACTGTACCCTTGATCACATAATTGACTTATGTTGATCAGGTTAGCAGTTAAGCCTTTTACCAGCAGCACATCATCTAGTCTTGGTACATATGGACAGTCCAAGGTCCCAACTCCCTTGATTTCTCCTTTAGCTCCATCTCCAAAGGTTAGATATCTGCATGAATATGACTTTAAGTCTACTAGCAGATTCTTCAATCCAGTCATGTGTCTTGAACATCCATTGTCAAAGTACCAGTCTTCTTTAGCTGAAACTCTTAGTGATGTATGAGCTATATATGCAACACCTTTCTTTGACCATTTGTGTTGAGATTTCTTTTGATACCTCTGCCCTGTGCATTGTTCATCAGTAGAGCTCCAAGGTTGTTTGTTGATCTTGTTCTTGAGCATGTAGTTTTGATCAGCATGAAGACTAGCTTTTGGTACCCATACCTTCTTGATGACCTCTGTCTTCTGCTTAGGGGGATGCTGATCTCTTTGATGTCTATGCAGCACTTTCTTGGTAACTTCTATCTTCTGCTTAGGAGGTTGCTGATACATCTGATTTGGATATCCATGCAGCTTGTAGCAATGAGGTTTGATATGTCCAAATTTTCCACAATGATGACATCTCCATCTTTGATACTTCTTCTTCATTATGTTCTTTTCAGGATGTTGAGACATCTGTTGAAACATTATGTTTGACTTTGTGTTCTTTTCATGATGTTGAAGCATCTGTTGGGACATCTTGTTTGACTGTATGGACTTTGAAGTAGTTTTGCTAGAGCTAGCTTCAACCTTATGAACTTTGTTAAATCCCAGTCCACTTTTATCCCCTGAATGCTTATTGTTGTTGAGAATAACATCCAGTGTGCTTGAGCTACTATTCAACATTCTAACAGATTTGGACATATGTTCCAACTTGGAGTTGAGAAGACTTACTTCATTTTTCAAGGTGTCAATGATCTCTAGATCACTTGCTTTTTCATCCTTTAGTGCCTCAATCTGCTTCTTTAGCATTATACTTTCCCTGCATATTTTAGTGCTTCTTTTGACTAGTTCTCTGTATGATTGCTCAAGTTCTTCAAAAGTAAGCTCCCCATCACTGGATTCACTTTCAGATTCACATAATCCAGCTAGAGCAGTGATATGCTTAGCTGATTCTTCTTCTGAATCACCTCCTGAGTCTTCATCAGACCAGGTTACAGAGAGACCTTTCTTTTGCCTTTTTAAATAGGTAGGACATTCATTCCTGATGTGTCCATATCCTTCACATCCATGGCATTTAATTCCTTTTTCTTGACTGGTCTTTTCATCATAATTTGACCTTCTATTAGCATCATAAGGTCTTTTGTTCTCAGAAGAGTTTGTGTATCTTCCACTTGGTCTGGACTTGTCTTCCATCCTTCTGAGAATCTTTTTGAATTGTCTTCCAAGCATAGCAATGTTTTCTGATAAGTTTTCATCAGTTTCTGATTCATCATTTTCTTCTTCTTTATCAGTATTTGTCACCAAGGCTATGCTTTTGTTCTTCTTTACAATTGTGTCATTCATTCCCATCTCAAATGTTTGAAGGGAACCAATGAGCTCTTCAACTTTCATTTTGCATATGTCTTGAGCTTCTTCTATTGCTGTGACCTTCATGTCAAATCTTTTAGGTAAAGATTTGAGAATCTTTCTTACAAGCTTTTCATCAGTCATCTTTTCTCCCAAAGCTCCAGAAGTATTGGCTATTTCTAAGATGTTCATGTAGAATTCATGAATTGTCTCATCTTCCTTCATTCTCAAGTTTTCAAACTTGGTGGTGAGAAGTTGAAGTCTTGACATCTTCACCTTTGATGTTCCTTCATGAGTTGTTTTGAGAGTGTCCCAAACATCTTTGGCCAGCTCACAGTGATGCACAAGTCTAAAGATGTTCCTATCAATGCCATTGAATAAAGCATTTAAGGCCTTGGAGTTGCCAAGTGCTGAATCTTCTTCCTCCTTACTCCATTCTTCTTCAGGTTTCAACACTTTTGCTCCATCTTTGGTATCTTGGACAGGGTGTTCCCATCCATTGTTGACTGCTTTCCAGGCCCTATTGTCAAGTGATCTTAAGAATGCAATCATTCTTGGCTTCCAGTAGTCATAATTAGATCCATCCAGTATAGCTGGTCTATTTACTGATCCTACATCTCTGTCCATGTTCCCAGAATTTGTATTCCCTAGATCTCACCCAGAATAAACAGGCAGGGTGCCTGCTCTGATACCAATTGAAATTCTGTGATCAGGTATGAGATGTCGAATGAGATGTTTAAACACTTAACAACTTAACCAAAACTTAAAGTGCAAGAAAATTAAACAACACAGGAATTTGTTAACCCAGTTCAGTGTATAACCACACTTACATCTGGAGGCTACCAGGCCAGGAAGAAATCCACTATAAGTAATATTAATTCTAGACTTAAACCACCCAGTTTAATCTTTCACTTAATATCTACCCAATGCAATTTCTACCTAAGACACAACTTAGATATGAGTACCAACTCACTCCCCCTCAATCACACAGTGATCTTGTTTACAAGTTTAATAAAATTGAAGTCATACTTCAAACAAAACAGCTTGATCTTACTTCACAGTTTCAATCAAGACACAAATACACTTTTGCTTAAAAGCTCATAAAGTGGTACAATAAAAACAACGTGCTATTAAAACACAAAACACCCTATTTTGTCTTCTTAAATTCGTACTCAATTCTGAGAGTTTCTGTTGATTATATAGGTGTATGGATTTTGGGCTTTCTGTAGGTTTATCCAATCCTGAAAAGCATGCAGCTTCCACCTTGAATTAGGGTTTGTTACTTCCTAGATTCTAGGTGATTCAGTTCTTCTGATTATGCTGAAGTCTCATAACAACACTCCCTACAGATGCGCCTTATTCTGTTTGGTCCATCCATAATTAATTCCAGATAACTTTCCTTAATTTATTCAGTTCTGTTAGTCATTAATTAATTCTGGTAGCAGGTTTGAGATGTCACAACATCTGTTGGGACATCCTGAAAAACTGAACTTAAATCATTAACTGATACAATGTCCCAACATCTGGTGTAACATCCTGAATTAAGTTCATTTACTTATACTCTGTTTGATAATGTCCCAACATCTGATAGGACATCCTGAACTAAATTCAACATTTCTTGTTGGTCAAAAATTCTGCCAATTCTAAACATCTACAGTAATAAAAGGTGCCCCACTGTGTGACAAACTTAGTCTTCTTCATGTCTTCAGGTGGCATCTTAATCTGATTATAACCAGAGAAACCATCCATAAAAGAGAATACCTTATGTTGAGCAGTGTTCTCTACCATAACATCAATATGTGGAAGCGGAAAATCATCTTTGGGGATGGCCTTGTTCAAATCCCTGTAATCCACGCACATGCATACTTTACCATCTTTTTCAGGCACCGGTACCACATTTGAAACCCATTGAGAATAAGAAGTGACAGCTAGGAACTCTGCCTCAAATTGTTTCATCACTTCAGCTTTGATCTTTTCTGACATTTCAGGACGCATACAACAAACTTTCCTGTTTTATCGGGCGACAACCTTCCTTCATCGGTAGACGGTGAACCACAATATCAGTATCAATCCATGACATATCTTCATAAGACCAAGCAAAGATCTCCACATAATCATGTAGCATTTGAATTAACCTATTCTTAACATTGTCTTCTAATTTAGCACCTATCTTGATCTCTTTCTTATCTTTCTCAATACTCATATTCACATCTTCGATTGGTTCTACATGCGGTTGTATAACTTTCTCTTCTTGCTGTAGCAACCTAGCAAGTTCTATGGGCACTTCCCAATCTTCCTCATTTCCATCCTCGGCTTGGTAGATTGGATTTTTGAAGTCATAATTGGCAATAGTAGAACTGTTATCAATGGGATCCAGAGTGGATGAGGATCTGCATTTTAGTGATGTGGGTGTGTGTAAGAACACATAACTTTTCACAGAAAAAATAAAAGAAAGATAAAGAGCATAATAATTACGAAAGCAAAAATGTCCATTGATTTTATTGAATGAAAATATGCAAATGAAATGACATCCTTAACAAGCATACCATTGTGCCCCGGGCAAGTCACAAGGCTTAAAAGTTTTAATTGTTCAAATTACAAAACCAAAATAAAAAAAAATAAAAAATAGCATTTATTCCTAACTAAAGGAGATATGAATGATGTATCCAGTCTTCCAATTGTTGAGCCCACTGCCAATGGTAGGAAAGATCCAACTATCTATGTTGTAGTCTTCATCACAATTTTCCACAACATTGACTTGATCTTTCTGAACTCCTTTGTTGGTGATATGAATAGCACGAGCACGATGAACAGCCTTCTGAGCCTCTGCAGTGAAACCCAAACCAAATTTGTCAGACTTGTAAGGAATGCCAGGAAGCTGACCCCAAATAGTACAACCACCTTTTTCAACCACAACTTTAGCATCTTTCAGAGAGGCCATTGTAGGAGATGCTCTAGGAACAAAAAGAACTGGCTTAACAACAAGAATAGTCTGAGGAACCACTTTAAATGTCTGACACGAAGTCTAAAAAAATTCACCATCCATCTCAACATACATGAAAGTACATACATGACTGACCATGTACTCCTCTTCACCATAGACAGTGACAAGCTTGCTTTTCACTGGATATTTCAGCTTCTGGTGTAAGGTAGAGGTTACAACACCTGCCCCATGTATCCAAGGGCGCCTAAGCAAGCCGGAATAGGCAGGACAAATATCCATCACATAGAAAGTAGTGTCAAATACTTGAGAACCTACTTTGATTAGAAGATCAACTTCTCCGTACACCGTTCTTTTTGAACCATCAAAGGCTCTCACTACCACATTACTAGGTCTTGGAACAACATTTTCATAGTTGAGCTTGTCAAGAACAGCCTTCGATAACACATTTAATGAGGAACCATTATCCACCAACACATGGGATAGAGTAATGCCCCTACGCTCATTAGAGACGTGTAGAGCTTTGGGGTGGTTTCTTCCAGCAGGAGTTAAATCAACATCAGAAAAGCCTAAGCCATTATCAGTCGTCAAATTGGCAACATAATTTTCAAATTGATCCACAGAGATTTCGTGCGGTACGTGCACAGATTTCAGGAATTTCACTAAAGCCTTAGTATGGGCTTTAGAGCATAACAACAGAGATATCATAAAGATCTTGGAGGGAGTGTGTCCAAACTGTTCAACAATATTGTAATCACTCTTGCGGATGATCTTTAGAACTTCTTCCATCTTCTTAGAGAGATCTTCAGTAGCTGGTGTTTCAACCTGAACAAGCTCAATCACTGGTCCTTTTCCTCGAGCTTCAGTCTTGTCCTGGAGGTAGAGATACTAATTGGAGCATCAACAGTCTTTGAAGTCTCTTCTGGAGATAAAATCCTTTCACTTCGAGTAACTTTACTAGTCCCAACGATATTTTCGACATCGGGATTAGTATCTTCAACAGGTATATCAGTTAAAGGCTCTTGCTTGACACCATGGACATAAATATCCATGCCATACTTCCAAGGGATGGCCTTGTCAGAAGAATATGGGATCGGACCGGGAGTAGTAATAATCAGGGGAGCCACTTTTGGCTCAACAATAATCTTCACAGGACCCTTAGAAGTGATCCTCACGGGATTTTTAGTAACCACAAACATGTCTTCAAGCTTCATACCTTGAGACAAACCTTCACATAAATTTCCTATAGAAGGGTTCTTCTCAAACAATATAGTACAATCATCCATCAAACGCTGAATACCTTCTTTCAGCTTCCAACAACCATTGGATTGAGAGGTATAGTAACAACAACCTTCATTGCAGCCCGGAAATAAACCGACTTGCAACAACTTCTTCTTAACAATTGACAAAGGAGTAGTCAAATCAGCCACAGTAGAATATAATCACCATCATCAACAACATTAACAATCTTTTCATGTTTGGGCATAGGAGCGGTAATCACATTAGGAGTCTCAGGAGGATCAAACTCAATTTCCCTAGCATCAATCATATCCTGAATTTTATTCTTCAATGCCCAACAATTATTAGTATCATGCCGGGGGCAATTGGAGTGATATGCACACCTTGCATTGGGATTATAGTGAGGAGAGGAAGTATTGGGATTCTGAGGAGTGTCTTTTAAGGTAATCAACTCTCCTTTCAACATGTGTTACAACGCTTGAGCCAATGACATATTGATTTTTGTAAATTGTCTCCTAGGTGTACCCTGCTTAGGCTGATTATTCTGTTGTTGATTTTGTTGCGCAGGTGCAGGGTTAGAGATCAGAACTGCTCCCACAGATTGGTTACGGTTATTCTTATTACGACCCTGTTGGCCATACACATCATTGGATTCTTTCTTCCCATTAGATGGTTTCTTGGTGGTACTTGAAGAGGCAAGCATTTATATTTTACCACTACGTATTCCACTTTCAACATGCTCTCCAGTCATTATCAGCTCAGTGAACCCAGATGACGAGCTTCCAATTAGATGACTGTAGAAAGGACCAATCAGCGTACTCATAAACATGTCAACCAACTCTCTTTCAGTTAAA
Organism: Lathyrus aphaca; assembly: GCA_963966055.1. Lineage (NCBI taxonomy): Eukaryota > Viridiplantae > Streptophyta > Magnoliopsida > Fabales > Fabaceae > Lathyrus > Lathyrus aphaca. The sequence goes on from OZ014522.1 coordinate 326,955,093, forward strand.
GGAGGTTGAACTCTACTTGCAAGATCTTTCCATTTCTGAGTGTACTCCTTGAAACTTTCTTTAGAGCCCATGGACATGCTTTGGAGTTGCATGTGATTTGGCGCTAAATAAGAGTTATATTGATATTGCTTGTAGAAGGCTTCAGCAAGATCATTCCAAGCACGAATGTTGGTACTCTTAAGTTGGTATTACCATTATAATTGAGCTCCAGATAAACTTTCTTGGAAGAAATGAATGCACAACTTTTTATCAGCAGTATGTGGCTGGATCCTTCGAACATATGACCTCAAATGAAGCTTTGGACACGAAACACCATCATATACCACAAAAGTAGGAGCTTTGAACCCAAGAGGGATAACAACTCCAGAAATCAGACTCAAATCTTCAAAATTTAAACCATATGTTTTCTGCAACTCCATGGCATTCAAACGGTCTTCCAGTAACTTGTATTTCTCATCACCGGCCGAATCATGGTAATAATTCTCCTCATGATCAAAATTCCCAACAGTACTACGTTGACTATCTTCTTCTTTCACAAAATCTTCGTCTTCATGATTTTTGACCTCATCATCTGTCTTTATTTGACCTCTGAATCTCCTACCCATGTTGATGAAGCCAATAGGTTTTCTGGTTTTCTTCTTCTTCTTAGTCAGGAGTACCTTTAGCTCTTCTTGTCCCTTGGAAAAGTTCAGGATCATCCCGAGCAAGGGAGTTAGTATTGAAGAATGCTTGCAAAGAAGCCAAGATTCAGAAAGCCAGAGTTGAGCACTATTTGGAAGAGAGTCAGGCTAGGTGGGTCAAGATCACTGAAGCTCGTCTGCAGGAAGATCAGAAGACACAAGCTAAGATAGAGTAGCTGTAAGCCAATGAGAAGAAGAATCAAGAAGTCCTATTAGCAGCACAGAAGGAAATCTCCGAGTTAAAACTCCGGGCTGGGTTGAAGAGATCAAAAGAACAAAACAAGTACCAGAAGTTGACAAATGCCATTGCAACCAGGAACCTTCTTATCAGGACCATCACAGAGCATCCAGTTGGACCAGTAACTGATGCTCTTCTAAAGGAAGTCAAGGAGGATGACTTTGGGCTGGATGTTTGATTTCTCTTTTACTTATATTTTTATTTTGGTTGTACTTTAATTCACCATGGTGATTTTGATCATTGTATTTCTTGACTTGGTTATATTCTGACCCATCATGGGAACTGGTTGTAATCATGAACTATGTACCTTTTGCATTTGCAATGTATGATTTACGTATTACCTGGGTTTTCTCTTGGACTTCATTTCTCTTAAACATCTTCATTCCCCAGAGGTCTGGAAGGTCAAAACCAAAGAACCAAACCGGATACTTTTGGAAGACAAATAGACATACTGCATTGCATACTAACCTCTTCTTTGTTTTGTAGGTGTTTTAGTTGTTGTTTTCTCACTTTGTTGTGTGTTTCAGGAAACATTGCTCATAGGAGGGTTTTCCCCATCAACAGAGTCCACAGGTATCCTACAAGACACAACCTTCCGAGAGTGAAGATGGACCAAGTGCAACAAGATTTGACTGACGTTAGAACTCAGATGGCTAATGAGAGAACTGAGATGAGGGCTCAGATGAACCAATTCATGGAAGTGATGACTGGGTTGGCTCAAAGCCAAGAAAGATTGAGAGAGTTAGTCGAGCGACAAACTCCAAAAGAGAATCATCCAGGCACTAGAGTTACTAGTAACAACGATCACGGGCAGCCGCAAACAAATCCGCCAGAGTTTGGGCCCCACCTCAATCCTTAAGTCAATGTTATAGGAAATACCCAAGGAAATGTAGGAGGTCGTGTTCTACAAGAAGATCCTCAAGATGAATAGTTCACAGTAATTGGACGAAATTTCTGAGAAGCTGAGATATTTGGAATCAAAAAACTCTTTGGGATTTGATGTGATGGACATGGGATTGGTAGAAGGAGTCAGGATTCCTCACAAATTCAAACCTCCTTGCTTTGAGAAATATAACGGTACCTCTTGCCCTCGTACTCACCTGCAATCCTTTCTAGGGAGATTGAAAGCTTACACTATGGACGAAAAACTGTGGATCTTCTACTTCGAAGACATTTTGACCGGGGCATCCCGAGAGTGGTATTCTCACCTGTCCAGAGCAACAGTCAGGAACTGGAAGGATTTGGCCGAAGCATTCATACGCCAATATCAGTATAACTTGGATATGGCTCCTAACAGGACCCTCCTAATGGGTATGTCTCAATCCTCGAGAGAAAGTTTCCGGGAATATGCCCAAAGATGGAGACAACTTGTTGCTGCTGTCCAACCACTTATGTCTGAAAGGGAAATGGCTGACATGTTTATGAATACCCTGCAAGGAACCTACATTGACCGGCTTTCTTCCTTCTCTTCCACTAGCTTTTCTGATGTGGTTATAGCTGGTGAGAGAATTGAGGGCCTTTTGAAGATGGGTAAGATCTCTGACAACGGTGCTAGCTCCAGCAACGCAAGGAAACCTTTCTCAGGACCTCACAGGACAGGTGAAACCAACTCAGTTCATATGGGCAGAGGTAGGCCTCAGTATATGCCAAGATTAGTAGCTGTTGTCACTATTCCCACTCCAGCACCTCAGCAACAGTATCCTCAACAACAACACTTCCCCCAGCAACAACAGTTTCTGCAACAACTGAGATCTTATAACAACAACAACAATCAACAACAATGTCCGTTTAAACAAAGGACTTCATAAATCAACAGGTTTATCGATCCCATCCCGATGCCCTATGTTGCTCTACTGCCACAGTTATTGAAGCTCAACCTGGTTGAATTGAGGACTCTGGCTCCCCCAGATCCCTAAAACCTTCCAAGAAACAACGATGTCAATGCCAGGTGTGCCTTCCATTCCAATGCACCTGGCCATACAACAGAGAAATGCAGAGCCTTGCACATGAAAGTTCAGGACTTTGTTGATTCAAAAGCTTTGAATTTTGCACCACCTCAATGTGTTACGAAGAATCCTATGCCTAGACATGGTGGGCCTAGGATAAATGCCATAGAAGAGGATCAACCAGTAGGCCTAATTGACAATGTTGCAAGTATTCAAACACCTCTGGCCGAGGTTAAAGCCCAGCTTTTGAAGTGCCAAGTGTTTCCGGGTTGTGAGACCCATTACGAAGCTTGCAAGATTTCTACCAATGGTTGTGCAGATTTGAAGAATGGCATCAACAGTCTTATCAGGGTAGGAATTCTACAAATCACTTCAACGGTTCCGACTTCTACAACTTCAGCAAACATCTCTTCTACAACATCAACAAACATCTCTCATACAACTTCAACAACAATCATTCCAACAGATTCTTCTATAACATCAACAAACTTCCCTTCTTTAACTTCAACAGACATCAGTTCAGTAGCATCTTCTACAACAACAACAACCATCAATGAAAACATCTCAATGGTCACCATTTATTATGATCCGACAACAATTCATGTCCCGAATTCTTTCAACAACAACTTTCATCAACATCAACAACTTCCTACACCAACATCATCTCCCATCAGACCACTTGTCACAATTTATTATGATCCTCAGACTGTTACAACTCCTTCTTCCACAACAATCAGTCTGGTAACCATCACGATACTTGGACCAGTTCCATATGACAGAAACAGTGTCATGCCTTGGCATTACGGCTCAGATCTTTATTGCAACGGAAAGAAAGTCACTCTCGATTCTTCTTCAACTACACCATAGATTGATAATGTCGAGGTAGGCGGAGGCTTCACTCGAAGAGGACATCTCTTCGCGTCATAGTTCCCAAGAGTTAATACTGAAGCAGAAGCTGCTGCCAAAGCAAAAGGCAAGAGTGTGGTGCCTGAAGAACCAATTGCCAAAGAAACTCAGAAGACACCTTTTGATCAGGATGTAGACGAGTTCATGAGAATTATTAAGAGGAGTGACTATAAGGTTGTGGATCAGCTCCATCAAACACCCTCCAAAATCTCCATTTTATTTCTGCTCATGTGTTCCGAGGCTCACAGGAATGCATTGCTCAAGGTCTTGCACGCAGCTTACGTGCCTGAGGAGATTACAGTTAATCAGCTAGATACATTGGTTTCAAATGTCAATACTAGTCATGGACTAAGTTTCAATGATGGTGATCTAACAATGGAAGGTCGTAACCATAACAAGGCTTTGCATATCACCTTAGAATGTAAAGGTGTTGTAATTTCCCATGTCTTGGTTGACACTGGGTCCTCTCTCAATGTATTACCAAAGAAAGCCTTAGTTAAGATGGAATATGATGGTCTTGCACTTCATCTGAGTAACCTGGTTGTGAGAGCCTTTGACGGTTCTAAGAGATCGGTTCTTGGAGAAATTGAGCTGCCTATGGTAATTGGCCCACATATTTTCAAAACTATCTTCTATGTGATGGATATTCAGCCTTCCTACAGCTGTTTGTTGGGTCTACCCTAGATTCATGCCGCTGGCGCCGTGATATCGACCCTTCACCAGAAGTTAAAATACGAGTGGGAAGGCCAAGTTATCACCATTTGTGGAGAGGAGGACATCTTCATCAGTCATCTAGCTACCTATAAGTACATTGAGATGGATGGGGAGATCCATGAAATGATGAGTTAGGGCTTTGAAGCTCTCAATGTCAATGAAGAAACAACTGAAGTGTCTGGTACTTCAATCTATTCTTACAAGCAAGCTCGAAAGGTTATGGAAGACGTGAATGCCCAAGGTTGGGGCAAGCTGCTGCAAGTTCAGATCAAGGAAGACAAATTCGGTTTGGGTTACAAACCATCCCGACAGGTCCAAGAGGAGGCTGTTGAAGCTCCCAAGTTTAGCAACAGGGGTAAGCTGACCCCGGATGCAATCAACAATGTGGAAAACGAGGCTGAAAGCGACTTCAACTTGGAAAGCTGGATTCGTCCAAGAGTCCCGGGCCAACAAGTCCTCAACTAGTCTTCCCAGGAAACTATAAGGGTTACTGCTGCAGAGTAATTATTATTTCCTGTTTAAGCATGCATTAAGTCTTGCATCTTGTCCAAGGTGTCAGGACTCATTTTGTAATAGGGCCATATATGTATTTTGTGCAAACGGAATATTAATGAACAATGAACATCTTTTGCAAACAATCTTTTTTGCTCACTGTCTTTCATTTTTGTTATTTTTGCACAAAACAATAAATGGCAATGTTTTTCTTAATAAACTTCATTCACTTTTTCTAAATAAGATAAAATCAATCACTAAAATGAACAAATCTCAACCCTTGCAGAGATAATCCTCCAGATTGCACCAACAACGACACTGCTATGACCTTGTATGACTTCAACAATCTGATTAATCATGCAGATGAAGGGGTTGAAGAAGACTATGATTTGCCTGAAGAGTTGGCTTGGTTGTTGAGACAAGAAGAAAAGGTGATTGCTCCTCATCAGGAGGAGGTTGAGACTATCAATCTTGGTTCCGAAGAAGATGTGAAAGAGGTGAAGATCGGGGACAGTCTGCAAGCTCCGGTAAAAGAACAACTTATCAGTATGCTTCGGGAATATGTCGATGTGATCGCTTGGTCTTATCGAGAAATTTCGGGATTGGATACAAATATTGTCATGCATAGGTTTCCATTAAGGGAGGACTGTCCGCCGGTCAAATAGAAGTTGCGGCGTACTCGCCCAGACATGGCCATGAAAATAAAAAAGGAAGTACAAAAGCAGTGGGACGCCGTTTTTCTCGTTGTAACTAGTTACCCACCATGGGTTGCTAACATTGTACCCGTACCTAAGTAAGATGGCAAGGTGCGTATGTGTGTCGATTACCGGGATTTGAACAGAGCAAACCCGAAAGATGATTTCCCATTACCTCACATTGATGTATTGGTGGATAACACAGCTCAGTTCTCGGTATTTTCTTTTATGGATGGATTTTCTGGATACAATCAGATTAAGATGTCACCTGAAGACATGGAGAAGACAACTTTCATCACACCTTGGGGCATCTTCTGTTACAAGGTAATGCCATTTGGTCTGAAGAATGCCGGTGCAACATATCAACGGGCTATGGTAACATTATTCCACGATATGATCCATAAAGAAATCAAGTGTTATGTGGATGATATGATTGCCAAGTCCCTTAGAGAGGAGATCATTTGGTGAATCTGCTGAAATTATTCAAGTGTCTGAGAAAGTATCAATTGAAGTTGAACCCCAACAAGTGCATATTCGGGGTACGTTCTGGTAAGCTGCTTGGTTTTATTGTAAGTGAAAAAGGAATTGAGGTTGATCCTGACAAAGTCAAAGCTATTCAGGAAATGCCCGCAACTAAGACTGAAAAAGAAGTTCGAGGGTTCTTAGATAGATTGAAATACATCTCAAGGTTCATATCTCATCTCACTGCAACCCGCGAACCCTTGTTCAAGTTGAAGAAGACTATGATTTGCCTGAAGAGTTGGCTTGGTTGTTGAGACAAGAAGGTTGAGACTATCAATCTTGGTACCGAAGAAGATGTGAAAGAGGTGAAGATCGGGGCCAGTCTGCAAGCTCCGGTAAAAGAACAACTTATCAGTATGCTTCGGGAATATGTCGACGTGTTCGCTTGGTCTTATCGAGAAATGTCGGGATTGGATACAAATATTGTCATGCATAGGTTTCCATTAAAGGAGGATTGTCCGCCGGTCAAACAGAAGTTGCGGAGTACTCGCCCAGACATGGCCATGAAAATAAAAAAGGAAGTACAAAAGCAGTGGGACGCCGGTTTTCTCGCTGTAACTAGTTACCCACCGTGGGTTGCTAATATTGTATCCGTACCTAAGAAAGATGGCAAGGTGCGTATGTGTGTCGATTACCGGGATTTGAAAAGAGCAAGCCCGAAAGATGATTTCCCATTACCTCACATTGATGTATTGGTGGATAACACAGCTCAGTTCTCGGTATTTTCTTTTATGGATGGATTTTCTGGATACAATCAGATTAAGATGTCACCTGAAGACATGGAGAAGACAACTTTCATCACACCTTGGGGCATCTTCTATTACAAGGTAATGCCATTTGGTCTGAAGAACTCCGGTGCAACATATCAATGGGCTATGGTAACATTATTCCACGATATGATCCATAAAGAAATCAAGTGTTATATGGATGATATGATTGCCAAGTCCCTTAGGGAGGAAGATCATTTGGTGAATCTGCTGAAATTATTCAAGTGTCTGAGAAAGTATCAATTGAAGTTGAACCCCAACAAGTGCACATTCGGAGTACGTTCTGGTAAGCTGCTTGGTTTTATTGTAAGTGAAAAAGGAATTGAGGTTGATCCTGACAAAGTCAAATATATTCAGGAAATGCCCGCACCTAAGACTGAAAAAGAAGTTCGAGGGTTCTTAGGTAGATTGAACTACATCTCAAGGCTCATATCTCATCTAACTGCAACCCGCGAACCCTTGTTCAAGTTGTTAAGAAAAGAGCATACAGTCAGGTGGAACGATGATTGTCAGAGAGCTTTTGACAAGATCAAAGAGTATTTGTAAGAACCTCCAATTCTCATGCCTCTAGTTGAAAGAAGACCTCTAATAATGTACCTGACAATATTAGATGAGTCGATGGGGTGTGTGTTGGGCCAACATGACAAGTATGGTCGAAAAGAGTATGCAATATACTACCTAAGCAAAAAGTTTACCGACTGTGAACAATGTTATTCACTGCTCGAGAAAACATGTTGTGCTTTAGCGTGGGCTGCTCGCCGACTAAGACAGTATATGTTGACTCATACTACCTTATTGATCTCAAAGATGGATCCAGTCAAGTACATATTTGAGAAGCCAGCACTTACTGGAATGGTTGCAAGATGGAAAATGATTCTAATAGAGTATGACATTCAGTACACCTCTCAGAAAGCCATCAAGGGTAGTATATTGTCTGACTATCTGGCTGAGTAACCCATTGATGATTACCAGCCTATGAGATTTGACTTCCCTGATGAAGACATCATGTTCTTGAAGGAAAAAGATTGTGAAAAGCCTATTCACACTGAAGGGCCTGACCCAGAAGAAGCATGGACTGTGATGTTTGACGTGGCAGTTAATTGTAACGGTCATGGGGTTGGTGCAATGCTTATTACACCCAAAGGAGTCCATCTGCCTTTCTCAGCAAGGCTCACCTTTTCCTGCACTAACAACGAAGCAGAATACGAAGCTTGTATCATGGGTCTTGAGGAAGCCATTGACCTCAGGATCAAAACCTTGAATGTATTCGGAGATTCAGCTTTGGTAATCAACCAGACAACCAGCAAGTGGTATACTCATCAGGAGCATCTGTTTCCCTACTGTGACTATACGAGGAGATTGTTGACCTTCTTCACAATAGTTAAGCTTGAATACATCCCTCGATATGAGAATCAGTTTGCAGACGCTTTGGCTACCATTTCATCCATGATCAAAGTACAAGCTGCCAATTATGTACCTCGGATTTTGGTATCCAGACTAGACAGACCGACATATGTATTCTCTATGGACATTGTCACTGATAACAAGCCTTGCTTTCATGACATCAAATGCTTCTTGAAGACTCAGACATACCCACCTGTGGCATCGTCAAATGATAAGAAGACATTGAGAAGGCTAGCCGACAGTTTCTTCCTCGATACTAATGGTTCTTTGTACAAGAAAAACTTCGACATGGTCTTGCTCAGATGTGTTGACAAGAAGGAAGCAGACCTACTGATGCACAAAGTACATGAAGGTTCTTTCGGTACCCATGTCGGAGGACATGCAATGGAAAAGAAGTTATTAAGATCGGGTTACTATTGGATCACAATGGATGCAGATTGTTGTGCCTATGCCAGAAAATGCCACAAATGCCAGATCTACGCAGGTAAAGTGCATGTGCCTCCGAATCCTTTGAATGTAATGTCTTCTCCTTGGCCCTTCGCCATGTAGGGCATTGATATGATTGGAAAGATCGAACTGGCTGCTTCAAATGGTCACAGATTCATCCTGGTAGCCATTGATTACTTCCCTAAATGGGTTGAAGCAGCTTCTCACACTTGATCACCATGGTGTAGGATTAAGATCATTAACCTACTTGTGATTATTTAGATGTTTTTGGTGTTTTTGTTTAGTGTTGAGTAATGAGATTAAGCCATAATCAGGGATTAAACAGACTCATTACACCATCCTAATAGAAGGATAATAGATGAGAATGTTTAAGCTGAGGAAAGCTCCTCAACTTAATCCATGATTAGGGATTAAACTCATTACTCAACACTAAACAAAAACACCAAAAACATCTAAATAATCACAAGTAGGTTAATGATCTTAATCCTACACCATGGTGATCAAGTGTGAGAAGCTGACTTCACACTTAAGGTATTCTCATTACCCCTAATCAGAGGGAAGATGTGATGAGTTTACTAAAATCCATTGATTTAGGCTTAAGCTCATTAACTTATGACAAACTTTCAAAAGCAATAAAAGATTGAAAATACCAAAAACAAACAATAATCGTCTCCTCCGAGATTCTTTTCTCATCATCTTCACTCACAAACGAGAACTTGCTTCTTCCGTCTAATGCAAGACAGTTTGCACCTGAGCCAGACAGGTCATACACTTGAGCATTGACAAGCAAGCAGTTCACAAGTCAATTCATCTCTCAGTCTCTTTGGGTCGAACTACGGTGTTCTGACTTCCTCATTGCACGAGAGGATACGTAGGCATAACTTAACAGTTATCGAACAAAAGTCTCTGTATATTCCCCCTCCTTCTAGCTTCATTCTTTTAGCCTCATGATCATGAGCATACCCTTTCCTTACACTGACACTGTATATATCATACTTTGCACTTCACTTCACACTGACACCTGTACATCCTTTTCCAGCTATTTGATACACAAATTGCACTGACACTACCCCTTTAAAACACAAATCTTTTAAGCGTGGATCCCGTCGAGTACGACGGACAATCTGGGTGCTAATACCTTCCCAGGTTGTAACCAACCCCCTTTCTCAGTCTCTCTGGTTCGCAACCGTCTTATCCATATCTTTCTAGGTCTATGCAGCATTGCCTTTCCTCCGGGATAAAAATGCCTAGCTGGCGACTCTATTCATCTCCAATGAGTTCACGGCTGTGTGTTCTCATTGTCCCTCTCGCCGACCGTTCGCGTCTGTACCTTTATCTGGGCCCATTCCCACTTATCGGGAGCGACAGCTTGGCGACTCTGCTGGGGATTTCTGTACAATGACGATGAACGGTTATCATTCACAAGTGTTTATTCAGAACATGGCTCACGATTATGCTATGCGTTTGATTTTTGCCGTAATGCTCCGTATTAGACGGAATGCTACGCTCTGAGGGGATAATATGATGCGAATGCTATGATTATGCAAAGAGGCACAGATCTGGGATTCGGATCCCGCTGCTGCAGAGATCCCTGGTTGATCTGTTCGAAAGTGGACATCCCAGCTGGGGGTGTGATCATTGGTAGATCTGATGATATGATATTTGACCGCTTGGGGATATAGGTCACTGATTGACATATCCTCGTAATATGGGACCCAGCTGGGGTTTGTAGAAGCCTTCTACACTCTGTTGTGACTTCTTCATGCGTTGCTCTTCTGAACAGAGGCTAAGACTCTGTGGGGAGGTGGTTTTCTGACTTTGCACTCGGCTGAGGGCGAGACGGCAACTCGGCTGGGGAGAAAGAGAGATCCTTGACTCAGTCGGGGATGTAGGCGCCTTCCGTGATGCCTAGCAACTCTGATGGAGATAGGTAGTAAATGGCAACTCCACTGGGGAAGTTATGAGAGGCAACTCAGCTGGGGAGAGAGCACTTTGGGTGCTAGAAACGAGTGTCGATTTGCCAGCTTGCTGGGATGAGGCCTCATGCCCCAAGTTGCGCTCTGGATACCTGCAATCCTGAAAAAGATAGAGAAACGCGCAAGATAATCCCGAGGTACCCTCTACCGGATTCCGTCATAGGAGTTTAGATACTTCTGAGAGTAAGCATATTTCCTGCAAGCATGTTTTTACTTGAAGATAAACATCTGTATTCTTATGCAATCAGTTTTTTTCTTTTAAGACATCAGACACTTTTTGCAAATAAAATGTACAAAACGAGATACGACTGAAAATCTGATTTTATTAATTCATCTGCCCTGAATTGGCGAGATACAGTCAAAGAAACATATCTCCTGAAATGAGGAGATTGCTACAAATTGAGAAACAAAATGCTGGCAGTGTTGATGACACTTTGAGGAGCTTCCTCTTCACTATGACCCGTATGACTTTTGACGTTCTTCTCATCTTGCTTTTCTGAAGAAGGCTGATTCCGATTGAAGCTTGATCCTTTCGAAGCTTACCAAGTCGTGAATGATACAGACGAATTCAGAATACAGTTGTTCGCTTATTCCCTTATTCTGCATGGATCGCCCTTTCGGGTTTTCAATCCATCGGGATACCCATTTTTGCCTGAGCTGTCCAATGCGGCTTTTCAACTCAGCGGGTGTACATTTTTTCATTTATTTTCCCTTATTTTGCTCGAGTCTTTCATTCTGTTTTTGACTCGCCGGGATGCCCTATTTTTTCCTGGACTTACATTCTGTTTTTATGTCCAGCGGGTCATTTTTATGCGAAGTATTTTTTAACTGCATCTGAATTCACAGGGGACGGGAAATCATCACCATCCATGGTGTTGAGCATCAGTGCTCCACCAGAGAAAACTTTCTTTACCACGAATGGTCCTTCATAGTTTGGGGTCCATTTGCCCCTGTGGTCTGTATGAGGAGGGAGGATTCTTTACCACGAAGGCTTTCTTCATTCTCTTCTGATATAACTGCCCATGACAGATTGCAGCCAACCTTTTCTCTTCAATCAGACTCAGTTGTTCGTATCGGGCCCGGACCCATTCTGCTTCGTTCAGTTTAACATCCATTAATACCCGTAGGGAGGGTAATTCAACTTCAACCGGTAAGACTGCTTCCATACCATACACCAGTTGATACGGTGTTGCTCCAGTGGATGTTCTGATTGACGTGCGGTACCCATGCAAGGCAAACGGTAGCATTTCATGCCAGTCTTTGTAGGTGACTACCATCTTCTGCACAATCTTCTTGATACTCTTATTTGCTGCCTCAACAGCGCCGTTCATCTTTGGCCTGTAAGGAGAAGAATTGTGGTGTTGGATCTTGAAGTCCCGGCATAACTCAGCCATCATCTTATTGTTTAAGTTGGAACCATTATCAGTAATGATTTGCTCGGGAACTCCATATCGACAGATGATATCTCTTTTCAGAAATCTGGCTACCACTTGCCTGGTGACGTTTGCATATGAGGCTGCTTCAACCCACTTGGTGAAATAGTCAATGGCGACCAGGATGAATCTGTGGCCATTTGAAGCAGTCGGCTCAATCTTGCCAATCATATCAATGCCCCACATAGCAAAGGGCCAGGGTGAAGACATTATGTTCAAAGGATTGGGGGGCACATGCACTTTATCTGCGTAGACCTGGCATTTGTGGCATTTCCTGGCATAGGCACAACAGTCTGCATCCATTGTGATCCAATAATAGCCTGATCTTAACAACTTCTTAGCCATTGCATGTCCTCCAGCATGGGTACCAAAGGAGCCTTCGTGCACTTCATGCATCAATAAATCTGCTTCTGTCTTGTCAACACATCGGAGGAGTACCATATCAAAGTTCCTTTTATATAAAGACCCATCAGTGTTCAAGAAGAAACTACCAGCAAGCCTTCTCAAAGTCTTCTTATCACTGGAAGATGCCCCAGGTGGGTATGTTTGATCCTCCAAGAAGCATTTAATGTCGTGGAACCAAGGATTATCATCTTTGACAACTTCCGCTGCAAATACATATGCTGGTCTATCAAGTCTTGACACTGAAATCTGAGGTACAAAGTTAGCAGCTTGAACTTTGATCATGGATGAAATGGTAGCAAGAGCATCTGCAAATTGATTCTCGTCCCGAGGGATATACTCAAGCTTGACTGTTGTGAAGAACGTCAATAACCTTCTTGTATAATCCCTGTAAGGTATCAGATGATCCTGGTGTGTATACCATTTGCCATTGGTTTGATTGATTACCAAAGCTGAATCTCCAAATACAGTCAACGTCTTGATCCTGAGGTCAATGGCTTCCTCAAGACCCATAATGCAAGCTTCGTATTCAGCTTCGTTGTTAGTGTAGTTGAAAGTGAGTTTTGCCGAGAAAGGCATGTGAACTCCTTTGGGTGTAATGAGTACTGCACCAACACCACGGCCATTCATGTTGACAGCCCCATCAAACATCATAATCCATTCTTCTTCTGGGTCGGGCCCTTCAGTGTGAACAGGCTCTTCATGATCTTTTGCTTTTATGAACATGATGTCTTCATCGGGGAAGTCAAACCTCATAGGCTGGTAATCATCAATGGGTTGCTCAGCCAGATATTCGGACAATACACTGCCCTTGATGGCTTTCTGAGAAGTGTACTGGATGTCGTATTCTGTGAGAATCATCTTCCATCTTGCAACCCGTCCGGTAAGCGCCGGATTCTCAAATATGTACTTGACTGGGTCCATCTTTGAGATTAACAAGGTAGTGTGGGTCAACATATACTGCCTTAGTCGGCGAGCAGCCCACGCTAAAGCACAACAAGTTTTCTCGAGCAGTGAATAACGTTGTTCACAGTCGGTAAACTTTTTGCTTAGGTAGTATATTGCGTACTCTTTTCGACCAGACTCGTCATGCTGGCCCAGCACACACCCCATTGACTCTTCTAATACTGTCAAGTACATGATTAGAGGTCTTCCTTCAACTGGAGGCATAAGGATTGGAGGTTCTTGCAGGTATTCCTTGATCTTGTCAAATGCCTTCTGGCAATCTTCATTCCACCTGACCGTTTGTTCTTTCCTTAGCAGTTTGAACAAGGGTTCACAGGTTGCTGTAAGGTGAGATATGAACCTCGAAATGTAGTTCAATCGTCCTAAGAACCCTCGAACTTCCTTCTCTGTCTTTGGTGCAGGCATCTCTTGGATGGCTTTGACTTTATCAGGGTCAACTTCAATCCCTTTCTCGCTTACAATAAATCCCAGCAGCTTACCGGATCACACCCCGAATGTGCATTTGTTGGGGTTCAGCTTCAGTTGATACTTCCTCAGACGCTTGAATAATTTGAGCAGATTTACCAGATGGTCTTCTTCAGTAAGGGACTTGGCAATCATGTCATCCACATAACATTCGATTTCTTTATGGATCATATCGTGGAATAACGTTACCATAGCCCGTTGATACGTCGCACCGGCATTCTTGAGCCCAAATGGCATTACTTTGTAGCAGAACGTGCCCCAAGGTGTGATGAATGTTGTCTTCTCCATGTCTTCAGGTGACATCTTGATCTGGTTGTATCCTGAAAATCCATCCATGAAGGAGAATACCGAGAACTGAGCCGTATTATCCACCAATACATCAATGTGAGGTAAAGGGAAATCATCTTTCGGGCTGGCTCTGTTCAGATCCCGGTAATCCACACACATTCTTACTTTGCCGTCCTTCTTAGGCACAGGTACAATATTAGCAACCCACGGCGGATAGCTAGTTACAGCAAGGAACCCGGCGTCCCATTGCTTTTGTACCTCCTCCTTGATCTTCATTGCCATGTCTGGACGAGTACGGCGTAGCTTTTGTTTGACTGGAGGGCATTCTTCTCTCAAAGGTAGTTTGTGCACAAAAATGTCGGTGTCCAACCCTGGCATATCTTGATAAGACCAAGCGAACACGTCCACATACTCTCGAAGCAGGTCAATCAACTGTCCTTTCACTGAGTCTTGCAGGCAGGCCCCGATTTTAATCTCTTTTACGTCTTCATCTGTACCAAGATTGATCACTTCAACCTCCTCCTGGTGAAGAGTAATAACCTTTTCCTCTTGTCTTAGCAACCTGGCTAGCTCTTCAGGAAGCTCATATTCTTCATCAACCCCTTCATCAGCTTGATTGATTGGATTGTCAAAGTCATACGAAGTCATAACCGTGCTGTTGTCGGTGCTGTCTGGAAGGCACTCTCTGCAAGGGTTGAGTTTGTTCATTTTAGTGATCTGATTTTAGTCTTGTTTAGAAAAGTGAAATAAAGTTGTCATTTTGAAAACACTGCCATTTATTTTTTGTACAAAAAGAAAAATGGAAAAACAGTGAACGGAAGAGAAAAAGACTCGTTTGCAAAAAGATGTTTGATATTTCATTGATTAATCTTGTTTGCACAAAAAGTACAGATGGCCCGATTACAAAATGAGTCTTGTCATCTTGGGAAAGATGCAAGACTTTGATGCATGCTTATAAAAATACAGGAAATAATAATTACTCTGCATGAATAACTCTTATAATTTCCTGGGAAGACCAGTTCGAGACACTGCTCCCCGGGATCTTTGGACGAATCCAGCTTTCCAGGTTGCGTTCTTCTTCCAGCTCGTCTTCCAGACAGTTGATAGCATCAGGGGTAAGCATCCCCCACTCACAAAATTGGGCTCTTTCGCAGCCGCTGCTTGATCTTGTTGAGTTGGTTTGTAACCCAACCCAAATCTGTCTTCTTTCTTCTCCACCGGTAGTAGCTTGCCCCAGCCTTGGGCAGTTCCTTCCTCAACAACCTTCCGGGCTTGTTGGTATGATGATATTGAAGTGCCAGGCACAACAGATGTTTCATTCACATTCAAAGCTTCAAACCCCTGGCTCATTGTTTCATGGATCTCTCCGTCCATTTCAATGTACTTATAAGTAGCCAGGTGGCTGACAAAAATGTCCTCTTCTCCACAGATTGTAACGATCTGACCCTCCCACTCATATTTTAACTTCTGGTGAAGGGTAGAGGTCACGGCGCCAGCAGCGTGAATCCATGGCCTACCCAACAAACAGCTGTAGGCAGGCTGAATGTCCATCACATAGAAGATAGTTTTAAAGGTCTGCGGGCCAATCGTTATGGGCAACTCAATCTCTCCCAGAACCGATCTCTTTGAACCATCAAAGGCTCTTACCACCAGGTTGCTGGGTCTCAACGCCAATCCGTCATATTCTAGCTTCACCAGGGCCTTTTTGGGTAAGACATTGAGGGATGACCCCGTGTCTACCAGCACATGGGAAATGACAGCACCTTTGCATTCCATGGTTATGTGCAAGGCTTTGTTATGGTTGCGGCCTTCCGCTGTCAAATCAGTATTGGTGAACCCTAGTCCGTGACTAGCATTAACATTTCCCACTACTGCTTCCAGCTGATTGACAGTGATCTCTTCAGGCACGTAAGCTGCGTGCAGGACTTTGAGTAGTGCATTCCGATGGGCTTCGGAGCACATAAGCAATGATAGGATTGAGATCTTGGAGGGCGTCTGATGAAGCTGATCCACTATTTTATAATCACTCTTTTTGATGATTCGCATGAACTCATCAACCTCTTGATCGAATGGTGTCTTCAAGGCTTCTTTAACAGCTTGATCTCCCTGCACAGGGCTCTTCCCTTTCGCCTTGGCAGCAGCTTCTGCTTCGGCAGCGGGTCTCGGAATTTGTGGAGCGAAAAGACGTCCGCTTCGAGTGAAGCCTCCGCCTGCTCCCACATTGTCTACTTGTGGTGCAGGGGTTGATGATTCAAAAGTGATTCTTTGTCCTTCACAGTACAAGTCAGAGCCGTAATGCCAGGGGATGGCATTGCTGCTTTCGTAAGGTACTGGTCCAGGCACCGTGATAGTGACTGGACTGACTGTAGTTGTGGAAGAAACTGTGATAGTCTGTGGATCAAAATAAATTATAACTGGTGCTCTGATGGGAGCAGCACCTTCTGAATTGTAGGCAGAGTTGTTTTCAGGATCATAGAATATGGTGATAGTCGAGACGTCTTCATGATTTGTTGCTGGTGTTGTAGGAGATAATGGTGGAAGGATGGATGTTGTTGTTGTAGGAGCTTCATAATGGAGTGGTGCTGGAGTTGTAGAAGGAACATTTGTTGACATCTGGTCAGTTGAAATGACATATGAAGTACTGGTTGATGAAGCCGAAGAATTGTCAGGAACAATAGTTGTTGCAGTTATAGGAGGTTCTGAAACCGTTGCTGATGAGATTGCTGGATTTGTTGGAAATGATGCGGTGATCTGAAGTTGGCCGCTCTGAATTAGACCATCTATGCCATTCCTCAAATTATCGCACCCATTTACTGAGATATTTCAGTAAGCACACCCCAACTCACACCCCGGGAACATTTGACATTCCAAGAGCTGAGCTTTGATTTCTACCAACGGTGTCCGGATCTGGCCCACACTGGTTATTAAATAAGATGGCTTGTCTTCTTCAATAGCGTTAATTCTAGGACCACCGTGGTTTGGCATGGGGTTCTTATTGACATTAGGTGGTGGTGCGAAATTCAGAGCCTTTGAGTCTACCAGGTCTTGTACCTTCATGTGCAGAGCTCTGCACTTTTCTGTACTGTGGCCAGGTGCGTTTGAATGAAAAGCACACCTAGCATTGGAGTCATAGTTCCTGGGTAGGCTGTTGGGATCTGGAGGTGCCAGCGTCCTTAGCTCAACTAGGTTGAGTTTCAGGAGTTGTGGCAGCAGGGTAGCATATGGCATAGGGATCGGATCGATCACCCTGTTAGCTTGAGATGGCCTCTGCTGAAATGGCCTTTGTTGACTGTTGTTGTTGGTGTTGTTGTTGTTGTAATTTCTTGGAGGATACTGAGATTGCTGGTGGTACTGAGGTTGTTGCTGATAGTTTTGCTGCGGAGGTTGATAGACAGGTTGAGGATGAGCTGGAGCAGGGATGGTGACTGCTGCTATTGACTTGTGAACATATTGGGGCCTGCCCCTGTTGGTATGGATGGCATTGGTCTCGCCAGTTCTTCTTGGGCCTGCAAAAGGCTTTCTTGTACTACTGGACGAGCTTGCTCCGTTGTCAGATATCTTCCCCATTTTTAACAAGCTTTCAATTCTCTCCTCGGCTATGACAACATCTGCAAAGCTAGTGGAAGAGAAAGCAGCCAACCTGTCAATATATGTTCCCTGAAGGGTGTTCATGAACATATCTGCCATTTCCCGTTCAGACATAGGTGGTTGAACAGCAGCAGCCAATTGCCTCCATCTCTGGGCATATTCTCGGAAACTCTCCCTTGAAGACTGTGACATTCCCATTAGGAGGGTCCTGTTGGGTGCCATGTCTAAGTTGTACTGATACTGTCTGATGAAGGCTTCTGCCAAATCCTTCCAGCATCTAATAGTTGCCCTTGTCAGGTGAGAGTACCATTCTCTTGACGCTCCAGTCAAGCTGTCTTCGAAATAGAACATCCAGAGCTTCTCATCCATAGTATAGGCCTTCAGCCTTCCCAGAAATGATTGTAAATGAGTCCGGGGACATGAAGTCCCGTTGTATTTTTCAAAGCTAGGAGGCTTGAACTTATGGGGAATCCTGACCCCGTCTACCAAGCCCATGTCCATGACGTCGAAGCCCAAAGAGTTTTGAGATTCTAAGGACCTCAATTTCTCGGCTATCTCATCCAACCTTCTATCATAAGCTTCCTCCCCAGCACCCATTACTGTGAATTGGTCCTCTTGGGGGTCTTCTTGAAGTACCCTGGCTGTAGTGGCAGTCCCTTGAACATTTGCAGGGATGTTGACCTCAGGATGGAGGTGTGGTCCAAATACAGGGGGGTTAACATGAGGTTGAACCCTTTCGTTGTTGCTGGTGCCGGCAGTCCCTATATGTGGATCTTCTTGATTCTGCCTTTCCACCATGTCCCTCAATCTTTCCTGGCTCTGAGCCATGTTGTTCATCACTTCCATAAACTGAGTCATTTGATTTCTCATTTCTAGCCTTTCGTTTGCCATTTGATTTCTGACCTCAGTAAGGTCCTGCTGCATCTGATCCATTTGAATGCCCGAAAGATTGTTACGGGTCGGATAACGGTGCGGACGATTGAGGGGAAATACCCGGCGCCTAGCAATAGTTCCTGAACATCACAACAGAGTTAGTGGCAATAAAACAAAAACCTACAAAACAAACAAAAGTGTTAGCATGCAATGCAGTTATGCTTATTTGTTCTCAAGGTATCCGGTTTGGCCTTCAGTTTTGACCCTTCCAGATCCTTGGAGATGCTGTTGTTGTTGCTTGAAGAAAACTCAGATGAAGCAAACTAACACAAATATATTACAGAAGGTGAAATAATACAACTTGTTCATTTTACAACACAAGCCCTCTAAGGGGTCAAAATACATTACAAGAAAATAAAAGTACATGGAAAGAAAGCAACAACAAACAAATGGTCAAACACCAAGGCCAAACTCATCCTCACGAACTTCCTTGAGAAGTGCTTCGGTCACAGGATCAGCCGGACGCTCCGTGAGATTCCTGATGAGGAGATTCCGGGTGGTAAGAGCTGCTGTTAGCTTCTTGTGCTGAGTTTGGTCTTTTGACCTCTTCACCCCTGCTTTGATCTTCAACTCTGATATCTCCCTCTGGGCTGCTGCCAGGGCTTCTTGCTGTTCTTTTGCACTAGCTTCTAGTTGCTCCATCTTGTCTTGAACTCTCTTGTCTTCCAAAGTACGAGCCTCGGTGATCCTGACCCACCGAGCCTGACTCTCCTTCAGATACAAGTCTGTCCTTGCTCTCTGGAACTGGGCTTCCTTGCAAGCATTCTTCAGAATTTGTTCTCCAGCTTTAGACTTCTTGATATAATCCCCAGATTTCTTAATCTTAGTCAGATGATCTACTCTCATCTTCTCCAACCTTTCAATCTCCCTCATACCTTCACTCCTCTCCCGGAGGGTCTTCTGCAAAGCCTGGGTTAACTTCTCATTTCTTTCCTTCAAACTCTCACACTCCTTCAAACTGATAGTGGCAGGGGGTGGTGCTGAAGATGACTCAGGCATGTCTTCTATGGTAAAGGGCATCCCAGAGAATTGGGCCCTGGCACGGGACCACTCATAATATTGTACTGATGCCACATTGTTGCACTTCCCTAGGATGGTCACTCCCTTGGTTTGAACATTATCCCAGGCCCAGGCAGCCTGTCTAACAACAGTCAGATTAAGCTTGTTCTCACAATAAAGAGTTTCCACCAAGTCCTGTGCCTTAGGAGAGTGGACCAGTGCATAGCCCAGTTGCCTTCTGAACAGCAGAGGGTTGTAATTAATACTACCCTTAACTCCTACTAGGGGCACATTGGGAAAATGCCCACAGCTGGTGATGATATCCTTACCCTTGGTGCTTTGAGTGCACCACCTGATATCTGCTGAAGTTAGGGCAGTGAGTCTCTTAGCCCAGTTGCTTTGCTGATGAGGGTTCAGAAATGCATTTGTCCTGGGTAGATGCCTGAGAAGCCAAGTGTGGAACAATGGAGCACAACACCTCACTAATCTTCCCCTCTGCTTTTCATTCCTCTGATGCACTGAATAATAGAGATCCCCCAATAAAGTGGGCACTAGGTTCTTCAGGATGAAAAGATGGATTGCATTCTTGCTAATGAATCGAGGCTCATCTGCAAACAATACAATTCCATATATACTCAAGGCCAATAATGCACAAACAGCTTTCCACTCTCCTAAAGAAGCTTTCAGGGTAGCTTGAGAGATCAAGAAATCCAGATGAAAACCAGGGATTCCAGCTTTAGAGGTCATATGCTGCTCAATCAAAACAGGTTCCAGATGCAAAGCTTTTGCTACTTCTCCATTAGCAGGAAAGACCGTCTCAGGGTTGAAAGGGATTCCACCCCTGATAGGCATACCAACTAATGAAGAGTACTCTTCCAATAAGGGGCCCAACTGAAAGTCTTGAAAGGTAAAACACCTCAGAGGGGGATCATAAAACTGGATGCAAGTGTGGATCATGCTTCTCTGTGAAGGGTCCAGATCCATAACCATGTCAAGTATATCTCCATAGTGTTCCCTGAACAATGGTATGTGATCTGGAGTGATCAGGGTCTGAATCCTCCTGATGTCTGATAACTCTGGCTGGAAGAAGTGATAGGTGATGTTGCTCTTTTTAGGAGCCATGATGCTGAGACTGAGTAGAGACAGGTGCTGGTGATAACACTGAAGAAGGGGCCACTGATTGGCTGGTGCATGTGATAACTGAAGCAGATGCTGGTGAAGATAGGTCAGTACTGAAGATGGGGTCAAAACCAAAACCAAATGAAGATGGATACCCTGAAACAAATAAGCAAATGTCAATATGATGCAATGATTATGTATGCAAATGAAATGCAAGGGTCTGTGACTGAGCTGGATCTGATCAAATGCCTTGATATAGGTCCAGGTGTGTTCAAGAATTCCAGATGGAGGTCTACAAATCCAGTAACCAAGGTGGGGGACTCAAATAAAGAGCCACATGTCCAGGGTTTTAGAATCACAAGAACTGTTCCAACATGGAGTATTCTTAAACAAATCAAAGTAACAGGGTATTCTGAGGTCAAGGTACCTGCAAACCTGTAAACAGCCCAACCCCCACACAGGTGGTGTTCTAGAACAAGGATCCTCAGACTCGGATCAGTTATGAGAAGTGTAAACACTTCTAACCCGGAGGTACAGTGTTTACAATAACCATAAAAGTTCCTCCTCTAATTCACCTCAGTTTCTGAAGGTCAATACTAAAGGTCATCCAGACTTAGCAGGCTTCCCAGATAGCCCTAGCATTGCAGGAAATCTGCAACACAGAGTTCTCAAGAAGAAACCCATATCTGAACCGTGTTTCATATTCCCGCACCAGACCGAAATGGAATGGGAAAGAATATGATTCACTCTAGCCTAGGTGTCACTCAGGTCCCAGGTATAGGACCTTAACTCTCAATGAATCACCCACCCACCAAAACAAAGACCAGATCCAGCCAGCAGCATGACAGTATGATATATACAAAAGCAATAAAGAAAGCAGTAAAGCAGCTGTACATAAAGCAAAAATAAAACATATACAAACACAAATAAACACAAAACACCCCAGTAAACACAAATCAAATAAGCGCTAGGAGGAACCCACAAAATGAACCAGAAGCCCTGGTTGCAATATAAGGGTCCCCAGCAGAGTCGCCAAGCTGTCGCTCCCTATAGGTGGGAATGGCCCAAATAAAGGTACAGACGCGAACGGTAGGCGAGAGGGACAATGAGAACACACAGCCGTGAACTCATTGGAGATGAATAGAGTCGCCAGCTAGGCATTTTTATCCCGGAGGAAAGGCAATGCTGCATAGACCTAGAAAGATATGGATAAGACGGTTGCGAACCAGAGAGACTGAGAAAGGGGGTTGGTTACAACCTGGGAAGGTATTAGCACCCAGATTGTCCGTCGTACTCGACGGGATCCACGCTTAAAAGATTTGTGTTTTAAAGGGGTAGTGTCAGTGCAATTTGTGTATCAAATAGCTGGAAAAGGATGTACAGGTGTCAGTGTGAAGTGAAGTGCAAAGTATGATATATACAGTGTCAGTGTAAGGAAAGGGTATGCTCATGATCATGAGGCTAAAAGAATGAAGCTAGAAGGAGGGGGAATATACAGAGACTTTTGTTCGATAACTGTTAAGTTATGCCTACGTATCCTCTCGTGCAATGAGGAAGTCAGAACACCGTAGTTCGACCCAAAGAGACTGAAAGGTGAATTGACTTGTGAACTGCTTACTTGTTTATGCTCAAGTGTATGACCTGTCTGGCTCAGGTGCAAACTGTCTTGCATTAGACGGAAGAAGCAAGTTCTCGTTTGTGAGTGAGGGTGATGAGAAAAGAATCCCGAAGGAGACGGTTATTGTTTGTTTTTGTGTTTTCAGTCTTTTATTGCTTTTTGAAGTTTGTCATAAGTTAATTAGCTTAAGCCTAAACCAATGGATTTAGTAAACTCATCACATCTTCCCTCTGATTAGGGGTAATGAGAGTACCTTAAGTGTGAAGTCAGATTCTCACACTTAATCACCTTCAATGCAGGGTTAAGATCATTAACCTACTTGTGATTATTTAGATGTTTTTGGTGTTTTTGTTTAGTGTTGAGTAATGAGGTTAAGCCATAATCAAGGATTAAACAGACTCATTACACCATCCTAATAGAAGGATAATAGATGAGAATGTTTAAGCTGAGGAAAGCTCCTCAACTTAATCCATGATTAGGGATTAAACTCATGACAAAACAAGCCTTTGATTAAATGGATTTTATTTAATGATATGATGAAGAAGTGATTTTTAGGGTTTGTAAGACAACTTGAGGGGGACTTGTCCATTAACACTAGGGTTAGTCCTTCTTAACCATTTAAGGAAGAATTAGAACCCTAATGCAAGGCCCAAGTTACAAGTGTAATGTCTTGATACTTATTAAGTGAATTGATTAAGAGATTTAAACACATTAAGGGTTTAACACTTAGGATTAAACTTATACACCCCATCCTAAGAGAAGGATGCAGGCATAAGCTTAATCACAAAGCCTTAAAACCTTTAGGGTTTAGTCCCTGATTATGAGATGAGAAGAGAAGACTCAAGGAGACACAAAGGTGAAAACTAAGAAAGGGGGACTAATCAAAACCCTAATCATTGTCATGCTTGGTTGTTCCTAAGGTTTGTGAGGTTTTCAAGAGAAGATCTTCAATGGAACCACCAGGAAGCAGATGAACAGGAACAAGAGAAGCAAAGTGACTTGCTTCATTCAAGAAGTCAAGTCACTTGAAGAAAGAAAGTGAGAGAAACAAGAATGAGCAAGCTCAATCTCAAACACATATAGAAATGCAACAATGGATGAAAGAGAGATGAAGAGAAAAGTTATGAGAAGTGAAAGGCAAATTCACTTCTCAAGTTCACTTACCACCTGAAATGTTAGAAAGAAATGCAATGCAATGCAAAATGAGATAAGATGACATGAAGAGGAACAAAACCAGAAGCAAATACATGATGCTAATGATGCAATGAGATGCTATAAACATGAGGCAGCACATGGAAATGATCATACAAGCTTATGAATGCAAATGAAGCAAGTTAGGAACCATGAAAACACATGAAAAGTTATGAAGTGCACATGACATACAATCATGGCAAATACATGATGCAATGATCAAACATGTTTTCTATATGTCTTATGATGTCAAATGAATCACATGGAAGCATGGAATGTCATGGCAAGTCATGTTATGCAAGAAAATGCAAGATGGATGCATATGGAAGCCCAAATTAGGGTTTATGAATCAAACATCAAACACAAACCAAAACCAGAAGCAAACCCTAAGATAAAAAATGGAAAATGCCACACAAAGGACCCCTAATCCCATACTAAACCACTGCCCAAAGGAGAAGTCTCAACTCTTAACCAATCTCAAGTTATGGTTTTTACAAGTTATTAGGGTTTTTAGGGTTCCTAAACAAAAGAAATACCAAACAAATTGAAAATGAGGAATCAAATCATGGCCATTTAATCCTAGAAACTACATGCTAAACACAATGCAATGCAAAAATAATCAATGTCCAACTCTTCATAGATAGGCAGAAATGATTTTTTGAACTTAGGATCAAAATAATGCACAAAAAATGATTTAATTCAATGGAAAATTCTCAAAATGCATCAAGATCAAAAAAGAAATTTGGTTTGAAGGTTGGACAATGTTTCTAAATGTCTTAGAACATTTCATGAATTTTTTGGTGATTTTTAAATACCTAAAAGTATTTTTAATAAATTAATTTCCATTAATCAATTAAAAATAATCTTTTAAATATTTAAAAATACTTTTTTAATGATAAAAATAAAAACAAAAATATTTTTGTGTCATAAAAATTAATAAAACTTATGAGAAAAAGTTTCATAATTTTTACACATTTTTTACTATTTTAAATAAATTATGCAAATTAAATGAAAAGAAAATGAATTAAAAATGAATTAAATGGAAGTAATCAGAAAGGATGGCTGAGATTGATTCTGGGCTTGGGGGCATTGACTACGCGCCAGATCCTGTGGCTCACATTCAAACTGGGCTAAACCTAATTACGAATTAATTAAATATACTTAGGGTTTCTAATGATCAATCTGGTCCATCCACACGCGCGGGAGGTCAACTGGTCAAAGGCATCGTACGCTCAGAATTCAAATGGGAGTTAATGACTGTAATTAGGGCTAAATGACTTTCAGGCTGCCGGAGAAGACTTCCGGTCGTCTTCTCCGGCCAGCTCCCTCTCTGAGAAATGCTAACTCTCACCCTAGCTCACTAAAACCTGATTTTCTTGCCCAGAAATCATCCCCACGCATCATATAACAAGAATCCATAGCCAAAACAAATTTATTTCACACAACAAAGCTGAATCGAAGCAAAAGGGATTTAGGTCACAAAATTTCAGAGACATCATACATGCTCAAAACTCAATGATTTTCGAAACCAAACACATCATCATGACCAGTGGAACATAGAGAACCAATTAAGAACTTAAAAACAAGCTCCTGGGAAAAATGTTCATGAAGCTCACCTGAACTGGAGCTCTGACTTCTGGCACTTTATGGCTAGCTCCTTGGCTCAAACAGGTTCTAATGATCCCCCTTTGAAGCTTTGGATACTTGGTTGGAGTTTAAACAGCCTCTTGAGTGAATTTGCAGAAGTTCTGACCAAGGGCATGTGAAAATCGTATTTGAGTTATGGAGGGTTTCAGGCCAAAGTAGTGGGTGGTTTCTGGTCAGTGGAGCAAGGTGAGTTGATGTGTGGAATTTGTTTGACTGTTTATGGCTTGTAGAAGCAGATTCGAAAGCTTTTGCTTTATGGAGTGAAAATGGTGAAATGGAGTTATGGCTTGTTTCAGGCCTGGTTCTTTGTTGGTTTAGGCTTAGTGGAACATGGTGAGATGATTGGTGAAAATGGTTTGGATGTTTGAAGTTTGTGGAGGCAGATTCGAAAGCTTTTGCACAAGGGAGTGTTTTTGTGAATGTGATGCTTGAGAGTGTTTCAGCCTTGCTTCCTTTATGAAATGGCTTGCAAATGGATAGTATATTTTAATCCTATAGGTCAGATGATTTGACATGGCCTACATTGATTGGTAAGTTTGCTTTTGCTCAAAGTCCACCTTTTGTGTAAGAGAAGTATGGCTTGGTTCTAGGCTAGTACAAGGCATGGGGCTGCGCAGCAAGGGTGAGGGGAAAGGCTAGCCAAAGTCAGCATCCAATGTTGCAAGTTGTAGGAAGTGTGATGAGTGGTTTTGCAAGTTGTTGCAACTTTGGTTCACATGTGATTTCCTTGTCCAACAAGTCATAAACCATGAGAAACTTTGGTCCAATTCTGACTTTTAGGGCTTATGGAATGTTTGTGTAATGGTTTGAAGTGAATTAGAAGTTACAAATGGCATTAGTTCATGATTTTGCAAAATTCACATTTGGTGCACATCTTGAAAATCAATGATTTTTGCCAACTTTGTCACACCATAACTTTTGATCCAATAAGAATTTGATCATGTTCTTGTACTTTTTGAAAAGGGAAAGATGTAATCTACAACTTTCATGACCAAAGTTTTTTCATTTGAAGCATTTTTGGATCAAGAATCAAGGCTTGAAAAATGACCTAAAATGAAGCATTCTTGAAAAGTCAACTATGCCCAAAAAGTCAACACTTGCAAAAACTCCAAATTCTTGATTTTTGTGAACTTCAACCTTCTTCCATGATAAAATAAAGATCATATACACTCAAAATGATGAAGATCACCCATTGATTGGGTCACTGGGGGCCTCAGATGCCCTGATTTTGCACTGACTTGTCTGAAAAGTCAACTCTTGATCAGATGACTTCCCCATGGAATTTCTTCATGAAAATTGATATGCATACTCCCTATACCATATAGAGACTAATGGGAACAAGAATGACCAAAAAAATTGGGGTTATGGCCTCTGAAACCAAAACCCTAATTTTGGGTCAACTGTGCAGTCAAACTTGGCTCTGCCTCCACACCAATCCCAGTTCTTGTGATCCTTTTGCATTTTTGACTTTGAGAGGATGTAATATGATACTTGAACACATATGGATCCCTTTGAAGTGATTGGTGGCCTTTGGAGTGGCTCAAGAGGCTCTTGGATTGCTCAGATCACAAACCCTAGGTGCAGATGACTTAGAAACTATGTAGTGAATCAAAAATGAGATATGAGATGATATGATTGTGTTTATGCATATGAAATGATCACAAGCCATGGTGTGAATGGGTGAGGGCAAATTTGGGGTGTTTACACCTTCCAGGTTTATGCAGCATTACCTTTCCTTAGGGATAAAAATGCCTAGCTGGCGACTCTATTCAACCCCCTTCTCTTCGCCGACGGTTCGCGTATGCACCGGGACGCAAGTCCGGGGAGCGACAGCTTGGCGACTCTGCTGGGGAAGTGATTCTTTGCAACCAGGGCTTCTGGTTCTCTTTTGGGTTTCTCCTAGCGCTTGTTTGATTTGTGTTTATGGGGGTGTTATGTGCTATGTGTTTACTTTTTTATTGCTTTATTTATTGTTTTCTGTACAGCTTTATTTATCGCATTTACCTTATCGCTTTCATTTACTGCTTTATGCATTTCATATTATTATTATATCATGTACTGGTTTGTTGGTTTGCCTTGATGGGAGGGGTATCTCAGTGAGAAAGGTTCCACGCCGGAAGCCTGAGTGACACATAGGATTAGAGTGGATTCATATTCTTTCCCATTCCATTTCGGTCTGGTGCGGGAATATGAAAACACGGTTCAGACGTGGGTTTCTTCTTGAGAACTTTGTGCTACGGAATTCCTGTAGTGCTAGGTGTAGCGGTAAAATCACGAGTGTAAGTTATTAGCTAACTTAACTCAAGGTAAACAGAGTCGCCGCCGCGCTTTTATTTTATTCCAAATGGAAAAGGGGAAAAGAGCGAGTAAAACCTAATGAATCTAAAAGCAAAAAGCTAAAAGAATCGAACAAAGAATGGGTAAGGGGATAGGTTACAAATTGGGAAGGTTTTACGCACCCAAAATGTCTGTGGTACTCCACGGGAGCCCTTTGAAATATTTATTGTTTTTTTTTTTGAAAATGGTTTGTTTGAAAGATATTGAAGAGATGAGAAGAGAAATGTTTTTTAATATTTTTGTGTTTGAAGAGACGATTGTCTCATGCCTACGTACCCACAAAGTGCAATGCGAGATCAAAACCTCGTAGTTCGTGGTACAAAATGTGAAAAGAAACAATGATTTGAATTGATTTTAAAATGTAAAGATAAGTCGTCATTCTTTAGCGAATAATTCCGCTAGAAAGAATGAATCACATCTAAACATAAAAATGGTTAAAAAGAAACGTGCACGAGGGCACAAAAACAATTGAATGAGTTTGAATTTTTTAAAGTGTTTTGAAAAGAAAGTTTTGATATGCTTATATGGTTTAGCATTTATTAAGAAATGAAATCGAAAAGGTAAAACTGCTTGACCTAAGTCAAGGTTTGATTGTGAAAACATTTTGAAGTTCGAAAACAAAGAAGGTTTTGAAAATAGGGAGAAGATTTGAAAATTTAAGAAGTGGGAGGAGATGAAGGGACTATCCTAAGACTTGAAAGTAAAAGTTAAGGGAAAAACAACCAAACCGTATGGTGAACATTCTTTGAAACAATAGGACTTCCATCTTTATAAGCAAATGGACCAAATCGGCTAAGGTCTCGAATCCATAATAGCTCAAGCAAAGGAATGATCCTAGAATCTAAGTCCAAATTCCAAGTCCAATGCTAAGGATAGTAACCATAGTCCAAAGTTGAAGTCACAAGTCTTTTTAGATGTTTAATCCTTTATTAATTTTTTTGTGTCCAAATGGACAAAGGAAAAATGACAAGCATAACAATATAAACATAAACAATATGGTGAATGATATAGCATAATAAAAGAGATAAGGAGCGATAGATTGAAATAAAGAGGATAAGGTGCGAGAATGAATTAAAATGTTAGTATATTAATAGTATAATAATATTTACATAGAAATGGTATGATGAACGTAATCAAACACAACCAAAAAGAGATAACCAAAATCGAGAGGCAACCGGATCCAATTGGATCTTATTCTGAGTTAGGGACAAGTTTAGGTCTATGTTAAGCAACCGCCGAGTAATTTACGAAGTAATTACCCTACAAATGAGGCCGGCCACCACCAATTAAGGTGGAAAATATTTGTACTAATACATGTTAGAGAAATGATATGATGGATCATTCTCCGAAAACATGTCGCACGAAAAGAAAAAAATGGTAACGGTCTAATCTTAATCGAGATTTCACATTGATTTATCGAAAGCAACCTATCACGATTCCAAAGTATGGAAAATGATCCAAATGATCATTCATCCATAGATTTGAAATAATGAAGATTAAGCATCTTCGAAAACCAATAATCATTGAATCGGAGATCTCATCGACCAAAAAATAAAAATAAGATGAAAGAAAAGAAATATGGATCTAAAATAGAATCCATAAAAAAAATTAAAATATATCTTAGGAAATAAAAACCTCAAACTATTCTTTCAAGTCTATAGAAATAACAATAAAATGAGAAAAAACAATTTTAATAGAAAAATAAAGGTGAATCTAAAAAATAAAAAACAAAGAAACAAAGAAAAAAGAAAGAAAGCTGAGAGGGGGACACACACATAATGATGAGTGTGAGATTAGAAATTGAGTCCAACAACATAAGGAGCCCAAATCACATTTATATGAGTTCTTTATTATAAAAAAAAACAAAAATGAAAAAAAAATTGAAAAAAAACACAGCAGAGGAAACACGCCCTACATCTTCTTCTTTTCGTGAAAACAGGGCGGCGGCGGGTGGACTTCCTCACCTTCACAACAAAATCACGTCGGCGGCCTCTTCACTGATCCTTGTTGCTGTTTCAAAACCACCTACCAAAACTTACTCTCTTCTTCGATTTGTTCTTTTTTCTCACGAATATCTTTCTCTCTGTCACACTCGGAATCGCCGACGATCTCTTCTTCCTTTTCTCAATCTCTCTCCGTTATTGTTGTTTGATGAATGATTGATGATGATAAGGATGGATAAAATTCTGAGATGAATTGAAGGTGAAAACTGGTGAATTAAAATTGAAGCTTTGTCTCTGATTTTGTGCAGGGTGTTTGTGGGCTTTCAAAGCTTAGATTTTAAGGAGAGAATGGCTTATTTTTATAGAAGGAAGGTGAGGAATGAACTGAGTTTTTTTCGTTTCCATTTTGAACTTTCTTGCGCGTTTTGGAAAGGTGTAATCCGCGTGTGATGGATGCGTTCCATTTGTTTATTCTCTGCTTTTTGATGTAATAAGTTTGATGTGTATTGTGAAGTTGCGGAGTTCGTGCGATACCCTTGCTGAGTTTCATGCTTTGTTTGCATTCGTATCAGACTTGCGTTTTGAGTTGTAGGCCTGCGTTTCAACTTGTTGCTCATTGCGTTTTGATGCCTACATTTTGGGCCATGATATGAGTGTGTTTCACTCGTGTGCAACTTGTGCGTTTTTGCCTGAAGCTTCTTCTGTGTATCAGCTTGTATCTGTTGCGTTTTGTGAGGAAGTTGTGTGCAGCAACCGAAGTGGATTGCTTGAACGGCTTGGGCCTGTTTGTTCACGTGTGGAAGGCTGGAACTTTGACTTGGAGAATGGCTTGTACGTGTGTGGTATGCATTTCGATGCCTGCGTTTCGTTCCAAATCCATTGCGTTTTGACGGTGTGATACTTGCTATGGATTCGGCTTGTGAAAGTGTAGGCGTTGGCTGGGCTGACTTTGTGAAAAGAAGGTCACATGAAGGTTGATGATGTGTTGTGTACTTGGTGGAAAAGATGATTGGAAAAATGGCTTTTATTGCAAGATAATATATAACTTGTTTAGAAAAAAAACGGATGAAGTCAGCATATGATAAAATGACTTCCTTTTTTTTTCAATTTTTTTTTATATTGGTTTATATAGTAAAAATAAAAGAAAGATTAATGAACATTGACAATTGTAATGGGCTTCTAAAAAAATATGGGCCTAATTAAAAATGGTAATGAATATAAGATGGTATATTAAAATAATGAAAAATGGGATGATCGAATAATCGAAAAATGGTTAATGAATTAAATTTGGAAAAAAATGAATTGGATAGAAATGGTTTAAAAATGGGTACGAATCAACCACCACCGTCACACTGCCACAAACTTCGATCCAAAACCAAATTCGCACTGCTCCATTGAATCCCTGATTAACCTGGATAAAACCACTCCTGAACCACTGAATAACTTGAAACTCTGCCACTTAAGCCACAACCATTTGAAACGTCTGAAAATTGTCTGAATTATTCGAATCCATGTTGAGGAAAATAAATCCACAGATAAACCACTGATACACTAAACCAAAACAATAAGGCCTAGAAGTTCTTAAGACCCACAACATGAGAATATGATGAATCACACACACAAGACAACTTGAACTTTTAAATACGCATTGTCTGAGGAATAAACCACTGGCACACATAACTTGTAGTCGAAACAATCTTAAATTGTTTGACCATGATTAGGTCAAACGTCCATCTGAATCGAATCATAACTGAACAACCACATTTGAATTGAAATTACTGCCCTGTCTTTGAAATCCTGCACACACAAAGAAAAAGAAGCAAACTGCGACATATTTTTGTATTTTGGTTAGAGGTTAGTAAATATAAACAAATAAAAGCAAGTACAAACACGTTGATCCCCCGTGAGGCATAGACCTGCACCTGAGAAGGATAAACGAACTAGTGTGTGATCTTGTTTATATGCAAGATGCAGATGAGATGCGAAAAATCATAGGGTAAAAAATTAGGGTATGACACTAGGGCTATCTGGGAAGCCTGCTAAGTCTGGATGACCTTTTTAGATGACCTTCAGCGTCTGAGGTGAATTAGAGGAGGATTCTTTATGATTAGGGTAAACACTGTACCTCCGGGCTAGAAGTGTTTACACTTCTCATAATAAATCTAAATCTGAGCATCCTTGTTCTAGAACAATACCTGTGAGCGGGTTGGGTTGTTTACAGGTTTGCAGGAACCCTTGGCCTCAATATACCCTGTTACTGGTATTATTTTAAGGTTACACTACTTTGGACTGATCATATGAAACCCTGGACTTGTGACTCTTTATTTGATTCCCCCACCTGGTTACTGGTTTTCTAGCCTTCATCTGGATTTCTGAACCATCATGGACCCTATCAAAGCAACTGGCAATCCAGAACCTGATCACAAACCTTTGCATATCATTCAGCATACATCATTTTGCATCATTAAACATTTGTCTATTTGTTTTACAGGGTATCCACATCTTCTTTGGTTTGGTTTTGACTGTTCTGCTGCTTTAGCCATCTTCATCAGATATCTTCATCAGACCTCTTCTTCAGCTGTCTTCTTCAGCTATCTGCATCAGCTACCTGCATTAGTTATCTTCATCAGCACCCATTGTCCGTATGGAATCATCCAGGAAGAGCAACATCACATACCATTTCTTTGAGCCCTCTCTAGCAGGCATCAGGTGGATTCAGTCCCTTATCACTCCTGATCATGTTCCCTTATTCAGAGAACATTATGGTGGTATTATGGATATGATCATAGACTTGGATGCATCACAGAGGAGCATGATTCACATTTTCCTTCAGTTTTATGACCCTCCTCTACGTTGTTTTACTTTCCCAGATTTCCAGATAGGCCCTCTGTTGGAAGAATTTTCTATGTTGTTGGGTGTCCCTATCTGAAGAGGAATCCCTTTCAACCCTGAGATGACTGCTCCTAAGAATGAAGATATATCCAAAGCTTTACACTTATAAGCCACCATCATTGATCAGCATATGACCACCAAGGCTGGAATCCCAGGCCTCCATTTGGACTTATCACTCAGGCTACCAGTCATGCTGCAACAGGGAAGTGGGAAACTGTTTGTGCTCTCTTGGCTCTTAGTATATATGGCACCATTTGTTTGCGGATGAGCCTAAGTTTGTAAGCAAGAATGCTATCCACATCTTCCTGCTGAAGAATCCAGTGCCTACCTTGCTAGGGGATTTCTACTACTCAGTGCATTAGAGAAATGAGAAGCAGAGAGGAAGACTGGTCAGATGTTGTGCACCTCTTTTCTATACTTGGTTGATGAGACATATGCCGAAGACGGAAGCTTTTCTGAATCCACATCAGTCAAGGAACTGGGCTAAGAGAATGATTGCCCTTACTTCAGAAGACATCAGATGATGTACTCAGAACACCAAGGGCAGGGACACAATTACAAGCTATGGACAAAATCCTAATGTACCTCTTATTGGAGTGAAGGATTGCATCAATTACAATCCTTTGCTTTTCAGAAGACAGTTAGGGTATGCATTGGTACATCCACCTAGGGAGCAGGACTTAGCAGAGTCTCTTTACTGTGATAATCTGAGCAATCATGCCATTGCCCGACAAGCAGCCTGGGCTTGGGACAATATACAGACAAAAGGGACTACTATTCTGGGTAAGTGTAACAACATAGCTTCAGCTCAATACATTGAATGGTCTCGCATCAGTGGACAGATCACTCGCATGCCATTCACCCTAGAAGATGTGCCAGGGCCATCAGCAGTAGAGCCTACAACTATAGTGAGTATAGAGTATTTTGAGAGGTTGAAGGAGAGAAATGCCCAGCTTGCTGAAGCTCTGAAGTGGACCCTTTGGGAAAGGAATTATAGTCTTCTGGACAATGAAAGGTTAGAGAAGCTCCGTATCGAGCACGTGACCAAGATCGAGAAGACTGATGATTACATCAGAAAAGCCCGAGCAGGGGAGTTAGTATTGAAGAATGCTTGCAAAGAAGCCAAGATTCAGAAAGCCAGAGTTGAGCACTATTTGGAAGAGAGTCAGGCTAGGTAGATCAGGATCACTGAAGCTCGTCTGCAGGAAGATCAGAAGACACAAGCTAAGATAGAGTAGCTGGAAGCCAATGAGAAGAATAATCTGGAAGCCCTATTAGCAGCATAGAAGGAAATCTCCGAGTTAAAACTCTGGGCTGGGTTGAAGAGATCAAAAGAACAAAACAAGTACCATAAGTTGACAAATGCCATTGCAACCAGGAACCTTCTTATCAGGACCATCACAGAGCATCCAGTTGGACCAGTAACTGATGCTCTTCTAAAGGAAGTCAAGGAGGATGACTTTGGGCTGGATGTTTGATTTCTCTTTTACTTATATTTTTATTTTGGTTGTACTTTAATTCACCATGGTGATTTTGATCATTGTATTTCTTGACTTGGTTGTATTCTGACCCATCATGGGAACTGGTTGTAATCATGAACTATGTACCTTTTGCATTTGCAATGTATGATTTACGTATTACCTGGGTTTTCTCTTGGACTTCATTTCTCTTAAACATCTTCATTCCCTAGAGGTCTGGAAGGTCAAAACCAAAGAACCAAACCGGATACTTTTGGAAGACAAATAGACATACTGCATTGCATACTAACCTCTTCTTTGTTTTGTAGGTGTTTTAGTTGTTGTTTTCTCACTTTGCTGTGTGTTTCAGGAAATATTGCTCGTAGGAGGGTTTTCCCCATCAACAGAGTCCATAGGTATCCTACAAGACACAACCTTCCAAGAGTGAAGATGGACCAAGTGCAACAAGATTTGACTGACGTTAGAACTCAGATGGCTAATGAGAGAACTGAGATGAGGGCTCAGATGAACCAGTTCATGGCAGTGATGACTGGGTTGGCTCAAAGCCAAGAAAGATTGAGAGAGTTAGTCGAGCGACAAACTCCAAAAGAGAATCATCCAGGCACTAGAGGTACTAGTAACAACGATCACGGGCAGCCGCAAACAAATCCGCCAGAGTTTGGGCCCCACCTCAATCCTGAAGTCAATGTTATAGGAAATACCCAAGGAAATGCAGGAGGTCGTGTTCTACAAGAAAATCCTCAAGATGAACAGTTCACAGTAATTGGTGTTGGGGATGAAGTCTATGATCGTCGTCTGGACGAAATATCTGAGAAGCTGAGATATTTGGAATCCAAAAACTCTTTGGGATTTGATGTGATGGACATGGGATTGGTAGAAGGAGTCAGGATTCCTCACAAATTCAAACCTCCTTGCTTTGAGAAATATAACGGTACCTCTTGCCCTCGTACTCACCTGCAATCCTTTCTAGGGAGATTGAAAGCTTACACTATGGACGAAAAACTGTGGATCTTCTACTTCGAAGACAGTTTGACCGGGGCATCCCGAGAGTGGTATTCTCACCTTTCTAGAGCAACAGTCAGGAACTGGAAGGATTTGGCCGAAGCATTCATACGCCAATATCAGTATAACTTGGATATGGCTCCTAACAGGACCCTCCTAATGGGTATGTCTCAATCCTCGAGAGAAAGTTTCCGGGAATATGCCCAAAGGTGGAGACAACTTGTTGCTGCTGTCCAACCACCTATGTCTGAAAGGGAAATGGCTGACATGTTTATGAATACCCTACAAGGAACCTACATTGACCAGCTTTCTTCCTTCTCTTCCACTAGCTTTGCTGATGTGGTTATAGCTGGTGATAGAATTGAGAGCCTTTTGAAGATGGGTAAGATCTCTGACAATGGTGCTAGCTCCAACAACGCAAGGAAACCTTTCTCAGGACCTTGCAGGACAGGTGAAACCAACTCAGTTCATATGGGCAGAGGTAGGCCTCAGTATATGCCAAGATCAGTAGCTGCTGTCACCATTCCCACTCCAGCACCTCAGCAACAGTATCCTCAACAACAACACTTCCCCCAACAACAACAGTTTCCGCAACAACTGAGATCTTATAACAACAACAACAATCAACAATAACGTTCGTTTCAACAAAAGACTTCATAAATCAACAGGTTTATCGATCCCATCCCGATGCCCTATGTTGCTCTACTGCCACAGTTATTGAAGCTCAACCTGGTTGAATTGAGGACTCTGGCTCCCCCAGATCCCTAAAACCTTCCAAGAAACTACGATGTCAATGCCAGATGTGCCTTACATTCCAATGCACCTGGCCATACAACAGAGAAATGCAGAGCCTTGCACATGAAAGTTCAGGACTTTGTTGATTCAAAAGCTTTGAATTTTGCACCTCCTCAAAGTGTTACGAAGAATCCTATGCCTAGCCATGGTGGGCCTAGGATAAATGCCATAGAAGAGGATCAACCAGTAGGCCTAATTGACAATGTTGCAAGTATTCAAACACCTCTGGCCGAGGTTAAAGCCCAGCTTTTGAAGTGCCAAGTGTTTCCGGGTTGTGAGACCCATTACGAAGCTTGCAAGATTTCTACCAATGGTTGTGCAGATTTGAAGAGTGGCATCAACAGTCTTATCATGGAAGGAATTCTACAAATCACTTCAACGGTTCCGACTTCTACAACTTTAGCAAACATCTCTTCTACAACATCAACAAACATCTCTCATACAACTTCAACAACAATCATTCCATCAGATTCTTCTACAACATCAACAAACTTCCCTTCTTCAACTTCAACAGACATCAGTTCAGTAGCATCTTCTACAACAACAACAACCATCAATGAAAACATCTCAACGGTCACCATTTATTATGATCCGACAATAATTCATGTCCCGAATTCTTTCAACAACAACTTTCATCAACATCAACAACTTCCTGCACCAACATCATCTCCCATTAGACCACTTGTCACAATTTATTATGATCCTCAGACTGTTACAACTCCTTCTTCCGCAACAATCAGTCTGGTAACCATCACGATACCTGGACCAGTTCCATATGACAGAAACAGTGTCATGCCTTGGCATTACAGCTCAGATCTTTATTGCAACGGAAAGAAAGTCACTCTCGATTCTTCTTCAACTACACCACAGATTGATAATGTCGAGGTAGGCGGAGGCTTCACTCGAAGCGGACATCTCTTCGCGTCATAGTTCCCAAGAGTTAATGCTGAAGCAGAAGCTTCTGCCAAAGCAAAAGGCAAGAGTGTGGTGCCTGAAGAACCAATTGCCAAAGAAACTCAGAAGACACCTTTTGATCAGGATGTAGACGAGTTCATGAGAATTATTAAGAGGAGTGACTATAAGGTTGTGGATCAGCTCCATCAAACACCCTCCAAAATCTCCATTTTATTTCTGCTCATGTGTTCCGAGGCTCACAGGAATGCATTGCTCAAGGTCTTGCACGCAGCTTACGTGCCTGAGGAGATTACAGTTAATCAGCTAGATACATTGGTTTCAAATGTCAATACTAGTCATGGACTAGGTTTCAATGATGGTGATCTAACAATGGAAGGCCGTAACCATAACAAGGCTTTGCATATCACCTTAGAATGTAAAGGTGTTGTACTTTCCCATGTCTTGGTTGACACTGGGTCCTCTCTCAATGTATTACCAAAGAAAGCCTTAGTTAAGATGGAATATGATGGTCTTGCACTTCATCCGAGTAACCTGGTTGTGAGAGCCTTTGACGGTTCTAAGAGATCGGTTCTTGGAGAAATTGAGCTGCCTATGGTAATTGGCCCACATATTTTCAAAACTATCTTCTATGTGATGGATATTCAGCCTTCCTACAGCTGTTTGTTGGGTCTACCCTAGATTCATGCCGCTGGCGTATTGATATCGACCCTTCACCAGAAGTTAAAATACGTGTGGGAAGGCCAAGTTATCACCATTTGTGGAGAGGAGGACATCTTCGTCAGTCATCTAGCTACCTATAAGTACATTGAGATGGATGGGGAGATCCATGAAATGATGAGTTAGGGCTTTGAAGCTCTCAATGTCAATGAAGCAACAACTGAAGTGTCTGGTACTTCAATCTCTTCTTACAAGCAAGCTCGAAAGGTTGTGGAAGACGTGAATGCCCAAGGTTGGGGCAAGCTGCTGCAAGTTCAGATCAAGGAAGACAAATTCGGTTTGGGTTACAAACCATCCCGACAGGTCCAAGAGGAGGCTGTTGAAGCTCCCAAGTTTAGCAACAGGGGTATGCTGACCCCGAATGCAATCAACAATGTGGAAAACGAGGCTGAAAGCGACTTCAACTTGGAAAGATGGATTCGTCCAAGAGTCCCGGGCCAACAAGTCCTCAACTGGTCTTCTCTGGAAACTATAAGGGTTACTGCTGCAGAGTAATTATTATTTCCTGTTTAAGCATGCATTAAGTCCTGCATCTTTTGCAAACAATCTTTTTTGCTCACT
Organism: Lathyrus aphaca; assembly: GCA_963966055.1. NCBI lineage: Eukaryota > Viridiplantae > Streptophyta > Magnoliopsida > Fabales > Fabaceae > Lathyrus > Lathyrus aphaca. The sequence continues at coordinate 326,993,169 of OZ014522.1, forward strand.
GTCTTTCATTTTTGTTATTTTTGCACAAAACAATAAATGGAAATGTTTTTCTTAATAAACTTCATTCACTTTTTCTAAATAAGATAAAATCAATCACTAAAATGAACAAATCTCAACCCTTGCAGAGATAATCCTCCAGATTGCACCAACAACGACACTTCTATGACCTTGTATGACTTCAACAATATGATTAATCATGCAGATGAAGGGGTTGAAGAAGACTATGATTTGCCTGAAGAGTTGGCTTGGTTGTTGAGACAAGAAGGTTGAGACTATCAATCTTGGTACCGAAGAAGATGTGAAAGAGGTGAAGATCGGGGCCAGTCTGCAAGCTCCGGTAAAAGAACAACTTATCAGTATGCTTCGGGAATATGTCGACGTGTTCGCTTGGTCTTATCGAGAAATGTCGGGATTGGATACAAATATTGTCATGCATAGGTTTCCATTAAAGGAGGATTGTCCGCCGGTCAAACAGAAGTTGCGGAGTACTCGCCCAGACATGGCCATGAAAATAAAAAAGGAAGTACAAAAGCAGTGGGACGCCGGTTTTCTCGCTGTAACTAGTTACCCACCGTGGGTTGCTAATATTGTATCCGTACCTAAGAAAGATGGCAAGGTGCGTATGTGTGTCGATTACCGGGATTTGAAAAGAGCAAGCCCGAAAGATGATTTCCCATTACCTCACATTGATGTATTGGTGGATAACACAGCTCAGTTCTCGGTATTTTCTTTTATGGATGGATTTTCTGGATACAATCAGATTAAGATGTCACCTGAAGACATGGAGAAGACAACTTTCATCACACCTTGGGGCATCTTCTATTACAAGGTAATGCCATTTGGTCTGAAGAACTCCGGTGCAACATATCAATGGGCTATGGTAACATTATTCCACGATATGATCCATAAAGAAATCAAGTGTTATATGGATGATATGATTGCCAAGTCCCTTAGGGAGGAAGATCATTTGGTGAATCTGCTGAAATTATTCAAGTGTCTGAGAAAGTATCAATTGAAGTTGAACCCCAACAAGTGCACATTCGGAGTACGTTCTGGTAAGCTGCTTGGTTTTATTGTAAGTGAAAAAGGAATTGAGGTTGATCCTGACAAAGTCAAATATATTCAGGAAATGCCCGCACCTAAGACTGAAAAAGAAGTTCGAGGGTTCTTAGGTAGATTGAACTACATCTCAAGGTTCATATCTCATCTAACTGCAACCCGCGAACCCTTGTTCAAGTTGTTAAGAAAAGAGCATACAGTCAGGTGGAACGATGATTGTCAGAGAGCTTTTGACAAGATCAAAGAGTATTTGTAAGAACCTTCAATTCTCATGCCTCCAGTTGAAAGAAGACCTCTAATAATGTACCTGACAGTATTAGATGAGTCGATGGGGTGTGTGTTGGGCCAACATGACGAGTATGATCGAAAAGAGTATGCAATATAATACCTAAGCAAAAAGTTTACCGACTGTGAACAACGTTATTCACTGCTCGAGAAAACATGTTGTGCTTTAGCGTGGGCTACTCGCCGACTAAGACAGTATATGTTGACTCATACTACCTTATTGATCTCAAAGATGGATCCAGTCAAGTACATATTTGAGAAGCCAACACTTACTGGAAGGGTTGCAAGATGGAAAATGATTCTAACAGAGTATGACATTCAGTACACCTCTCAGAAAGCCATCAAGGGTAGTATATTGTCTGACTATCTGGCTGAGCAACCCATTGATGATTACCAGCCTATGAGATTTGACTTCCCTGATGAATACATCATGTTCTTGAAGGCAAAAGATTGTGAAAAGCCTATTCACACTAAAGGTCCTGACCCAGAAGAAGCATGGACTGTGATGTTTGATGGGGCAGTTAATTGTAACGGTCATGGGGTTGGTGCAATGTTTATTACACCCAAAGGAGTCCATCTGCCTTTCTCCGCATGGCTCACCTTTTCCTGCACTAACAACGAAGAAGAATACGAAGCTTGTATCATGGGTTTTGAGGAAGCCATTGACCTCAGGATCAAAACCTTGAATGTATTCGTAGATTCAGCTTTGGTAATCAACCAGACCAACAGCAAGTGGTATACTCATCAGGAGCATCTGTTTCCCTACCGTGACTATACGAGGAGATTGTTGACCTTCTTCATAACAGTTAAGCTTGAATACATCCCTCGAGATGAGAATTAGTTTGCAGACGCTTTGGCTACCATTTCATCCATGATCAAAGTACAAGCTGCCAATTATGTACCTCGGATTTTGGTATCCAGACTAGACAGACCGACATATGTATTCTCTGTGGACATTGTCACTGATAACAAGCCTTGGTTTCATGACATCAAATGCTTCTTGGAGACTCAGACATACCCACCTGTGGCATCGTCAAATGATAAGAAGACATTGAGAAGGCTAGCCGACAGTTTCTTCCTCAAAACTAATGGTTCTTTGTACAAGCAAAACTTCGACATGGTCTTGCTCAGATGTGTTGACAAGAAGGAAGCAGACCTACTGATGCACAAAGTACATGAAGGTTCTTTCGGTACCCATGTCGGAGGACATGCATTGGAAAAGAAGTTATTAAGATCGGGTTACTATTGGATCACAATGGATGCAGATTGTTGTGCCTATGCCAGAAAATGCCACAAATGCCAGATCTACGCAGGTAAAGTGCATGTGCCTCTGAATCCTTTGAATGTAATGTCTTTGCCTTGGCCCTTCGCCATGTAGGGCATTGATATGATTGGAAAGATCGAACTGGCTGCTTCAAATGGTCACAGATTCATCCTGGTAACCATTGATTACTTCACTAAATGGGTTGAAGCAGCTTCGTATGCAAATGTCACCAGACAGGTGGTAGCTAGATTTCTGAAAAAAGATATCATCTGTCGATATGGAGTTCCCGAGCGAATCATTACTGATAATGGTTCCAATTTGAACAACAAGATGATGGCAGAACTTTGTCGGTACTTCAAAATTCAACATCACAACTCTTCTCCTTACAGGCCAAAGATGAATGACGTTGTTGAGGCCGCTAACAAGAATATCAAGAAGATTGTGCAAAAGATGGTAGTCATGCTTGAATAGGGGCAGATGTAAACACCCCAAATTTTCCCTCACTTCTTCTCACACCATGGCTTGTGATATTTCATATTGCATTTCATAATCATATCATCTCACATTGCATATTTGTTTCACTGCATAGTTCATTTCATCTGCACATCTAGGGCTTGTGATCAGGAGAATCCAAGAAGTGATATGAGCTATCTCAATGTCCTTGAAGCTTTCAAAGAGGGTCCATGAGGGTTTTATGATCTTATGACATCCCCAAGAAGTATTTGAAGTCAAAATATCACAAAGCATGGCAAAGGCAAAGAGGCAGACTGAAGATTTCCTGCACAGATGACCTAAAATTAGGGTTTTGATTTCAGAGGCCTTAATCTCAATTTTTTTCGTCATTCTTATTTCTAATGGTCTCAATTTGTTATAAGCAGAATGTGTACCAAATTTGATGAAGAAATTCATTGTGGAAGTCATCTGGTCAACTGGTAACTTGTTGTGCAAGAAAAGTCAGAATCAGGGCATCTGAGGCCCCCATCAATGGAACCAAAGGGTCATTTTCATCAATTTGAGGTTCTATGATCTTTATTTGATCTTAGAAGTGGTTAGAAGTTCACAAGATTGAATAATTTCAAGCCATTTGCAAACTTTCCATTTTTGGACATGACTTGTAATGGAAACTTTCCATTTTGGGAAAGATTTTCAACCTCCTCTTTCTTGAACAAAAATGCTTCAAATGAAAAATCCTTAAACATGAAAGTTGTAGATTGGATCTTCCCATTTTCAAAAAGTATAAGAACTCCTCTTGATTCATCCTAGAACTCAAGATATGATCTTTCAAAGTTGGGGAAAATCTTGTAATTTTCAAGTTCATGCAAAAGAGGGATTTTTGCAAATTCAAGTTCTAAGCACTTTCATGACCTCTAATTGACTTCTAAACATTATTACAACATCACCCAACTTGCCTTGATCAGAATTGGGCATTGGACCTAAGGTTTTCATGACTTGTGATCCAAGAAATTTCAAAGAGGGAAGTTTGCAAAACCTATGCAATCTTGCAATCAAAGCCATCCAGCTCACAAAATCCAATCCTAGGGCCATCCTTGATGCAAGCTGAAGCCATACACCCCTTCAAACAGCCTCTGACCCGTGCCATGCTTCAAGTACACATTTATTGACGTTTTTTCAACTTGGCCCATACAAATCACACTATACAACACCAACTCTTCTGATCACTCCTATTGGTTTATACAAACCTCAAGCAACACAAAACATGCATCACACAAGCCTGAATGCAAGCCTGAGCTCAATTTCACAAAAATCCCCAAAAACATTCATCTCTTCGAATCTCATCACTCAAGCATCAAACCTCAAATCTTCTTCCATCAATCATCTCCACACATCATAAGGATCACAAAACCAACCATCAAAATGGCCTGAAACACTCCCAAACAGAAACACGATTTCTTCCTTAGCAGAACTGAAACTCTCAAACCAGCTCATTTAAACTTCGTTCAAGCCTTCCAAAAGCATCAAGGTAATCATTGGAGTGGATTAGCATCAAGGAGAGGTCCAGAAAGCTCAGATTGAGAAAGCTTCATCTCAGGTATCATCAAGAACAAATTTTCCAGAACTTTTCGTTTAAGTTACAATATCAATCTACATGTTTCACTGATCATTGTGATGTGTTTGGTTTTGAAAATGAGTTGAAAATGAGCATGTATTTAGCTTCTGAAAGATTTGCACGATTTTCCGTTTTGCTTCGATTCATGAATTTGATGAAATATAAATGTTGTTTGTTGTTGGATTCGTGCTTAGGGATGTTAGAGGATTGATTTTGGATCTTTAGAGGGTCTGGGGTGGTGTTTTGAGAGAGATAGGTTGAGGAGTTGACCGGAGAAGATGACCGGAGCTTGCTCCGATCACCTGAAAATGTTTAGGGTTTGTAATTAGGGTTAATCAACTTAGTTTGAATCTGGGCCCTTGGATCATGATTCCCGCGTGGTTGAGTGGCCAGGATTAGTTCATTAAAACCCTAATTATTAATTAATTAGATTAATTAGGTTTAATTAATTAATTTTGCCAGATTTGATCCTGACCATCCAAACACGCGCCAGTCAACCAGCTTTTAAACCTGGACCTTTGGATCAGTTGACTTCCCATTTTAATTGATTTTTATTTCATTTTTATTTCATTTCTTTCCATATTTATTTTAAAATAGCGAAAAATATTCAAAAAATCTCATTTTCTGCATTTTTACTTTAAATGTATTTCTAAACTCAAAAAAAAAATTTATTTTAATATTTGCAATAAAAAGTATTTTTAAAACATTTAAATGTTTTATTTAATTAATTAATTGATTTTAATTAATTAAAAATACATTTAGGGTTCTAAAAATCACCAAAAAATTCATAAAGAATTCTCATACATTTAGAAACATTTTCAAACTCACCATACAAATTTCTTTTTAGGTTTGATCACATTTTCACAATTATCTTTGATTTAGGGTTCATAAAATTCCATTTTTCTAACCCTAACTTGAAAAAATCATTTCTGCCTAACCATGATGAGTTTGAACTTGGTTATTTTTGCATTCGTTCACATATTGCACCTAATATCTAGATTATTTATCTCATAATTTTGCATTGCATTTTCAATTTGATTTGCATTTTCCCTTTAAAATCACCCAAAAACCCTAGTTAACTTAGGAAATTCATAACTTTCACTAGGTTTAGCTTCTGACCTTCTCCTTTGGGTAGTGATCTTTTGTATGTTTAGGGTTTGTTTGAGTTCAATTTCAAGTTTTTATCATGATGTATGCTTCTGTTTTGGTCATATGCATCTCATGTTGCCTTAAAATCCTAATTTCTCATGTTCATTTGCATTCATCTTGGCATATTATCATCATATGAACTTTCCATGACATTTCAAGCATTTGTATGACATCTTAGACATCTTAAGACATGCTTGAACATTTCTTTATCATTTCTTCATCCATTTTCTATGCTTTGCATTCATTATATTTCATGAACATCCATGTGTTTTCATGCTTCTAAACATGCTTCCATTGCATCTCATCCTTGTATGATCATTCATAAGCATTATGTATGACTTTGCATCATCACATAACAAATTTGCATTGCATATTCACTTATGGTTTTGGTCTTTTCATCTTCATTCATCTCATTTCCTTTTGATTTATGTCTTATGCATTCATACTAACATTTCAGGGGCTTATGGTAAGTTGTTTGGGATGTGGATTTGCCTTCACATCCCACTTCTTCTCATCTCTTCATATGCATCATTTACTTATCTTTGAGTGAATCTAATTCACTTATGCTCTCTCATTCTTACTTTCTTTCTTTTAAGTTACTTATCCTTTCCAGGAAGTAAGTAACTTATTCTTTCTCTCCTTCTCTTTTCATTTGCTTCTCCTTCCTTGGTGGCCATCTGAAGATCTTTCTTTAAGCCTCATGAACCATAGGATATCCAAGCATGATAATCTTTAGGGTTGTATATAGTCCACCCTAGCTTTTTACCTTTGAGTCTCCTTGAGTCTCTTTTCTCATCTCATAATCAGAGGCTAAACACTTACAGCTTTATGACTTTGAATTAAGGTTATGCCTGCATCCTTATCTTAGGATGGAGTGTATAACTTCAATCCTTAGTGTTAAACCTTTAATTTGTTTACACATATTAATCAAAACACATAATAATGATCAATACATAAGCTTGTAACTTGGGCCTTACATTAGGGTTCTATCTCTTGCATTTGGTTAAGAGGGACTAACCCTAGTGTTTAATGGACAAGTCCCCCTCAAGATAAGTCTTAGAAACATAAAATCCACTTCTTAATCTCATCCTTTAATTAAAATTCACTTAATAAAGGCTTGTTATATAATGAATTTAGTCCCTAACCATGGATTAAGTTGAGGAGTCTGCTTCAGCTTAAGTGTCCTCATCTATCATCCTTCTCTTAGGATGGTGTAATGAGCTCACTAATCCCTGATTAGAGATTAAACTCATTACTTAACACTAAACAAAACCCAAAAAAACATCTTAATAATCAAAAGTAGGTTAATGATCTTAATCCTACATCATCATGGTAATTAAGTTGAGATGCTTATCTCACACTTAAGTAGGCTTATTATCCCTAATCAGGGAGGATATATGAGTTTACAACCCTTGATTTAGCTTAAGCTCATTATCCTATGCAAAACAATAAAAAACTGAAAACACAAAAAACAAACAATAATCGTCTCCTTCGGGATTCTTTTCTCATCACACTCATTCACAAACGAGAACTTGCTTCTTTCGTCTAATGCAAGACAGTTAGCACTCGAGCCAGACGAGGCATACACTTGAGCATAGACAAGTAAGCAGTTCACAATCAAAATCATTTTTCAATCTCTTTGAGTCGAACTACAGTGTTCTGAATTCCTCATTGCACAAGAGGATACATAGGCATAACTTAACGGTTATCGAACAAAAGTCTCTTTGTCTTCCCCCTTCTTTCAGCATTCTTTTCTAAGCCTCAGTCTTGAGCATCTCACCCTTTGCTTTTGCACTGACACCTTGTACATTTCTCCCTATCTTTTTATGCACAGTCAGCACATACACTACCCCTTTTAAACACAATCAAGTAAGTGTAGATCCCGTTGAGTACGAAGGATGATCTGGGTGCTAATACCTTCCCAGGTCGTAATCAACCCCTTTTCTCAATTTCTTTGTGTAACACGGTGGGAGAACTGACTTCTATAAATGTTGCGGATAGCAAGAGTCGCCGCCGACTTTTATTTTATCCATAAGGAAAGGGCATAAAAGAACAGGAAAGATCTATTTTTAAAAGACTTAGGTTCGGGGGGTAGGTTATATAAAGGGAAGGTGTTAGCACCCTTTATATCCATGGTTATCCATGGGCTCTTAGTTACTTAGCTCACTTAAATTGTTTTTGAAATGTGTAGTGTGTGATTAGAAAAATTTCTTTAAGTACTTTGTAATGACCCTCGTATGGGTGTATACAAAGCCTAGTTTAGAAATTGTGAGGTGTAAAAGTATTTTTAAATGTGAGCAAGTAACTAAGAGGTACCTACCCTAGATTAAGTATTTCATGTTCTCATATGTTCTTTCAATGGTAAGACTATCCCTATTATTAAGGAATAGGTAGTCATTACCTTGGATGTGTAAGGGACAAGTGTAGGATCATCGTATGGTCATAGAAGGCAACATTAAGGGTGTCTTTAGCAATTCGTAGGGACTATCATCATTTATTCGAAGGGACAAGATCTTTATCGTAGGCAACCTCGAAGGGACTTGATCTTTTAAACTGTAGGGACTTGATGATTTTTATGAAGGGACTTTGCTTAAGACACCCCTATATTCGAGGGACTTGACCATTTTTAAGGCAACTGAGAGGGGTAACCTAGGAAGTGCAAGATGGCGATCAAAGATTGACTTACGTGTGTGAGTATTTATATTCAAGTATTTATCTTATTTTAAATTATTTTTCTAAATTATTTTTAATCACATTTAGGTTATACACACCCTAAGGTTACTAACCATACAATAAAATATTTACAAAATAAAATAAAGATGGAAAATAAACCTACAAGTATTACATGGCTTTAGCAGATACATAATAATCAAATAAAAATTATAATAATAAATATAACAAGAATAATGAATAAAAAATAATAGCAATAATAATAATGATAATAATAGTGAATAAAGAAATCAAAATTAAAATTTAAAAGAGAATTTATTTTAGTTTAAACAAATATTAGAAATTTTTTTAGAGATTAATTAAGAAAATATAACAAATTTAATAATAATAAGAAAAATATTAAATTATTTACATAATAATAAAAATAAAGATTAATATATTAATTAGGGTTTAGAAAAAATAAATTAAGTTTTAGGGTTAGAAGAAAAATTAGGGTTAGTATTTTAATTAAGAAAATTAGGGCTAAACATTTTAGGTTTAAAGAATTAACTAAAACTTAAATAAATTATTTACAAATTACATAATAAAAATCAATATCATAAAAATTATTAGAAAGAATAATTAGTATTTATTTACAAAAAACATATTATGTACTTAAGTTGAAATTAGGGTTAATTAATTAGTTAATTAGTTAATTAGATAATTAGATAATATAATTACATAATAATTAAATTAAGAAAAGAAAAAGAAAATAAAACAAAAAAAACAGGGTTTCAAAAAAAGGGGGAGGCCTGTATTTGAACCCAGGACCTCCCCATTACCAGTTTGATGAAGAACCACTGGGCTGCGTGCGCGGCTTGTACATACATTGAGTGAAGCATATTATATAGTAAACCTGCAAAACAAATGAAAATTAAAAAAAAAATGGCCTGCGGCCAGATTCGAACTCACGTATATCTCAACACAAACCAAACACTTCAGCCAACTGAGCCACATGGGGCGCGTCTAACATCTATCCATTACTAAACATAATATATAAAACAAACAATTCAAATAACCAAAAGCCCGCCAACTAGAGTCATCTTCTTCCTCTGAAATTCGTAGGTTTTCCTACGAATTTTCCCATGACTTTACCTGCGATTTCACCTGCGTGTACAAACCTGCGAAACTCAAACTATATGAAATATGTGAAATTTCACCCAATTGATTAGATCAACATGATCCTTACAGCACACACAATTCAATCATGTTTTCATTATTCATTTATATTAAGTGAATTAGGAAGCCCTAATTTGGAGGGATAAACCCTAACAATGGCCGATCGCACTATAGGTCATGAAACTTCACGAAAACTATCCAAAAAGCATCTATGGATCAAACCAAACACGAATCAACAGTTAGAATAAATTAACAATGCATAAAAATATGAAATCGAAAAAGATATAAAGCTTGAACAAGAACGATTCGGTTAAAGCATATGAGTATGATTTTGGTGCATATGATGATTGGATTATGTTCAAGAGACCTCAAGGAACGATTCTACACCTTTAATTCTCTTGTTAATGCCCTAAATCAATGAAACCGAATTTCACTTTTTCTTCACTTCTTTGAAACTTCAACTCTCTTACCCTGCCTCTGATTTTCGTCCATCCTTATTGTGTGATGTTCATATCCATATAATGAATGAAATTATGTTAAAAAACATGTCCCTTCTTTGGGCTTTTGGATAACTTGATGGTGAGGAAAGATATGATCTTAAAAGTGAGAAAAATCAAATATTTTCATACTCTTAAAGCCTTGCACGAATTTGGAGTATATCCAATCAAGTTAAATGATGTTTATGATCTTCTAGAACCACAATCCCATCCAAATATTTGATTTATATATTTTATTTTGATTTAATTTGCATTTTAATGAATAAAATTCAAATAAATACTAAATAAAAAATAAGAAATCAGATAATACTTGGTTTGGATCGTGCTTGAGGATATCATTTGACAAAAATTGGTTTTAAGGCTTCATTTGCTTCACATACCTCCCAAAAATTTCCCAACTTTGCAAAGGCACAAATCCATCAATTTTAAGGCTATGAAGGTGTACTTAGACATTTTGGAAAGCTTAGAGAGTCCTCTAACCAACCTCTTTGGTCTAATGTTCATATCCTTTACCATTTTCAAATTATTCCCTTTGGAAGATGTTGACTTTTTGTTGACTTTTAAAATGACCTATAATGTTTTAGCTCATACCTTCCAAATGAAGGATTTTTGGGCTTGGCTTGTGAGACACAAAGTTGTAGAGAATTCAATTTCCTTCAAAATGAGCTTTGGATGGGAAATTTTTGATGAAGCATGTGAAAGTTATGGCTGGTCAAAGTTCAGTTGATTTTTCCTGTGAAAACCCTAATTTAGAAACTCCTGATTCTTGATGATCTGAAACTTCCTTGATGAATCATGATCAAACATTGATCAAATGATGAATTTTACTTCATTAACTTGATGTTGGCAAAAAATCTTGAAGTTTGACTTTGGTTTGACCACAGTTGACCTCAGTTTGACCTTTTAACAACTTTGACTGATTTTTGCATATCTGATCATCTGACTGAGCAAATCTTTTGGGAAAGCCTTGAAACTTGTCATAGGGATTATTGAAGACATATAGCATGCTATGAAGCTCACTTGAGGCCTTGGAAGTTCATTTAGCCTGATGAGATTCAAAACCCTAGTTTATGATGCATTGCTTAGGAGGATGCTTTGTCTAAGGGAATTGTGAACCTTGTGAACCTTGTGGGATACCTTGTGAACTTTGTGAATCTCTTGGGACACCATGGTACACAATGCCTTGAATAAGGGAGGGAAAATTTTGGGGTGAAACAGCTGCCCCTGTTCAATTTTCTGAAACCTAAGGGGTTAGATTGGCCTGTGTGCGATTCGTGACTTGGAAGGTTGAAGGGGATTGAACACAAAAGCCCAAAAATTTGCACTCGCAGGTGCGTAAAGTGAAACTGCTGATTGGTTGTATATGTTGGAGTGGGCTTAAAGATGCCACTCAGAGGAACTGGAGATGGGCTTATAGATGTCATCCATAATATCAAAAGGTGATAATATCTTTATGTTGTCACTGGATATCAGTACTAGGTCTTCGTATAGGCCGTCTCTGAATCATTCCTGTAACATGGTTTGAGTTGAATGTCATCACTAGATCTTCGTATAGATCGTCTCTGCATTATCTCTGGGGGAAAATAATATCCTTCATTAGGTGTCAGTACTTAGATCTTCGTGTAGATCGGCTCTGAACCATCTTTAGGAACATACTTTAATTTAAGCATCAGAATCAAATCTTCGTGGCGATCTTTTCTGAATTGCTTTTGGTAATATCTTAGGCTAAGTACAAGATCTTCGTATCGATCATTTATGTACCATCCCACAGATAAACTGTTGTATAGACCATTAGAAATAAATCTTCGTAGCGATTATCTCTTCTGGAAATATCTCAGATTAGGTAATAGATCTTCGTATAGACCATTTACATACCTTCCCAAAAAAGAATATCAGGATCAAATCTTCGTGGCGATTATCCCTGAACTTCTTTTGAAAGAATCTCTTGGATTAAGTGCTAGATCTTTGTATAGATCATTTACACACTATCCCCAAATATAGTTGACCATCAGAAATAAATCTTCGTAACGATTATCTCCTCTGGAAATATCCTGGATTAAGCACTAAATCTTCGTATAGATCATTTACGTACCCTTCCAAGGAAAATTTGTTGCATCATCAGAAATAAATCTTAGTAGCGATTATCTCTGAATTAAGTATTAGCACTAGATCTTTGTATAGATCATCTTTGAACTGTTTGATAGTGTTTATCTGCCTGCAACTATCTTGAAAATAAAAGGTTAGTTTATGCCAGATTATTTTGATGTATGCATGTATAGCATGATTCTCTTAAGTAAGTATGTCATATAGGTTATGGATGCGTATGCCATGATATAATGTAAATGATGTATGTATGAATCATGTAGCCTGAAGTGTCCGGGTATCCCTGTATAACAATGACTAGCTGGGGAAAATAAATCCCGGTTCGTTACTGAGGAATATGAGGACTTCGTTCCCGTTTTGTTTAATAATATGGTACTCAGAACCTCCCGTCTTTGTTCGTCGTGCTTTTTATTGAAGGAATAAGTTCCTGAATATCCTGACTGAGGATAAAAGAGATAGACATAGATCTGGGAGACTTAATTCTTCGGAGGATATGAAACTTCTTGAAGACTTCGTCGAGTGGGAAGTATAAGATATTACTGTATGGATATCCGTAAAGATTACCCTTTGGGGATGAACCAGCGAAGCTTCATTGAATCCCTACCTTCGTTCGTCCTTAGTAAATACTATTACTGCATTTTATGCAATTCTGGTAAACATCAATCATATTCAAAAGCATACATACATTCAAACACAACCAATGAACGTTTCACTTAAGTAAACAGGGGAAAAGTAAACTTGGATTAAAACATGAGACTTTATTTACTTAGAAAGTGGCTTATACACATGCAAGTTTGTACAAGGAGACAGAAATCCTAGTAAGAGGAATTCTTCATAAAAGTTTTACAAAAACAAAGAAAAGCAGCTATGTGAAAAATAATCCTATTGAGTTTCAATTCCACTATTGCCATTATCTTCAAGTATCTCATCTTTGGCTGTCGAGATGGAAATGATTGGATTGATCTTTATCTGTTTGAACTTGATCCAGGTAGCACAAATAGTTGGAGTTACATGAGTGATCCAACGAGACATAGTCATACGCTTTAATCCCTAACTTTTTCCTGGATTGCTTTTTCAAGTTTTCAATCCACCGGGATACCCTTTTTTGCCCAAGCCTCCCTTTCGGGTTTTCGACTTTCCGGGTGTACAATCTTTTATATATCCCTAATTTTTGCCCGAACACTTTTGGTTCGCCGGGATGCCCTTATTTTTGCCTAGGCCAGTCAACCTAGCGGGTCTCTTTTTATGTGTAGTATTTTTTAACTATGTCTGCATTCACGGGTTGTGGGAAATCTTCACCATCCATAGTGGTAAGCATCATGGCACCTCCTGAAAATACCCTTTTGACTAAAAATGGTCCTTCGTATGTAGGAGTCCACTTGCCCCTAGGATCACCCTGCGGTAATATGATACGCTTGATTACCAAGTCTCCAGTCTGATATACCTTTTACTTAACCTTCTTATTAAAAGCTTTGATCATCCGTTTCTGGTACTTCTGACCGTGACAAACAACTGCCAACCTTTTCTCATCAATCAAATTTATCTGGTCAAGTCGAGTCTGAATCCACTCATCTTCATCCAAGCCTGCATCCTTCATGATTCTCAAAGAAGGGATCTGAACTTCAATGGGTAGAACTGCTTCCATACCATAGACCAAGGAGAATGGGGTTGCCCCTGTTGAAGTACGTATTGTATTACGATAAGCATGAAGAGCAAATGGTAACATCTCGTGCCAATCCTTATACGTAACAGTAATCTTCTGTAGAATCTTCTTGATGTTCTTATTGGCAGCTTCTACTGCACCATTCATCTTTGGACGATACGGAGAAGAGTTATGATGCTTAATCTTGAACTGCGTGCAGAGGTCAATAATCATAATGTTGTTTAGATTTGAGCCACTATCTATGATAATCCTTTCAGGGATGCCATACCTATATATGAGATTATTCTTAATGAATCGAGCCACAACATTCTTAGTAACAGATGCAAATGAGGCTTCCTCCACCCACTTTGTAAAGTAATCAATGGCAACCAAGATGAAACGATGCCCATTGGAAGCAGTAGGCTTGATCTTACCAATCATATCAATGCCCCACATGGCAAAAGGCCAAGGAGAAGTCAACACATTCAACGGAACTGGAGGTACATACACCTTATCAGCATAAATCTGACTCTTGTGACATGTTTTGGAATGTTGACAGCAGTCAGCTTCCATGGTAGACCAATTGTAACCTGCTCTCAATATCTTCTTTGCCATGGTATGACCACTGGAATGAGTGCCAAAGATCCCATCATGCATGTCTTCCATAATCTCTGTTGCTTCCCTCTTATCCACACAACGAAGCAAAGTCAAATCATGATTGCGCTTGTACAAAATTCCATTACTCAAGAAGAACTTAGCAGAAAACCTCATAAACTTCTTATCATTGACAGATGCCCCTTCAGGGAACTCCCGAGCTTCAAGATACCTTTTCACTTCATAGAACCAAGGCTTTCCCTCTACTCCTTCAGTATCAATCTCATTACAATATGAAGGCTTCTCAAATCTATCAATAGTGATTTTGGGAGCTTCATTATCCCAACTAATCTCAAACATAGATGCCATGGTGGCTACAGCGTCTGCCAACTGATTTTCTCCTCGTGGAATATGTCCAAAGGTAATCTCTTCAAAATATGGGATCAAAGACAACACATGCTCTCTGTAAGGAATGAGGTTTGGGTGCTTGCTATCCCAATCTCCTTTAATCTGACTAACTACCAAGGCTGAATCTCCATATACGTCCAGAAACTGAATCTTCATCTCAATGGCAGCTTTGATACCCATGATACATGATTCATATTCAGCCATGTTATTGGTACAATAGAAACAAAGTCTTGCAGTAATTGGAGTATGACAACCTTTAGGGGAAATGATTACAACACCAATACCATTACCAAGCGCATTAGAAGCTCCATCTAAAACCATAGTCCATCAGGATCCCTGTTCAGGTCCGTCATATTGTCTAGGTTCTTTAGTAACAATCATAATGTCTTCATCCGGGAACTCAAAATTCATAGACTGATAATCATCCACTGCCTGATGAGCCAAATGATCAGCTACCACACTGCCCTTAATTGCTTTCTGAATGGTGTACTGTATATCATATTCTGTTAAAATCATTTGCCATCTCACTATTCGTCCAGAGAGAGCAGGTTTCTCGAATATGTACTTGATTGGATCCATCTTTGAAATCAACAAGGTAGTATGAGTCAATATATACTGTCTTAGTTGGCGAGCAGCCCATGCCAAAGCGCATCAAGTTTTCTCGAGCAGTGAGTATCTTGTTTCACAGTCGGTAAACTTTTTGCTAAGGTAGTATATTGCCTGCTCTTTTCGACCAGACTCGTCATGTTGCCCCAACACACACCCCATTAAGTTGTCTAATACTGTTAAGTACATAATCAAAGGTCTTCCATCAACTGGTGGCATCAAAACTGGAGGTTCTTGGAGGTATTTCTTGATCTCATCAAAGGCTACCTGGCACTCATCATTCCATTCCATTACCTGATCTTTCTTCAACAACTTGAAGACTGGCTCACTGGTAGCAGTTAGCTGGGAAATAAATCTTGCAATGTAATTCAATCGTCCCAAGAAACCTCTAACTTCCTTTTCAGTACGGGGAACATGCATCTCTTGTATGACTTTTAATTTTGCAGGATCCACTTCAATACCTTTTCCACTGACAATGAAACCTAGGAGTTTACCAGACCTGACACCAAAAGTACACTTGTTTGGATTCAATCTCAGTTTATACTTCTTCAACCTCTCAAACAACTTGCACAGATGATCAAGGTGTTGTTCCTCATTTTGGGACCTGGCTATCATATCATCCACATATACCTCTATCTCATGGTGAATCATATCATGAAACAAAGCTACCATAGCACGCTGATATGTTGCCCCAGCGTTCTTCAAACCAAATGGCATCACCTTATAACAAAAAGTACCACATTGTGTAACAAATGTAGTCTTCTCCATATCTTCTGGTGCCATCTTAATCTGATTATAACCAGAGAAACCATCCATGAAAGAGAATACCTTATGTTGAACAATGTTGTCTACCAAAATATCAATATGTGGAAGTGGAAAATCATCTTTAGGACTAGCCTTGTTCAAATCCATGTAATCTACACACATGCGTACCTTACCATCTTTCTTAGGTACTGGTACCACATTTGCAACCCACTGAGGATAAGAAGTCACAGCTAAGAATCCTGCATCAAATTGTTTCATCACCTCTGCTTTAATCTTTTCTGACATTCCAGGACGCATGTGACAAACCTTTTGCTTTTTTGGACGACAATCTTCTTTTACCGGTAGACGGTGAACCACAATGTCTGTATCCAACACTGGCATATCTTCATGAGACCAAGCAAAGATCTCCACATAGTCACGTAACATCTGGATTAGTCTGTTCTTAACACCATCTTCTAATTCAGCCCCTATCTTGACCTCTTTCCTGTTTTCCTCAGTTCCCAGATTCACAACTTCGATTGGCTCTTCGTGTGGCTGTATGGCTTTCTCTTCTTGTTATAACAACCTAGCAAGCTCTACAGATACTTCACAATCTTCCTCCTTTCCATCTTAATCTTGATAGATCGGATTCTCGAAATCATAGTTGGCAATAGTAGAACTGTTATCAACCGGATCCAGAGTGGATGAGGATCTGCATTTTAGTGACGTGGGTGTGTGTAAGAACACATAGCTGATAAAACAGAAATAATAATAAAAGAAAGACAAGGAGCACAATATTTACGAAAACGAAACGTCCATTGATTTTTATTGAATGAAGTATGCAAATGAAATGACATCCTGAAACAAGCATACCATTGTGCCCCGGGTAAGACACAAGGCTTAAAAGTTTTTATTGTTTGAAATTACAAACTTAAAACAAAACATAGTAATAGTATTTACTCCTGACTAAAGGAGATAGGAATAATGTCTTCAGCCTTCCAATTGTTGAGCCCATCACCCATGGTAGGAAAGATCCAATCATCCAGGTTGTGGTCTTCCTCATGGTCACCCACGACATTGATCTGATCTCTTACGACCCCTTGATTAGTGATACGAACTACACGAGCACGACGAACAGCCCTCTGAGATTCTGCAGTAAAACCCAAACCAAACTTGTCAGACTTGTAAGGGATGTTGGGAAGCTAACCCCAAATAGCACAACCACCTTTTTCAACCACAGCCTTAGCATCTTTGAGGGAGGCCATTGCAGGAGGTATTCTAGTAACCATAGGAGCTCTTTTAGAAGCAGGGACAGACTGAGGAATAAGAGCAGAGCAAGGAACAACTTCAAATATTTGACACGGAGTTTCAACCATTTCACCCTCCATTTCTACATATTTGAAAGTATTCACATGGCTAACCATGTACTCTTCTTCACCATAGACAGTGACAATTTTGTTTTTTACCGGATATTTCAACTTCTGATGCAAGGTGGAAGTCACAACACCTGCCCCATGGATCCAGGGGCGCCCAAGCAAACAAGAATACGCAGGACGAATATCCATCACATAGAAAGTAGAGTTGAAGACTTGAGAGCCTACTTTGATTGGGAGGTCTACTTCTCCATGTACCACTCTTCTTGAACCATCAAAGGCCCTCACCACCACATTACTTGGTCTTAACACAACATCCTCAGGACTGAGCTTGTCCAGAACCTCTTTAGGGAGCACATTTAATGAAGAACCATTGTCCACCAGTACATGAGACAAAGTAGTGCCCCTACATTTAATGGAGATATGCAGAGCTCTGTTATGGTTTCTCTTGGCAGGAGTCAGATCAACATCAGAAAAGCCCAGGCCATTATCACTAGTCAGATGTGCAACACAATTATCAAATTGATCCACAAAAATTTCATTTGGCACATGAGCAACCTTTAAGAACTTGATTAAGGCTTTGGCATGGGCCTCAGAACACAGCAGCAAAGATAACATGGAGATTTTGGAGGGAGAATGCCCCAACTGGTCAACAATATCATAATCACTTTTGCGAATGATCTTCAGTACTTCTTCCATCTGTTTAGAAAGATTTTCAGCAGTTGGTGCCTCAATTTGTACAGGTTCTATCACATAACCTTTGCCCCGAGCATCAGTACTTGGCCCAGAATTAGAGGTATGAGCTGAAGTAACTGTACTTTTAGAGGTATCTTGAGGAGAGAAGATTCTTCCACTTCTGGTGACCTTACTAGATCCAGCAATGTTGTCCACATCAAGACTAACATCAGTAACAGGTGCATCAGTCAAAAGCTCTTGTTTGACACCATGAATATAAACATCAGAACCATAATTCCAGGGTATGGCTTTATCAGAAGTATAAGGAACAGGGCCAGGAGTGGTAATGATCATGGGAGCCACTCTAGCTTCAGCAACAGTCTTCACAGGGCCTTCAGCAGTAATCTTGACAGGACCTTTAGAGGTGATCCTGACAGGACCTTTGGAGGTAATATTCACTGGTACTTTATCAACCATAGCTACATCTTCAAGCTTCGTGTTTCGAGTCAGATGTTCACACATACTTTCCACAGAAGGAATCTTTTCAAACAATATAGTGTAATTGTTCATGAGGCGTTGAATACCATCCTTCAACCTCCAACAGCTATCAGGTTTATAGGCACAGTAAAAACAGTCTTCCTTGCAACCTGGAAAGAACCCAGCCTGCACCAGCTTCTTCTTGATAATGGATAAAGGAGTTGTCAAATCTGTTATTGAGGAAACATATGAAACCTCATCAACAACATTAACAGTCTTCTCATGATTGGGCATAGGAGCAGTGATCACATTTGGGGTCCCAGGAGGGTCAAATTCAATTTCCCCAGCTTCAATCATGTCTTGAATCTTGTTTTTCAACACCCAGCAGTTGTTGGTGTCATGTCCCGGACTATTAGAATGATATGCACATCTTGCATTAGGATTGTACTGAGGAGAGGATGTATTAGGATTCTGAGGAGGATCCCTTAAAGTAATTAGCTCCCCTTTCAACATGTGTTGCAAGGCATGGGCCAATGACATGTTGATCTTGGTGAACTGTCTTCTAGGCTTCTGTTGATTGTTTTGTTGTTGCTATGGTGCTGTAGGGGAAGGATTGGAGATGTGAACTGCTCCCACAGATTGGTGATTACTGTTACGACTATGTTGACCATACACAACATTAGACTCCTTCTTTCCACTAGGGGGATTCTTAGCAGTGCTTGAGGAAGAGGCACCCATCTGTATCTTACCACTTCTTATCCCACTTTCCACACGTTCTCCAGTCATTATCAGCTCAGTGAAATCGGATGATGAGCTTCCAATGAGGTGACTATAAAAAGGACCATTCAGCGTACTCATAAACATATCCACCAGCTTCCTGTCAGTCAGAGGAGGTTGAACTCTGTCAGCCAGGTCTCTCCATTTTTGGGCATACTCTTTGAAACTCTCCTTAGTACCCATAGACATGCTTTGGAGTTGCATGCGAGTTGGTGCTAAATCAGCATTATATTGGTATTGCCTATAGAAGGCCTCAGCAAGATCATTCCAATCACGAATGTTAACACTTTCAAGTTGATAATACCATTCCAATTGAGATCCTGATAAACTCTCTTGGAAGAAATGAATCCACAGTTTCTTGTCAGCAGTATGTGGTTGAATCCTCCGGACATAGGACCTCAAATGCAGTTTAGGACATGAAACACCATCATATACCACAAAAACAGGAACGTTGAAGCCAATAGGTATAACCACTCCAGAAACTAAACTCAAATCATCAAAATCAAGCCCAGAAGATTTTTGTAGTTCCATAGCATTCATTCTGTCTACCAACATCTTATACTTCTCCTCACTAGCAGGATGATGATAATAGTTCGCCTCAGAATCAGAATCTTCCACAGTATCATGGAGACTACCTCCTTCTTTCTTAGAATTTTCAGACTCAATATCCTCAACCTCTTCTTTTGTCTTGACAGGACCCCTGAATCTTCTACCCAGGTTGATGAGGCCCATTTATTTTCTAGTCTTCTTCTTCTTCTTCTTCTTAGTCAGAAGTGTCTTCAGCTCATCTTGTCCCTTGGACAAGTTCAGGATCAATTCTTGAAATTGTGCATTCTGAGCCTGGAGATCCTTAACAGTTTGTTCGAGAGCCATTTCTGCTGAAATAAACAGCGAGAAGATAAGATACCTGTTCATAAGAAACCTGTGATGCAATGATATGGTATGTAGATGCATATGCAATGTTTTCAAGGACCGCATGATTTAAATTTGTTTAAACAACCAGAAAGGAAACTTTTATTAGTAAGCAATAAACTTGTTTGCCTCTTGGGCTTACAATAAAATGAAATAAATACAAAGATGGGGTTTTAAGTCTCCCATGGACGTTTCCTCTTTGTGTTGAGGTATGTGTTGAGATTCCGCTCCTCGTGAAGTTGTCTTGTTAGCTCCAGGATTCTTTCTTGACTAGCTTTGAAATGAGTCCCAAAAGTGTCCCTTTGTTCCTTCAACTGGATCCAGGACCTCTACAACTCTTCCATGTCAGTGGGCATGTCTGGATGAAGGATGATATAAGGAGTATCTCCTTCAGCAACGGGCTACATGGTAACTGGCATGATAGCAGGATATGGCATCATAAGAGTCTGAGCACGTGCTCGTACCAATCTGAGATAAGGTTCCATAGGAATAGAGTATTTTGGTTCTAGAGTTTTGCTGTCAACCTTGTTCACTTTACCCCAAGCTCGTATGAACCTTTGACGGTAACCTTGCAGATCGTTGTCGTAGTCAAACACAATACCCTGAATAAACATGTCATGAGGACCATCACTCCGAGCATAACCAAACTGGCGTAGAGCTAAAGAAGGGTTTAAGTAATGCCCCCTTTTATGCCAAGGAGTGGCACATTAGGGAACTCCCCACAACGGTCAATGATGGTAACATTCTCCATGGATCTAGAGCACCAATGAATGTCTGAATGAGAAAGTGACATAATCCTCTTGGACCACCTTAACCCTTGTTCATTCTTCATCACTGATCGAGGAAGGTGAGAAATAAACCACCTAGACAATAAAGGTATGCAACACATCAGAGTCCCTCTCGCCTTCGTAGTACGAGTGTGAAGAGAGTGTAAGATGTCTCCAAGTAATGTAGGTACCGGATTAGGAGTCAGAAATATGTTGATGGCGTGTACGTCTATGAACTGGTCTGTATTAGGGAACAAAACTAAGCCATGGATTAATAGGGCTAGGATCTCCTCGAAAGCATCATAACTCATAGCCTTCAGGAACACTTGAGCTTTCTCCATCAATACCTTAGCAAAAATACCTTTAACTCCACTTCTCGTTTCTAGGACAATGTCTGATTTATTCAAATGTAAGGCTGCAGCAATAACCTCAGGTTTAGGCTCTTTTTCTAAGCATGTAAAGAGTCTCTGATCAAGGATAGGTATACCCAGTAGCTTGGAGAACTCTTCCATTGTAGGAACCAACTGATAGTCGGGGAATGTGAAACAATGATGTTTAGGATCAAAGAACTGAAATAGGACATTCATCATGTCTTCATTGAACCCTGAAGTGACTAGATCCAGTAGGTGACCATGCCTCTTGATGAATTGGGAGTTTTCAGAAACTTGAGAGACCAATTCTTTAAGCTTAGGAGGTATTCCTACAAAGTTGATCCGGATAGTATTCCTACAAGCAGAAGTCATGACCTGCAACAAAGAAAAAAGATAAATCCTTTGGTCCTTGAAATAGTTAGTGAAAATGCTATGCTTATGATGCATGATGTCATGATGTTATGATCAATCACAAACATGTGGCACACACAAACAAGTCACACAATAGCCCTAGGTTTGAAGGCTTGCATGAGGTTTAAAGGTAAGTACCCTCCCTTGAAGTTTAGTTGGTTTATCCTGTCCTACAAAAGTAACCAGGTTCTAAGGGATCTCAATAACACTGATCCTTTCCAAGGGTGGTTGTTCAGTAGGAAACTTACTTGCCAACCAAAACCCTCCAAGTTTAGGATCTCAATGAGCGTAGTATCGAGTATCAATCAACTTCAGTCTTCACCAAAGCCGGTTATCTCACTACTTTTCTAAAGGATATGATGGGATGACAAAGGTTCTAAAAATCAGTTAGTGAATTGACTACATATGGCAGCCTCATATTATCCTCAACTTACTTAAGGAACATAAGCACCAACAAGGAAGTCACACTAACTATGGCCACCATATCAACCATATCGGTATACGCCATACAGTTTCCTTGGTCAATTGCCATTTACCTAAGGTACACTATATCCGGGTTAGGATCTTTCACACATAAAGCCCAACAAATAATATAAAGCAAACAAAGCAAACAATTTAAAGTGATCTAATTCCTAAGGGTACCCCTCTTTTATTAAATCCCCAGCAGAGTCGCCAATTCTGTAACACGGTGGGAGAACTGACTTTCTATCAATGTTGCGGATAGCAAGAGTCGCCACCGACTTTTATTTTATCCATAAGGAAAGGGCATAAAAGAACAGGAAAGACCTATTTTTTAAAGACTTGAGTTCGGGGGGTAGGTTATATAAAGGGAAGGTGTTAGCACCCTTTATATCCATGGTTATCCATGGGCTCTTAGTTACTTAGCTCACTTAAATTGTTTTTGAAATGTGTATTGTGTGATTAGAAAAATTTCTTTAAGTACTTTGTAATGACCCTCGTATGGGTGTATACAAAGCCTAGTTTAGAAATTGTGAGGTGTAAAAGTATTTTGAAATGTGAGCAAGTAACTAAGAGGTACCTGTCGCTCCCCGGATTTCCATCCTAGTACAAACGCGAAAGTGGTGCGGAAAGAGGTAGAGTCGCCAGCCAGGTATTTTTATCCCGAAGGAACGTGAATGGTAATGCTGCACAAACCAGAGGAAAATAAAAGGAAGGACACGGGTCCTGCGAACCAAAGAGACTGAGTCCGGGAGTCGGTTACGACCTGGGAAGGTATTAGCACCCTAGATCGTTCGCCGTACCCGACGGGATCCACGCTTGCAAAGAAATATGTTTTAAAAGGTGAAGGAATGAAAGCTGCTGCAAAGAAAAGGAAATGAACTGGATAAAAGAAACAAAAAGGGAGCTGGAAAAGAAATGAAAAGGAAAAATGTAGGGAAAATAAAGATTGTGCTCGAACGGGCCCTACCCCGCTGCCTACGTACCTCATCTGGACAATGAGGATCAGAAACGCCGTAGTTCCCCTAACTAGGGGTGGAAAAGGTTGCTTGTGTATTAAGGCTTGAACTGCCTATGTCAATGCTCAGGTGTTGCAGGCGCGGACGACGAGTGCGTAACCATCTTGCAAAATGACAAGTAGGAGCAAGTTCACGTACGGAGCGAAGGAGATGAGAAAAGAATTTCCGAAGGAGAGACGCTTATTATTTGTTTGTGTTTTTTAGAAGCTTTTAGGAGTGTGTCACAAGGAAGTGAACTCAAGCTCTTTTCCATGGAATGTGCACTTGTCACTACATTCCAAGATGGAATAATAGAACAAGCACACTCAAGTAAGGAGAAGATCCCCAAAACTTGAATCCAGAGATTAGGGCTTAAGCTCACTAACGCATTAACTTATTAAGTGTTTTTGTATTTACAATGAAGAAGTGTGTTTTATGATTTTCTTGGTGAAGATGATATCCTGATCAGACTTGTGCATCACAAGACAAACTTGTACTATCACAAGATGGGAAGACTGCAAGTGTCTCATGGGATAAGGCTATTGCTCAAGATATCACTTCAATCTTTATTAAGTGTCTTCTTAGGGTTTTGAGATGAGAAGAGAAGAGGAACCAAAGGATCACAAAGGTAAAAGTCTAATGGGGGACTAATGAATCCTAAAGTTATCATGCAAAGGGTAATCCTAAGTTAGTGAGGTTTACTATCCTAAAGAAGAAAGAAAGAAGAAGAAGAGAAGAAGAATTAAAAAATAGAAGAGGGAGGAAGTAAGGCCTAAGCCCAAAAACACAAGATTAGAAAAAATAATAAGGAGAAGAGAAGAGATAAAATTTGGAGATGTGGGAATCACATCCACACCTCTCACTTACCAAAGCCCCTGAAATGGTTAGTGACACAAGCATAAATGCAATACAAAATGAACATAATGTCAAATCAAAGTCACACAACCAGAAGTGAAGTCATAAACACAAATGCCAATTGCAAACTCAAAGCACAAGAATGAGAAGAGAAATACAACTCACAATGAAGCATTATGAACCACCATGACAAGACAAAGTAAACATGAGAAGATACAAAACAAAATAGTCAAAGAAAAACCTCAAAGTTCAAGATCAGAACCCTAACATGTTAGAAAAGTATCTAAGGATCACATGAGATGAAGAGAAGGAGTGCACATAGTCAAATAATCACATCATGAGAAGGAAGGAAGCAAAGGAAGTGAGGTGAGCCTGCATAAGTGTGGAAGAACTTCAAAAGCAAACAACTTCCAAAGTTCTCAAGGTACAAACCATAACTAAAGATCATAGAGGGATTAACAACCTAAGATGGCCCTAAATAACTTGAAGAAGTTGGCACAAGTGCCCTTCTAAGCTAAAGAGTGAACATATGATCCAAAAGAAACAAAAAGGGACAAGTGAAGAACAAAAATTCAAATTAATTCAAGTAAGCATCCAAAAATTCCACAAACTTGCACAAATGATCTTCAATCATACCATATCAACATGCCAAAAGGAGGGAATGAGAATCAGAAGCTAGGTAAGTCAAATGAGGGTTCAAACATGGATTAGGGTTAGAAAGCTTCATGCACAAGTTAGAGACCAAAATCAATTAAACAAAATTCTAAAAATCAGAAAACAAATCACCAATAAACTACATCTCATCATGAATCCAGAGCAAAAAGAATCACTTAAAAATTCAAAATAATGATCAAGATAGAAAATGAACAAGTCAGCATGCTTCAAAATGAAATAAAACCAATTAATTAAAAGAAACAATTAATTTATTGCGGGCCAATTAAAAATAAATGAAAAATAAAAATACCAAAAATTAGAGAAAACTCAAAGGACCTTTCATGAAGTTTTTTGTAATTTTTGAAGACCTATTACTATTTTTAAAAATTAAAAAGCAAACTGGAATTAAAATGAAAACAAAAAGAAAAAGAAATAAAGAAATAAGGCCAAGGGGTGCGTTTAGAAGAGAGAGACAATTCATTTATATGGCCTTCACGCAGGGAGGGCATATAGCAAGTCAAGCCCAATGGTGCTCAGTCAACATAGATGATAGTATGTCAATCCAATGGTTACAAACAAAAGTCAAAAAGAAAAATCCACACCATCCAAGGTCCATGCGCAGTCAAACCAACTTCAGTCATTTAATCCATTGGTCAGGATGAGGTCAAGTCAACATGAGGTAATCCAATCCAAAGGTACACATCAATTATCTCAAAGTAATTACAAACAACGCATCAGATTCAAAGTCAAAACCCTAGGTCAACTAAAGGAAAGGCTCAGATCAAGATGTACACACACTACCATGCGCTGACAAACAAAAACAATTAAATAGAAATTAAAAGGCACGTGAGAGGGAGCAAGGTTTTTAATGTGCTGGAAACATGTGCAGCGTCCAGATTGTGGATCTAACGGCTATGTGTTCATCTTCTTCATTCAACTCAGGTGAAACAAAATGCAGAATCCGGTGACCGGAGCTAGGGCTCTGGCACCGGAAAATTCAAACTAAGAACAAATCACCATATAAACAAATCAAATTGTCCAGATCTAACCATTTAATCAAGCTAAGCATGAATCTAACCCTCAAATACACAAACAGTTCATGAATTCATCAAATCGAAGCAAATAAAGTTTGACATCAAACTTTCAGATCCAAATTTCTCACTCATTACTCATGCATTTTTAAATCTAATTAGTGCATCATACTCAACAAAGTTCATAGATCACAATGCACATAAGAAAAACAAGTTCCAGATCCATGAATTTCAAGTCATACCTGAGATGGAACCACTGCAAAATCACCAAAATAGAACTCCAGATGCTGCAGATCTGTGTACTTTGATCTCCTCTTGCAAAATAAATGCAAGCGGAAGCTTGAGAGAGCTTGAATTTGAAGCTTCGAAGCAACCTGCTCTGAATGGAAACTCTCCAATTCTTCACTTTCAGCTTTGATTGATGAGAGAAATGTGATCCTTGAAGCTTGTAGAAGAAGAATCCGAAGAGAAATGAGAGAGGTGTGGCTTGAGGGAGAGATTCGAAAACTTTTGCTCTTGTGCAAGAAACTTTGAATCTGAGAAATGAGAGTGATAGCTTGCATTTAGGGTTTGAGTAGCTTTTATATCATGCACATATCACACTGATTAGGGTTTAGTGGTAAATGGTGGCATGAGTTGTGTGATAGGGATTGATTTGCAAAATTGCATGAAGAAGAAGAATGACCGATTTGCTCGTGCATTTCACTCCTCTTTGCACATGCTGATTTCTCATCTCAGCCCTTGATTCATGATGAGATGATCCTGCCCCTTGGTTGTTTGGTTCATGCTTTTTTCATGATCATGCATTTTTTCCTTTTGTGAACTACACCACATTCCATGCACGAATTTGTTTGCTTCCTTGGGCAACAAATCTACTCACGCATTGCCTTGAATCATTATGATCCTAATTTGTCCATCAAACCACTTGAAAATAAGTTAAATGAGTTTTTGCATTTGGAGGAGGCTTAGATTTCATGCCATGCCCTAAAAACAAGAGATTTTCGAATGGCTTATCTCACAAACCATGAGGAATATGGAAAAGTACTTGTACTTTTTAAAAATGGGAGGCTTTAATCTTCAATTTTCATGTTTGGTGGTGATCCATTTGAAGCTTTTTTCACCAAGTTATGTACACTTGAAAATTAGGGCAAAAGGTTACTAAAAATGGAAAATTTCATGACCAATCATATGCCATAAATGCAAAACACCTCAAAACCTCTTGATTCTTGAGCTTTGACTTTGCCAAACCTCTTCTAAGGTTATAAGAACATCCCTTGACTTGAAAAATAAGGCTGGACCTTTTGAAATCTCACAGTTGACTTCTAGAATGCATAGTTGACCAATTTCTTCATTTACAAGCAACTGAAGAAATACCTGACTTCCACAAGGAATTTTCTCACCAAATTTCATCCCTAGGATCATCTTATCATACGAAAGACTTTGCCCAAATGAAATGGCCAAAGTCACAAAGTTTTCATGCTTGAAACTCAAACCCTAATTTGGGATCATTGTGTAGGAGCTTTGCCCTAGCTTGAATTCCCTGATGATCCTCCAAATTCCTGGGCCTTTGTGAATGATCTTGAGCTTGTAAATGCAATGTAGACTCCTCATAGGACTTGAGCAAATAAATTGGGCCTCTTGTCATAGCTTGTGATGCTTCAAAACCCTCCCCAGATGATCGTATGCCTAATGCTAGGTCATGAGAATATTATGCCTCATCTTTCCATGCAGATATGCCAAGAATATGATATGCTTATGAATACTATGGTATGATGATGATGCTTAAAAAGAAGAGGGCAAATTTGGGGTGTTACAGCTGCCCCTATTCAAGCAACTGTTAATCTGAAAAGGACGGTAGCACGGGCTATCGACCGTTCAAGATAAACTGTGGTTGAATACCAAGAAAACCTGAAATTTGCACTCTTCTAGAGAATGCAAGAACTGGGAAATAAACCCAACCAAATGACACTTTGGTGACTGAAGTGGAGAGAGAGCAGACGAGATCCTTCCAAGTTGAACTGCTATTTTGGATAAGAATACTTTGACAGACGAGTCTTCTTCGAACAATCATGTTACGCCAGGAACTGGACATACGAGTCCTCCTCAAGTATACCTGTTACGCCAGGAATGGACATACAACCCTCTTCATACATTTACAAAAAAATATGACTTGAGACATTTCCTTCGGATAAACCTGTTACGTCAGGACCGGTGATGCACTTAAGTCTGTGGGATAGACATGCATAATCAGGATAGACGAACCCTCCTCATATATTCTCCGTGGATATATGGTATAAGACAGACGAGCCTTCTTCGAGAAAAACTGTTACGCCAGGTGCAACAATAATAAGCGGTGCTTGAGACAGACGAATCTCCTTCGGATAGACCTGTTATGCCAGGATCGGTAACCCTTTTGACGCTTAAACCCACCGTCAGGACTTCAAACCTCTTCAATACAGACGAGTATTAGATGATCATCAAGAGAAAAACAGACGAGTGCCATAAGTCAATGATACAAACGAATATCAAACGATGATCTAAGAAACACAGACGAGCGCTTCAGGAGATGATACACACGAATATCAGCCACTGGTACAGACAAATACCCGAAACCCAACACAGACGAGCATTTGGAGTAGCAATACAGACGGGTACCAATAATTACCAACACTTATGGATATAAGCTAACACAGGCGATGTCGCTCCCCGGATTTCCATCCTGGTACAAATGCGAAAGTGGCGCGGAAAAAGAATAGAGTCGCTATCCAGGAATTTTTATCCCGAAGAAAGGGAATGGTAATGCTGCACAAACCAGAAGAAAGAAAGAGGAAGGACACAGGTCCTACGAACCAAAGAGACTGAGTTCGGGAGTCGGTTACGACCTGGGAAGGTATTAGCACCCAGATCGTCCGCCGTACCCGACGGGATCCACGCTTGCAAAAGAAAATGTTTCAAAGGGTTAGGGTATGAAAGCTGCTGCAAAGAAAAGAAAAGAAAAGAAACTAGAACTGGAAAAAAAACTGAGAAAGCAACTGAATAAGAGAACAAAGAGAAAAATGTAGGGAAAATAAAGATTGTGCTCGAACGGGCCTTACCCCGCTGCCTACGTACCTCATCAGGACAATGAGGATCAGAGACGCCGTAGTTCCCCTAACTAGGGGTAACAAGGAAATTTCTTGTGAATTAAAGCTTGAACTGCCTATGCCATTGCTCAGGTGTTTCAGACTCGGACGACGAGTGTGTAACCGTCTTGCAAAGTGACAAGTAGGAGCAAGTTCGCGTACGGAGCGAAGGAGATGAGAAAAGAATTCCCGAAGGAAAGACACTTATTGTTTGTTTGTGTTTTTTTAGAAGCTTTTATGAGTGTGTCACAAGGAAGTGAACTCAAGCTCTTTTCAATGGAATGTGCACTTGTCACTACATTCCAAGATGGAATAATAGAACAAGCACACTCAAGTAAGGAGAAGATCCCCAAAACTTGAACCCAAAGACTAGGGCCTAAGCTCACTAACTTGTTGAATTATTAAGTGTTTTGGGTTATTTACAAATGAAGAAGTGTTTTTTATGCTTTTCTTTATGAAGAAGATACCTTGATCAGACTTGTGCATCACAAAGTAAACTTGTACTATCCCAAGATGGGAAGACTACCAGCATATCTCATGGGATAAGGCTATGGATCAAGACATCACTTCAAACATTATTAAGATGTTTTTTATGGTTATGAGATGAGAAGAGAAGAAGAACCAAAAGGATCTCAAAGGCAAAATTCTAAAGGGGACTAAAGATTCCTAAGTATTGTCATGCATGGATATCCTAAGGTTAGTGTGGTTTTCTATCCTAAAGAAGAAAGAAGAAGAAGAGAAGAAGAAGAGATGAGAAAGGCCTAAGCCCAACAACAAAAGAGTTAGTACAAATAAACATAAGAATAAGAGATGAGACTTGGAGATGTGGAACTCAACTTCCACACCTCACACTTACCATAGCCCCTGCAAGGTTAGTATCATGCATACAAGTGAAACAAAATGAACAAGATAAAATGCTAACATCAAACAACCAGAAGTGAAATGAAATGAACAAATGCACAATGCAAATGCAACTCAAAAGAATGGGAGAAGAAACTTACAAGCAAAGGATGCAACATGAAACACATATGTAAACTTATGAAAGATGCAAAGCAACAATGCATAAACATGGACTCAATGCACAAGATCAGAACCAAAATAAGATGAAGAAGGGCTTAAGAGGCCAAAAAGATGAAGAGAAAGGTCACACAATACCAAACAAACACCAAATGGGAGTGAAATAAGTGAGGAAGAAGTGAAAGCACACTTAAGAAATGAAAGGACTTAAAAGTAAGAAAGACACCAAAATTTCTAAGACACAAACCCTAAGCTAGGATCAGGAAGGTACCCACACCCCAAGAGAACCCCAAATGAGAAGAAGAAGTTGGCACAAGTGCCCTTCTTGGCTTATAAGAGACCTAAAGGACCAAAAGAAGCAAAATGGGACAAGGTTCAAGATAAAATTCACATTAAATCAACCAAGCACCTAAAAATTCCACAACTCAAGTCAAATGATCTTCAAACATGGTATATCAATGAGACAAAAGTATTTAGAAAAATTCATAAGCAAACTAAGTTAAATGGAGGCTTAAACACAAGCTAGGGTTACAAACTTCCATCACAAGTCAAAGGACCAAGACTCAAGAAATAAGTTTCTAAAAATCAGGAGAAACAACACATGAGAGGTACATTGTCTTAAGAATCCAGAGCAAAAAGAATGGGATCAAAATTCAAAATAATGAAGTGTATGGAAATTGGACAAGGCAGTGTACTCAAAATGAACTTAAAAAGAAGCTAATTGAAACAATGAATTAATTGTGACACGTGGAAATGGAAAAAAAGAAAATAAAAATATGGAAAAATAAAAGACAATTTAAATATGACTCATGATTTTTTTGGGAATTTTTTAATAATGGGAGGTATTTTTAATAAATTGAAAACCAAAAGGAAATAAAGAAATAAAAAAGAGAAAAAGAAATTAAAAGAAGAAGAGATGGGGTGCAAATAGCCAGGATATACGTTGAGATTGTTTGGGCTTGATGCAGGAGGGGTGCGAAGAGCAATGGTCTGGGCCCAATTCTGCGCAGGAATATGTGAACTAGGGTGGGATTTAATGAAATAAAAATTGGAAAAAAGAGAGATCCATTGGATGCATCAGACGCGTGGGCTTGAACTTTCATTAAATGATGTGGCAGTTTGGCTGATTGTGAATGGAGAGACACATGGTAACTGTGGTGTGTGCGTAACAAATTGTATTAAAATGAAAACATAAAATTCACGTGAATGGGAGGTGGCTGTAGGGCTACGTGGTGCCATCTGGGGCGTTGGAAGGCTGGATCTAATGGTCAGAAGGTCATCTTCAACCTTGCAAACCCTAGCTGGAACACAAGCAATTTCTGGTGACCGGAGCTAGGGCTCCGGCACCAGAATTCACACCTGACACGCAAATCACAACATAAATTAATAAATCCGTCCAGATTGACTAAATCAACCATACTGAACATGAATATGACCATGAAATTCTCTAAAACTCAAAGAATTGAAGGGATCGAAGAAAATAAAGTTGCACCATCAAAACTGAATTCAAGATATCTTTCACTATGATGCATCATTTTCGAATCTAAAAAGTGCAGCATGATCAGCATGACACAACGATTAAGAATCACACATACAATTTCATTTCCAGATCCAAAGATATCAGAGCATACCTGAGTTGTAGATCCTTCAAAACCACCAAGAAAATGCCTCCAAGGCTGCAGATCTAGCTCTTGTGATCTCCTCTTGCAAAATAAATGCAAGAGGAAGCTTAATGAGACCTGGATCTGAAGCTTCAAAGTAAGTTGCTTCTCAATGGCACCTTTCTATTCTTGCACCTTAAGCTCAAATGAATGGTAGAATCTTGATCTATATCACTCACTGATCAAGAATATGGAAGAGATTTGTGAAGAATGTGAGAGAATGAAGAGATTCGTGTGATGATGCAAAATGTGCAAAAAGTTTGAAATGAGAGAATGAGAGAATGAGAGAATGGTTGTGCTTGCTGAAACCCTAGCTGCTTATGTATCCCCTCACAATTCCATGCTGAAAGAATTGGCCCAAATGCACTTGTGGATCATGAGCTTTTTGCAATTTTGCAATTTGTGCAATTTGTGAGATAAGCATGCCTCCCTCATGCCTTGCTTGCATTCTCAGCCCATGAGCAATGCTTTTTTAACCCTTGATCAAAATGTAATCAATCCTGGCCCTTAGATCAAGTCATCACACACTTCTCTTGATTTTTGCAAAATATCCTCTTTGTATGTAAGTTTCTTATTGTGCACGAAAAATGGAATTTCTTTGGAAAATCATTGAAACAAGTTTGAACCAAAACCAAGTCATGAAAACAAGTTTTGAAGCTTCTTGCATTTGGTGCATGCATGGAAATGTGAATTTGCCCTAAAATACCTCAAATTTTCGAGGGACCCCTAGGACAAACCACAAATCCTATGAAAATGTACTTGTACTTTTTGAAAATGGGAGCCCTTACCCTCCAACTTTCTTGTTTGACTTTGGTCCATTTGAAGAATTTTTTATCATGTTAAGGCCATTTGAAAATTAGGGCAAAAGTTGCCAAATTTGGAAAATCTCAAAAACCAACTTTGTACCATTTTTGCAAAACCCTTCAAATCTCCATGGTTCTTGAACTTTGATCATTCCAAACCTCTTATAACATTGTAAGGACCCCTCTTGGCCAACAAAATTGGGTTAGACCCCTTGAAATCAAACAGTTGACTTTTTAAGGGCCCAGTTGACTTTTTACTTCATCTGCAAGCAACTGAGGAATTGTCTGACTTCCACATGGAATTTTCTCATGAAAATTGACACCTAGGATCCTCTTAACATATAAAAGACTTTTCCCAAATGAAATGGCCAAAGTTGTGAGAATTTGGTGCTTGAATCACAAACCCTAATTTAGGTGCCTTGTATAGGAGTTTTGCCTTGTCCTGAGATCTCTGATGATCATGCAATCTTCTGAGCTTTTGCCAATGGACTTGAACTTGTAAATGGAGTTTAGACTCACCATAGGACTTGTACAAACTCATTGGGACCCTTGTCATGGCTTGAAATGCTTCAAGGACCTCCACAGATGACCATATGCTTGATGCTAGGACATGAAGGATGTTATGCCTCATCTTTCCATGATATGATGCTAAGAAAATGATATGTTCATGATGAATATGATATGATGCTTAAAATGAAGAGGGAAAATTTGGGGTGTTACAGTTGCCCCTATTCAAACAACTGTTGATCTGAAAAGGACGATAGCACGGGCTATCGACCATTCAAGATAAACTGTGGTTGAATACCAAGAAGACCAGAAATTTGCTCTCTGACGAAGAATGTAAAACTGGGAAATAACCCCAACCAAATGACACTTTGGTGACGGCAAGGGAGAAAAAGCAGACGAGCCTCTTCCAAGTTGAAACTGATATCCGGAATAAGAATGCTAAGTCAGACGAGTCTTCTTCAGACAATCCTGTTACGCCAGGAGCTGGACATACGAGTCCTCAAACACTTTGCAAGAACATATGACTTGAGACAGACGAGTCTCCTTCGGATATACCTGTTACGCCAAGACTGGGATGCACTTAAAGTCTGTGGGATAGACATGCATAATCAAGGTAGACGAACCTTCTTCATATATTATCCGTGGATATATGGTATAAGACAGACGAGTCTTCTTTGAGCAAACCTGTTACGCCAGGTGCAACAACAATAATTGGTGCCTGAGACAGACGAGCCTCCTTCGGATTTACCTGTTACGCTAGGACCGGTAACCATTTTGACATTTAATCCCACTGTCAGGATTTTAAACCTCTTCAATACAGACGAGTATTGGATGATCATCAAACTAATACAGACGAGTGCCAACAGTCAATGATACAGACGAGTATCAGACGACGATCTGAGAAACACAAACGAGCGCTTCAGGCAAATGATACAGACTAGTATCAGCCACTGGTATAGACGAATACCAGAAATTCAAACACAGACGAGCATTTGAAGTAGCAACAAAATAATATCAGGATAATCAGCAAATCCACACAGCGGATATAAGCTAACATAGACGAGTGTTGGGGATGATACAGACGAGTATCCAAACAAAGCAGACGAGCTTCAAACAGATATTAGAACACCACAACACAGACGAGTGTCGGAACTTGCAGACGAGCAATATCAAAGTAATCATGGACCACTGCTGGGGAAAGCAAACAAGCAATACTGAAGTGATAACACAGACGAATGTGGAGAGATGCAGACAAGCAGCAATAAAGCAATAATATGTCACTGCTGGGTAGAACTCTGCTTAGGGATAACACAGACGAGTGTTGAAGATTGCGGACGAGCAACAATAAAGTACGAACACAGACGAGTGTTTGAAAGTTGTAGACGAGCAACAAACAAAGCTAGAGCACAGACGAGTGCTGGAGATTGCAGACGAGCAACAAACACATGCCTGATTGGCCACAAAAGTTACAACTCTGCAGGGGGAGATATGTCAGGAGTCTAGACACTTCACTCTAACTGAGGTGATGAATACCTATTTGTATCATCAAATTGTCCCAAAAGTATGGCAACTTTGCTGGGGTATATTTCACTGACGGAGGTGAAAATTCAAATACGAACTCTGTGGGGACAGATCATCTTCGGACTTGGCTGGAAAAGATTCTTCAACAATCTCTGGCTGAGGAGAGAATTTGCTGATGTTGAACTCTGGTTGTGACCCTTGCTGGGGAGAGAATTCTGTTTGGGGATATCAGGCTTTCAAATACCTGCTGGGCACACTCCACTAGGGAAGAAATAAACTGCTTGGGCTGCTTGCCAAGGCTTAACTGGAGAAGAATCCTGCTGGAGATACTCTACTGGGAAAGAGTAAATTGCTTGAGAGAATGTGACGCCATCCTGCAACCTGCAACAACAGAAAACACAAGTGTGCCCCGGGGACTTGCCTGGTATGATCTGTTCATCCATCGTCACCCGACACTCAAAGAGGGATTACAGTGTTTCCCTGCATGTCAATTTCTTTTAAAATTATCACCATGTTTAAATGCAATGCTATTTTTGCCAAAAATTCAGGACATTTTGTAAACAAAAATAAACACACGCAACTTTTTGACTCAATATTCTTTTTATTGAATGGCCTCTGAATAGGCAAAGATTTACATCAGGAAGCAACCACATGCAAAGAGGTAGCTACCATAAAAATTGAGAAAAGAAACAATCCTAATGGCAATGGGCACGACATTCCAAGGATTTCCATTTCTGCTATGACCAGCATGTCTTCGAGACTCTCCATTACTGCTTTTGCTTTCTGAGAGGATGAGGGAACTGTTTCCTATCCTTCTGATATTGTCAAGTTGTACGAAACAATGACGTGGTTCAGATAACTCGGATCGCAGTTGTTCGCTTATTCCCTTGTTTTGCGTGGATCGCCCTTTCAGGTTTTCGATCCACCGGGATACCCTTTTTTGCCTGAGCTGTCTAATGTGGCTTTTCAACTCAGCAGGTGTACTTTTTTTTTATTATTTCCCTAACTTTTTCCCGAGCTTTTTATTCTGTTTTTAGCTCGCCAGGATGCCCTTTTTTTGCCTGGACTTTAATTCTGTTTCTGTTTTCGTCCGTTAACAGGGGACTGGAAGTCATCTCCATCCATAGTGGTGAGCATCAGTGCTCCTCCTGAGAAGACTTTCTTCAATATGAATGGTCCTTCGTAGTTTGGGGTCCACTTGCCCCTATGATCTGAACCGGGAGGAACAATCCTTTTCAACACAAGCTCTCCCACTTGATACTCTCGAGTACGTACTCGTTGGTCGAATGCACACTTCATTCTCCTCTGATAAAGATGACCATGACAGATAGCCGCTAATCTCTTTTCCTCAATTAGACATAGCTGATTATAACGAGCACGTACCCATTTAGCCTCATCCAGCTTAACATCCATCATCACACGCAATGAAGGAATCTCTACTTCAACAGGCAGGACTGCTTCCATACCATATACCAGAGAGAAGGGATTTGCCCCTGTTGACGTCCTGACTGACGTTCGGTACCCATGCAGCGCAAATGGTAACATCTCATGCCAATCTTTGTAAATGACAACCGTTTTCTACACAATCTTCTTGATATTCTTGTTTGCTGCCTCTACCACGCCATTCATCTTTGGTCGGTAAGGAGAAGAATTGTGATGTTGTATCTTGAAGCCCCGACACAAGTCTGCCATCATCTTGTTATTGAGATTAGAACCATTGTTAGTAATGATCCTTTCGGGAACTCCATATCTGCATATGATATCTCTCTTCAGAAATCTTGCCACCACTTGACGAGTGACGTTGGCATAAGATGCTGCTTCCACCCACTTGGTGAAGTAATCGATCGCGAACAAGATGAAGCGATGACCATTTGAAGCAGTAGGCTCTATCTTCCCGATCATGTCAATGCCCCACATAGAAAAGGGCCAAGGAAATGACATGATGTTGAGCGGGTTTGGAGGAACATGCCCTTTGTCTGCATATATTTGGCACTTATGGCACTTACGAGCGAATGAACAACAGTCTGCATCCATTGTCATCCAGTAATACCCTGATCTCAGTAATTTCTTAGCCATAGCATGCCCTCCTGCATGGGTACCGAAAGATCCCTCATGGACTTCCTGCATTAACAGGCTTGCTTCGTGTCTATCCACGCATCTGAGCAAGACCATGTCGAAGTTTCTCTTGTACAAAACCCCGTCTGTATTCAAGAAGAAGCTAGCAGCAAGTCGCCTCAAGGTCTTCTTGTCATTGGAAGATGCCCCAGCTGGGTATTCTTGCTTTTCCAAGAATAACTTGATATCAAAATACCAAGGTTTCTCGTAAGACACGACGTCTACAGAGAAGGCATGAGCTGGAGCGTCAAGCCTGGATATGTCAATTCTGGGCACATAGTTCCAACACAAGACTTTGATAGACGAAGAAAGAGTGGCCAATGCGTCGGCAAACTGATTTTCATCACGTGGTATGTACTGAAGCTTAACTGTTGTGAAGAACGTCAACAGTTTTCTAGCATAATCCCTGTATGGAATTAGATGCTCTTGATGCATATACCACTTGCCGGTAACTTGG
Source organism: Lathyrus aphaca (assembly GCA_963966055.1). NCBI lineage: Eukaryota > Viridiplantae > Streptophyta > Magnoliopsida > Fabales > Fabaceae > Lathyrus > Lathyrus aphaca. The sequence goes on from OZ014522.1 coordinate 327,030,379, forward strand.
TTAATGACGAGGGCTGAATCTCCGAATATATCGAGGTTCTTAATCCGAAGATTAATTGCCTCCTCTATTCCCATTATGCATGCCTCGTATTCTGCTTCATTGTTGGTGCAGCCAAATGTAATTCTGGCAGCGAAGGGTAAATGAACACCTTCGGGAGTAATAAGAACGGCACCAACTCCACGACCATTGATATTGACTTCCCCATCAAACATCAACTTCCATTTGGATTCGGGGTCTGGCCCCTCCTCCGGAAGTGGTTCCTCATAATCGTTTGCTTTGAGGTACATGATGTCCTCGTCAGGGAAATCAAACTTCATTGGCTGATAATCATCTTCAAGAGGTTGCTGTGCAAGGTAATCCGACAATACACTTCCCTTGATGGCTTCCTGAGAAGTATACTGGATGTCGTATTCAGTTAAAATCATTTGCCACCTAGCAACCCTTCCGGTTAACGCTGGTTTCTCAAAGATGTACTTGACATGATCCATTTTGGAAATGCGCAGTGTGGTATGAGTCAACATGTACTGCCTCAGTCGGCGAGCAGCCCATACCAAAGCGCAGAAAGTTTTCTCGAGCAGTGAGTATCGGGATTCACAGTCGGTAAACTTTTTGCTAAGGTAATAAATAGCGTACTCTTTTCGACCAGACTCGTCATGTTGGCCTAGAACACACCCCATTGACCCTTCTAACACGGTTAAGTACATGATTAAAGGTCTTCCTTCAACTGGAGGCATTAGAATTGGAGGCTCCTGCAAATATTCCTTTATTTTGTCGAAAGCTCTTTGGCAGTCGTCGTTCCACCTGACCGTTTGCTCTTTTCTTAGCAATTTGAAAATTGGTTCGCACGTGGCAGTTAGATGAGATATGAACCGAGAAATGTAGTTCAACCTCCCTAAAAACCCGCGCACTTCTTTTTCTGTTCTTGGTGCAGGCATATCTTGAATAGCTTTTACTTTGGCAGGATCTACCTCAATTCCTTTTTGACTAACAATGAAACCCAACAGTTTCCCGGAACGCACTCCAAAAGTGCACTTGTTTGGACTCAACCTCAACTTGTATTTGATCAGTCTATCAAACAGCTTCTTCAGGTTGACCAGATGCTCTTCTTCGTCTCGGGACTTAGCAATCATATCGTCCACATAACACTCAATCTCCTTGTGTATCATGTCATGGAACAATGTGACCATCGCCCATTGATAAGTTGCCCTGGCGTTCTTCAAACCAAAGGGCATGAACTTATAGCAGAATGTACCCCACGGGGTAATGAACGTTGTCTTCTCCATGTCTTCCGGCGCCATCTTAATCTGATTATATCCGGAGAATCCATCCATGAATGAAAATACCGAGAATTGAGCAGTATTGTCTACCAACACATCAATGTGTGGCAACAGAAAGTCATCTTTTGGGCTCGCTCTATTCAAATCCCGGTAGTCAACGCACATCCGGACCTTGTCGTTCTTCTTTGGTACAGGTACAATGTTAGCTACCCAAGGTGGGTAACTAGTTATAGCAAGGAACCCGGCATCCCATTGCTTCTGAACCTCCTCTTTAATCTTCATCGCCATGTCAGGACGAGTTCTTCTCAATTTCTGTTTTATAGGAGGACAGTCCTCTCTCAGAGGTAACTTATGCACAACGATATCGGTATCCAACCCTGGCATATCTTGGTATGACCAAGAAAAGATATCCACATACTCTTTCAGCATACTGATCAGCTCTTTCTTGACGTCAGCCTGCAGACTGACCCCAATTTTGATCTCTTTCTTCACATCTTCACTGCCAATGTTGATGATCTCAATCTCTTCTTGATGAGGCTGAATAACCCGTTCCTCTTGTTTCAACAATCTGACCAATTCTTCAGGGAGGTCACAGTCTTCCTCAACCCCTTCATCAGCTTGGTAGACAGGATTGTCAAAGTCATGCGTGGTCATAGCAGGAATGTTGTCAATGGAATCCAGATGATCATCACTGCACAGATGATGTGCTTATTCAGAATTTGCTTGTTTTGAAAAAGAGACGCTAACACAAAAACAAAAAGGAAAAACACATTGCCATTTTTATATTTTTGTGAAAAGTTTTAAAAGCAAAGAAAGAGAACACGATTTGTTTGAAAATGTCCTTTTATTTCATAGCAAAATAAAGATGCATACAAAACATGGTGGCCCATTACAATGGACCCTAGCATCTTGGGCAGAATGCTGGATTTGACAATGCAGTATGCTAATAAAAGGAAACAAAATAATTACTCTGAGTGCCATGTGACTTGGACTATGTCTTCAGTAGACCAGTTTGTTAGCTCCTCGTCGGGCGCACACGGGTGAATCCAGTTGTCCCAGACACCGTCATTGTCCCCATCTTGGCTTGCTGTACAGATCTGGTTGCGGTCGAGCAACCCAGCGCTTGTAAAGGTGATAGCCTTACCACTTGGAGTAGATCCACCAGGTTGATACCCTAAGCCAAACTTGTCGTCTTTCTTTTCTAGCTCCAGCAGCTTGCCCCAGCCTTGGGCACTTCCTGATTGAACAACCTCTTTTGCTTTCTTGTAGGAATGGATAGATGTACCTTCCTTCTCACTGCTCTTCTCCACAGGAGTCAAGCTGCTGACATTGACTGCTTCGAAGGCTTGGCATAAAGTCTCATGGATATCTCCATCCATCTCTACATACTTGAATGTTGACAAGTGGCTTACGAAGATGTCTTCCTCTCCGCACACTATGATGACCTGGCCATCCACCACATATTTGAGCTTCTGATGCAGGGTGGAAGTAACAGCCTCAGCAGCGTGTATCCATGGGCGTCCTAACAAGCAGCTGTACGCAGGCTGGATGTCCATGACGTAGAAAATGCTTTTGAAGACTTGAGAACCTATCTTGACGGGCAACTCAACCTTTCCAAAAACTGATCTTCTCGAACCATCAAAAGCTTTGACAATCAGATTACTTGGTCTCAGGACTATACCATCAACATTAAGCTTCATTAATGCCTTCTTCGGAAGCACATTAAGGGAAGAGCCTATGTCTACAAGAACGTGTGACAACACAGCACCCTTGCACTCCATAGTGATATGTAGTGCTTTGTTGTGGTTTCGACCCTCTGACGTGAGGTATCTGTCTGTAAAGCCTAGGCCATGGCTTGCATTAACACTGCCTACAACAGCTTCAAGTTGGTTGACAGTAATTTCCTGAGGAACATATGCCATTTGCAGCACTTTCAATAAGGCCTCTCTATGTGCAGGAGAACACATCAGCAGTGATAAGATGGATATCTTGGAAGGTGTCTGGTTCAGCTGATCGACCACCTTATAGTCACTCTTTTTAATGATACACATGAATTCCTCGACCTCTTTTTCAAATGTACCCTGCCCAGCCACAAGAGTAGTTGATTCATCATTCACAGCTTGCTTTCCTTTGGCCTTGGATGAAGCCTCAGCCTCAGGATCCCCTCTTAGCACAGGGGGAGCAAATAAACGACCACTTCTTGTGAAACCTCCAACTCCTCCGACATTCTCTACAGTCGGGTCCACAGCAACATACTTGCTCTCAATCTTCTGACCAGCCACATATACATCTGAGACATAATGCCAGGGAATGGCTTTATCGTCTGTGTATGGAACAGGCCCAGGCACGGTAATAGTCACATGACTAATCTTAGGAGTATAGTCTTGGATGAAGCTTTTATGAGTGTGTCACAAGGAAGTGAACTCAAGCTCTTTTCAATGGAATGTTCACTTGTCACTACAATCCAAGATGGAATAATAGAACAAGCACACTCAAGTAAGGAGAAGATCCCCAAAACATGAACCCAAAGACTAAGGCCTAAGCTCACTAACTTGTTGAATTATTAAGTGTTTTGGGTTATTTACAAATGAAGAAGTGTTTTTTATGCTTTTCTTTATGAAGAAGATACCTTGATCAGACCTGTGCATCACAAAGTAAACTTGTGCTATCCCAAGATGGGAAGACTACAAGCATACCTCATGGGATAAGGCTATGGATCAAGACATCACTTCAAACATTATTAAGATGTTTTTTATGGTTATGAGATGAGAAGAGAAGAAGAACCAAAAGGATCTCAAAGGCAAAATTCTAAAGGGGACTAAAGATTCCTAAGTATTGTCATGCATGGATATCCTAAGGTTAGTGTGGTTTTCTATCCTAAAGAAGAAAGAAGAAGAAGAGAAGAAGAAGATATGAGCAAGGCCTAAGCCCAACAACAAAAGAGTTAGTACAAATAAACATAAGAAGAAGAGATGAGACTTGGAGATGTGGAACTCAACTTCCACACCTCACACTTACCATAGCCCCTGCAAGGTTAGTATCATGCATACAAGTGAAACAAAATGAACAAGATAACATGCTAACATCAAACAACCAGAAGTGAAATGACATGAACAAATGCACAATGCAAATGCAACTCAAAAGAATGGGAGAAGAAACTTACAAGCAAAGGATGCAACATGAAACACATATGAAAACTTATGTAAACTTATGAAAGATGCAAACAACAATGCATAAACATGGACTCAATGCACAAGATCAGAACCAAAATAAGATGAAGAAGGGCTTAAGAGGCCAACAAGATGAAGAGAAAGGTCACACAATACCAAACAAACACCAAATGGGAGTGAAAGAAGTGAGGAAGAAGTGAAAGCACACTTAAGAAATGAAAGGACTTAAAAGTAAGCAAGACACCAAAATTTCTAAGACACAAACCCTAAGCTAGGACCAGGAAGGTACCCACACCCCAAGAGAACCCCAAATGAGAAAAATAAGTTGGAACAAGTGCCCTTCTTGGCTTATAAGAGACCTAAAGGACCAAAAGAAGCAAAATGGGACAAGGTTCAAGATAAAATTCACATTAAATCAACCAAGCACCTAAAAATTTCACAACTCAATTCAAATGATCTTCAAACATGGTATATAAATGAGCCAAAAGGATTTAGAAAAATTCAGAAGCAAACTAAGTCAAATGGAGGCTTAAACACAAGCTAGGGTTACAAACTTCCATCACAAGTCAAAGGACCAAGACTCAAGAAATAAGTTTCTAAAAATCAGGAGAAAAAACACATGAGAAGTACATTGTCTTAAGAATCCAGAGCAAGAAGAATTGGATCAAAATTCAAAATAATGAAGTGTATGGAAATTGGACAAGGAAGTGTACTCAAAATGAACTTAAAAAGAAGCTAATTGAAACAATGAATTAATTGTGACACGTGGAAATGAAAAAAAAAAGAAAAAAAAATATGGAAAAATAAAAGACACTTTAAATATGACTCATGATTTTTTTGGGAATTTTTTAATAATGGGAGGTATTTTTAATAAATTGAAAACCAAAAGGAAATAAAGAAATAAAAAAGAGAAAAAGAAATTAAAAGAAGAAGAGATGGGGTGCAAATAGCCAGGATATACGTTGAGATTGTTTGGGCTTGATGCAGGAGGGGTGCGAAGAGCAATGGTCTGGGCCCAATTCTACGCAGGAATATGTGAACTAGGGTGGGATTTAATGAAATAAAAAATGGAAAAAAGAGAGATCTGTAGGATGCATCAGACGCGTGGGCTTGAACTTTCATTAAATGATGTGGCAGTTTGGCTGATTGTGAATGGAGAGACACATTGTAATTGTGGTGTGTGCGTAACAAATTGTCTTAAAATGAAAACATAAAATTCACGTGAATGGGAGGTGGATGTAGTGCTACGTGGTGACATCTGGGGCGTTGGAGGGCTAGATCTAATGGTCAGAAGGTCATCTTCAACCTTGCAAACCCTAGCTGGAACACAAGCAATTTCCGGTGACCGGAGCTAGGGCTCCGGCACCGGAATTCACACTAGACATGCAAATCACAACATAAATGAATAAAACCGTCCAGATTGACTAAATCAACCTTACTGAACATGAATATGACCATGAAATTCTCTAAAACTCAAAGAATTGAAGGGATCGAAGAAAATAAAGTTGCACCATCAAAACTGAATTCAAGATATCTTTCAATATGATGCATCATTTTCGAATCTAAAAAGTGCAGCATGATCAGCATGACACAAGGATTAAGAATCACACATACAATTTCATTTCCAGATCCAAAGATATCAGAGCATACCTGAGTTGTAGATCCTTCAAAACCACCAAGAAAATGCCTCCAAGGCTGCAAATCTAGCTCTTGTGATCTCCTCTTTCAAAATAAATGCAAGAGGAAGCTTAATGGGACCTGGATCTGAAGCTTCAAAGTAAGTTGCTTCTCAATGGCACCTTTCTATTCTTACACCTTAAGCTCAAATGAATGGTAGAATCTTGATCTATATCACTCACTGATCAAGAATATGGAAGATATTTGTGAAGAATGTGAGAGAATGAAGAGATTCGTGTGAAGATGAAAAATGTGCAAAAAGTTGGAAATGATAGAATGAGAGAATGGTTGTGCTTGCTGAAACCCTAGCTGCTTATGTATCCCCTCACAATTCCATGCTGAAAGAATTGGCCCAAATGCATGTGTGGATCATGAGCTTTTTGTGATTTTGCAATTTGTGCAATTTGTGAGATAAGCATGTCTCCCTCATGCCTTGCTTGCATTATCAGCCCATGTGCAATGCTTTTTTAACCCTTGATCAAAATGTAATCAATCCTGGCCCTTAGATTAAGTCATCACACACTTCTCATGATTTTTGCAAAATATCCTCTTTGTATGTAACTTTCTTATTGTGCACGAAAAATGGAATTTCTTTGTAGCAAATTGATCACAATGTGATTTATTTTATCATTGAAACAAGTTTGAACCAAAACCAAGTCATGAAAACAAGTTTTGAAGCTTCTTGCATTTGGTGCATGCATGGAAATGTGAATTTGCCCTAAAATACCTCAAATTTTCGAGGGACCCCTAGGACAAACCACAAATCCTATGAAAATGTACTTGTACTTTTTGAAAATGGGAGCCCTTACCCACCAACTTTCATGTTTGACTTTGGTCCATTTGAAGAATTTTTGATCATGTTAAGGCCATTTGAAAATTAGGGCAAAAGTTGCCAAATTTGGAAAATCTCAAAAACCAACTTTGTACCATTTTTGCAAAACCCTTCAAATCTCCATGATTATTGAACTTTGATCATTCCAAACCTCTTATAACATTTTAAGGACCCCTCTTGGCCAAAAAATTTGGGTTAGACCCCTTGAAATCAAACAGTTGACTTTTTAAGGGCCCAGTTGACTTTTTACTTCATCTGCAAGCAACTGAGGAATTGTCTGACTTCCACATGAAATTTTCTCATGAAAATTGACACCTAGGATCCTATTAACATATAAAAGACTTTGCCCAAATGAAATGGCCAAAGTTGTGAGATTTTGGTGCTTGAATCACAAACCCTAATTTAGGTGCCTTGTATAGGAGCTTTGCCTTGTCCTGAGATCTCTGATGATCATGCAATCTTCTGAGCTTTTGCCAATGGACTTGAACTTGTAAATGGAGTGTATACTCACCATAGTACTTGTACAAACTCATTGGGACCCTTGTCATGGCTTGAAATGCTTCAAGGACCTCCAGAAATGACCATATGCTTGATGCTAGGACATGAAGGATGTTATGCCTCATCTTTCCATGATATGATGCTAAGAAAATGATATGTTCATGATGAATATGATATGATATGATGCTTAAAATGAAGAGGGCAAATTTGGGGTGTTACAGGCGAGTGTGAGGGATGATACAAACGAGTATCCAAACAATGCAGACGAGCTTCAAACGGGTAACAAACACAGACGAGTGCTGGGAATTGCAGACGGGCAACAAACAAATATCGAACACAGATGAGCGTTGGGAAGTGCAGACGAGCAACAACAAATATCTAACATTGACGAGCATTGGAAAATGCAGACGAGCAACAACAAATATCGAACACAGACGAGCATTGGAAAATGCAGACAAGCAACAAGAAAATATCAAACACAGACGAGTGCTGGAAATGCAAACGAGCAATAACAATTATCAAACACAGACGAGTGTTGGGAAGATGCAGACGAGCAGCTAAAGTATGAACACAAACGAGTGTTGGAGAATACTTCCATGACAGTTGTATCTCAATCATGGAACTCTGCGGGGGAATGACGACCTTCCAACACGGATGGGGAGATGCTTCCTCCAATATCCTTTGCTTGGGCATAAAAGTTTTGATAATTATAGATTCTGTGGGGAATGGGCCTCCCACTGCCTACTGGGCATACTCCACTTGTGGGAAAATAAACTGCTGGGGATCCCACCTGCCTTGACTTAGTTGGGGAAAACTCTGCTTGGAGAATGTGACGCCATCCTGCAAAACCTGCAACAACAGAAAACACATATGTGCCCCGGGGACTTGCATTGTATGATCTGTTCATCCATCATCACCCGACACTCAAAGAGGATTTCAAATGTTTCCCTGCAATGTCAATTTTCTTTTAGGAAACAAATCACCATGTTTTAAATGCAGTGTTCTTTTTTTCCAAAAATTCAGGACATTTTTGCAAACAAAAATAAACACAACACAACTTTTTGACTGAATATTCTTTTATTGAGAAGCCTCTGAATAGGCAAAGTTTTTACATTAGGAAGCAACCACCTGGAAAGAGGTAGCTACCATAAAATTGAGAAAATAAACTATCCTAATGTCAATGGACACGACATCCCAATGAGTTTCCTTCTTGCTATGACCAGCATGTCTTCAAAACTCTCCATTCTTGCCTTTGCTTTCTGAACAGATGAGGGGACTGATTCCTATCCTTCTGACATTGTCAAGCTGTACTGTCGCTCCCCGGATTTCCATCCTGGTATGAACGCGAAAGTGGCATAGAAAAGAATAGAGTCGCCAGTCAGGCATTTTTATCCCAAAGGAACAGGAATGGTAATGCTGCACAAACCAGAAGAAAGGAAGAGGAAGGACACGGGTCCTGCGAACCAAAGAGACTGAGTTCAGGAGTCGGTTACGACCTGGGAAGGTATTAGCCCCCAGATCGTCCTCCGTACCCGACGGGATCCACACTTGCGAAGAAATCTGTTTCAAAGGGTGAAGAAATGAAAGCTGCTGCAAAGAAAATGAAACTGGAACTGGAAAATAAACTGAGAAAGGAACTGAATGATAAAACAAAGAGGAAAAATGTAGGGAAAATAAAGATTGTGCTTGAACGGGCCCTACCCCGCTGCCTACGTACCTCATCAGGACAGTGAGGAGCAGAGACGCCGTAGTTCCCCTAACTAGGGGTAGAAAAGAAATTACTTGTGAATTATAGGACCAGAAATCATAACAAGGACCACTGATGATGAGGGTATGTAGAGGCCAAGGGTTCTTACAAACCTCTAAACCCCTTCCTAATCTCACTGGTATGCTCCGGGTCAGACATCATGGACTCTCAAAGCCGAATAGCAATAATACTTTCACCATCTCCGAGAAATGGCTCATGACCAAATCAGGGAATCGGTTTGGCATTATATACTACGTAGGGAGGCCTCAGCTGAGTCCGGGAAACAAGGTCATCCTATGTAAGTCCCAAGTGGGCCCTCGGATGCGAAAGGGTTTGCCACACCATGTGGTCTGCCACTGTCATCACTAAAGAGGGATGTTTCCACAAGGTTCTCAATGATCGGTCCCTAGCTACACATAACTGTCAAGGTTATGAAATGAAAGAGGAAGATCCCCAAATCAAGACATTTCCAAGACGGTCGCAAATCTGGGTGTGGAACTCACTACTACCCCCATGACAAGATCTCATGAGGCCAAAGTGGAACCACTTTAAGTCCTAAGGTGAACTCGAGCCGTGGTAATGAGCTCATCTATCAGAAACAGTATCACCCAAGCCCACCAAACAGAAAACCAGTCCAGACAGTCCAGTAATAATAATATGATGCAGAAAATAAATACTGAAAACTCTAAATAAAACTGTAAATAAAACAGTAAACAAAAACAGTAAAATATAACACACAATAGCAAACATCTATCACCCAAAGAAAAAGAAACAAACAAGTGCTAGGAGAGACTCACAGGGGAACCAGAGACTCTGGGTTCGATCCCCAGCAGAGTCGCCAGCTGTCGCTCCCCGGATTTCCATCCTGGTATGAACGCGAAAGTGGCGCAGAAAAGAATAGAGTCGCCAGCCAGGAATTTTTATCCCGAAGGAACGGGAATGGTAATGTTGCACAAACCAGAAAAAGGAAGAGGAAGGACACGGGTCCTGCGAACCAAAGAGACTGAGTTCGGGAGTCGGTTACGACCTGGGAAGGTATTAGCACCCAGATCGTCCGCCGTACCCGACGGGATCCACGCTTGCGAAGAAATCTGTTTCAAAGGGTGAAGAAATGAAAGCTGCTGCAAAGAAAATGAAACTGGAACTGGAAAAGAAATTGAGAAAGGAACTGAATGATAAAACAAAGAGGAAAAATGTAGGGAAAATAAATATTATGCTCGAACGGGCCATACCCCGCTGCCTACGTACCTCATCAGGACAATGAGGATTAGAGACGCCGTAGTTCCCCTAACTAGGGGTAGAAAAGAAATTGCTTGTGAATTAAGGCTTGAACTGCCTATGCCAATGCTCAGGCGTTGTAGACTCGGACGACGAGTGCGTAACCATCTTGCAAAATAACAAGTAGGAGCAAGTTTGCGTACGGAGCGAAGGAGATGGGAAAAGAATTCCCGAAGGAAAGACGCTTATTGTTTGTTTGTGTTTTTTATGAGGCTTTTTATGAGTGTGTCACAAGGAAGTGAACTCAAGCTCTGTTCCATGGAATGTGCACTTGTCACTACATTCCAAGATGGAATAATAGAACAAGCACACTCAAGTAAGGAGAAGATCCCCAAAACATGAATCCAGAGATTAGGGCTTAGGCTCACTAACTCATTAACTTATTAAGTGTTTTTGGTATTTAAAATGAAGAAGTGTTTTGTATGATATTCTTTGTGAAGAAGATACCTTGATCAGACTTGTGCATCACAAGATAAGCTTGTACTATCCCAAGATGGGAAGACTACAAGTACCTCATGGGATAAGGCTATTGCTCAAGGTATTACTTCAAACTTTATTAGGTGTTTTTTAGGGTTTTGAGATGAAAAGAGAAAAGAAACCAAAAGGATCACAAAGGTAAAAGTCTAATGGGGGACTAAAGAATCCTAAGTGTTGTCATGCATGGATATCCTAAGGTTAGTGTGGTTTACTATCCTAAAGAAGAAAGAAAGAAGAAGAGAAGAAGTAGAAAGAAGAAGAGGGATGGGTAAGGAGTAAGCCCAACAATAAAAGGTTAGTACAAGTAAGAATAAGAAGAGAAGAGATGAGATTTGGAGATGTGGGAATCACATCCATACCTCTCACTTACCATAGCCCCTGAAAAGGTTAGCAATACAAACATATAAGCAAAACAAAATGAATAAAATGACATGACAACATCATACAAACAGAAGTGAAGTCATATATACAAATTATCAATGCAAATGCAAGTCATAAGAATGAGAAAAGAAGCAAACAAGTTAATATGAAGCAACATGAACCACATGGTAAGGCAAAGCAAACTTAAGAAGATGCAAAGCTGATGCAATGCACATAACATGGACTCAAGGAACAAGACCAGAACCAATTCAAGTTAAAGAAATTCTTAAGAAGCAAGAAAGATAAAGAGAAGAGAAACACAAGACCAAACAATCACATTATGAGATGGAAAGGAGCTAAGAAATGAGGTGAAAGCACATAAGAAAGAAAGGACTTAAAAGGTAAGCAAATCACAAAGTTTCCAAGACACAATCCCTAAACCAAGATCAGAATGATATCAATACCCTAAGGAGACCCCAAATGAGATGAATAAGTTGGCACAAGTGCCCTTCTAAGCTAATGAGAGAGCTTATGACCAAAAAGAAGCAAAATGGGACAAGTTATGAACCAAAATTCAAATCAAATCAACAATGCAACCAAAAATTCCACAACTTTGAAAAAGAGGCCTTCAAACATGATATAACAATGTGCCAAAAGGATAGGAAGAAATTCAGAAGCTATGCAAGTCAAATGAAGGGTTTAAACATGAACTAGGGTTAAGAAACTTCAATGACAAATCAAGGACCAAAACCAAATGAGTAAGTTTCTAAAAATCAGGGCAAAAATCACACATGAACTACATCCGCTCATAAATCCAGAGCAAAAAGAACAAACAAGAAACTCAAAAAGATGAACACTATGGAAATTGGACAAGGCAACATGCACAAAAAGGACTTAAAATGAATTAATTAAGATGAACAATTAATTGACACGTGGATATTAAGAATAAATGGAAAAGAAAAATATGGAAAATTAAAGAAAACTCAAATTGACATCCATGAATTAATTGAGAATTGTTTGAAGCTCGGAACTAATTTTAAAAATTGTAAACCAAAATGATAAGAAAATGAAATAAAAGAAAAAATAATTAAAAAAGAGGAAGAGGTTGAGGGTGTGGAAAGTAGGGAAATCAGTTGAAAACAATTGGGCCCTGGAAGGAAGGGGGTGCGAATAGAAGGCAAGGCCCATTGGGTTGCACAGGTGTACAAAATACTGGGTGGAAATTCAGAGGAAAAATAAGGAAAAACACAGGCCATCAGATTGGATGGACGCATCCTATGAGGCTTTCATTAATTGACGTGTCACATTAATTGGTCCAGAGGCTGAGGAGCATGATAAGTAACATGGGATGAGAAACATGGAGATTATCATAATGAAAATATAAGAGAGAATGGCACATGAGGGAGGGGTGGCCTCATTAAATGAGGTGTCAAGATCCTGTGCGTGGAGATGAGAGATCTGAGGGTGGAGAAGTCACCTTCAACCTTGAGAAACCCTAACTTTATTTTCCAGAATCCGGTGACCGGAGCTAGGGCTCCAGCACCGGAAAACGCATAATATGAACAAACCCTAATAAAAATGAACAACAAGCTCCAGATCAAGCAAACACACTACCATGAGTTCAAAAATAACCATGAAAAGATCAATGGATCAAAGGATTCTCTGGATCGAAGGAAAACAGTTGGCACCATGAAACTTTGAAATCACATAACAAGCTCAATAATGCACTAAATTCAAAAACTTGGAAGCTTAGAATTGAGAGAGAACTGGATCCTCTAAAACCCTAATTCTCTTTTATATCATGTCATGAGGAAATGCTGAGAGAATTAGAGGATTTGCACGTGGGAATGAAAAGTGTGAGTGATTTTGCAATTTTGGCAAGTTTTGTGTGATCTCATGTAAACCTCATGCATTCCCTTGCCTCTTGCCCATGTGCATTTCATATCTGACCCTTAATCACAATCCAAACAAATCTTGGCCCTTAGATGAAGATATCACACTTTTTTCATGAATATGCAAAAATTGCACTTTTGGAATGGAATTCTTGTCTTGCACGAATTTGATGCAATTCTTTGAGAAAAGTGAGCCAAATGCATTGAATTTTAATATTGTGACATTATTTGATCCATAGCAACACTCAAAATTAAGTTTCAAACCTTTTGGCTTTGGTGCATACATGAAAATTTAAGTTTTGCCCTAGTTTTGATGGAATTTTCGAGGGGCACATCTCTTCAACCATGAAGGATATGAAAAAGTACTTGTACTTTTTGAAAATGGGAGGCCTTAATCTCCAACTTTCATGTTTGACTTTGGTCCATTTGAAGAATTTTTCATTAAGTTATGCTCACTTGAATTTTAGGGCAAAAACTTGCCAAAAATGGCATTTTCCATAACCAACTTTGCACCAATTTTGCAAAACACCTCAAAACCTCATGATTCTTGATCTTTGAACTTGCCAAACCTCTTATAACATTATAAGAACATCTCTTGGCTATAAAAATGGGGTTGGACCCCTTGAAATCACACAGTTTACTTTTTTAAGGCACAGTTGACCAGTTTCTTCACTTGAAAGCAACTGAAGAAATGCTTGACTTCCACAAGGAATTTTCTCACCAAATTTGGTACCTAGGATCCTCTTAACATGTAAAAGACTTTTCCCTAATGAAATGGCCAAAGTTTTGAGGTTTTCATGCTTGAAACTCAAACCCTAGTTAAGGACCATTGTGAGGGAGCTTTGCCCTAGCCTGGATTCCCTGATAATCTTCCAACCTTCTGAGCTTTTGTAAATGAACTTGAACTTGTAAATGCAATGTAGACCCCTCATAGGACTTGTACAAAACCATTGGGCCCCTTGTCATGGCCTGTGATGCTTCAAGAACCTCCACAGATGATCATATGCCTAATGTTAGGTCATGAGAAATGTTATGCCTCATCTTTCCATGCTAGGATGCTAAGAATATGGTATGTTCATGATGAATATGATATGATATGATGCTTAAAAAGAAGAGGGAAAATTTGGGGTGTTACAGCTGCCTCTATTCAAACAACTGTTAATCTGAAAAGGACGGTAGCATGGGCTATCGACCGTTCAAGATAAACTGTGGTTGAATACCAAGAAGACCTAAAATTTACACTCTGACGAAGAATGCAGAAACTGGGAAATAAACCCAACCAAATGACACTTTGGTGACTGAAGTGAAGAGAAAGCAGACGAACTCCCTCTAAGTTGAAACTGTTATCTGGAATTAGAACTTTGACAGACGAGTCTTCTTCAAACAATCCTGTTACGCCAGGAACTGGACATATGAGCCCTCACACTCTACAAGACATATAACTTGAGACATATGAATCTCCTTCGGATAAACCTGTTACGCCAGGACCGGTGATGCACTTAAGTCTGTGGGATTGACATGCATAATCAAGGTAAACGAACCTTCTTCATATATTATCCGTGGATATATGGTATAAGACAGACGAGTCTTCTTCGAGAAAACCTGTGACGCCAGGTGCAACATTAATAAGTGGTGCTTGAGACAGACGAGCCTCCTTCGGATAGACCTGTTACGCCAGTATCGGTAACCATTTTGACATTTATTCCCACAGTCAGGATTTCAAACCTCTTCAATACAGACGAGTATTGGATGATCATCAAGATAACACAGATGAGTTCCAAAAGTCAATGATACAGACGAGTACCAGACGATGATCTAAGAAACACGAACGAGCGCTTTAGGCAATGATACAGACGAGTATCATCCACTGGTGCAGACGAATACCAGAAATCCAAACACAGACGAGCATTTGGAGTAGCCATACATATGAGTACCAGGATAATCAGCAAATCCACACATACATATATAAGCTAACACAGACGAGTGTTAGGGATGATACAGACGAGTATCCAAACAAAGAAGACGAGCTTCAAACAGATAACACACAGACGAGTGTCGGGGAATGCAGATGAGCAACCACAAATATGACATATCAAAACACAGACGAGTGTTGGGAATTGTAGACGAGCAACCACAAATATTACATACCAAACACAGATGAGTGTTGGGTAGTGCAGACGAGTAACAACAAATACTGGATACCAAACCCAGACGAGTGTTGGGAAGTGCAGACGAGCAAACAACAACGATTACATCCCAAACACAGACGAGTGTTGGAAATTGCAGACGAGCAAACAACAAAGTATGAATACAAACGAGTGTTGGAAATTGCAGACGAGCAATATCAAGGTAATCGTGGGCCACTGCTGGGGAAAGCAAACGAGCAATACCGAAGTGATAACACAGACGAGTGTTGAGAGATGCAGACGAGCAACAATAAAGAACGAACACAGACGAGTGCTGGAGAATGCTCCCTGATGGTTGGGAAATCCTCAAATGTCCACTATTGGTAAAAAGAGTTCTGACAGATAAACTCTGTGGCGAATGGGCCTCCCACTGCTTGTTGGGTATACTCCACTGGGGAAGATAAACTGCTTGGGCTACCTTCCAAGGCTTAGCTGGGAAAAAATTCTGCTTGGGAGAATGTGACGCCATCTTGCAACCTGCAACAATAGAAAACACCTATGTGCCCCGGGGACTTGCATGGTATGATCTGTTCATCCATTGTTACCCGACACTCAAAGAGGGTTTACAGTGCTTCCCTGCAATGTCATTTTCTTTCAAATTATCACCATGTTTTAAATGCAATGCTATTTTTGCCAAAAATTTAGGACATTTTGCAGACAAAAATAAACACAACACAACTTTTTGACTGAATATTCTTTTTATTGAAAGGCCTCTGAATAGGCAAAGATTTACATCAGGAAGCAACCACCTGGAAAGAGGTAGCCACCATAAAATTGAGAAAATAAACTATCCTAATGGCAATGGACACAACATCCCAATGGGTTTCCTTCTTGCTATGACCAGCATGTCTTCAAGACTCTCCATTCTTGCCTTTGCTTTCTGAGAGGATGAGGGGACTGATTCCTACCCTTCTGATATTGTCAGGTTTTACGAAACGATGATTTGGTTCAGATTACTCGGATCACAGTTGTTTGCTTATTCCCTTATTTTGCGTGGATCGCCCTTTCGGTTTTTCAATCCACCGGAATACCCTTTTTTGCCTGAGCTATCCGATGTGGCTTTTCAACTCAGCGGGTGTACATTTTTTTTTTGGTTTATTTTCCCTAACTTTTGCCCGAGCTTTTTATTCTGTTTTTAGCTCGCCGGGATGCCCTTTTCTTGCCTGGACTTTAATTATGTTTTTGTGTCCAGCGGGTCTCTTTTATGCGAAGTATTTTTTAAGTGCGTCTGAGTTAATAGGGGACTGGAAATCATCTCTATCCATAGTGGTGAGCATCAGTGCTCCTCCCGAGAAAACTTTCTTCACTATGAATGGTCCTTCGTAGTTTGGGGTCCACTTTCCCGTGTGATCTGAACCTGGAGGAACAATACTCTTGAGCACAAGCTCTCCTACTTGATACTCCCGAGTACGTACTCGTTGGTCGAATGCACGCTTCATTATCCTCTAATAAAGCTGACCATGACAGATAGCCGCTAATCTCTTTTCCTCAATTAGACATAGCTGATTGTAACGAGCACACACCCATTCAGCCTCATCAAGCTTCACATCCATCATCACACGCAATGAAGGAATCTCTACTTCAACGGGCAGGACTGCTTCCATGCCATACACTAAAGAGAAGGGAGTTGCCCCTGTTGACGTCCTGACTGACGTTCGGTACCCATGCAACGCAAATGGTAACATCTCATGCCAATCTTTGTAAGTGACAACCATTTTTTGCACAATCTTCTTAATATTCTTGTTTGCTGCCTCTACCACGCCATTCATCTTTGGTCGGTAAGGAGAAGAATTGTGATGCTGAATCTTGAAGTCCCGACACAACTCTTCCATCATCTTATTGTTCAAGTTAGAACCATTGTCAATAATGATTCTTTCGGGCACTCCGTATCTGCAAATGATATCCCTCTTCAAGAATTTGGCAACCACTTGACGAGTGACATTGGCATAAAATGCTTCTTCAACCCACTTAGTGAAGTAATCAATCGCAACCAAGATGAAGCGGTGACCATTTGAAGCAGTAGGCTCTATTTTCATGATCATGTCAATGCCCCCACATAGAAAAGGGCCAAGGAGATGACATGACATTGAGCGGGCTTGGAGGAACATGCACTTTGTCTGCATAAATCTGGCACTTGTGGCATTTACGAGCGAATGAACAACAGTCTGCATCCATTGTCATCCAGTAATACCCCGATCTCAGTAATTCCTTAGCCATAGCATGCCCTCCTGCATGGGTACCGAAAGATCCCTCGTGGACTTCCTGCATCAACAAGCTTGCTTTGTGTCTATCCACGCATCTCAGCAAGACCATGTCAAAGTTTCTCTTGTACAAAACCCTGTCTGTATTCAAGAAGAAGTTAGCAGTAAGTCGCCTTAAGGTCTTCTTGTCATTGGAAGATGCCCCAGCTGAGTATTCTTGCTTTTCCAGGAATAACTTGATATCAAAATACCAAGGTTTCTCGTCAGACACTGCGTCTACAGAGAAAGTATGAGCTGGAGCGTCAAGCCTGGAGATGTCAATTCTGGGCACATAATTCCAACACAAGACTTTGATAGACGAAGAAAGAGTGGCCAATCCGTCGGAAAATTGATTTTCATCACGTGGTATGTACTGAAGCTTAACTGTCGTGAAGAACGTCAACAGTTTTCTAGCATAATCCCTGTAATGAATTAGATGCTCTTGATGCGTATACGACTTGCCGGTAACCTGGTTAATAATGAGGGCTGAATATCCGAATATATCGAGGTTCTTTATCCGAAGATTAATAGCCTCCTATATTCCCATTATGCATGCCTCGTATTCTGCTTCATTGTTGGTGCAGCCAAAAGTAATTCTGGCAGCGAAGGGAAGGTAAACACCTTCGGGAGTAATAAGAACAGCACCAACTCCACGTCCGTTGATATTGACTGCCCCATCAAACATCAACTTCCATTTGGATTCAGGGTCTGGCCCCTCCTCCGGAAGTGGTTCATCGCAATCGTTTGCTTTGAGGTACATGATGTCCTCATCAGGGAAATCAAACTTCATTGGCTGATAATCATCTTCAAGAGGTTGTTGTGCAAGGTAATCTGACAATACACTTCCCTTGATGGCTTTCTGAGAAGTATATTGGATGTCATATTCTGTTAAAATCATTTGCCACCTAGCAACCCTTCCGGTTAATGCTGGTTTCTCAAAGATGTACTTGACAGGATCCATTTTGGAAATTAGCAGTGTGGTATGAGTCAACATATACTGCCTCAGTCGGCGAGCAGCCCATACCAAAGCGTAGCAAGTTTTCTCGAGCAGTGAGTAACAGGATTCACAATCGGTAAACTTTTTGCTAAGGTAATAAATAGCGTACTCTTTTCGACCAGACTCGTCATGTTGGCCTAGCACACACCCCATTGACCCTTCTAGCACAATCAAGTACATGATCAAAGGTCTTCCTTCAACTGGAGGCATTAGAATTGGAGGCTCCTGCAAATATTCTTTTATCTTGTCGAAAGCTCTTTGGCAGTCATCATTCCACCTGACCGTTTGCTCTTTTCTTAGCAATTTGAATATTGGTTCGCACGTGGCAGTTAAATGAGATATGAACCGTGAAATGTAGTTCAACCTCCCTAAAAACCCGCACACTTCTTTTTCTGTTCTCGGTGCAGGAATATCTTGAATTGCTTTGACCTTTGCAGGATCTACCTCAATTCCTTTCTGACTAACAATGAAACCCATCAGTTTCCCAGAACGCACTTCGAAAGTGAACTTGTTTGGATTCAACCTCAGCTTGTATTTTATCAGTCTATCAAACAGCTTCTTAATGTTGACCAGATGCTCTTCTTTGTTTCGGGACTTAGCAATCATATCGTCCACATAACAATCAATCTCCTTGTGTATCATGTCGTGGAACAATGTGACCATGGCCCGCTGATAAGTTGCCCCGGCGTTCTTCAAACCAAAAGGCATCACCTTGTAGCAGAATGTACCCCACGGGGTAATAAACGTTGTTTTCTCCATGTCTTCCGGCGCCATCTTAATCTGATTATATCCGGAGAAGCCATCCATGAAGGAAAATACCGAGAATTGAGCAGTGTTATCTACCAGCACATTAATGTGAGGTAACGGAAAGTCATCTTTTGTGCTCGCTCTGTTCAAATCCCGGTAATCAACGCACATCCGGACCTTGCCGTCCTTCTTTGGTATAGGTATAATGTTAGCTACCCAAGGTGGGTAACTAGTTACGACAAGGAAATCGGCATCCCATTGCTTCTGCACCTCCTCTTTGATCTTCATCGCCATGTCAGGACGAGTTCTTCTCACTTTCTGCTTCACTGGAGGACATTCTTCTCTCCATGGTAGCTTATGAACAACGATGTCGGTATCCAACCCTGGCATATCTTGATATGACCAAGCAAAGATATCCACATACTCTCGCAGCATACCAATCAACTATTTCTTTACTTCCGCCTGCAGACTGGCCCCAATCTTGATCTCTTTCTTCACATCTTCAGTGCCGATGTTGATGATCTCAATTTCTTCTTGATGAGGATGAATAACCTGTTCCTCTTGTTTCAACAATCTGACCAATTCTTCAGGGAGTTCACAGTCTTCCCCAACCCCTTCATCAGCTTGGTAGATAGAATTGTCAAAGTCATGCATGGTCATAGCAGGAACGTTATCAATGGAATCCGAATGATTAACACTACACAGATGATGTGCTTATTTCATAATCTATTTAGTTTTAAAAGAGACGCAAACACAAAAAGAAAAGGAAAAACACATTGCCATTTTTATATTTTTTGTGAAAAATTAAAAACAAAAGAAAGAGAACACAATTTGTCTAAAAATGTCCTTTATTTCATGGTAAAATAAATGCATACAAAACATGGTGGCCCAATACAATGGATCCTAGCATCTTGGGCAGAATGCTGGATTTGACAATGCATCATGATAAAGAAAAGGAAACAAATAAATTACTCTGAGTGCCAGGTAACTTGAACGATGTCTTCAGCAGACCAGTTCTTCAGCTCCTCTCCGGGCGCACACGGATGAATCCAGTTGTCCCAGTCACCATCACTATCTCCGTCTTCATTAGTTGCACAGATTTGGTTGCGGTCGAGCATCCCAACACTTGTAAAAGTAATGGCTTTACCACTTGGAGACTAATCAGATCCACTAGGCTGATAACCCAAACTAAACTTGTTGTCTTTCATCTCCAATTCCAGCAATTTGCCCCAGCCTTGGGCGCTTCCTGACTGAACCACTTCTTTTGCCTGCTTGTAGGAATGAATGGAGGTACCTTCTTTCTCACTGCTTATCTCTATAGGAGTCAAGATGCTGACATTAACTGCTTCGAAGGCTTGACACAGAGTCTCATGGATTTCTCCGTCCATCTCTACATATTTGAAAGTTGATAAGTGGCTTACGAAGATGTCTTCTTCTCCGCATACTGTGATTACTTGGCCATCAACCATATATTTGAGCTTTTGATGCAGAGTGGAGGTTACAGCTCCGGCAACATGAATCCATGGGCGTCCCAACAAGAAGCTGTATGCGGGCTGAATGTCCATGACGTAGAAGATACTTTTGAATACTTGAGAACCTATTTTCACGGGTAACTCAACTTCTCCAAACACTGACCTTCTGGACCCATCAAAAGCTTTGACTATCAAATCACTGGGTCTTAGGACAATACCATCAACATTGAGCTTCATTAATGCTTTCTTCGGAAGTACATTAAGAGAAGAGACTGTATCAACAAGGACATGCGACAACACAGCACCCTTGCACTCCATAGTAATATGCAGTGCTTTGTTATGGTTACGGCCCTCTGACGTAAGGTCTCTATCTGTAAAGCCCAACCCGTGGCTTGCATTCACACTACCCACTACGGCTTCCAGTTGATTAACAGTTATTTCTTGAGGAACATAGGCCATCTGCAGCACTTTCAACAAGGCTTCTCTATGCGCCGGAGAACACATCAGCAATGATAGAATTGAGATTTTGGAAGGTGTCTGGTTCAACTGTTCGACCACCTTATAATCACTCTTTTTAATGATGCGCATAAATTCCTCGACCTCCTTCTCGAAGGTACCCTGTCCAACAGTGAGAGTTGTTGTCTCATCAGTCGCAGTTTGCTTTCCTTTAGCCTTTGTCGAAGCCTCAGCCTCAGGATCCCCTCTCAGAACTGGGGGAGCAAATAGACGACCACTTCTCGTAAAACCTCCAACCCCTCCGACGTTCACTACAGTCGGGTCAATAGCAACTGACTTACTCTCGATCTTTTGTCCTTCCACGTACACATCTGAGCCGCAATGCCATGGGATGGCTTTATCGTTCGTATAAGGAATAGGCCTAGGCACAGTGATAGTCACAGGACTAACTTCAGGAGCATAAATGGTTAGAGGCTCTCTTCTAGCAGGCATCTCAGCTGGGTCATAGAAAATGGTTATAGTGGACACATTATCAACTCCATTATCCACTTTGTCAAACTACAAAGATCCTTCATCAATCAGATTCTGCAACCCCATCTTCAGGTCTTCACACCCGTTCACCGAATTCACACATTTCTCACAATCAGAACTGCATCCCGGGAACACTTGACCTTTCAACAGCCTCTCTTTCACTACCATCAGTGGAGTTTTCACTTCTTCTATGCTCATAATAAGACTTAACTTCTCGCCACCCTCAACAACATTTATTCTAGCCCCTCCATGGTTTGAAATAGGGTTTGAAGTAACATTCGGTGGTGGTGCGAAGTTAATCTCCTTGGAGTCTATCAGATCTTGAACTTTGTGCTGTAGCGCCCTGCACTTCTCAGTTGAGTGCCCGGGTGCCCCTGAATGGAAATGGCATCTAGCATTGACATTGTACCCCACTGGAAGCTCTCCAGGTGGTGGTGGTTCCAAAGTCCTCAGTTGTATCAAATTCTGGTCCAGCAATCTTGGTAGCAAAGCAGCGTATGTCATGGGAATTGCCTCAAGCACCCTATTAGCCGGACGAGTCTGCCTTGGCTGATAAGGTCTTTGTTGATAGTTGTTACGTGTGGCTGCTGTTGTTGCTGTTGTTGAGGTTGCACCTGCTGCACAGGGCTGGAAGGAATTGTGACTGCTGCCACTTGCTCATATGACCTTCTATATCCTCGGCCCTGTCCTCGGCCAAACACAACATTGGTCTCACCTACCCTTCTTCTCGTGGGTCCGCTGAAAGATTTTCTTACTCCACTAGAACTGCTCGAACTCGTATCTTGAATCTTTCCCATTTTTAACAAAGTCTCGACTCTCTCTCCAGCAATTACTATATCATTGAATTTGGTAGCCGAACAAGACGCCAATCTTTCGATAAACACTCCTTGCAATGTCCCCATAAACATATCAGCCATCTCATTCTCCAGCATTGGTGGTTGCACTCTGGAAGCAAGCTGACGCCACCTTTGAGCATATTCTTTAAACCCCTCCTTAGCAGTTTGAGACATGTGTTGCAATTGAGTGCGATTTGGAGCCATGTCCAACTTGTACTGGTATTGCTTCACGAAAGCCTCTGCCAAGTCCTTCCAGCTCTTAATGTTGACTCTGCTTAGCTTCATATACCATTACAAGGAGGCCCCAACCAGGCTGTCCTGGAAATAGTACATCCATAGCTTTTCATCATCCGTGTGGGCAGCAATCCTTCATACAAAGGACTGAAGATGATTCTTTGGACACGCTTTGCCGTTGTATTTCTCAAAAGTTGGGACCTTGAACTTGTAAGGGATTCTAACCCCTGGAACCAAGCCCAAATCAGTAATGTCGAACCCCAAGGAATTCTGAGATTGAATAGCCCTGATATGTTCTTCCATCTCCTCAAACTTCTTGTTCATTTCAGCCCCTTGGCCTTCAGTTTCGTCCAGCAACGTAAACTGTTTGTCTTGACCGTCCATCTGTACATTGTTCATTCCATCATTGATAATGGTGACCCTTAGCTGTGCTACAGGGATTTCAACTTGACGGGCGCCCGCACCGTTACGATTACCTCCATCAGTAGTACCGTTGTTCCTGGCTTGACTATTTTCAACCAACACACGCAGACGTTCCTGATTCTGACCCATGTCTGCCATCAAGGTCATAAAATTGTCCATCCTCAACCTCAAATCAGCTAAGTCAGCTTGCATTTGATCCATGACTCTTTCTCTGTTGACCTTTGTGGAATATCTGTGTGCGACTGGCTATTCTCGAACTTTCCTAGGAGCTATAGTGCCTGAAACAACAAGAACATTAGAAACTGAAGCACTACCTGCAAAACAAACAAACACGTCATATGCATGCAATGTAACTGCTCATGTTCCCAAGTTTTAAGCATTTGCATGCCCCAGTTCTGGCATCTACTCCAGATAGACACTTTGAGTATTAACTTTCAGACTTTCTCTTTGAAGAATGTTCAGATATTAGCAGTATTAGACAAACGAGCCTTGCATATTCAGAAATGATAATTTTCACATTACACTATATATCATGGACAAACCACTGCTGACCAAACGTTAGAGCACAAACAGAAATATTCCCCGAAGGGTTACAAGCCATTACATGAATAAAAGACAAAACAAATAAAGCAAGACTCCTACAACAAGTCTGTAGGTAGTCTGACAATAAAAATAAACTAAACTAAAGACACAGGCTCTTCTGCAACCACCTCTGCTCTGCTCTTCTTTACGCCTGCTCTCAGCTTGAGCTCTTCAATCTCCTTCCGTGCCTCCTCCAAGGCTAGCTGGCTTTGTGCTAACTGCTGAGTCTTTTCCCTCCGTATGTTATGGACTTGCTCCACCTCTTCCTTCTTGAAAGCCATTTGCGACTTGAAGAACTCTTCTTTCTCTTTGAACTTCTTTTGCTCTTCCTCCCTTTGGCCTTGCAACCAAACAATGGATTGGCGAGCTTCCTTGAGAGTTTTCAAAGTCTTTTTGCGTTCAGCTTCTCTTTTTGCTTCCATCAGACCCATCCTTTGAAAGTGAGCTTCCCTTCCAGCAAAGTCTTTCTCTTTAGCTTCCATAGAGGCTTGGATCTTCTGCAGCTTTCCTTCTGCTTCATTTTTGGCCCTGTTGGCAAGATGGTACAGGTTGACCATTTCAGCATTCTCCACTCGAACTTCATGCAGCTGAGCTTCCAATTTCTTGTACTCTTCAAGGGAGACAATACTCTGGCTTGGCACGTCTTTGGGATAAAGTGGAGCTTCCACTGAGAAAGGCATGATAACTTCTTCTACATGTTTCTGCAACCATGCAGCAAAAGGAAGACACATCTTGGGATCTACTCTGCCAAAGTCTTTCTTACCCTTCCTTATCCTGTGAGCCCAAGCTTGGGAGGCTTGCAAAACTAACTCCTTGTTTCCTTCCACAGGAAAATACAAAGACTCAGCAAACTCTTCCATCTATGGAGGATCTCTCAAAGGGTAACCAAATTGCTTCCTGGCTAATGTTGGATGATAACTGATTACACCTTTCCTTCCTAGCAAAGGCACTCCAGCAAATCTTCCACAACTGACCAACAACTCTTTTCCTAGCAGATCTCTGTCATATCCCCAGGCTATATCCTCAGCAGTTAGCCCCATCAACCTTCTTGACCATCTCCATTCATCCCTCATTTCCTTGAAAGCACCTGATTTTGGCAGTTGTCTGGCAAACCACTCAGCAAACAATGAAGCACAGCAGGCCACTGGTCCACCTCTACCTTTCTCATTCCTGTAGTGAACACTGTAATAGAAATCACCCAAAAGAGTTGGCACAGGATTTCCCTTAGCAAAGATAGAGATCACTTCCAAGCTTACAAATTCTTTCTCTCCCGGGAACAAGCTAGACCCATACACCATCAAAGCCAGCAAAGCACCAAAGTCACCCCAACTACCCTCTTTAGCATATTTCTCAGCCTCTGGTATGAGCACACTCCAAGGGAATCCTTTGCCTTCACTATCCTTCAGAGACTTCTTGACTGTAGCAGCTGGCAGACGACAAAATTTGGCTATGTCCTCTTCTTTAAGTACCACCTCAGACCCATAGAAAGGAAAGGTCTCTCTGACTGGAACATTCAGAATGCTGGCAATCTCCTCCAAGGTAGGAGCCAAGATGTAATCTGGAAACACAAAGCAACGCAACAGTGGATCATAAAACTGGAGCAAGGTATGCAAACTGTCCTTCTGGTCTGCAGTGGGCTTGTCCACATACTTCAATATCTGGCCATATCTCTTTCTGAAATTGCCCAAGACTTGGTCATTCATCAGACCTGCTAACTTCTGAACACTTCTGACTTCAGGTTGAAGAAAAGTATAGTGAACATTCTTTTTCCTTGTAACTCTTCTGATTTCTGCCATATGGAGATAAGATTTACCAGAACTGGGAGCTGATTATGAATAATGACTTGAAAAATGGAAACATAAACAGTTAATGCAAGAATGATGCAAATGAAATGCAGATATATGATCAATCTGGGACCATTTGGATACTAGACACTGAACACAAGGACCCTCTGATCAATTGCAAACCAAAATCCTCTGATAGAAAAATCTCAGAACCACAGTACCAAGAAAACCAGAACACCAGAACCATAGGACTAGAAATCATAACAAGGACCACTGATGATGAGGGTATGTAGAGGCCAAGGGTTCCTGCAAACCTGTAAACCCCTTCCCAATCTCACTGGTATGCTCCGGGTCAGACATCACGGACTCTCAAAGCTGAATAGCAATAATACTTTCACCATCTCCGAGAAATGGCTCATGACCAGATCAGGGAATCGGTTTGGCATTATATACTACGCAGGGAGGCCTCAGCTGAGTCCGGGAAACAAGGCCATCCTATGTAAGTCCCAAGTGGGCCCTCAGATGCGAATGGGTTTGCCACACAATGTGGTGTGCCACTGTCATCACTAAAGAGGGATGTTTCCACAAGGTTCTCAATGATCGGTCCCCAGCTGCACATAACTGTCAAGGTTATGAAATGAAAGAGGAAGATCCCCAAATCAAGACATTTCCAAGACGGTCGCAAATCTGGGTGTGGAACTCACTACTACCCTCGTGACAAGATCTCATGAGGCCAAAGTGGAACCACTCTAAGTCCTAAGGTGAACTCGAGCTGTGGTAATGAGCTCATCTATCAGAAACAGTATCACCCAAGTCCACCAAACAGAAAACCAGTCCAGACAGTCCAGTAATAATAATATGATGCGGAAAATAAATACTGAAAACTCTAAATAAAACTGTAAATAAAACTGTAAACAAAAACAGTAAAATACAACACACAATAGCAAACATCTATCACCCAAAGAAAAAGAAACAAACAAGTGCTAGGAGAGACTCACAGGGGAACCAGAGACTCTGGGTTCGATCCCCAGCAGAGTCGCCAGCTGTCGCTCCCCGGATTTCCATCCTGGTATGAACGCGAAAGTGGCGTGGAAAAGAATAGAGTCGCCAGCCAGGCATTTTTATCCCGAAGTAACGGGAATGGTAATGTTGCACAAACCAGAAGAAAGGAAGAGGAAGGACACGGGTCCTGCGAACCAAAGAGACTGAGTTCGGGAGTCGGTTACGACATGGGAAGGTATTAGCACCCAGATCGTCCGCCGTACCCGACGGGATCCACGCTTGCGAAGAAATCTGTTTCAAAGGGTGAAGAAATGAAAGCTGCTGCAAAGAAAATGAAACTGGAACTGGAAAAGAAATTGAGAAAGGAACTGAATGATAAAACAAAGAGGAAAAATGTAGGGAAAATAAAGATTGTGCTCGAACGGGCCTTACCCCGCTGCCTACGTACCTCATCAGGACAATGAGGATTAGAGACGCCGTAGTTCCCCTAACTAGGGGTAGAAAAGAAATTGCTTGTGAATTAAGGCTTGAACTGCCTATGCCAATGCTCAGGCATTGCAGACTCGGACGACGAGTGCGTAACCGTCTTGCAAAATAACAAGTAGGAGCAAGTTCGCGTATGGAGCGAAGGAGATGAGAAAAGAATTCCGGAAGGAAAGACGCTTATTGTTTGTTTGTATTTTTTATGAGGCTTTTTATGAGTGTGTCACAAGGAAGTGAACTCAATCTCTTTTCCATGGAATGTGCACTTGTCACTACATTCCAAGATGGAATAATAGAACAAGCACACTCAAGTAAGGAGAAGATCCCCAAAAATTGAATCCAGAGATTAGGGCTTAGGCTCACTAACTCATTAACTTATTAAGTGTTTTTGGTATTTACAATGAAGAAGTGTTTTTTTATGATTTTCTTTGTGAAGAAGATACCTTGATCATACTTGTGCATCACAAGATAAGCTTGTACTATCCCAAGATGGAAAGACTACAAGTACCTCATGGGATAAGGCTATTGCTCAAGGTATTACTTCAAACTTTATTAGGTGTTTTTTAGGGTTTTGAGATGAAAAGAGAAAAGAAACCAAAAGGATCACAAAGGTAAAAGTCTAATGGGGGACTAAAGAATCTTAAGTGTTGTCATGCATGGATATCCTAAGGTTAGTGTGGTTTACTATCCTAAAGAAGAAAGAAAGAAAAAGAGAAGAAGAAGAAAGAATAAGAGGGATGAGTAAGGACTAAGCCCAACAATCAAAGGTTAGTACAAGTAAGAATAAGAAGAGAAGAGATGAGATTTGGAGATGTGGGAATCACATCCACACCTCTCACTTACCATAGCCCCTGAAAAGGTTAGCAATACAAACATATAAGCAAAGCAAAATGAATAAAATGACATGCCAACATCATACAAACATAAGTGAAGTCATATATACAAATTCTCAATGCAAATGCAAGTCATAAGAATGAGAAAAGAAGCAAACAAGTTAATATGAAGCAACATGAACCACATGGTAAGGCAAAGCAAACTTAAGAAGATGCAAAGCAACAATGCACATAACATGGACTCAAGGCACAAGACCAGAACCAATTCAAGTTAAAGAAATGCTTAAGAATCCAGAAAGATGAAGAGAAGAGAAACACAAGACCAAACAATCACATTATGAGATGGAAAGGAGCAAAGAAATGAGGTGAAAGCACATAAGAAAGAAATGACTTAAAAGGTAAGCAAATCACAAAGTTTCCAAGACACAAACCCTAAACCAAGATCAGAATGATATCAATACCCTAAGGAGACCCCAAATGAGATGAAGAAGTTGGCACACGTTCCCTTCTAAGCTAATGAGAGAGCTTATGACCAAAAAGAAGCAAAATGGGACAAGTTATGAACCAAAATTCAAATCAAATCAACAATGCAACCAAAAATTCCACAACTTTGAAAAAGAGGCCTTCAAACATGATATAACAATGTGCCAAAAGGATAGGAAGAAATTCAGAAGCTATGCAAGTCAAATGAAGGGTTTAAACATGAACTAGGGTTAAGAAACTTCAATGACAAGTCAAGGACCAAAACCAAATGAATAAGTTTCTAAAAATCAGGGTAAAAATCACACATGAACTACATCCTCTCATGAATCCAGAGCAAAAAGAACAAACAAGAAACTCAAAAAGATGAACACTATGGAAATTGGACAAGGTAGCATGCACAAAAAGGACTTAAAATGAATTAATTAAGATGAACAATTAATTGACACGTGGATATTAAGAAGAAATAGAAAAGAAAAATATGGAAAATTAAAGAAAACTCAAATTGACTTCCATGAATTAATTGAGAATTGTTTGAAGCTCAGAACTAATTTTAAAAATTGTAAACCAAAATGATAAGAAAATGAAATAAAAGAAAAAAAATTAAAAAAGAGGAAGAGGCTGGGGGTGTGGAAAGCAGGGAAATCAGTTGAAAACAATTGGGCCCTGGAAGGAAAGGGGTGCGAATAGAAGGCAAGGCCCATTGGGTTGCGCAGGTGTACAAAATACTGGGTGGAAATTCAGAGGAAAAATAAGGAAAAACACAGGCCATCAGATTGGATGGACGCATCCTATGAGGCTTTCATTAATTGACGTGTCACGTTAATTGGTCCAGAGGCTGAGGAGCATGATAAGTAACATGGGATGAGAAATATGGAGATTATCATAATGAAAATATAAGAGAGAATGGCACATGAGGGAGGGGTGGCCTCATTAAATGAGGTGTCAATATCCTGTGCATGGAGATGAGAGATCTGAGGGTGGAGATGTCACCTTCAACCTTGAGAAACCCTAACTTCATTTTCCAGAATCCGGTGACCGGAGCTAGGGCTCCGGCAACGGAAAACGCATAATATGAACAAACCCTAATAAAAATGAACAACAAGCTCCGGATCAAGCAAACACACTACCCTGAGTTCAAAAATAACCATGAAAAGTTCAATGGATCAAAGGATTCTCTGGATCGAAGGAAAACAGTTGGCACCATGAAACTTTGAAATCACATAACAAGCTCAATAATGCATTAAATTCAAATCTAAAACAAGCAGAGTGATCAACAAACATCAAAGATCAAAATGCACACCTCAAAAATCATTTCTAGATCTGAAGATTCAGAGGCTTACCTAAGATTGCAGTTCTTGAAAAAGCTTGTTAGAAGCCAAGATAATGAAGCCAATCCACTCCAAATGCACTCTAGTTGCAAAATAAATGCAATTAGAGTCTTGAATCTTGCTGGATCTTGGATTTTTCAGCCAACTGCCCTGAAATGGCAAGGTTCTTGATCTTGAGAAATAGCCTGCACAATGGAGAGATTTGTGATCCTGAGCTCTCAAGGATGAAGGATCTGTAATTTGTTTTGGAAGAGAGCAAGTTTGTGAAGAGATTAGAGAGAAAATGCAAATGGTGCAAAAACTTGGAAGCTGAGAATTGAGAGAGAACTGGATCCTCTAAAACCCTAATTCTCTTTTATATCATGTCATGAGGAAATGCTGAGAGAATTAGAGGATTTGCACGTGGGAAAGAAAAGTGTGAGTGATTTTGAAATTTTGGCAAGTTTTGTGTGATCTCATGTAAACCTCATGCATTCCCTTGCCTCTTGCCCATGTGCATTTCATATCTGACCCTTAATCACAATCCAAACAAATTTTGGCCCTTAGATGAAGATATCACACTCTTTTCATGAATATGCAAAAATTGCACTTTTGGAATGGAATTCTTGTCTTGCACGAATTTGATGCAATTCTTTGAGAAAAGTGAGCCAAATGCATTGAATTTTAATATTGTGACATTATTTGATCCATACCAACACTCAAAATTAAGTTTCAAACCTTTTGGCTTTGGTGCATACATGAAAATTTAAGTTTTGCCCTAGTTTTGATGGAATTATCGAGGGGCACATCTCTTAAACCATGAAGGCTATGAAAAAGTACTTGTACTTTTTTGAAAATGGGAGGCATTAATCTCCAACTTTCATGTTTGACTTTGGTCCATTTGAAGAATTTTTCATTAAGTTATGCTCACTTGAATTTTAGGGCAAAAACTTGCCAAAAATGGCATTTTCCATAACCAACTTTGCACCAATTTTGCAAAACACCTCAAAACCTCATGATTCTTGATCTTTGAACTTGCCAAACCTCTTTTAACATTATAAGAACATCCCTTGGCTATAAAAATGGGGTTGGACCCCTTGAAATCACACAGTTGACTTTTTAAGGCATAGTTGACTAGTTTCTTCACTTGCAAGCAACTGAAGAAATGCTTGACTTCCACAAGGAATTTTCTCACAAAATTTGGTACCTAGGATACTCTTAACATGTAAAAGACTTTGCCCAAATGAAATGGCCAATGTTTTGAGGTTTTCATGCTTGAAACTCAAACCCTAGTTAAGGACCATTGTGTAGGAGCTTTGCCCTAGCCTAGATTCCCTGATGATCTTCCAACCTTCTGAGTTTTTGTAAATGAACTTGAACTTGTAAATGAAATGTAGACCCCTCATAGGAATTGTACAAAACTATTGGGCCCCTTGTCATGGCTTTTGATGCTTCAAGAACCTCCATAGATGATCATATGCCTAATGCTAGGTCATGAGAAATGTTATGCCTCATCTTTCCATGCTAGGATGCTAAGAATGTGGTATTTTCATGATGAATATGATATGATATGATGCTTAAAAAGAAGAGGGAAAATTTGGGGTGTTACATGTACGAAACGATTATTTGGTTCAGATTACTCGGATCACAGTTGTTCGCTTATTCCCTTGTTTTGCGTGGACCGCCCTTTCGGGTTTTCAATCCACCGGGATACCCTTTTTTGCCTGAGCTGTCCGATGTGGCTTTTCAACTCAGCGGGTGTACATATTTTTTTTATTTATTTTCCCTAACTTTTTCCCGAGCTTTTTATTCTGTTTTTAGCTCGCCGGGATGCCCTTTTCTTGCCTGGACTTTAATTCTGTTTTTGTGTCCAGCAGGTCTATTTATGCGAAGTATTTTTTAACTGCGTCCGAGTTAACAGGAGACTGAAAATCTTCTCCATCCATAGTGGTGAGCATCAGTGCTCCTCCTGAGAAAACTTTCTTCACTATGAATGGTCCTTCGTAGTTTGGGGTCCACTTGCCCCTGTGATCTGAACCTGGAAGAACAATCCTCTTGAGCACAAGCTCTCCTACTTGATACTCCCGAGTACGTACTCGTTGGTTGAATGCCCGCTTCATTCTCTTCTGATAAAGCTGACCATGACAGATAGCCGCTAATCTCTTTTCCTCAATTAAGCATAGCTGATTGTATCGAGCACGCACCCACTCAGTCTCATCAAGCTTCACATCCATCATCACACGCATTGAAGGAATTTCTACCTCAACAGGCAAGACTGCCTCCATACCATATACCAATGAGAAGGGAGTTGCCCCGGTTGACGTCCTGACTGACGTTCGGTACCCATGCAGCGCAAATGGTAACATCTCATGACAATCTTTGTAGGTGACAACCATCTTTTGCACAATCTTAATATTATTATTAGTCGCTTCTACCACACCATTCATCTTTGGTCGGTAAGGAGAAGAATTGTGGTGCTGGATCTGGAAGTCCCGACACAACTCTGCCATCATCTTGTTGTTTAAGTTAGAACCATTGTTAGTAATGATCCTTTCGGGTAGTCCGTATCTGCAAATAATGTCTCTTTTCAAAAACCTGGCTACCACTTGACGAGTGACATTGGCATAAGACGCTGCTTCAACCCACTTAGTGAAGTAATCGATCATAACCAAGATGAAGCGATGACCATTTGAAGCAGTAGGCTCTATTTTCCCGATCATGTCAATGCCCCACATTGAAAAGGGCCAAGGAGATGACATGACGTTGAGCGGGCTGGGAGGAACATGCACCTTGTCTGCATAAATCTGGAACTTGTGGCACTTACGGGCGTATGAGCAACAGTCTGCATCCATTGTCATCCAATAGTACCCCGATCTCAACAACTTTTTAGCCATAGCATGCCCTCCTGCATGAGTACCGAAAGATCCCTCGTGGACTTCCTGCATCAACAGGCTTGCTTCGTGTCTATCCACGCATCTGAGCAAAACCATGTCAAAGTTCCTCTTATACAAAACCCCATCTGTATTCAAGAAGAAGCTGGCAGCAAGTCGTCTCAAGATCTTCTTGTCGTTGGATGATGCCCCTTCTGGGTATTCTTGCTTTTCCAGGAAGAGCTTGATATCAAAGTACCAAGGTTTCTCATCAGACACTGCGTCTATAGAGAAAGCATGAGCTGGTGCGTCAAGCCTGGAATTGTCAATCCTGAGCACATAATTCCAACACAAAACTTTGATGGACGAAGAAAGAGTAACCAATGCATCAGCAAATTGATTCTCATCACGTGGTATGTACTGCAGCTTAACCGTTGTGAAGAACGTCAACAGTTTTCTGGCATAATCCTTATAAGGAATTAAGTGTTCTTGATGCGTATACAACTTGCCGGTAACCTGATTGGTAACGAGGGCTGAATCTCCGAATATATCGATGGTCTTAATCCGAAGATTAATAGCCTCCTCTATTCCCATTATGCACGCCTCGTATTCCGCTTCATTGTTGGTGCAACCAAAAGTAATTCTGGCAGCAAAGGAAAAGTGAACACCTTCAGGAGTGATAAGAACAACACCAACTCCATGTCCGTTGATATTGACTGTCCCATCAAACATCAACTTCCATTTGGATTCAGGGTCTGGCCCCTCCTCCGGAAGTGGTTCCTCGCAATCATTTGCTTTGAGGTACATGATGTCCTCATCAGGGAAATCAAATTTCATTGGCTGATAGTCATCTTCAAGAGGTTGTTGTGCAAGGTAATCCGACAATACACTTCCTTTGATGGCTTTCTGAGAAGTATACTGTATGTCATACTCTGTTAAAATCATTTGCCACCTAGCAACCCATCCGGTTAATGATGGTTTCTCAATAATATACTTGATAGGATCCATTTTTGAGATTAGCATTGTGGTATGGGTCAATATATACTGTCTCAATCGGCGAGCAACCCATACCAAAGCGTAGCAAGTTTTCTCGAGCAGTGAGTAACGGGATTCACAGTCGGTAAACTTTTTGCTAAGGTAATAAATAGCGTACTCTTTTCGACCAGACTCGTCATGTTGGCCTAGAACACACCCCATCGATCCTTCTAGCACAATCAAGTACATGATATGCGGCCGTCCTGGAACTAGATGCATTAGAATCGGACAGTCCTCAGTACAAATATTCTTTTATCTTTTCAAAGGCTCTTTGACAGTCCTCATTCCACCTGACCATTTGCTCTTTTCTTAGCAATTTGAATATTGGTTCACACATGGCAGTTAGATGAGATATGAACCGTGAAATGTAGTTCAATCTCCCTAAAAACCCGCGCACTTCTTTTTCTGTTTTCGGTGCAGGCATATCTTGTATTGCTTTCACTTTTGCAGGATCCACCTCGATTCCTTTCTGGCTAACAATGAAACCCAGCAATTTACCGGAACGCACTCCAAAAGTACACTTGCTTGGATTCAATCTCAGCTTATACTTTATCAGTCTATCAAACAGCTTCTTAAGATTGACCAGATGCTCTTCTTCGTCTCGGGACATGGAAATCATATCGTCCACATAGCACTCTATCTCCTTGTGTATCATGTCGTGGAACAATGTGACCATAGACCGCTGATACATTGCCCCGGCGTTCTTCAAACCAAAGGGGATCACCATGTAGCAGAATGTACCCCACGGGGTAATGAATGTTGTTTTCTCCATGTCTTCCGGTGCCATCTTAATCTGGTTATACCCGGAGAAGCCATCCATGAAGGAAAATACCGAGAATTGAGCAGTGTTATCTACCAGCACATCAATGTGAGGTAACGGAAAGTCATCTTTTGGACTTTCTCTGTTTAGATCCCGGTAGTCAACGCACATCCGAACTTTGCCATCTTTCTTTGGTATAGGCACAATATTAGCTACCCAAGGTGGGTAACTAGTCATGACAAGGAATCCGGCATCCCACTGTTTATGAACTTCTTCCTTGATCTTCATCGCCATGTCAGGACGAGTTCTTCTCAACTTTTGTTTCACAGGAGGACAGTCTTCTCTCAATGGTAGCTTATGCACAACAATGTCAATATTTAACCCTGGCATATCTTGATACTGTCGTACCTCGAAAAATACGATCCCTCGCGAACGCGGTCGCGGCTGGGCTGACTTGAGAATCGCCACCTAATTTTATTTATTCCCGAAGAGGGAAATGGTAAATATAGATAAAACCACCAAGAAAGGATAAAACAAGGTCATTGCAAACCATTGTCGGGGTTCGGAAGTCGGTTATGTAGGAGGAAGGTATTAGCACCTCCTACATCCATCGTACTCGATGGGAACCATCTAGATTGTCACGCGCGAATGGATGTCTATACTTATGATTACTTGTTGAACTAAAGGGTTTATTGATCCTAGGGGCTCGGCAAGGATTGAGATCCTCGTGCCTACGTATTCCCTTGTGCAATGGGAAAGTCAGAGCTTCGTAGTTCGGCCTGATACAGGTAATGGTTGTTGATTTTACTACCTTTCTTTGATGAAAGGATTTAGGAGTCCATTTGCACTAAATACTATGGATAGTTTATTTCGTCCAACAAGACGAACGTCTTGCATCGAAATAATAGGAGCGAGTAACGAGAGCTCGTTATCCTCCTTTCTACCGCTTAAGGCTCGTGGCGTGCAATTTTCCTCGTATTTATTGAAGTGTTTTGTTTCTTAAGACCGCTTGATGTTGGATCAAGGGTTTAGATCTAAAAAGTAACATTTCGTTTTTTTGAAGTTTGAGGTGAATTCGAATGGAAGTTTATTTGTTGGTTTTGTTAGCGAGGCACAATGCGCTCGGCTCGCAAGGTTGGGAGACTTGATATGTGGATCAAGTGAGCTAAAGACTAGCTATGGAAAACAAGCGCGATGCGTTGATTCGTTAAGTTGGAAAAAGTTGAGAAAAAAAGTGTAAAGTGCAAAGTAGTGCAGATGGAAATCAAGGAATGATCGACTTACGTGTGTGTATGAAGTGAAGTGCGTATGGATATTCACTTGGCGCTGAACCAAATATTTCGTTTATCTTTGAAGATGATTAATCTTAGTGTGCGTTCGTATTTTTTACTTAGCAATTTATCGTCAAAAATGCAAAAGTAAATCACACAAGTAAGCATGTCATCATATCACAAGCAAGGAGGATCGAGCATATGCAAACATTCATCGCACACATAATCGAACAAAGGAGAAAAATCAATTAATCAAATTAAATGAATTATTTAATTAAATCAGTCAATAAAATGTTTTTTTGATTTTAAAATATTCAAATGAGAAATTAATCACGAAAAAAGAAAAAAGTTAAATTTTTAACAAAAAATAGTTAAGAAAATGTTGTTTTGAGTTTTTTTTTGAATAGCTTAAAGAGAAGGGATTAATTAATTAGATTAAATAAACATATTTAATAAAATTAATTAAATAATTAATTAATTAGATTAAAAAGAAATATTTAAAAATAACTAATTAATAAAAAAAGTTTTTTTTTTTGTATTTAGATTTTTTAATAGAAAGAAAACAAATTAGAATAAAATGAATAAAAGAAAAAAGCTAATAGGCTGGATTCAATCAGCAAATAAGGGGTGTAAAAAGAAATTGAATCCAGGCCCATTAATCAGAAGCCCACGCAGGGAGAGGGGGGGGGGGTTGAGAGAGTCCACAATGGAACTCAGTCAACAGAGTTGACTTCAAGAACAAATCAGATGCGTTGGATCAGCATAACCTTTTTAATACTATGATCTGAGGGTTTAAACAAAACGGTGTATAGTAGGGATCATCTAGGGAACACACGCAAAATCTGGGGATGAGAAAACCATACGCCGGTGACAAGTGTCTAAGGAGAGACACCTTGCACCGTCATAAGAGGCCAACCAACGGTCATAAAATGAGAAAAAAAAACACGCTTATGAAATAATCAGCAACATTTCTCACTAACGTCTCTCTCACTCTAGCCAATGTCTCTCTCTCTCTCTCTCTCTACATAACAACGCCAGAAACCTAAATCTTCGTCGGAGACGACGAAGTCGCGGCGGAAACCGCCGTCCTTTTCGATGACCAACACCTCTAATGCCTAAACCTTTAACACAGACCTTTATCTATCTCTACCCCTTATTTCAAATATGCTATCAAACTCTTCAAAAGAAGCTAACCGCGAACTCAAATCAGAAACAAACCCCAAAATAATCCTTAACTCAGATCCATCAAGAGTAACCACAAAACCAAGGCAAGCATACGGGATTTTTCAAAGCAAAATAATCAATATGGTAGCGAGCGAAGCAAGTTCGAATCTTAAGGAAGAGATAGAAAGGGGGTTACCTCTTCGAAGAACAAGTTTCTGAATCACTCAGGTATCTCGCTTCTCCTGATTCTTTGCACAAACGTGTTTCTCATTCTTGTGCTCGGCTTCACTTCTTCTCCTAAGTTGCTTTTAGGTTGATTTTCTTCTTTGTTATTGTTGTTATGAAAATGGGAAAAGAGGTCATAGCTCAAGTTAATCAGAGCTTCGATATGAAGCTTTGTTAACTTTTAAGGAAAACTTTGAGTCATTTTGTGGAATTTCTTGTTCTGTCGCTTTTCTGTATCATCAGTAGTTAGAGTTTTTTCAAGTGTTTGGTCCCTGGGTGTATTTGCGGTTAGGGTTTTTTAGGCGTTGGCGGTGGCTTTGAATCCGTTTTAGGGTTTTTCAGTATTGATTCTTTGTGTGTTTTTTGTGTACGTTTGTGTATGGTGGCTGCTAGGTTTCTATGCAGGTATTGGCCCCTCTCAATCATTGCCAATGATTGCCTTTATATAGAGGAATACGTGTGAGATTGAAATGAAAATTGTGTGAGGTTTGAGTGATGCGTGTGAGTGAGGGCTCATGAGTGAGAAACAAGCCGTTAGGAACAAATCTTGAGTGATATTTTTCTGCTGATATTGTGTGGGGACCAAATATTGTGACTCATTGTTATTTGTTTTTTGTCTGTAGTGCTAATAATGATTCTAGAACGTGGTCCCCCCTTTTTCAGCTGGCTGTGTTGTTGCAAACTCAGTGAATATGAGTTTTTACTGCTGAATGAATTTTGATGTTTTACTGTTATCTGAATTCTTGCTACTACTTTTCAAATTTATCATTTGGCTCCACCGAATTTTTATGTTGTTGCTGATATCTCTTCACTTTGCTAACATTTTCTACTCCCTTTTTATTTCATGTACACCTGCTCCTTAAGAATGCTTATCAGGTTTGGTGAAGTTTACATGGAGAAAGATGAAGCTTTCGAGTAGACAATATCATGATATAAATCATAGAACTTGGATCATGAACCATGGCTGCTGACCTTTAATTGTTTCCTTGTGTTTGATGTTCTACAGGTGGTAAGGATTTCAAACTATTGAAGTTGCGGAACAAATGGCTTATGGATGAGAGGGATAGTTTGTGGCTCCATTACATTTTTTTTTGGACTGGTTCAAATCTTCCCATGCTGATTTCTTTCAGTTATCATAAGCCCCTCTTACTTATTATTGTTACTAACTGTATGGTGCAACCAATGTGTCTTTTTCGCAGGTAGACATCCGTTTCACTGTGGAGAAAGGCCCACAAATGACGAGTGTGGCAAGTCTTAGAGCTGAAGCTACGTGTTGAAGATAAGCATAACCGGGGCTGCCGCAATGAAAATTCTTGGAGCTGTATTCTGATACATTGTGAGTGCATTTAGATTGAAGCAATCCTTTATCCCTTTTAAATTTGTTCTTATTGTGGACTCTGTCTGGCTGCACACATTCTATCATTTGTTACTCATGTATTTTCTCAAAACTTGACAGGCATGGAAGCATTCCCATAGGATTGTCATGAATTCACTTTTCTTTGAAGTTTTGCTAATGTGAGCTATGGTGAAAAACTCTTTCCTTGGTGTGATTTTTTTAATCATTATATAATCCATTTGGCCATTCTACTGAGTTTAACAATTGGTTCTTTACTGAATTCTCTTTTAACTCTCTTTGTCAGGCTTGATGAAATTCATGGAGAAAGGACTTAGAGAGAATTGAAGTTATGCTTGGTCACAACTGAGCTATCAATGGCCTATATGTCTGCGTAACGACTTTTATTCTCTTTGCATTGCAGTACTTAGCCTTAGGACCAATTATTCCCTCCCTTTGCTACTGTTTGTTCGTGTTTGCACATTCGGGTCTCTTTTTACATACCTCTGAGTTCTCTTTTTTCTTTTTGAATTCATGTTTTACTGGTGTAAGGCAAGAATTGTGATTGGGAGTTAAGTGAGGTATTGAGAATGAACCATGTGATTTGGTTATATTACATTTTGAGGTTTAATGATCATTCTTCTTGTACTGGTTTTGTTGATCATAAGGTGTTGTTTCAGGCTTTGTTCTAGCGCAATTTGTCTTAATATCTGCTGCAATTGCAGGATATCCTTCACACTACTTCTGCTGCTATTTGGACTTTCCCGACTCTGTTATTTAGGAATCCTGTTCCTTACCATAATGCGGAATTCTCAGCTATGATTATGTGTTTGGTGTAGGGTTGTTGGTGTAATATCTCTTGGCATATTCCTCATATTCTGTTTGCAACAGGTTTCTAATCTTTTGCTTTTTCTTTGTTTCATGTGTTGATGAGGAAACTTGGAGAATCTTGGGGTCATGGAACAAATCAAGGAATTATCTGCAACTTTGAAGTTTGCATCTTTTGTTGTTTTTTTTAATGAAATTATGTCTTGTGAATCTCAAACATTGGAACGATGATCTGCATTGATGTCTTGCAGACTTGCAGAGTTAGATAAGGAAATATGTGTGCACCTGAAGAATAGGACCTTCGTGACTTTGGCTATGAAGCAAGTGAATAAAACTTGGAACTTGGCTTGAAGAGCTGGAAACTTGGCAGGTCAGATCTTTAGGTAGCTTGGCGATACTTGTTCATGAGACAATTAAAATGGATACTAACTCAGTTTTGGGTTGTGTTTCAGATGGGGTTCGAATCACGGCAATAGGCTCTTTGGTATATTGATGATGGGGATTAGTAGAAGTATTCGGTCTTAATCCAACAGAGTCAAACAGAGACAAAATTTTTTTTGATGTTAGCCCACTACCAGATCAAATTGAATATTGTCTTCCCTCAAAGATTGTCTCATTTACAGGATGTTTCAAGGTTCATGTTTGAACCCACACTGCTTGTTATCTTTGCTGACTATAAGGCGATGTTTCTTTTCTTTTGAGGTAATGAGCTAAGACTTGAACCTTATTCTTAGCAGCATTGAGTTAGGATGACAACTTGGTTTCTACTGCTATAAGCTTCTCATTTTTAATTCACTTCTTACTGCTGTAAAATTCTTGAAACCACTTGTATGCCATGGTTGTTTAAACTTTAAGTCAGCATGTTTAAACTTTGTATGCATCTTGTGAGTTTTACATATTTGGGCCATTGTTACTACTACTATCAATATTTGTTCCAGTGAAGACATTCTGATATGTTGATCTCGCTTGTAGGTGTATGTTGCAGATGCGATGTACTTGTCATCATGATGAAAGAGACTATGGCTGTAGAAGAATCCTCCATAGGGCATGAAGATCGACTCCTTTGTTTCCGCCGATTTCTTTAGGCTTAAGTTCAAGCTAACATCCTAGAATTAGGACTTGTATATTCTTGTAATATATATTTAGAACAAGTGACAAACTGTATCATGTATTGGATGGCATGTAGAGTTTTTTATAAGATTTTGTGTTTTTGTAGCAACTCTGCATTCTCTCGTTTTTTTGAACTTTTGCAATGATATATTTTCCTTTGATGTAACTCACACATGAAATTGGTGATGCTTCATTGAACCATACGTGCCTTGAACACCAGGCTGTAACTTTGTTATTGGATATTATTATAAAGGGTGACTTCACTTTATTTATCCATGCCGCCTCCAAGTCTCTTGGGATTACAAAACTTAAAACAATGGCTTAATTTAATCTGGCCCAAACTTGAGAGACGAGAAACAAGGGCCAACAACTAGTTTAAGACATCTTTTGAATGATAATTTGGAAACTAACGGAAAAATGATTGCACCATAGTCCACATAATTTGGACATCACCATACCATAAAGCCCAACAATAGCAACTTAAAATCAAGTTTGGTATTTATGTATCATGTCCTTCAAAATACCTCAGCAAATACCTCAAGTAACACCTCGTGCAATTTTAAAAAAAAAACAGAGAATGCATCTCGAGAATAGCCTCAAAGGACGACTTCAAAGCTTTTTTTGTTTCCGAAATTATCACCAACTTTGGAAATGGCTTCAAACAATACTTTGAATATGACTTATAGCTCTAAAATCCTTTTGAAATGTAATAAAGAACCATCTGAATCATAACTTAATAAATCACACCTTGACATGCCCCTAAAAAAAACGCACCCTACTCCTCTTGCTCCTCCAAAACTTGTTGGTCACCATGAACATAGACACAACTCCATAGCCTAATTATTGAAAAATCATGGTCATAGGCCAGATGATTTTTAGGGAGAGAACCAAATAGGGGTAGGACAAATTTGGGGTATGACAGATACGACCAAGCAAAGATATCCACATATTCACGCAGCATACCAATCAACTCTTTCTTTACCTCGGCCTGCAGACTGGCCCCAATCTTGATCTCTTTCCTTGACTCTTTCGTCCCGATGTTGATGATCTCTATTTCTTCCTGATGAGGCTGAATGACCCTTTCCTCTTGTTTCAACAACTTGACCAATTCTTCGGGGAGTTCACAGTCTTCCTCGACCCCTTCATCAGCTTGGTAGATAGGATTGTCAAAGTCATGCGTGATCATAGCAGGAACGTTATCACTAAATCCGGATGATCAACACTGCACAGATGATGTGCTTATTTCAGAATCTGTTTATTTTTCAAAAGAGACGCAAACACACAAACAAAAGAAAACACATTGCCATTTTATCTTTTTTGTGAAAAATTTAAAATGAAAGAAAGAGAACGCAATTTGTCTGAAAATGTCCTTTATTTCATGGTAAAATATAAATGCATTCAAAGCATGGTGGCCCTACAAATGGATCCGTGCACCTTGGGCAGAGTGCAGGATTGAAAATGCAGCATGATAAAAAAAGAAACAAGTAAATTACTTTGGTTGCCAGGTAACTTGGACGATGTCTTCAGCAGACCAGTTCTTGAGCTCCTCTTCGGGTGCACACGAGTGAATCCAGTTGTCCCAGTGACCATCATTGTCCTCTTCTTCACTTGTTGCACAGATATGGTTGCGGTCGAGCATCCCATCTCTTGTGAAAGTAATAGCTTTACCACTTTGAGGAAAGTTAGACCCACCAGGCTGATAACCCAGACCAAACTTGTCATCTTTCTTCTCTAATTCCAGCAATATGACCCAGCCCTGGGCGCTTCCCGACTGAACCACTTCCTTAGCCTGCTTGTAGGAGTGAATGGAGGTACCTTCTTTCTCATTGTTCCTCTCTACCGGAGCCAAAATGCTTACATTAACCGCTTCGAAGGCCTGACACAGCGTCTCATGGATCTCTCCGTCCATCTCCACATATTTGAAAGTTAATAAGTGGCCCACAAAGATATCTTCCTCTCTACACACAGTGATTACTTGGCCATCAACCACGTATTTTAGCTTTTGATGCAGAGTGGATGTTACTGCTCCTACAGCATGAATCCACGGACGTCCCAGCAAGCAACTGTACGCGGGCTGAACATCCATGACGTAGAATGTGCTCTTGAATACTTGAGACCCTATTTTCATAGGTAACTCAACTTCTCCGAACATAGACCTTCTGGACCCATCAAAGGCTTTAACTATCAAATCACTGGGTCGCAAGACGATACCATCGACATTCAACTTCATTAAGGCTTTCTTCGGGAGTACATTAAGAGAAGAGCCTGTGTCAACCAGGACATGCGACAAAACAACACCCTTACACTCCATAGTAATATGTAGTGCTTTGTTGTGGTTACGGCCTTCTGAAGTAAGGTCTCTATCTGTGAAGCCCAACCCATGGCTTGCATTCACACTGCCCACTACAGCTTCCAGTTGATTAACAGTTATCTCCTGAGGAACGTATGCCATCTGCAACACTTTCAGCAAGGCCTCTCTATGTGCTAGAGAACACATTAGCAAAGACAAAATTGATATTTTGGACGGCGTCTGGTTCAACTGTTCAACTACCTTGTAGTCACTCTTCCTTATTATTCGCATAAATTCCTCCACTTCCTTCTCAAAGGTACCTTG
This sequence comes from Lathyrus aphaca, assembly GCA_963966055.1. Classification (NCBI taxonomy): domain Eukaryota; kingdom Viridiplantae; phylum Streptophyta; class Magnoliopsida; order Fabales; family Fabaceae; genus Lathyrus; species Lathyrus aphaca. Next base: position 327,073,393 of record OZ014522.1, read on the forward strand.
TCCAGCAGCAGGAGTTGTCGTTTCTTCAGTCTCTATTTGCTTTCCTTTAGCCTTTTCCACAACTTCAGCTTCAGGATCTCCTCTCAGAATTGGGGGAGCAAAAAGACGACCACTTCTCGTAAAACCACCAACCCCTCTAACGTTCACTACAGTCGGGTCAATTGCTACTGACTTACTCTCGACCTTCTGTCCTTCCACATACACATCTGAGCCATAATGCCATGGGATGGATTTATCATCAGTATAAGGAACAGGCCCAGGAACAGTAATAGTAACAGGACTGACTTCAGGAGCATAAATAGTCACAGGTTCTCTTCTGGCAGGCATTTCGACTGGATCATAGTAAATGGTTATAATGGACACACAATAACCTTCATGATCAACTTTATCAAACTACAATGATCCCTCATCAATCAGATTCTGCAACCCCACCTTCAGGTCTTCACAACCGTTCACTGAATTCAAACACTTTTCACAATCAGAACCACATCCCGAAAACACTTGTCCTTTTAACAACCTCTCCTTCACCACCAGCAGTGGAGTCTTCACTTCTTTTATGTTCAGAATCAGGCTTAACTTATCACCTCCGTCAACAACATTTATTCTAGCCCCTCCATGGTTTGGAATAGGGTTTGATGTAACATTAGGCGGTGGTGCGAAATTAATCTCCTTGGAGTCGATCAAATCTTGAACTTTATGTTGTAGTGCCCTGCACTTCTCAGTTGAGTGCTCGGATGCTCCTGAATGGAATGTGCATCTAGCATTGGCATCATACCCCACTGGAAGCTCTCCAGGTGGTGGTGGTGCTAATGTCCTCAGGTGTATCAAGTGTGTGTCATGGGAATCGCTTCAAGCACCCTATTAGCCGGACGAGCTTGTCTCGGTTGATAAGGTCTTTGTTGATAATTTCTACGTTGTGATTGTTGTTTTTGTTACTGTTGAGGTGGCTGTACCTGCTGCACAGGACTGGAAGGGATAGTGACAACTTCCACTTCCTCATATGATCTTCTATATCCTCGGCCCCATCCTCGGCCATACACAGCATTGGTTTCACCTTCTCTTCTTCTCGGGGGTCCGTTGAAAGCTTTTCTTACACCGCTCGAGCTGCTCGCACCGGTATCCTGAATCTTCCCCATCTTTAACATAGTCTCGACCCTCTCGCCTGCTATTACTATATCATTGAACTTGGTAGCTGAACAAGACGCCAACCTTTCGATAAACACCCCTTGCAATGTTCCCATGAACATATCAGCCATCTCATTCTCCAGCAATGGTGGTTGTACTCTGGAAGCAAGCTGACGCCACCTTTGAGCATACTCCTTAAACCCCTCCTTAGCATTTTGGGACATGTTCTGCAGCTTAGTGAGATTTGGAGCCATGTCCAAATTGTACTGGTATTGCTTCACAAACGCCTCTGCCAAGTCCTTCCAGCTCTTAACATTGACCCTACTTAGCTTCATATACCATTCCAAGGAGGCCCCAACCAGGCTCTCTTGGAAATAATACATCCATAGCTTCTCATCTTTAGTATGGGCAGCAATCCTTCCTACAAAGGACTGAAGATGAGTCTTTGGACACGCTGTGCCGTTGTACTTCTCGAAAGTCGAGACCATGAACTTGTAAGGGATTCTAACCCCTGGAACCAAGCCCAAGTCGGTAATGTCGAACCCCAGAGAGCTCTGAGATTGAATGGTCCTGATTTGTTCAACCATCTCTTCAAATTTCCTGTTCATTTCAGCCCCCTGGCCTTCCGCTTCGTCCAGCAAAGTAAACTGTTCGTCTTGACTGTCCATTTGTACATTGTTCAGTCCATCATTGATAATGGTGACCCCTGGCTGTGCCACAGGGATCTCAACTTGACGGGCGCCCGCACCGTTACGATTACCTCCATCAACAGCCCCACTGTTCCTGGCTTGATTATTTTCTACCAACTCACGCAAACGTTCCTGATTCTGACCCATTCCTGCCATAAGGGTCATAAAATTGTCCATCCTCAGTCTCAAGTTAGCTAAATCAGCCTGTATTTGATCCATGACTCTTTCTCTGTTGACTCTTGTGGGATATCTGTGTACGATCGACTGTTCTCGATCCTTCCTGGGAGCTATAGTGCCTGAAAGGACATAAACGTTAGAAACTGAGGAACTACCTGCAAAACAAACAAACACGTTATATGCATGCAATGTAACTGCTCATGTTTCCAAGTTTTAAGCATTTGTATGCCCCAGTTCTAGTATTTGCTCCAGATAGCCACTTTGAGTATTAGTTTTCAAACTTTCCCTTTGAAGAGTGTTCAGATCTTAGCAGTATCAGACAAACAAGCTTTGCATATTCATAAATGGTAATTTGCATATTAACACTGCATAACATGGGCAACCCACTGCTGGCCAAAAGTTAGAGCACAAACAAAAATTCCCCGAAGGGTTACAAGTTAATACAAAAACAAAAGATAAAGCAAGACTCCTACAACAAGTCTGTAGGTAGTCTGGACAAATAATAAATGAAAACTAAACTAAAGACCCAGGTTCTTCTGCAGCCACCTCTATTCTGTTCTTCTTCATACCTGCTCTCAGCTTGAGCTCTTCAATCTCTTTCAATGCCTCCTCTAAGGTCATCTGGCTCTGTGCTAACTGCTGAGTCTTTTCCCTTCGTATGTTGTGGACTTGTTCCACCTCTTCTTTCTTGAAGGCCATTTGTACCTCGAAAAACTCTTCTTTTTCTTTATACTTTTTCTGCTCCTGTTCCCTTTGGCCTTGCAACCAAACAATGGACTAGCGAGCTTCTTTAAGAGTCTTCAAAGTCTTTTTGCGCTCCGCTTCTCTTTTTGCCTCCATCAGACCCAATCTTTGAAAGTGAGCTTCTCTTCCAGCAAACTCTTTCTCTTTAGCTTCCCAGGAGGCTTGCATCTTCTGTAGCTTTCCCTCTGCTTCATTTTTAGCCCGGTTGGCAAGATAGTATAAGTTAACCATTTCAGCATTCTCTACTCGAACTTCGTGCAGCTGAGCTTCCAATTTCTTGTACTCTTCAAGGGAGACAGTACTCTGACATGGCACTTCTTTAGGATATAATGGAGCTTCTACTGAGAATGGCATGAGAACTTCCTCTACACGTTTCTACAACCATGCAACAAAAGGAGTATATGTCTTGGGATCTACTCTGCCAAAGTCTTTCTTACCTTTCCTCACCCTGTGAGCCCAAGCCTGAGATGCTTGTATAACTAACTCTTTTTTTCCCTCCACAGGAAAATACAAAGACTCAGTAAATTCTTCCATATCTGGTGGATCTCTCGGAGGATAGCCAAATTGCTTCCTGGCTAATGTTGGATGATAATTGATCACACCCTTCCTTCCTAGCAAAGGCACTCCAGCAAATCTTCCACAACTAACCAGCAACTCTTTTCCCAGCAGATCTCTGTCATATCCCCAAGCTATCTCAGAAGTTAGCCCCATTAGCCTCCTAGACCACCTACACTCATCTCTCATCTCCTTGAAAGAGCCTGACTTTGGCAATTTCCTGGAAAACCACTCAGCAAACAATGAAGCACAACATCCCACTGGTCCACCTCTACCTTTCTTATTCCGCTAATGAACGTTGTAGTAGAAATCTCCCAACAGAGTTAGCACAGGATTGCCTTTAGCAAAGATGGAGATTACTTCCAGACTCACAAACTCCTTTTCTCCCGGGAAAAGACTAGATCCATACACCATTAAAGCCAGCACAACACCAAAATCTCCCCATTTACCCTCTTTGGCATATTCTCCAGCCTCTGGCATAAGCACACTCCAAGGGAGTCCTCTGCCTTCACTGTCCTTCAAAGCCTTCTTGATTGTAGCAACTGGTAAACGACAGACTTTGGATATGTCTTCTTCCTTAAGAACCACCTAAAACCCATAGTAAGGCAAGGTATCTCTGACTGGAATACCCAAAATGCTAGAAATCTCCTCCAAGGTAGGAGCCAAGATGTAATCTGGAAACACAAAACACCGCAGCAGGGGATCATAAAACCGAAGCAAAGTGTGCAAGTTGTCCTTCTGGTCTGTAGTAGGTTTACCCATGTACTTCAATATCTGACCATACCTCTTTCTGAAATTTCCTAAGACTTGGTCATTCATCAGCCATGCTAATTCCTGAACACTCCTGACTTCAGGTTGAAGAAAAGTATAATGAACATTCTTTTTCCTTGTGATTCTCTTAACTTCTGCCATCTGGAGATAAGATTACCGTGACTGGGTGCTAACTGTGAACAATAACCTGAAAAAATGGAAACACAAACAGTTAATGCAAGTATGATGCAATGCAAATGCAATGCAGACATATGATCAATCTGAGACCATCTGGATACTGGACACTGAATATAAGGACCCTCTGATCAACTGAAAGCCAAGATCCTCTGAACCATAACCCTTTGATAGAAACTCTCAGAACCATAACACCAAGAAAACCAGAACCATAAGGACCAAATCTCAGCAAGGACCACTGATACTGAGGGTATGTAGAGGCCAAGGGTTCCTGCAAAACTGTAAACCCCTCCCAATCTCACTGGTGTGCTCTGGGTCAGATATCACGGACTCTCAAAGCCGAATAGCAATAATACTTTCACCATTTCCGAGAAATGGCTCATGACCAGATCAGGGAATCAGTTTGGTATTATATACTACGCAGGGAGGCCTCAGTTGAGTCCGGGAAAACAAGGTCATCCTATGCAAGTCCCAGGTGGGCCCTCGGATGTGAATGGGTTTGCCACAAAATGTGGTCCGCCATTGTCATCACTAGAGAGGGATGTTTCCACAAGGTTCTCAATGATCGGTCCCCAGCTGCACATAACTGTCAAGGTTATGAAATGAAAGAGGAAGATCCCCAAATCAAGACATTTCCAAGACGGTCGCAAATCTGGGCGTGGAACTCACTACTACCCCCATGACAAGATCTCATGAGGCCAAAGTGGAACCACTCTAAGTCCTAAGGTGCACTCGAGTCGTGGTAATGAGCTCATCTCTCAGAAACAGTATCACCCAAACCCACCAAACAGAAGATCCAGTCCAGACAGTCCAGTATATAATATGATGCAGAAGATAAATACTGAAAACTGTAAATAAAGTTGTAAATAAAATTGTAAATAAAATAACAGTAAAATACAAAACACAACAGCAAGAAATCAACACCCAATGAAACAGAAACACGCAAGCGCTAAGAGAGACTCTCAAGGGAACCATAGATACTATGGTTAGGATTTCCCCAGCAGAGTCGCCAGCTGTCGCTCCCCGGATTTCCATCCTGGTACAAACGCGAAAGTGGCGCGGAAAGAGGTAGAGTCACCAGCCAGGCATTTTTATCCCGAAGGAACGGGAATGGTAATGCTGCACAAACCAGAGGAAAAGAAAAGGAAGGACACGGGTCCTGCGAACCAAAGAGACTGAGTCCGGGAGTCGGTTACGACCTAGGAAGGTATTAGCACCCCAGATCGTCCGCCGTACCCGACAGGACCCACGCTTGCAAAGAAATCTGTTTCAAAAGGCTAAGGAATGAAAGCTGCTGCAAAGAAAAGGAAATGAACTGGATAAAAGAAACAAAAAGGGAGCTGGAAAAGAAATGAAAAGGAAAAATCTAGGGAAAATAAAGATTGTGCTCGAACGGGCCCTACCCCGCTGCCTACGTACCTCATCTGGACAATGAGGATCAGAGACGATGTAGTTCCCCTAACTAGGGGTGGAAAAGGTTGCTTGTGTATTAAGGCTTGAACTGCCTATGTCAATGCTCAAGTATTGCAGGCTCAGACGACGAGTGCGTAACCGTCTTGCAAAATGACAAGTAGGAGCAAGTTCGCGTACGGAGCGAAGGAGATGAGAAAAGAATTCCCGAAGGAGAGACGCTTATTATTTGTTTGTGCTTTTTAGAAGCTTTTAGGAGTGTGTCACAAGGAAGTGAACTCAAGATCTTTTCCATGGAATGTGCACTTGTCACTACATTCCAAGATGGAATAATAGAACAAGCACACTCAAGTAAGGAGAAGATCCCCAAAACTTGAATCCAGAGATTAGGGCTTAAGCTCACTAACTCATTAACTTATTTAGTGTTTTTGTATTTACAATGAAGAAGTGTGTTTTATGATTTTCTTGGTGAAGATGATATCCTGATCAGACTTGTGCATCACAAGACAAGCTTGTACTATCCCAAGATGGGAAGACTACAAGTGTCACATGGGATAAGGTTATTGCTCAAGATATCACTTCAATCTTTATTAAGTGTCTTCTTAGGGTTTTGAGATGAGAAGAGAAGAGGAACCAAAGGATCACAAAGGTAAAAGTCTAATGGGGGACTAATGAATCCTAAAGTTATCATGCAAAGGGTAATCCTAAGTTAGTGAGGTTTACTATCTTAAAGAAGAAAGAAATAAGAAGAGAAGAAGAATAAAAGAATAGAAGAGGGAGGAAGTAAGGCCTAAGCCCAACAACACAATATTAGAAAAAATAATAAGGAGAAGAGAAGAGATAAGATTTGGAGATGTGGGAATCACATCCACACCTCTCACTTACCAAAGCCCCTGAAATGGTTAGTGACACAAGCATAAATGCAATACAAAATGAACATAATGTCAAATCAAAGTCACAAAACCAGAAGTGAATTCATAAACACAAATGCCAATTGCAAACTCAAAGCATAAGAATGAGAAGAGAAATACAACTCACAATGAATCATTATGAACCACCATGACAAGACAAAGTAAACATGAGAAGATACAAAACAAAATAGTCAAAGAAAAACCTCAAAGTTCAAGACCAGAACCCTAACATGTTAGAAAAGTGTCTAAGGATCACATGAGATGAAGAGAAGGAGTGCACATAGTCAAATATTCACATCATGAGAAGGAAGGAAGCAAAGGAAGTGAGGTGAGCCTGCATAAGTGTGGAAGAACTTCAAAAGCAAACAACTTTCAAAGTTCTCAAGGTACAAACCACAAATAAAGATCAGAGAGGGATTAAAAACCTAAGATGGCCCTAAATAACTTGAAGAAGTTGGCACAAGTGCTCTTCTAAGCTAAAGAGTGGACATATGATCCAAAAGAAACAAAAAGGGACAAGTGAAGAACAAAAATTCAAATTAATTCAAGTAAGCATCCAAAAATTACACAAACTTGCACACATGATCTTCAATCATGCCATATCAACATGCCAAAAGGAGGGAATGAGAATCAGAAGCTAGGCAAGTCAAATGAGGGTTCAAACAGGGATTAGGGTTAGAAAGCTTCATGCACAAGTTAGAGACCAAAATCAATTAAACAAAATTCTAAAAATCAGAACAAAAATCACCAATAAACTACATCTCATCATAAATCCAGAGCAAAAATAATCACTTAAAAATTCAAAATAATGATCAAGATAGAAAATGAACAAGTCAGCATGCTTGAAAATGAAATAAAACCAATTAATTAAAAGAAACAATTAATTTACTGCGTGCCAATTAAAAATAAATGAAAAATAAAAATACCAAAAATTAGAGAAAACTCAAAGGACCTTTAATGAATTGTTTTGTAATTTTTGAATACCTATTACTATTTTTTAAAATTAAAAAGCAAACTGGAATTAAAATGAAAACAAAAAGAAAAAGAAATAAAGAAATAAGGCCAGGGGGTGCGTTTAGAAGAGAGAGACAGTTCATTTATATGGGCCTTCACGCAGGGGGGCATATAGAAAGTCAAGCCCAATGGTGCTCAGTCAACATAGATGATAGTATGTCAATCCAATGGTTACAAACAAAAGTCAAAAAGAAAAGTCCACACCATCCAAGGTCCATGCGCAGTCAAACCAACTTCAGTCATTTAATCCATTGGTCAGGATGAGGTCAAGTCAACATGAGGTAATCCAATCCAAAGGTACACATCAATTATCTCAAAGTAATTACAAACAATGCATCGGATTTAAAGTCAAAACCCTAGGTCAACTAAAGGAAAGGCTCAGATCAAGATGTACACACACTACCATGCGCTGACAAACAAAAACAATTAAATAGAAGTTAAAAGGCACGTGAGAGGGAGCAAGGTTTTTAATGTGCTTGCAACATGTGCAGCGTCCAGATTGTGGATCTAACGGATGTGTGTTCATCTTCTTCATTCAACTCAGGTGAAAAAAAATGCAGAATCTGGTGACCGGAGCTAGGGCTCCGGCACCAGAAAATTCAAACTAAGAACAAATCACCATATAAACAAATCAAATTGTCCAGATCTAACCATTTAATCAAGCTAAGCACAAATATAACCCTCAAATACACAAACACTTCATGAATTCATCAAATCGAAGCAAATAAAGTTTGACATCAAACTTTCAGATCCAGATTTCTCACTCATTACTCATGCATTTTCAAATCTAATTAGTGCAGCATACTCAGCAAAGTTCATAGATCACAATGCACATAATAAAAACAAGTTCCAGATCCATGAATTTCAAGTCATACCTGAGATGGAACCACTGCAAAATCACCAAAATAGAACTCCAGATGCTGCAGATCTGTGTACTTTGATCTCCTCTTGCAAAATAAATGCAAGAGGAAGCTTGAGAGAGCTTGAATTTGAAGCTTCGAAGCAACCTGCTCTGAATGGCAACTCTATAATTCTTCACTTTTAGCTCTGATTGATGAGAGAAATGTGATCCTTGAAGCTTGTAGAAAAAGAATCTGAAGAGAAATGAGAGAGGTGTGGCTTGAGGAGAGAGATTCAAAAAATTTTACTCTTGTGCAAGAAAATTTGAATATGAGAAATGAGAGAGTGCTAGCTTGCATTTAGGGTTTGAGTAGATTTGATATCATGCACATATCACACTGATTAGGGTTTAGTGGTAAATGGTGGCATGAGTTGTGTGATAGGGATTGATTTGCAAAATTGCATGAAGAAGAATAATGACCAATTTGCTCGTGCATTTCACTCCTCTTTGCACATGCTGATTTCTCATCTCAGCCCTTGATTCATGATGAGATGATCCTGCCCCTTGGTTGTTTGGTTCATGCTTTTTTCATGATCATGCATTTTTGCCTTTTGTGAACTACACCACATTCCATGCACGAATTTGTTTGCTTCCTTAGGCAACAAATCTCCTCATGCATTGCCTTGAAGCATTATAATCCTAATTTGTCCATCAAACCACTTGAAAATAAGTTAAATGAGTTTTTGCATTTGGAGGAGGCTTAGAATTCATGCCATGCCCTAAAAAACAAGAGATTTTCGAATGGCTTATCTCACAAACCATGAGGACTATGGAAAAGTACTTGTACTTTTTGAAAATGGGAGGCTTTAATCTTCAATTTTCATGTTTTATGGTGATCCATTTGAAGCTTTTTTCACCAAGTTATGTACACTTGAAAATTAGGGCAAAAGGTTACTAAAAATGGAAAATTTCATGACCAATCACATGCCATAAATGCAAAACACCTCAAAACCTCTTGATTCTTGAGCTTTGACTTTTCCAAACCTCTTCTAAGGTTATAAGAACATCCCTTGACTTGAAAAATAAGGTTGGACCTTTTGAAATCTCACAGTTGACTTCTAGAATGCACAGTTGACCAATTTCTTCATTTACAAGCAACTGAAGAAATACCTGACTTCCACTAGGAATTTTCTCACCAAATTTCATCCCTAGGATCATCTTATCATATGAAAGACTTTTCCCAAATGAAATGGCCAAAGTCACAAAGTTTTCATGCTTGAAACTCAAACCCTAATTTGGGATCATTGTGTAGGAGCTTTGCCCTAGCTTGAATTCCCTGATGATCCTCCAACTTCCTGGGCCTTTGTGAATGATCTTGAGCTTGTAAATGTAATGTAGACTCCTCATAGGACTTGAGCAAATCCATTGGGCCTCTTGTCATAACTTGTGATGCTTCAAAACCCTCCCCAGATGATCATATGCCTAATGCTAGGTCATGAGAATGTTATGCCTCATCTTTCCATGCAGATATGCCAAGAATATGATATGCTTATGAAGACTATGGTATGATGATGATGCTTAAAAAGAAGAGGGCAAATTTGGGGTGTTACAGTACCTACCCTAGATTAAGTCTTTCATGTTCTCATATGTTCTTTCAATGGTAAGACTATCCCTATTATTAAGGAATAGGTAGTCATTACCTTGGATGTGTAAGGGACAAGCGTAGGGTCATCGTATGGTCATAGAAGGCAACATTAAGGGTGTCTTTAGCAATTCGTAGGGACTATCATCATTTAATCGAAGGGACAAGATCTTTATCGTAGGCAACCTCGAAGGGACTTGATCTTTTAAACTGAAGGGACTTGATGATTTTTATGAAGGGACTTTGCTTAAGACACCCCTATATTCGAGGGACTTGACCATTTTTAAGGCAACTGAGAGGGGTAACCTAGGAAGTGCAAGATGACGATCAAAGATCGACTTACATGTGTGAGTGTTTATATTCAAGTATTTATCTTATTTTAAATTAATTTTCTAAATTATTTTTAATCACATTTAGGTTATACACACCCTAAGGTTACTAACCATACAATAAAATATTTAAAAAATAAAATAAAGATGGAAAACAAATCTACAAGTATTACATGGCTTTAGCAGATACATAATAATCAAATAAAAATTATAATAATAAATATAACAAGAATAATGAATAAAAAATAATAGCAATAATAATAATGATAATAATAATGAATAAAGAAATCAAAATTTAAATTTAAAAAAGAGAAATTATTTTTAGGTTAAACAAATATTAGAAATTTTTTTAGAAATTAATTAAGAAAATATAACAAATTTAATAATAATAAGAAAAGTATTAAATTATTTACATAATAATAAAAATAAGGATTAATATATTAATTAGGGTTTAGAAAAAATAAATTCAATTTTAGGGTTAGTAGAAAAATTAGGGTTAGTATTTTAATTAAGAAAATTAGGGCTAAACATTTTAGGTTTAAAGAATTAACTAAAACTTAAATAAATTATTTACAAATTACATAATAAAAATTAATATCATAATAAAAATTATTAGAAAGAATAATTAGTATTTATTTACAAAAAAATATTATGTACTTAAGTTGAAATTAGGGTTAATTAATGAGTTAATTAGTTAATTAGATAATTAGATCATATAATTAATATAATTACATGATAATTAAATTAAGAAAATAAAAAGAAAATAAAACAAAAAAAAACAGGGTTTCAAAAAAAGGGGGAGGCCTGGATTTGAACCCAGGACCTCCCCATTACCAGTTTGAAGAAGAACCACTGGGCTGCGTGCGCGGCTTATACATACATTGAGTGAAGTATATTATATAGTAAACCCACAAAACAAATGAAAATTAAAAAAAATGGCCTGCGGCCAGATTCGAACTCACGTCTATCTCAACACAAACCAAACACTTCATCCAACTGAGCCACATGGGGCGCGTCTAACATCTATCCATTACTAAACATAATATATAAAACAAACAATTCAAATAACCAAAAGCCCGCCAACTAGAGTCATCTTCTTCCTCTGAAATTCGCAGGTTTTCCTGTGAATTTTCCCATGACCTTTCCTGCGATTTCACCTGCGTGTACAAACCTGCGAAACTCAAACAATATGAAATACGTGAAATTTCACCCAATTGATTAGATCAACATGATCCTTGCAGCACACACAATTCAATCATGTTTTCATTATTCATTTATATTAAGTGAATTAGGAAGCCCTAATTTGGAGGGATAAACCCTAACAATGGCCGATCGCACTATAGGTCATGAAACTTCACGAAAACTATCCATAAAGCATCTATGGATCAAACCAAACACGAATCAATTAACATTGCATAAAAATATGAAATCGAAAAAGATATAAAGCTTGAACAAGAACGATTTGGTTAAAGCATATGAGTATGATTTTGGTGCATATGATGATTGGATTATGTTCAGGAGATCTCAAGGAACGATTTTACACCTTTAATTCTCTTGTTAATGCCCTAAATCAATGAAACCGAATTTCACTTTTTCTTCACTTTTTTGAAACTTCAACTCTCTTACCTTGCCTCTGATTTTCGTCCATACTTATTGTGTGATGTTCATATCCATATAATGAATCAAATTAGGTTAAAAACATGTCCCTTCTTTGGGCTTTTGGATAACTTGATGGTGAAGAAAGATATGATCTTAAAAGTGAGCGAAATCAAATATTTTCATACTCTTAAAGCCTTGCACGAATTTGGAGTGTATCCAATCAAGTTAAATGATGTTTATGATCTTCTAGAACCACAATCCCATCCAAATATTTGATTTATATATTTTATTTTGATTTAATTTGCATTTTAATGAATAAAATTCAAATAAATACTAAATAAAAAATAAAAAATCAGATAATAATTGGTTTGGGTCGTGCTTGAGGATATCATGAAGATTGGATGGCAACTTGGTAGGCCCATTTGACAAAAATTGGTTTTAAGGCTTCATTTGCTTCACATACCTCCCAAATATTTCCCAACTTTGCAAAGGCACAAATCCTTCAATTTTAAGGCTATGAAGGTGTTCTTGGACATTTTGGAAAGCTAAGAGAGTCCTCTAAGCAACCTCTTTGGTCTCATGTTCATATCCTTTACCATTTTATAATTATGCCCTTTGGTAGATGTTGACTTTTTGTTGACTTTTAAAATGACCTATAATGTTTTAGCTCATACCTTCCAAATGAAGCATTTTTGGGCTTGGCTTGTGATCAAAGTTGTATAGAATTCAATTTCCTTCAAAATGAGCTTTGGATGGGAAATTTTTGATGAAGCATGTGAAAGTTATGGCTGGTCAAAGTTCAGTTGACTTTTCCTGTGAAAACCCTAATTTAGAAACTCCTGATTCTTGATGATCTGAAACTTCCTTGATGAATCATGATCAACCCTTGATCAAATGATGAATTTTAATTCATGAACTTGATGTTGGCAAAAAAATCTTGAAGTTTGACTTTGGTTTGACCACAGTTGACCTCATTTTGATTTTTTAACTGCTTTGACTGATTTTTGCATATTTGATCATCTGACGGAGCAAATATTTTGGGAAAGCCTTGAAACTTGTCATAGGGATTCTTGAAGACATATAGGATGCTATGAAGCTCACTTGAGACCTTGGAAGTTCATTTAGCCTGATGAGATTCAAAACCCTAGTTTAGGATGCATTGCTTAGGAGGATGCTTTTTCTAAGGGAATTGTGAACCTTGTGAACCTCTTGGGATACCTTGTGAACCTTATGAATCTCTTGGGACACCTTGGTACACAATTCCTTGACTAAGGGAGGGAAAATTTTGGGGTGCAACACTTTGGTTCGCAACCGTCTTATCCATAACCTTCCAGGTTTATGCAACATTACCTTTCCTTCGGGATAAAAAATCCTAGCTGGCGACTCTATTCAACCCCTTCTCTTTGCCGACGGTTCGTGTTTGCACTGGGACGAAAGTCTGGGGAGCGACACCAACACTCTTATTTTCTCAATTTTACAGCAATATCCTCCTTTCAGGGATTCGCTTGTTCACTGTACTTGCCTATTCAGGGCACACAAATCAATAAAATCAGAATTTTCAGTCACACTTTATTTTGTACATTTTTGTTTTGGTTTGCGAAATGTCCAAAGTTCATAATAAAACACTTGCATGAAAACATATAAGCCATTTTTTAATATATATATATATATATATATATATATATATATATATATATATATATGCTTGTAGGAAACATGCACTCTTGAGCAAAACTAACTCCTATGACGGAATCCGGTTGAGGATACCTCGGGACACTTGTGCGTTTCTTTTGATTAACAGGTTACAGGTACTCAAGACATACGACCTCTCACAATACGAGGTATATCAAGCCTCGTATCCCCATCCATGTTAGCAATCACCTCATCAGTAGGGTTACTTGACGGGAGTTTTCCCCCCACGAAGTTGTCATCCCCTCGGAGGATCCTTCAAGAAACTCATTAAAACCCCAGCGTGTCGCTTTGACGAAGAAGTTACAACATATTACTTCCCAAAGCTTCCCTCCTCCCTAAGCAGGATCTCCCGAGCAATGCCTGAACAACTCTTCCCCAGCAAAGTTGCCTGGAACTCTTTCTCCCTAGCAAAGTCGCCAGGAACTTCTTTTCCCCCAAAGAGTTGCCAGAGTCTTCTTTTCCCTAGCGAGGTCACCAGAGTTCTCCTCGGCTAAGTTGCCAATATTCTCTCATCTCCAGCAAGTTGCCAGAGTTTTCCCCAGTAGATTTGCCAGGATCTTCTCTTCCTCAACAGAGTCGCCAGGATTTTCTCATCCTCAGCAGAGTCGGAAGAGTCACCTCCCTCAGCCCGTCGCCAGGACTTTCTATTCGCCATCAGGGTTACCAGGATTTTCCCATCCTCAGTAGTGTCGGCAGGATCACTTTCCCACGGAGTTGCCAGTTTCTCGCCAGTAGAGTTGCCCGGGTTTTCTGTTCCCCAGAGGTTTGCCAAAGTCTTCTCATCCTCCCTAGGAAGATTGTCCAGTGATCCTCTATCCCCACAGATCGGCCAATGATCTCTTTCCCCAGCGGAGTTCTCCCTCCAGACAGATCGCCCAGAGATCTTTCTCCCAGCAGGATCCGGATCTCGGATCAGTTCCCTCATTTGCATAATCATAGCATTCACATCATTTTTCCCCACGCAGAGCGTAGCATTCCGTCTAATACGGAGCATTACGGAAAAAATCAAACATATGCATGATCATAATCCAGGTTCGATCCAATCACCTGCAAACATCAAAATCACTTCACCAACAATATACAAAACTTACCCCCCGCAGACAAAGCCAGAATACCTTTTGCATTCTCAATACAGATACTTGTTCATACTTGTACATATTCTCTTTGACACTCGCCCGTGTCATACTTCCCTAGCAAGTCAAACACTCGTTCGTGTCCCTTGCTCAATATTTTTGACACTCGTCCGTGTCTTGCACATATTTCTTCAGCAGGTCAAACACTTGTACATACTTATACAAAATTCTCTGATACTCGTCCGTATCTTGTATATATCACCTCCTCGGCAGATCAAACACTCGTCTGTGTTCCTTGCTTAACCGATTGATACTCGTACGTATCATCATCCTTAAACACGTGTCAGCGTTTGTTTCAATCGATACTCGTCCGTATCGTGGTCCTAAGGATTCTCGTCCGCATCTTTAGTCTATACACACTATCAAACACTTATATCGTTTACTTCAAAGGCGTAAACACTCGTCCTCATCGTTGATCCTCTTATCCGACATCCGTCCTATGTCGCGATACCTTTCGGCAGCCGTCCCCTTCCAGGTGATCGTCCTTCACCTTTGGATGACCTTCCCTCATCATATTCCCCAGTGGAATCCCCATGGTTGGAACTTTCTATCCGACATTCGTCCTATGTCGCGATATCTTTTAGCAGTCGTCCCCTGCTAGGTGATCGTCCTTCACCTCTTGATGACCGTCCCTCATCATTTATTCGATGGCCGTCCCCATCATTGATCTTTGTTATCCGGCATTCGTCCTATGTCGTGATAATCCCCAAGAGCAGTCGTACCCTGCTAGGTGATCATCCTTCACCTTTTGATGACCGCCCCTCATCATTTCATCTGATGGTCGTCCCCATCGTTGATCTTTTCTATCCGACATTCGTCCTATGTCATGATATTTTCAGCAGTCGTCCCCTGCTAGGTGATCGTCCTTCACCTTTTGATGATCGTCCCTCATCATTATTTAATTTATTCTTCTACCCGATGGCCGTCCCTGTCGTGGTTTATATACCCTTTAACCTGATGGCCGTCCCCGTCAGTGCTTTTCTCATTTCTTTAATCCCCAGATAGTTTTATTTCTTTACCTGATGGTCGTCCCCGTCGCAATCTCTTTATTTCCCAACATGATGGTCGTCCCCGTCTTTGCTTTACTTAGCATTTTTCATCCCCAACAGTCGTCCTCTGCTCGTTGGTCGTCCTTTATCGCTTTCATTTGATACTCATACTATACTGCCTATTACAATTTATATCCCTTTTCTTCTTCTCTCTAGTGAGTCTAAATTTCGGACTGTCTTTGGTATTCAACCACAAGTTTTCTTGTTTGACTGTTAAGCCAGGCGCTTACACCCTGCACAGCTAACTCATGCTTGAATAGGGGCAGCTATAAACACCCCAAATTTTCCCTCACTTTTTTCTCACACCATGGCTTATGATCTTTCATATTGCATTTGCATAAGCATATCATCTCACATTGCATATTTGTTTCATCTGCATAACTGCATAGCTAGGGTTTGTGATCAGGAGAATCTAAGAAGTGATCTGAGCCATCTCAAAGGCCTTGAATCTTGTCAAGAGGGTCCATGTGTGTTCCATGATCATAATATGCTCCCCAAAGTTTATAAAAGTCAAGAGATCACAAAGCATTGCAAAGGCATAGAGGCAGACTGAAGATTTCCTACACAGATGACCTAAAATTAGGGTTTTGGGTTTGAGGCCCTTAATCTCAAATTTTTTGGTCATTCTTGTTTCTAATGGTATTAATATATTATAAGGATCATGTGTACCAAAATTTATTAATAAATTCATTGTGGAAGTCATCTGATCAACTGGTAACTTATTGTGCAAGAAAAGTCAGAATCAGGGCATCTGAGGCCCCCAACAATGGTACCAAAGGTTCATTTTCATCAATTTGAGGTTCTATGATCTTTATTTGATCTTAGAAGTGGTTATAAGTTCACAAGATTGAAGAATTTCAATCCATTTGCAAACTTTCCATTTTTTGACATGAATTGTAATGAAAACTTTCCATTTTGGGAAAGATTTTCAACCTCCTCTTTCTTGATCAAAAATGCTTCAAATGAAAAATCTTCAAACATTAAAGTTGTAGATTGGATCTTTCCATTTTCAAAAAGTATAAGAACTCCTCTTGGTTCATCCTAGAACTCAAGATATGATGTTTCAAAGTTGGGGAAAATCTTGTAATTTTCAAGTATGTGCCAAAGAGGGATTTTTGCAAAACCAAGTTTTAAGCACTCTTGTGACCTTTAATTGATATCTAAGCATCATAACAACATCACATAACAAGTCATGACCAGAATTCAGCATTGAATCAACCATTTCCATGACCAATTTTCTCAAATTTCACAAAGTTGCCAATTTGCAAAACCACTTCAATCTCACCATTCAATCACTTCAGATCACTTTAAACCATCCAAGGGCCATCCATGAATGAAGCTGAGGCAAGACAACCCTTCAAACCAGCTCTGACCCGTGCCCATACTCATAGTATACAACTTTTGACTTTTTGCAAAACAAGCCATACCAATCACACTATACCACCACCAACTTTCTGATCAATCCTATTGGCTTATACCAACCTCAAGCAACACAAAACACACAACATTGGAGCCTGAAACATCCCCAAGCTCAGATTGCACAAAAATCCTCCAAACCTTCAAGTCTTCGATTCTCACTGCACAAGCCTCAAACATCCAAACTTCTTCCACCAATCATCTCAAAATCAATCATAGAACACAAACCAACCATTACAATGGCCTAAAACACTCCACAACACAAACACGATTTCTGAGTTATCAGAACTGAACCACACAAACCAGCCCATTTAAACTCCATCTAAGCCTTTCAGAAGCATCAGGGGGATCATTGGAGTGGGTTTGCACAAGGAAGAGGTCCAGAAAGCTCAAAGTTGCAAAGCTTCAACTCAAGTAGTCACCAAGAACTTTTTTTCCAGAAATTTCATTTTAAGTTATAAATTGATTCTATGTGATGTGTTGATCATTTTGAGCTTTGAATCATTGAAAATGGTGGAGTGTGTAGGATGTATTTAACTTCTGAAATTTTTGTACGTTTTCCGTTTTGCTTTGATTCATGAGTTTAATGTAATGTAAATGAATTTTGTTGCTGGATTCGTGTTTAGGGTTGTTTAATGGTTGATTCTGGAGATTTAGGGAATTTGGGGTGGCCTAGGGAGTAAGATGGAGTGAGGAGTTGGCCGGAGAAGACAACCGGAACACTGTTCCGGTCACCTGAAAGAGATTAGGGTTAATTAGGTTAGTTTGAATTCTGACCTTTGGATCATGTTTCCCGCGTGTGTGGATGGCCAGGATCATTTCACTTAAACCCTTATCCATTTAATTAATTTAATTAATTTTATTTAGCCAGATTCAATCTCAGCCACCCAAGCACGTGCGCAGTCTCCTCAGCTTTGAATCTGGACCTTGGATCTTGCATACTTTCATTTTCTTTTATTTTATTTTCATTTTGTTTCTTTTGTTTTCTCATAATTATTAAAAATAGCAAAAAGACTTTTAAAAATCTCATTTTCTGCATTTTCACTTTAAATATTTTTCTTAACTCAGAAACATTTTTATTTTTAATTTTTGCATTAAAAAAGTATTTTTAAATCATTTAAATGTTTTATTTAATTAATTAATTTATTTTAATTAATTAAAAATACATTTAGGTTTCTAAAAATCACCAAAAAATTCATGAAGCATTCTCATACATTTAGAAACATTTACAAACTCATCACACAAATTTATTTTTAGGTTTGATCATGTTTTCACAATTTACTTTGAGTTAGGATTCATAAAATTCCATTTTTCTAACCCTAACATTGCATCTAGTATCTAGGTTATTTAACTCATAATTTTGCATTCCATTTTCAAAATGTTTGGCATTTTGCCTTTAGAATCACCTAAAATCCCTAGTTAACTTAGGAAATTCATAACTTCCTTTAGATTTAGCTTATGACCTCCACCTTTGAGGAGTGATCTTGTATGTGTTTAGGGTTTGTTTGAGTTCATTTTCAAATTTTTATAATGATGTATGCTTCTGTTTTGATCATGTGCATCTCATACATTCATGAAACCCTAATTTCTCATGTTCATTTGCATTCATCTCTGCATATCTCAATCATATGAACTTGCCATGCCATTCCAAGCATTTTTATGCCATCTTAGACATCTTAATACATGCTTGAACTTTGGTTGATCATTTCTTCATTCATTTGGTATGCTTTGCATTCATTACATCTCATATGTATCCATGTGTTTCTAAACTCCTAACATGCCATATTTGCATCTCATCTCTTGTATGAACATTCATATGCATCATGTATGACTTTGCATCATCTCATAACACATTTGCATCATGTTTATGCTTTTGATGTTGGTCTTTGCATCATTACTTATTGCATTTCATCTCATTTCTTTCCTTATGCATCTCATACTAACCTTTCAGGGGCTTATGGTAAGTTGTTTGGGATGTGGATTTGCCTCTACATCCTACCTTCTTCTTATCTCTTCATATGCATTCTCTAATTGTGTTTGAAGTGAACTTGCTTCACTTGTGCTCTCTTTCTCTTATCTCTTTCTTTTAGGTTACTTATCTTCTTCAGGAAGTAAGTAACCTATCCTCTTCTCTCTTCTATTTTCATCTGCTTCTCTTCCTTGGTGGCCTTCTAAAGATCTTCTCTTAATGCCTCACAAACCATAGGAATAACCAAGCATGATAACTTTAGGGTTGATGTATAGTCTCCCCTTAGTTTTTTACCTTTGAGTCTCCTTGAGTCTCTCTTCTCATCTCATAATCAGAGGCTAAACACTTAAAGCTTTAGGACTTTGAATTAGGGTTATGCATGCATCCTTATCTAAGGAAGGAGTGTATAACTTTAATCCTTAGTGTTAAACATTTAATTTGTTTACACCTCTTAATCAAAACACCTAATAACTATTAAGACTTAATCTTGTAACTTGGGTCTTATATTAGGGTTCCATCTCTTCCTTATGGTTAAGAGGGACTAACCCTAGTGTTTAATGGACAAGTCCCCCTCAAGCTAGTCCTACAAACTTAAAACTCACTTCTTAATCTCACCCTTTAATTAAAATCCATTTAATAAAGGCTTGTTATATAATGAATTTAGTCCCTAACCATGGATTAAGTTGTGGAGTCTTCCTCTGCTTAAGTGTTCTCATCTATCTTCGTTCTCTTAGGATGGTTTAATGAGTTCACTAATACCTGATTAGAGATTAAACTCATTACTTAACACTAAACAAAACCCAAAAACATCTTAATAATCACAAATAGGTTAATGATCTTAATACTATATCATCATGGTAATTAAGTCGATATCTTCATCTTATGCTTAAGTAGGCTCATTATCGCTAATCAGGGAGGATATAATGAGTTTACGACCCTTGATTTATGCTTAAGCTCATTATCCTATGCAAAACACTAAAAAAAATAAAAAACTGAAAATACCAAAAACAAATAATAAATGTCTCCTCCGAGATTCTTTTCTCATCACCTTCATTCTGTAAACAAGAACTCGCTTCTTCCGTCTAATGCAAGACAGTTAGTACTCGAGCCAGACAAGTCACACACTTGAGCATAGACAAGTAAGCAGTTCACAACAATTCATCCCAGTCTCTTTGAGTTGAACTATGGTGTTCTGACTTCCTCATTGCACGAGAGGCTATGTAGGCATAACTTAACAGTTATCGAACAAAAGTCTATGTGTTTTCCCCTCTTTCAGCTTTCTTTTCTAAGCCTCATTCTTGAGCACTCACTTTCTTCTTGCACTGACACTCTGTACATTCTTTTCTCTCCTAGCTTTGTTTATGCACAGTCAGCACATACACTACCTCTTTTTAAACACAATCAAGTAAGCGTGGATCACGTCGAGTACGACGGACGATCTGGGTGATAATACCTTCCCAGGTCGTAACCAACCCCCTTTCTCAGTTTCTCTGGTTCACAATCGTCTTATCCATACCCTTCCAGGTTTATGCAAAATTACCTTTCCTTCGGGATAAAAATGCCTAGCTGGCGACTCTATTCAACCTCAACCTCCAACATCGCCGACTGTCCGCATCTGCACCGGGACGAGAGTCTGGGGGAGCGATAATAGTAACCGGGTTCCAAGGGATCTCAATATCACTGATTCTTCTCAAAGGTTGTAGTTCAGTGTGGCAATTGTCTCGCCAACCAAAACATCCTAAGATTAGAATCTCAATGAGCGTAGCATCAAGTATCAACCAACTTTAGACTACACCAAAGTGGGCTATCTCACTACTTTCTACTAGCCAAGATGGGTCAATTAGGGTTCTAAAGGGAAGTTAGTGTAAATGACACCATATGGAAGCCTGATATTATCCTCAATTGACTTGAAGAACATCAGTACCAACTAAGATATCACATTAACTATAGTCACCAGATCAACAATAGAGGTATACATTGTACAATCTCCTTGGTCTATTACCACTTACCTAAGGTACACTAGATCCTGGTTATGATCTTTCTCACAGTAGCCCCAAAACAAGAGACCCTTAAAAGTAAAGCATACAAGTAAAACAAATTATAAAGTGATCTAACTCTAAGGTAACCCCTCTTTTTAAGAGTCATCATCCCCAGCAGAGTTGCCAGTTCTGTAACATGGTGGGAAAACTAACTTTGTCGTTTTTGTTTTCACAAAAACAATGTTGCGGATAGTAAGAGTCACCACTGACTTTTCTTTTATCCAAATAGGAAAGATGGAAAAGAACTGGAAAAACCTTGATTTATATTTTTATTTCGGGGGGTAGGTTATACAAAGGGAATGTGTTAGCACCCTTTGTATCCATGGTTATCCATGGGCTCTTAACTGCTTAGCTCACTTTACTTTTGTTTGAAGAAATAGTGATGGCGTGTTTAGAAAGATCCACCTTTTTGATGATTCTCGTATGAATGTATACAAATGGGTTTCTTGGAAATTTTTAAAAATATGAGGTGTAAAGAGTATTTTTGCTTTTGAAATGGTGAGCAAGCAGTTAAGGGCTTCCTACCTACTCAAGGTCGTTCAGGTTATTTTTCTTTCCTTAGGGATAACAATGTCCTTACTATTAGTTAGTAAGTAGTCTTATCCTTGGAAGTGAGGGACGAGCATAGGATCATCGTATGGTCATAGAAGGAAGCCTTGTAAAGGTATCTTAGAAATTCGAAGGGACTATCATCATTTTCTGTAGGGTCACTGAGGGGCGAGATCATTTATTTGTAGGCAACTCGAAGGGTCATGGAGGGACTATGATCTTTATATCGAAGGGACTTGGTGATTTTTATTTTAGGAAACTTTGCTAAGACACCCCTAAAATCGAGGGACTTAACCATTTTTTGTAAGGCAGCAAGAGGGGATACCCTAGAGGTGCATGTGTGAAAAATGTGTTGTATTCAGTTATTTTATCTTTTGGATTAGTGTGCTAAGTACGTTTTATTTACATACAATCTTTTCACACCCTATTGTTACTAACCACACAATTTAATATTTTGCAGAATTTAAAAGCGGAAAAAGAAACCCTAAGCTATTACATCATGGGGAGGGGGTACATATTTTAAATCGAGGAAGTGTGAAAAATAAAAATGTGGAAAATAAAACTATTGAGTATTACAAGATAATTGGAAATCATATACACTTGTTCTAATAAATATAAATGACAAGAAAAAAATCGAGAAGGGATAAGAACGACAAAGGAAGAAACATTGGAGGATTCGATTAAAATGGTTAATTGAATTTTTATAAAAAAAAGTAAGGTTTTTATGATTTTTGAATTTTAACTTATTAATGTAATTATATAAAAAAAATATTTTTTATGTTTATTTACAAGAAAAAGAAAGAGAATTATTAATTTTCCTAAATTTTGTGATTGGATAAAAAAAGGTTTAATTATCAGTTAGTTAATTAAAAATAAAAATTAAGAAAAAGAAAATAAAATGAGAAAATAACTATAAAAAAACAAGGAAATTGGGTAAAAAAAGAAGGGGGAGGGTGCTGGGTTTCGAACCCAGGCCCTAAAGGTCAACACGCGTTAGCCTTACCACCAGGCTAATGGTACCTGCGTGAAACAAAATGGAAACTAATGATTAAATATTAGAATCAAAGCAAAATCAGAACCGTCCAATGACGCAGGGCCACGTCTCCATCTTCTTCCTCCCACCTGCATATTTAGCTACGAATTGGCTGCAATTTTGCTACGAATTAGCTACGGTTTCATTCGTAGCTAAAAGACATGAAAATTAAAAATCAAAAAATCGCAAGTTTTAATTAATCAAGATCATCCATTCCTACTAATTTGACCCCTAGGAATCCAATGGTGGTGTCCGTTTGGCTTGAAAAAGACTGTACATGGAGATTCAGAGAATGAAAGCTTTATGCCCTAACAATGGCAACTCTTGAAATTTGCGTTGTAACTCACAAACAAATGGTTAAAACACATCTAAACATGATTATGAATACTAATATGAACAGGAGATATATTAAAATGCCGTGAAATATGAGATTAGAAATCAAAAAAACAAGTTAGGGGCGACATAGTTCATAGGGCATGCATCACGCGTTTTCAACCTTCACCAATGATGGGGATTGACTTCTGGGATCTCCTTGATGATGTTTGGATGTGGAAAAGTGATGGAAACTTGCTACAAATAACTTTGGTGGTTTTACCTAATTTCACCGTTTTTTGAAATTTTTTCTTGGGTTTCTTGTGCATGGAATTCGTGTCTTTGACTTGTATAGATGATAAATATTTATAGAGGATGTAATTTAGGTCAGAATTTGGTCTTAGGTGGAAGAGATTTGATTTGATATTCAAGGGGAATTCCAATCTTTCTATTTTTGCATATTTGACCATTATACACATCCTCTTTTGTTTTGCACGAATTTTGGATCCATATAGTGATAATAAACTTCAAAATCTGATCCCAAAATAGACCATGGATCAAATATTTGATTTTCAATATTTATTTTAATTAAAATTGAATTTAAATAAATTAAATCCAATGAAATATAAAATAAACATAAAAAATTAGAATATATGATTTATGGGTCGTGGATCATCTTATGATTAAGTTTGGATTATAAAAATATGGGCCCATTTGGCAAAAACATAAGTTTTTATCATTATTTGTCTAATACACCTCCTTAAATTTGCCCAACTTCAACAATGCATAACTCTCTCAATTTTATACCATGGATGTATTCTTGGACTTTTAGAAAGCTTAGAGTGTCTTCTAATCACTCCTTTTTGTCCCATGTCCATTTGATCTTCCATGTTCAAGTTATGAGCTTTTGAAAAAAGTTGACTTTTGTTGACTTTTTAAAGGACCTGTAATGTCTTGGCTCATATCTCTCAAATGAAGCATTTATGGCCTTTGCTTGTGAAACACAAAGTTGTAGGGAATTGAATTTCCTTCAAAATGAGCTTTGGATGGGGAATTTCTAATGAAGCATGTGAAAGTTAGAGCATGTCAAAGTACAATTGACTTTCCCCTTAAGAAATCCTAATTTAGTAACTTTTGACTTTTGATGAATTTGAGAATTTCTTGATGAATCATGATTAACCATTGATCAAATGACGAATCTTACTTCATATTCTTGATGTTGACCAAAAATCTTGAAGTTTGACTGTATGTTGACCACAGTTGACGTTTTAATCAAGTTAACTGATTTTTGGTTATCTAAGCATCTGACTGACCAAACGTGTAAGGCAAGTCTTGAAACTTGACATGAGGATTCTATGAAGTATATGGGATATCATGAAGTCCACTTGAGGATTTAGAAGTCTAATTTGATTTTAGAAATCCAAAACCCTAATTTGAGGTCTAATGCTTAGGAGGAGGATTTGTTTGATGAAACCTTAAATCCCTTTGAGAAATATTAGGAGACCTCTTGAGACATAATGTCTTGAAGATGTGAGGGAAAATTTTGGGGTACAACAATAACTCCTTCAAGTTCTAATACATCTTTGTAGCTTCAGGATGAATACTCAAGATACTTCGATGACTTTCTTCTAAAATTGCCTTCTTTAGTTCAGCATTGTCTGGTACACAAATTCTACCCCCGGATTCTCAACACACCAGAATTATCAACTTGGAAATCACCATCAAGATCACTTCCTCCTATAGGTATCACATCTACCAACTTCACATCAAGTCTCTGATTCTCTTTAATCACATCCAAAAAGTCATTATTCACCTTTAGCATTCCAAGCCTAACACTCTCAGGTGTTGTCTCACAAACCATGCTCAAATCTCTAAATTGCTCAATTAAATCCATTTCTTACACCATCAATGCCCACATATGAATTTTCTTACGGCCCAACACATCTGCTACTACATTAGCTTTACCTAGATTATAGCTTAAATTAAAATCACAATCTTTCAGAAATTCCAACCATCTTCTCTACTTCATATTCAACTCTTTTTGGTCAAACAAATACTTCAAACTCTTGTGGTCACTAAATACTTCAAATCTTGACCCATACAAATAGTGCCTCCAAATCTTCAACACAAACATCGTTGCAGCTAATTCAAGATCATGAGTAGGATGATTCCTCTTGTGCACCCTCAATTGTCTTGAAGCATAAGCCACTACTTTACCATCTTGCATCAAAACTCCACCTAATACCATCTTGGAAGCATCACAATACACAACAAAAGGTTAACCAGGACTTGGTAAAACCAACACTGGTGATGTAGTCAATTCCTTTTTTTAATTCTTAAAAACTTCCCTCACAAGTTGTATCCTAAATAAACGCTTGACTCTTTCTACTCAATTGCGTCAACGGTAATGCCAAATTAGAAAACCCTTGGATAGATCTTCTAATCTCCGTAACTGTCTTCGGAGGTTCCCATTGCAACACAACACTTACTTTAGAAGGATTCACTGGGATACCATCACCAGAAATAACATGACCCAAGAAACTTACATATTTAAGCCAAAATTCACACTTTGATAACTTTGCGAACAACTTGTTATCCTTCAACACCTGCAATGCAATCCTCAAATTCTCTTTATGGTCATCTTCAATATTAGAATAAATGAGAATATCATCTATAAACACCACAATAAACTGATCCAGATAAGAATGAAAGATACAATTCATATACTCCATAAATACACCTAGCGCATTAGACACTCCGAAAGGAATCACATCATATTCATAATGTCTATAACGAATTCTAAATGAAGTCTTTTGAATATCACCTTCTTTCACTCTAATCTGATGGTAACCTGACCTCAAGTCAATCTTACTGAAAATATGGGCACCAACTAGCTGATCCATTAAGTCATCAATCCTCAGAAGCGGATACTTATTCTTAATGGTCACTTTATTTAACTGACGGTAATCAATGCAAAGACGCATACTACCATCTTTCTTCTTCACTAACAACACTGGAGCTCCCCACAGTGACACACTTATCCTAATAAACTTCTTATCAAGCAACTCTCCAATCTGAGATTTCAATTCTGCCAACTCAGATGCAGACATCATGTATGGGGCCATAGAAATAGGCTGTGTACCAGGAATCAGATTAATAGTAAATTCAACTTCTCTCGTCGGAGGTAATTCTGTAATATCATCAGGAAATACTTTTGGAAATTCATTCACAACTGGAAACTCACTAACTGATACTTTGCTTTCAACAGATAAAGATGTGAACACTGCAAACATCTTAACCTCATCTTCCAACAAAGTTCTCAACTCTTTAGTAGATAACGAATTAGCCAACGCTTCCTCTTCATGAGTAAGAAACAACATCTTCTTCCTATAACAGTCAATATAAACCCGGTTGAAATCCAACAAGTTCACCCCCCAAAATAACATCCAGATTACCAAGCGGTAAACAAATCAAATCCACTTTGAAATCTCTATCAAAAATAGTCAATGGACACTTCAAACATACTAAAGATGTAACCATAGAACCAATAGACAGAGTCTTTATTGTCATAATCTAATCTAGAGTAGACGATACAATTTCTAACCTCTTCACACAATCAACGGAAATAGACGAGTGGGTTGCACCCATATCAATAATGGCAATCAAGGGAGTACTATTAATAAAATAAGTACCTTTGACGGAACACTCCTTATTAGTGGATTGAGCTCCCACTAAAGCAAACACCTTTCCACTAGCTCCTTGGGACTTCTTCGGTTTCTGGCAAGTCATACTAATATGACCCTGTTCACCACAATTGAAACAAGTAGGCATAGTAGCTTTGCAATTTGCTACCACATGACATGTTCGCCCACACTTGAAGCATTTCTTCACTTTATTTTGGAAAGTATTAGCATGATAACTTGTGCCCTCACATCTGAAACATTTCACAGGATTGGGATTTACCCCTCCCCCACTTGGCTTCTTGTCAGCAGTAGCTTTCTGTTTTCCTTTATCAGCTGGAGCACTATAAGGAGTACCTGCAAATCTCTGCTTACCCTTGTGATTATTCACAGCCTTGTAATGAGCAATTCGAGCTCTGTTGTCGTTATCATAAATTCTACTCCTACTCACTCGCTTTAGATAATTCCTGATCTTATGACAAGCAATGTCTTGTTTGATCTCAGTATGCAGGTCGTTCTCAAATTTCAGACACTTTGAAGTCATAGCATCTTCTGTGTGATAGTGCGTACAATACTGCACTAACTCCTTAAAGCGAGCAGCATACTCAACCACAGTCATATTATCCTGCTTTAGTTCCAATATATCCACCTCTCTAGCACTGCGAACATCCTCTGGAAAATACTTCTCCAGAAACTCAGCTCTAAACACAACCCAAGTAATAGCAATACTTGCAACTTTAGTCGTTATTTTTTTTTGTCTTTTTTACGTTGAATTAGATTGACTTTTTCATGAAATTTGTGACCCCGAATGATATCTTTTATTTTTACTGGTTTCACCTTAGTTTGATTTACGAAGTTCTGGACAAGGCCAAAATACTTTACATAAATCATGATGTAAAATGAACTTAAAAGATAGAATTGTGAATCTTTGTAAAAATGCACAACTTTTCTTTTTATGCGCGCTACACTTTCCTTTATTTGGTATTTTTTCGTAGCTTCGTGATATTTTGTCATATATCCATTTTCTAGGTGATAAAGACAAGAATATTTTTTTACACATATATTAAATTTTCGTTCTAATAAAAAAATAATGCATCAATTAACATGTAACTAATTAGTAAAAAAACAATAAGCATAGCTTAAAGATAAATCATAAGATAATAATAAAAATCAAATTGACAAACTTAATGCAAATTACAAAGATGATTCAAATCCAAGAAGAAGACTCAATAATTAAAAGTGATCTTACCTAATCAGAAGGACCTTCTAGGTTGTGAGCAATAAACACGACAGTTGATTGAGAGAAGGTGGGGGTGTACCTGCAAGGCACTTCGATGCTTAAGTGAGTATAGGTACAGAAATAGAATAGAATAATATGTTCAGAATACCTGACCCTCTAATGATAAAGGGTATTTATAGTGTGCCCCTAGCGCTTGACCAAGGTTCTTTCTTGGGCTGGATCAGCTAGGCCCAAGGAAGAACTTCTAAGGAACGCATAGGAGCGTGTAAGACCTAGCGTGTGGTATTGCCCTTGGTATAACTTCCCCTATATTCTAGGAGATAATAGTGGACAATTGGGTGACGTGGCATACGTGGGGAACATGTAGTCTCCACACTACTAGTTAATGGGTTATGGATGTGCCCGATGGTTTGAGTCTTTTTCCTGATGGGCTCTGCCCGATTGATTGGGATTCTGCCCGACACAGTCTTAGAGGCCCAGTCCAGAACAAAAGCCGCCCAAGTTGAAACTTTGGGACGGAGTGAGGACTTAAGAAGAACTTTTTGGGCATAACTTTCAGGTTTGAGGACAGCCACGAGCTCACACATGGTGAGGAGCACGATGCCAAGCGGAATGTATTTGACAAACCTCGGACTGATATGTCACAGAAGCCAGGAGTCTCGTCTTGTTGAGCTGATGATGCAGCTCGAAGGATATGGACAAATGAAGTTGAAACGCGCTTAAGCTAGAGTCGGGGAATCTATGAGCATCTGTTTTTGTCGGGGAAAACTTCATAGTGCACGACATCTTTTGGTGTTGAGGATGTAGCGCATGCTCGCTGTCTTTTGGGATTCTTCTGGGTGACGTGTCTTTATTGATTTTAATGCGCGTCGTTTCATTTTCCGCGCATTAAATGTTGGCCTCCCTAGGGAATCTAGGTAATGATTTCCTAGGGTGCATCCTTTCACGCAGCGCATATAAAAAGGGGGTGAAGGGACCATTCCATTTTTTCCCTTTTCCCTCCCCTGACGTTTCACTGGATCCTCAACTTCTCTCTCACTAGTACAACCGCCGTCGTCGCCGTTTGTTCGTCGTCGTCATCGCATCACTAGAACCATGTCAGGTAACATCTTGATCCCCTTTTTCTGGAAATTTTGGACATGGTTAGCTAGTTATAGGGGAGACTTATTCACCGAAGTAGGTAGAATGTCTGTCCTTTAGGCAGTTTTTTAGGGTTTTTATATGAACACCCCGTGAAACCTATGAATATTCCGAGAAATCCTAGGAGATTGTAAATGAATGTCTCGAGCACACTATGAATATGTCGAGCAAACATAGGAGTTTCATTCGAATATTGCGGGCATCTTTTGAAGGCCCCGGGTGAAATCTTCATGATTTCTTTGAATGTCTCGGGCATTCTTCGAATGTCCCGGGCGAGACCTTCATAAATACCTTGGATATTCTGGGAACTCTTTGAATGTCCTGGGCAATTTAGTTTAAGTATGTCGGGTACTTTCCCCTTCGCCTTTTCATTTGAACTGCGGTGGAAGGGTGAATTTGATGCGACATCGAATTCACTTGTTCTTCTGCTTTTCAGGTAATGCGGACCAAGGACGTCTCGCGGAAGGAAGCGCGTCATCTTCATCCGGGAGTGAGGATCTCTCATGGGTTGCCGATGAATCAATAGAGACATAATCTTTCTTTGTCGACGACCACGCCAACAACCACACGATAGTTGAGGACGTGGGGCCCGACGAGCCTCTTAAATGGCAGTGTTACGCTCCTCTTCACGAGCAATGGATCTGCTCGTGGTTTTGGGGAAAGCAATTCACTATGTACGAGTTTGCCATTCAAGAAGCGGGGATGCGGCTGTCCTTCAATGACTTTCAGATTGGGGTTTTCAGGTGGCTCAAGATGGCTCCTTCGCAACACCCTCCCAACGCCATATCATTAATTCGGGTGTTTGAACCAGTATGCTAGCATCTCGAGATTGGTTGTACCCTGCCTCTCTTTTTCCGTGCCATCCACTTGCAACGGTTGGGCAGCGATGGGTGACGTAATTGGGTTTCTTTCAAGCAGCCTTCGAGGCTTTTCAAAACCTACCACGACTCTGTCCGGAATTTTAAAGATAAGTGGCACACGGTGAAGGCCATCACCTAGCACGCCCTCAACATCATATATACTTTGCAACGGAAGGTCGATGGCGGGGAACGCCTGGTATCGAAGATCCCCCTTGAGTGGAGGCCGTATCATTTCAGTCTTTCAACCAGTCATTATAGAGTAATGCCCGAGCTGATGGGGACCGAGGACAGGTTGGCCTACAAAAAACTAGTGGCCTATGTCCGGAGTTTCAACCCTACAACGTGCATAGACCTACTAGACAATCCTTTACTATAAAATGATGGATTGCCTCTCTTAGAGCCCCGGATAATTAACACGAGGTCCGTGCTCGAGTGTAAGTCGGATGAGGAGGCTCTCCGACTTTTAGGTAGCTTATTCTCGACTCTCTCTTGTTTTTTGGTTTTTAACTTGCCTTGCTAACTTGTTCATTTTGCAGGTGACATGCTGAGACTTAGGGAACGAGTGTTGAAACTGGCTAACCAGGTTGGGGGCCCGACCAAGCAATCGAAGAAAAAGAGCTAGGGCCGCATCCAACAGGTAGTCACCGAGAACGTGGCCGATGGTTCAGTGAATTCCAGTCCTACTTCACACTCTCTGTAAACACCCCAAATTTTCCCTCACTCATTTCACACCATGGCTTGTGATCTTTCATCTTTGCATAAGTTTAAGCATATCATCTCATATTGCATTTTTGTTTCACTACATTAGTTCAAGTTCATCTGCATCTAGGGTTTGTGATCTGAGCAATCCAAAGATCCATCTGAGCCACTCCAAAGGTCTCCAATCATTCCAAGAGGGTCCATGGGTGTTCTATCATCATATCATATCCCTCAAAGATCAAGGAAGTCAAGAAATCACAAGAACTTGGAAAGCATGGAAGCAGAGCTAGGGTTTCACTACACAGATGACCTGATTAGGGTTTTGGTTTTAGAGGCCATAACTCCAATTGTTTTGGTCATTCTTGTTTCTAATATTCTCAATATGTTATAAGGATCATGTGTACCAAGTTTGATGAAGGAATTCATTGTGGAAGACATATGTTCATTAGGTAACTTCTTGAGCAAGTCAGTGCAAAATCAGGGCATCTGAGGCCCCCAACAATGGAACCAAAGTGGTATTTTAATCAAATTGAAGTTATATGATCTTTATTTGATCATTGAAGTGTTTGGAAGTTCACAAAATTGAAGAAATTTGAGCTAAACCCAAAGTTGCCAAAAATGGAAATGACTTGTAATGGAAACTTTCCATTTTGGGAAAGTTTTTCAACCTCCTCTTTCTCAACCAAAAATGCTTCAAATGAAAAATTGTTGGTCATGAAAGTTGTAGATTGGATCTTTCCCTTTTCAAAAAGTACAAGAACAAGTTCTAATTCATTATGGAACTCAAGTTATGGCCTTGCAAAGTTGGCAAAAATCCTATAATTTTCACTTTCACACCAAAGAGGATTTTTTGAAATTTCACATACCAAGCCATTTTGTGACCTCTAATCAACCTCTAAGCATCATACAAACATAATACAACTCATTCTGATCAGATTTTCCCAAAGAATCACTTGTTTTCATGCCTTGCATCACAAGATTTCTCAAAAGGGGCAAAATGCATAACACTTGCAAAATCTATGAAAGCCATGCCTCTAAGCCATCCAACTGCATAAAATGAATCCCATGGTTCTCCTTGATCAATGCTGAACCAGGACATGCCCTAAAACAGCTGCTGCATGAGCCCATGCCTCAAGTACACAAGTTGTTGAATTTTTGCAACTTGCCCCATACCAATCACCACAGGCCACCACCCACTTTCTGACCTATCAAGACATGTTATGTGGACTCAAAGCAAGCTACTTCACATAACATTGGAGCTTAGAACCTCTTATAAGCCAAGTTCACAAAAATCACCCTCAACCTTCCTCTCTTCGAAACATTATGCACAAGCATCAAACCTCCATTATTTTTCCATAGATCAACTCACCATCACCCACAAATCATTTCCCAACCATTACCAAGCCCTAAAAGCCAGCCAAACACAACACGATTCTGGACCAGTTGAGTTGCAACCCCTCAATCCAAATCATTTCAACTCATTCCAAGCCTTGCAGTAGCATCAGGGGATCAAGTGGAGGCCATTTGCATAAGGGAGAGGTCCAGATAGCTCAAACTGAGAAAGCTCAAGCTCAGGTATACCCCATGAACTTTTTTTCCAGAAATGCTATTTTAAGTTCTTAAATTATTCCTTGTGTCTCCCTGATCATTGTGATGTGCTTAGTTTTAAAAATGGTTACGTATTAATAATTTCATGGGTGTCTGAAAGTTTTTTCATTTTTATGTTTTTCTTCGAATCTTGAGAATGATGAATGAGAAATGAATTTTGAGGGTTGATTCGTGTTTGGGGTGAGCTGGGGATTTGATCTGGAGCTTTAGAGCTCCTGAAATGGCCTGGGGAGAGAGTTTGGGAGAGGACCCTGACGGAGAAGACGACTGGAACACTGTTCCGGCCGTCTGAGTTGGATTAGGGCTAATCTCAGGTGATTAGCTGAGTTTGAATCTGGGCCGTCTGATGAGTGTTTGGCGCGTGTTTTGGAGGGCTAGGATTGTTCATTAAACCCTAATCTTATTTACTTAATTTAATTAATTCAGGTTAAAACACAGCTGTAGGATTTCATTTAATTAGCCAGCCTAAATCACAGCCTCAGGATTAGATTACCCCCAGTCACGCTGACTTTGCATCCTGGCCCCTGGTTTCCTCAACTTTAGATCCTAGCCTCTCATTCTGCACACTTCCATTTTTATTTTTATTTTCTTTATATTTTATTTTACATATTTATTAAAAATAGAAAAAAACATTAAAAATTCTGAAATTTTTTATCAAGTCTTTTATTAATTTTCAGAAACCAAAAACATTTTTATTTTTATTTTTTGCATTAAAAAATCGTTTTAAAAATATTTAAATGCTTATTTTAATTAATTAATGAAAATTAATTAATTAAAATACCATTAGGGTTTCCAAAAATCACAAAAAATTCACATTGCATCATAAGACATTTAGAAACATTGTCAAACCATTCATACAAATTTCTTTTTGGTTTTGAACATGCTTTGACATTTTCTTTGAATTTAGGGTTCATAAAATCCCCTTTTTGGAACCCTAACTTTGAAAATTCTTTTCTACCTAATAATGAATGGTTTGATAATGGTTCTTTTTGCATTGTTTTCCATATAACATGTAGTTTATAGGGTATTTTTGTCATGAATTTATCCTTCATTTTCAAATTGATTTGCACTTTTCCTTTTAAGGTACCCAAAAACCCTAGTTAACTTAGGACATTTGCATCTCATCCTTTCATGTAAACCTAATTTTGCATCTCATCCTTTCATGTAAACCTAATTTTGCATCCATACTTGCATCTTAAATTGCATTGCATGAACATATGAACTTGCCATGACATTCTAAGCACTTGTATGACATCTTAGAACTCTTAAGACATTTATTGAACATTGCTTGGTCATTTCTTAATACATTTGCCATGCTTTGCATCCATTTCATTTCATAAACATCCATGTGTTTTTATAGTTCAAAGCATACTTCATTTGCATCCAATCTCTTATTTGACCATTCATTGCACTTTGAATGCCTTTGTATCATGTCATAGCATTATTTGCATCATGTGTATGCTTCTGGTTTTGGTTTTTACCTTTGCATATGTTTCATCCCATTTCATCTCTTTCCTTATGCATATTGTGCTAACATTTCAGGTGGTAAGTAACTTGAGAAGTGGATTTGCCTTCACTTCTCATTTCTCTTCATCTTCTTCATATGCATCCTTGCTGCATTTTTCATTGTCTTAGAGTGAGATTTCTCATTCATGTTCATCTTTCACTTTCTTTCTCTAAGTTACTTATCTTCTTTAGTGAAGTAAGTAACTTATTCATCTTCTTCTTACTCCTTTCATCTGCTTCTTCCATTGGTGGCTTCTCTGAAGATCTTTCCCAAAACTCACAAACCATAAGAACATCCAAGCATGACAATAATTAAGGTTGTGATTAGTCCCCCCTTAGTTTTTACCTTTGTGTCTTCTTTGTGTCTCTTTTTTCATCTCATCATTAGAGACTAAACCTTTAATTTAAGACTTTGGAATTAGGGTTATGCTTGCATCCTTCTCTTAGGATGGAGTGTATAACTTTAATCCTAAGTGTTAAACCCTTAATTTGTTTAAACCTCTTAATCAATCAATCTTAATAATCACTAAGACATTAACTTGTAACTTGGGCCTTACATTAGGGTTCTAATTCTTCCTTTATTGGTTAAGAAGGACTAACCCTAGTGTTTAATGGACAAGTCCCTCTCAAGTTATCTTACAAACCATAAAACTCACTTCTTAATCTCACCCTTAATTAAAATCCACTTTAATAAAGGCTTGTTTTGTCATGAGGTTAATCCCTAATCATGGATTAAGTTGAGGTATCTTCTTCAGCTTAAGTGTTCTCATCTATTATCCTTCTATTAGGATGGTGTAATGGGTTCACTAATCCTTGATTATGGCTTAAACTCATTACTTAACACTAAACAAAAACTCAAAAACATCTAAATAATCACAAGTAGGTTAATGATCTTAATCCTACATCATCATAGTAATTAAGTTGAGATGTTTATCTCATACTTAAAGTATTCTCATTATCCCTAATCAAAGGGAGGATATAATGCGTTTACTAAACCCTTGGTTTAGGCTTAAGCTCATTAACTTATGACAAACACCAAAAACAAATAAAAGATTGAAAACACAAAAACAAACAATAATCGTCTCCTTCGGGATTCTTTTCTCATCATCTTCACTATGAAAACGAGAACTTGCTTCTTCCGTCTAATGCAAGACAGTTAGCACTCGAGCCAGACGAGTCATACACTTGAGCATAGACAACAAGCAGTTCACAATCAATTTATTTTCAGTCTCTTTGAGTCGAACTACGGTGTTATGACTTCCTCATTGCACGAGAGGATATGTAGGCATAACTTAACGGTTATCGAACAAAAGTCTCTGTGTCTTCCCCCTCTTTCAGCATTCTTCTTAAGCCTCATTCCTGAGCATTTCACTTCACCTTCTTGCACTGACACTTGTATATTCTCTTCCAGCTTTTGCACACAGATAGCACAGACACTACCCCCTTTAAACACAATCTTTCAAGCTTGGATCCCGTCGAGTACGACGGACAATCTGGGTGTTAATACCTTCCAAGGTTGTAACCAACCCCCTTTCTCAGTTTCTCTGGTTCGCAACCGTCTTATCCATCTCTTTCTAGGTTTATGCAGCATTACCTTTCCTTCGGGATAAAAATGCCTAGATGGCGACTCTATCCAGTTCATTTCATTCTCTCCTTTCGCCGACCGTTCGTGCCTGTACCCTATCTGACCAGGTGTCTTTTCGGGGGAGCGACAGCTTGGCGACTCTGTTGGGGAACCTTATATTGCAACCAGGGCTTCTGGTTCTTTTTGTGGGTTCCTCCTAGTGCTTGTTTGATTTGGGTTTACGGGGGTGTTATATGCTACTTGTGCTTATTTTTTGCTTTATTTATTGCTTTGTGTACAGCTTTATTTACTGCTTTTATTTACAGTTTTGTGCATTTCATATTGTCATTGTCATATGCTGGATCTGCTGTTTCTTTGGTGGGTGGGGTATCATTGAGTGATTAAGGTCCTATACCGGGGACCTGAGTGACACATAGGCTAGAGTGGCTTCATATTCTTTCCCATTCCATTTCGGTCTGGTGCGGGAATATGAAACACGGTTCAGACATGGGTTTCTTCTTGAGAACTCTATGCTACGGATTTCCTGTAGTAATAGGGCTATCTGGG
Organism: Lathyrus aphaca; assembly: GCA_963966055.1. NCBI lineage: Eukaryota > Viridiplantae > Streptophyta > Magnoliopsida > Fabales > Fabaceae > Lathyrus > Lathyrus aphaca. The sequence goes on from OZ014522.1 coordinate 327,109,430, forward strand.
AAGCCTGCTAAGTCTAGATGACCTTTTTATGACCTTCAGCATCTGAGGTGAATTAGAGGAGGATCTTTTATGGTTATTGTAAACAATGTACCTCCGGGTTAGAAGTGTTTACACTTCTCATAACTGATCCAAGTCTGAGGATCCTTATTATAGAACATTACATGTGAGGAGGTTGGGATGTTTACAGGTTTGCAGGAACCCTTGGCCACATCATACCATGTTACTAGTTTTTTTAAGAATGCATCACTTTGGACAGTTCTTGTGATTACCCCGGACTTGTGACTCTTTATTTGAGTCCCCCACCTGGTTACTGGTTTTCTGAGCCTCCATCTGGACTTATAAACATATATGGACCTTACCAAGGCAGATACCAGATCCAGCTCTTGATCACAAACCCTTTGCATTTCATTTTGCATACATCATTTTTTCATCATTTGACATTTGTCTATTTGTTTTACAGGGTATCCATCTTTGTGTTTGGTTTGGTTTTGACCCCTTCTGTTGCTCAGACTTCTTCAGTCATTTTCTCCAGCATCTTCATCAGTGTTTCTTCTCCAACACTTTCATTAGTTTGTCTTCACTAGAGATTTCTCTCTAGTTTGTCTTCATTAGATACCTTGCTTCAGCATCTACCTCAGAGACATTCATCAGCAGTCATCCTCAGTTCTCTTCACCAACATCCATCATCAGCATGGACACTTCCAGGAAGAGCAACACCACTTACCATTTCTTTGAGCCTACCCTGACTGGCATCAAGCAGATCCAGTCTCTTATTACTCCTGGTCATGTCCCACTTTTCAGAGAACATTATGGGGGCATATTGGACATGGTCATGGACCTGGATGCATTCCAGTGGAGCATGATCCATACTTGATTACAGTTTTATGATCCTTCTCTCAGATGCTTTACATTCCCTGATTTCTAGTTGGGACCTTTGCTAGAAGAGTTTTCCATGTTGTTAGGAGTTCCTATCAGGAGAGGGATTCCTTTCAACCCTGAGATGGTTTCTCCCAAAAATGAAGACATAGCCAGGGTATTGCTTTTGGAGCCTGCCCTCATTGATCAGAGCATGACCACCAAGGCTGGGGTTTCAGGCCTTCACCTAGACTTCTTGATCTCCCAGGCCACACTGCATGCTGCAGTAGGGAAGTGGGATGATGTGTGTGCACTCTTGGCACTTAGCATATATGGGGTTATCCTGTTTGCAGATGAGCCAAAGTTTGTGAGCAAAAATGTCATCCACCTGTTCTTACTGAGGAACCCAGTTCCTACCTTGCTTTGAGACTTCTATTATTCAGTACACCAGAGGAATGAGAAGCAAAGAGGAAGACTGGTCAGATGCTGTGCTCCCCTCTATTACTCTTGGCTGCTAAGACATTTGCCAAAGTCAGATACTTTCCTGAACACTCATCAACAAAAGAACTGGGCTAAGAGATTTATTGCCTTGACATCAAAAAACATCAGATGGTACACTCAGAGCACCAAGGGCAAGGACATCATTACTAGCTGTGGGCAATATCCTAATGTGCCTTTGATAGGAGTGAAAGGTTGCATCAACTACAATCCTTTGCTCTTCAAGAGACAATTAGGGTATGCTTTGGTTCATCCTCCAAGGGGGCAAGATTTGACTGAGACCCTCTACTGTGAAATCCAGCTCAACTCTGCTATTGTCAGACAAGCTGCATGGGCTTGGGACAACATCCAGACCAAAGGGACATCCATTTTGGGAAAATGCAACAATATAGCTTCAACACAGTATCTTGATTGGTCTCGTACCAGGGCACAGATCACCCAGATGCCATTCACTTTAGAAGATGTACCTGGACCTTCCATAGTGCAACCTGTAGCTACTATCATCCTGGAAGAGTTTGAGAAACTGAAAGAGAGGAATACTCAGCTCTCTGAAGCCTTGAAGAAGACTCTCTAAGAGAGAAATGACAGCCTTCTAGATAATGAAAGGTTAGAGAAGCTCCGGATTGAGCACTTAACCAAGATTGAGAAGACGGATGACTACATCAGAAAGGCTAGAGCAGGGGAGTTAGTACTGAAGAATGCTTGCAAGGAAGCAAAGACTCAGAAGGCTAGGGCCGAGCATTATCTAGAGGAGAGCCAGGCTAGGTGGATCAGGATCACTGATGCCCGTGCACAAGAATATCAGAGAACTCAGGCTAAGATAGAGCAACTGGAGGCCAGTGAGAAGAAGCATCAGGAGGCATCATTGGCAGCACAAAAGGAGATATCTGAATTGAAACTCCGAGCGGGGTTGAAGAGGTCAAAGGATCGGGATAAGCATAAGAAGTTAACTAGTGTCGTTGCTACCAGGAAACTCCTCATCAGGACTATCACAGAACACCTAGTAGGTCCAGTGACTGAGGCCCTTCTGAAGGAAGTCAGGGAGGATGACTTTGGATTGGATGTTTGATCTCTTTTGCATGTACTTTCCTTTTGTTGTACTTTTGATTTTGTTGATTGTATTTTGACCCACCATGGGAATATTATTTGTAATCAAACTATATATTTTCACTCTTTGTAATATATCAGTTTGTATTATTTTTGGTGGGCTTTATCTATCTCTACAACATCATCAGCATTTCCTCGAGGTCTGGAAAGGTCAAAACCAAAGAACCAAACCGGATACCCTTGGAAGACAAATAGGCATCCTGCATTGCATACTAACATTTTCTTTGTTTTGTAGGTCTTTGTTTTATTTTTTGTTTCTCACTTTGTTGTGATTTTAGGAAACATTGCTCGTAGAAGAGTGTTCCCTGTCAACAAAATACACCGGTACCCGACAAGAAACAACCTTCCGGGACTCTAGATGGATCAAGTTCAGCAAGACTTGAATGAAGTAAGGACCCAAATGGCCAATGAGAGGTTCGAGATGAGAAATCAGATGACTCAGTTCATGACTGTGATGACTGGTCTAGCTCAGAGCCAGGAAAGACTGAGGGAGTTGGTTGAAAGGAAAACTCCTGAAGAACACCATCCAGGTACAGGAGGTACTAGTAACAATGATCACGTGCAGCCTCGCACTGATCCACCAGAATTTGGGCCTCATCTAAACCCATAGATTAATGCCATAAGGAATACTCAGGGTAACACTGCTGGAGGAATGGTCTTGCAGGAAGATCCTCAAGAAGAGCAGTTTACAGTGGTTAGGGCTGGAGACGAAGTTTACGACCGTCAACTGGATGAAATTGTAGAGAAGCTGAGGTCTCTTGAATCCCAAAACTCCCTAGGTTTTGATGTCATGGACATGGGACTGGTGGAAGGGGTTAGAATACCTCACAAGTTCAAACCCCCGTGTTTTGAAAGGTATAATGGCACATCCTGCCCACGCACCCACCTTCAGTCATACTTGGGAAGATTAAAAGCATACACCATGGACGAGAAGCTGTGGATGTTTTACTTTGAGGATAGTCTGACCGGGGCATCCCGAGAATGGTACTCCCACTTGACTAGAGCAACATTAAGAAACTGGAAAGACTTGGGTGAAGCTTTTATTCGTCAGTATCAGTATAATCTGGACATGGCTCCAAACAGGACCCTTCTAATGGGAATGTCTCAATCTTCACGTGAAAGCTTTAGAGAATATGCCCAAAGGTGGAGGCAACTGGCTGCTACAGCTCAACCCCCCATGTCTGAAAGGGAGATGGTAGACATGTTCATGAATACCCTCCAGGGAACATATATTGACAGGTTGGCTGCATTTTCTTCTACCAGCTTTGCAGATGTGGTGATAGCTGGGGAAAGAATAGAGAGCCTACTGAAGATGGGGAAGATCTCCGACAATGGTGCCGGTTCAAGTAGTACAAGGAAGCCATTTGCTGGGCCCCGTAGATCTGGTGAGACAAACTTTGTGCATATGGGAAGAGGGAGACCCCAATACCTGCCCAAAACAGTTGATGTTGTTACTATCCCTGCTCCACCTCCTCAGTATACCCAACAACCACAACAATTTCCGCAACAACAAAAATTTCCTCAACAGAGATCATACAACAACAACAATCAACAATAACGCCCTTTTCAACAGCGACCATCTCAGATCAACAGGGTGATTGACCCTATTCCAATGCCATATGCTACATTGCTGCCACAACTCCTAAAGCTCAATCTTGTTGAGTTGAGGACATTGGCTCCACCTGATCCTCAGAACCTTCCGAGAAACTATGATGTCAATGCTAGGTGTGCTTTTCATTCCAACGCACCTGGTCATTCTACGGAAAAATGCAGAGCTCTGCACATGAAGGTCTAGGATCTGATAGATTCAAAGGCCATGAACTTTGCACCATCTCCCAATGTCATGAAAAATACTATGCCAAGTTACAGTGGGCCAAGGATTAATGCTATAGAAGAAGGCTCACCCATGAGTTTGATAGAAGATATTGCATGTATTCAGACACCACTGGAAGAGGTTAAAGCCCAGCTTTTGAAATGCCAAGTGTTTCCAGGTTGTGAGGCCTGTTGTGAATCCTGCAAACTTTCTAAGAATGGGTGTGCTAGTTTGAGGAGTGGAATTAATGGCTTAATCAAAGAAGGCATTCTGCAAATTACAACAACTACTTCTACAACACCAACAACTCTTTTGTCAACAACAAGTGAATCTCCTACAACAACAACAACCATTGTTCCTACCAATTCATCTACAACTTCAGCAACCATTTCTTCCATCACCTCAACAAACAATAGTTCCATTTCATCTCCTTCTACAACTCCAGCAACCACCAACAATGATGTCTCCACAGTTACTATTTATTATGACCCGACAACGGTCCCAAACTCCAGCAACTTTCAACAATCTCAACAGCAGTTTCAACCAAGCTTCAATGCATCACCTCCAACGCCCACCAGGGGTCCTGTTACTATTTTTTATGATCCATAGACAATTATGGTTCCAACTTCTGCTACAGTGAGCCCTGTCACCATCACGGTGCTCAGGTCAATTCCATATGATAAAGACAGTGATGTACCATGGAATTATGGTGCTGACCTATATTGCAATGGAGAAAAAGTCCTTGATTCTCTAGTTCTTACTCCCCAAGTGGACAATGTCAGGGGAGGCGGAGGCTTCACCCGAAGCGGACGCCTCTTTGTGTCACAAGCTCCTAGAATTAATATTGAGGTAGAGGCTGCTGCCAAAGCCAAAGGGATGAGTGTGATACCTGAAGAATCTGCACCAAAAGAGACTCGTAAATCATCCTTTGATCAGGATGTGGATGATTTGATGAGAATAATTAAAAGAAGTGACTATAAAGTTGTGGACCAGCTCCCCCAGACTCCTTCAAAGATCTCTATACTATCCTTGTTGTTGTGTTCTGAAGCCCATCGAGATGCACTACTTAAAGTTCTGCACGCTGCCTACGTGCCAGAAGAGATCACATTGAATCAGCTTGAAACAATTGTGTCAAATGTCAATACTAGCCATGGGCTAGGGTTCACTGATGCTGATTTGACCACAGAAGGATGTCACCATAACAAAGCTTTGCACATAACCCTGGAGTGCAAAGGAGTTGTACTATCTCATGTTCTTGTAGACACTAGGTCCTCACTCAATGTCTTACCCAAGAAAGCTCTTGTCAAGCTCGAATATGATGGAATAGCTCTCCGGCCAAGTAATCTTGTGGTCAGGGCTTTTGATGGCTCCAAAAGATCTATTCTTGGAGAGGTGGAACTACCAGTGATAATCGGTCCGCAAGTCTTTAAGACCACTTTCTATGTGATGTACATACAGCCTACTTACAGCTGTTTGTTAGGTCGACCATGGATTCACACCGCAGGCGCAATAACGTCGACCCTTCACCAGAAAATGAAATATGAGTGGGAAGGACAGATTATCACCATCTGTGGTGAGGAGGACATCTTTGTTAGCCAGTTGGCTACATACAAGTATATTGAGATGGATGGTGAAATTTATGAAACTATGAGCCAAGGGTTCGAGGCCCTGAATGTCAATGAGGCGACGACTGAAGTATTTGCTGCATCCTAGGAGACATGATGGGTACTTCAATTGTCTCCTATCAGCAAGCCCGGAATGTTGTTGAAGATGATAATGCTCAAGGATGGGGAAAGCTGCTGCCAGTGGAGAATAAGGAGGACAGATTCAGTTTGGGTTACAGACCATTCCAACAAGATCAATCAGAGGCTGCCAAAGAGCCCAAGTTCATCAGTGGGGGGATGCTCACCCCAGATGTTGTTAACAACTTGGAAGACGAGGCGAAAAGCGACCGCAACCTGGAGAGCTGGATACGTCCAAGGATCCCGGGAAACCAAGTCCTTAACTGGTCTTCCCAGGAAATTATAAGGGTTACTCCTGCAGAGTAATTATTATTTCCTGTCTTTTTTAACATGCATCAAGTCCTGCATCTTGCCCAAGGTGTCAGGACTCATTTTGTAATAGGGCCATATTGTAATTTTGTGCAAATGGATTAATCAATGAATATCGGCATCTTTTGCAAACAAGTCTCTTTTCGTTCACTGTCTTTTCATTTTTCACTTTTGTACAAAACAATAAAATGGAAATGTTTTCAAAATAAATAACTTCATTTTCACTTTTTTTAAACAAGATTAAAACTGATCACTAAAACGAACCAATCTCAACCCTTGCAGAGATTATCCTCCAGATTGCACCGACAACAACATTGCTATTACCTTGTATGACTTCGACAATCCAATTAATCAAGCTGATGAAGGGGTTGAAGAAAACTATGAGTTACCTGAAGAGTTAGCTAGGTTGTTGAGACAAGAAGAGAAAGTGATCACTCCTCACTAGGAGGAGGTTGAAACAGTTATGTAGTTTCAAAGTACGCCTAAGAGGGGGGTGAATTAGGAGTTATAAAACTTTTCGACTATTTTCGTTGATGGATGGATTTATATTTTGCTTGTTTATGGGATGAAAACTATAAAGAAAGAAAGTAAAAGAGGACACGGCAAATTATCCTGGTTCCCTTCACAATCCGAAGGTACATCCAGTCCTCTTTCCAACACGAAAGATATTTTCACTAGTTTTTAGAAACGTACAACCTATCGCACCTTCAATCAGTGAGGCCTACTTTCTAAACAACTAAACAACCTAGTGTGCAAGAACAATCCTCCTGCAATCACTATCCCTTGAGTCCAAACAAAACTTGGATTACAAGTCACAATAGAAAATCTATTATAATACTTTGAATTTTTTGAGAGTAGTACAATGTTTGATATCAATCTAAGTTGATCTTCTCCTTTGATCAAAAATCACTTTATAAATATCAATACAAGTGTTCAAATATGAGTATGAGAAAATTATGAATAATATGAACACTTTTGAAATTTGAGAATATATCTCAAAAAGGTGATTTTGATTGAATGATTTTTATAAAAATTCTAGGAGGTGTTTTTTTTTTTAATTTAAAAAATTTCAGCATATATAAGTTTAAGACACCCTTACAAAAAGGTGTGAGAAAATATGAAACAAAATTTAATTTGAAGAGGTATAATAAAAAGGTACAATTTTGAATTTCAAAGAAAAATAATTTTTCAAAATTTCTTCAGTGTTAACCGGTTAACCAAATGGTTAACCGATTAACGCATATAAACGTTAACACTGGATTTGAAAAATTGGGGCTGTTAACCGGTTAACCAAATGGTTAACCGGTTAACACTGTTAAAAACGGAAAAATTCTTTGTTTTAAAAGTGTTAAACCATTTTTAAAAACCTTTCAAAAATTGTATGCAATATGGTAATATGCAAAGTAGTTTATTGAACACTTGTACATCAATTTGTAAAAGGGTTTTGATGTACGTCAATGTTTCGCGTCCAAGCTTGAAATAAACCGAGTGTGTGAAGTAAGCTTGATCATAATGCCGATGCTTGTTGCTAGACCATTTGAGAGCTCTTGACTTTTTGCAAAAATGAAGTGCATGATAGTCGTGTTGTCTTCATCAAAATCTTTGAGGTTGAAGGCGTGCTTCTACATTCTCCCCCTTTTTGATGATAACAACCAAAAAAGTGCGAGATCTTGATTGTCGTTTCTCTAAGATGATCCTCCCCCTAAAGATAGCAACTCCCCCTAAATAATAGCGGCAGTAGCAAAAGAAATTTTGCATCGAGAGGCATTGGAGAAACAAAGTCTTCTCCCCCTTTGGCATTAGCAAAAAGGAATAGACCAACAAGCAATGAAAAGAAAAGCAACATACACGCATGGACTAGAAAGTATGTAACAAGTAAGACATGCAAGCAAAAACACACATAGAAACATAAGAATAATTTGTAACATAGCCAACAAGAGTACTAGCATACAACGGAAAAGCTTAAAACATGGAAACCAAAATTGCCTAATAACCATAGGACTTATGTTTGAGACAAAATTATATAAACTAGAATTAAAGCATGGTAAAACAAACAGCAAGAAAGCAAGGTCCTCATTCCTCTTTCGATACATTCTCATCATCGTCTTCCTCCTCTTCGCTACCGTCCTCATCCTCATCAACAAAATCAGTTGGGTGTCAGGAGCTTAAGAGTCAGTTCCGAAGCCTTTTGAAGGCACGCATGGTTTCGTGGTGGTTTGTCATGATGGTTGAATAGGGGAAGTCATTTGTGATGCCGGTTTCGGGAATAGGTGGGATGGAGGTGGAGGTGGAGGATACGTCGTCATACTTGTAGGTTCCATCGTTGCTTTGGATTATGCCGATGTTCTTGATGATAGTGACTCCATTAATCTCATTCGTCGTAGTGGTCATAGCGATAAAAGGTTCTCTACCGATTTCCATATCGGTGATTTCCAGGATTCTTGAAATGAGGCGGTATAGGGTAATCTTGTCTTGAGAGCAAGCTGTTGCTTCAAATGATACATCATAGTAGGAAGCCAGTTCACCTTAATCTTGTTCTAAACAGCAAAAAGGACTTGCATTTCCAAGTCATTAATCTGAAACAAGTTGGAATCCTTGGGCAGCAAAACATGACAGATGATGTAGTGAAGCATCCGATCATCCACAGATAGGTTCTTAGCATATCATAGTACACGGGAGGTACGTTGGCCGGATACCACGGCTGCCTTAGGAATCCGACAAATCTGATAATAGTATTCCATTTTGTCATAGTTGGCCCATTTCCCTTCATCATGATTTACCCCTTTTCGGAGGAAAACACCCGAATATGGGACAGTCAATGAAGCAGCAAGAGTACCTAGGTCAACTCCAATTTCACAGTTCCTTACAAAAGCAAACAGTTGATGTTTATCCTTATCATCAAGGTTAAGAGACATGTTGTTCATAAAGGATTTTACCAAATCCGGATACACTTTTCCATTATCAGCAATGAAGTCTAGCATCCCCTGATATTCTAATAATGCCGGAAACTTAAAAGTTTCGAAGGATTTCAGATTCACATATTTACCCTTAAGAAGATGTGGAACTCGGACACGAAAATCCATTCTCCGCTTCTTGGTTGATTCCATGGCCATTTCCTCTTCACTGCTGGATTTTGATGCTAACACATGAGCCTTTCCTTTCCTTGGAGCCATTGAAGAGAGGTTGAAGCTTAGGGTTTGGGTTGTGTGGAGATATTTTCGGATTATGGTTTGAGTATATGGAGAGTGAAGTTGAGAGTGTAGAGTTTATAGAAGAGTTTTAGTGGAGTGGGTTTTAATGGTGTATTAATGGAGTGGTTATGGTTTTGGAGAAGATGAGGTAGTGAAGTTTTAATGGTGAGTCAAAGAGAGTGAAGAGCTTATGAATGAGGAGTTTGAAAGAGATATTAAGAGACATTGACTCATAAACAACACATGTGACAAAGTACATAAAAGAAGAAAAAACAAAAAGGCAAAAATTATGTCCACCACGTGACCCAGGACTGTTGTCTGGGATGCATTAACCGGTTAACCGATCCGTTAACCGGTTAACGGGCAAAAAATTTCAAAAAATTTAAAGGGACAACAGCATGGTTGGGGCTATGTTGGAAAATATTTTTGACGAATTTTTTTTTACAAAGTGTTAGCAAATATCATAACGCAACTTTTGATCAAAAAATATTTTTAAAACGATGTTTTTCAGATAACCGAAAGAGTGAAAGATCAAAAACGGCGAAAAATGAGTGCTAGCCTTTTGTAACAAAAAGTGAACAAAAACACATATTATGCAGCAAAAACATTCAACAACCAATTTTAGAGATAGGGTTAGATGTCACCTTTATTGAGAATACCAAGTTCTTGTCGAATCTTAAAATATTGCTCCTTAGCCAATGGTTTAGTGAATATATCGGCGAGTTGATTGTGTGTATCCACAAACGTAACATCGACATCTCCGTTTAGAACATGATCTCGAAGGAAGTGATGTCGGATATCTATATGCTTTGTTCTTGAATGCATGATCGGGTTCTTCGTGATATTGATGGCACTTGTGTTATCACATCGGAGAGGGATACAACCAAGATCTATACCGAAATCGAGGAGTTGTTGTTTAAGCCACAAGATTTGGGCACAACAACTTCCTGCTGCGATGTACTCCGCTTCAGCCGTGCTCAGTGCAACGCATGCTTGCTTCTTACATGCTCACGACACTAGTGAATTCCCGAGAATGTGACAAGTACCACTTGTACTCTTTCTATCGGTCTTACATCCTGCATAATCAGCGTCAGAATAACCAATTAAAGAACATGTGCTACCTTTTGGATACCATAATCCGACGTGCGTCGTTCCTTTGAGATACTTCATGATCCTCTTCACGGCGGTGAGATGTGATTCTTTTGGATTAGCTTGAAAGCGGGCACACAAACAAACACTAAACATAATGTCAGGACGGCTTACCGTCAAATATAATAGTGAGCTGATCATACCTCAATACTTTGTAATATTAATTGAAATGCCGGATAGATCTTGATCAACATATGTTCCGGATCCCATTGGAGTAGACATTACTTTGCAATTGTCCATATCGAATCTTTTCAACAATTCCTTGCAGTACTTGGATTGATTGATGAAGATGCCATCCTTTGTTTGCTTGATTTGTAATCCAAGGAAGTAGTTCATCTTTCCCATCATGGACATCTCGAATTCACCTTGCATCATAAGAGAGAATTCTTCGCAAAGGTCTTTGTTTGTTGATCCGAAGATGATGTCATCGACATAGACTTGAACTAGTAAGGTGTTGCCCTTGAAATTCTTGATGAACAAAGTCTTGTCAACCTTTCCTTTCGTAAAACCCTTCTCACATAGGAAGTTGCTAAGACGGTCATACCATGCCCTTGGTGCTTGCTTTAAGCCATAAAGAGCCTTATTCAACTTGTAGACATGAGAGGGATTCTTGAAGTCTTCAAAGCCCGGAGGTTGTTTGACGTAGACTTCTTCATTGATGTAACCATTTAGGAAAGCTCTTTTGACATCCATCTGGTACAACTGAAAATTCATTGAACAAGCGTAAGCAAGTAATAATCTAATTGTATCTAACCTTGCTACCGGAGCGAACGTTTCATCAAAGTCGATTCCTTCCTCTTGGTTGTAGCCTTGTGCGACCAATCTTGCTTTGTTACGAACTATGATTCCGTTCTCGTCAAGTTTGTTCTTGAACACCCATTTTGTTCCTATGATGTGTTTGTTGTCCGGTCTAGGTACAAGAGTCCAAACTTGATTCCTTTCGAATTGGTTGAGTTCTTCTTGCATAGCTATTATCCATTGATCGTCGCCTAAGGCTTCATCGATTTTGGTTGGTTCAATTTGAGATACGAACGCCATGTTGAGACAAACATCCTTGAGATTTAGTCGAGTTGCAACGCCTTGGCTAATATCACCAATAACTTTGTCTATCGGGTGATCTTTATGAGCTCTCCATTCTTTTGGAAGATCTTGATGTTCTTCAATGATTGGTGAGTCATCTTCTTGTGATATTGCTTGTTCTTTTGATGTCTCCTTTTGTTGTTGTGATAGATCTACTACATCATCATCATCATCCACAATAATATTATCCTCTTTCGAGGGGTTAGTCTCATCAAACGAAACATGAATAGATTCTTCAATAGTAAGTGTTCGTTTATTGAAAATTCTAAAGGCTCTACTTGAGAGAGAATAACCAAGAAATATACCTTCGTCGGACTTCTCATCAAACTTACCAAGATTGTCCTTGCCGTTGTTGAGAATGAAGCATTTGCATCCGAATATGTGGAAGAAAGATATGCTGGGTTTCCTACCCTTGAACAACTCATACGGGGTCTTCTTGAGAATTGTTCGAATAATGACACGGTTGCTCACAAAACAAGCCGTGCTAACCGCATCCGCCCAAAAATATTTAGGAAGATTTGAGTCGCTAAGCATTGTTCTTGCAAGTTCTACTAATGCCCTATTCTTCCTTTCTACAACACCGTTTTGTTGAGGAGTCCTTGGTGCGGAAAAGTTGTGAGAGATTCCATTTTCTTCACAAAAATCTTCAAATGATGAGTTTTGGAATTCTCCTCTATATGGTCGCTTCTAATGGAGACTATTGAGAGTGACTTCTCGTTTTGAATTTGCTTGGCATACTTCTTGAATGCTTTGAAGGCATCACTCTGCACTAAAAATAATGTCCATGTGTATCGAGAGAAATCATCAACAATAACTAAGGCATAAACGTTACCTCCGAAGCTTTTTGTTCTTGATGGACCGAAGAGATCCATATGTAACAATTGTAGAGGTCTTGAAGTAGATATCACTTTCTTGGTCTTGAAGGATGTTTTGGTTTGCTTCCCCTTTTGACATGTGTCACAAAGCTTATCCTTGATAAACTTTATCTTCGGAAGACCAACAACTAGATCATGATTTATTAATTTGTTTAAATGCTCCATGTGAATGTTAGCAAACCTCTTATGCCAAAGCCATGCCTCGTTGTTGTTTGCCATTAAGCATTTTACCTTCAAGGAAGAGTCATCAAAAGAAATCATGAAAATGTTATTAAATCTTTTACCTTTTAGCAAGAGGTCATGAGTGACTTCATGTTCTATCAAGCATTCCTCCTTTGTGAAGTTAATTCGGAACCCTTTGTCACACAATTGACTTATGCTAAGAAGGTTGTGTTTAAGGCCTTCCACATAAAGGACGTCTTTGATGATTGTATGAGGAGATGCACCAACGTTTCCAACTCCAAGAATCTTTCCTTTATTATCATCACCGTAAGTAACATATCCTTTGGCCTTAAGTGATAGACTTGAAAATTTGTTGATATCGCCCGTCATATGCTTTGAACAACCGCTATCGAGATACCATTGAGTAGAAGTTGTTTTTAAGCATACCTACAAAACAAAGTCAAGTATTGTTAGGTACCCAAATTTCTTTGGGTCCTTGATAGTTAGTACCCTTTTTAACCCACACATAATGCCCTTTAGCAACACCAATGTTGCGCACATAGCAAGCATTAGATGTATGGCCTTTGATTCCACAATAAAAACAAGTAGGTTGAAATTGACTTTTATATCTAGGAGCATATTTTTGTTTCTTAATGATTCTTTTCTTTTTATGACTTTGATGCATAGTTTTAGAATTTTTAGTCTTTTCTTTAACAATTTGTTCACTAGCTTTTACGAAAACGGTTTTACTTGTTCTTGGTTTGGAAAACTTAGAATATCCTAAACCACTTTTGTCATTGGGATATCTTTGGTGCCTAAGAATTTCCTCCAAGCCAATTTGACCTTTTTCATATCTTTCTAAGACTCTTTTAAGTTGAACAATTTGAAAAGATAATGACTCACAATTTTTGCATACAAGGCTTTGTTTTTCATCCAATAATTTTTGTTTTTCATTTTCAATGTACTTTCCAAAAGATGTATTTTTTTCTTCTAAAGATAATATTCGTTTCTTTTGGGATGAAATATTTTTGTACAAAGTCTTGCATTCTCTTAGAAGTTCATCTATGACTTCTTGTGCATCATTTTCATAAATTGAAAAGTTGCTACTAACCTCGTCATTTTCTTCATCGGAGTGATGTGAAGCCATTAAAGTCATATTTGCACATTCATCGCTTTCCGATTCCGATGAGGAACTAACTTCATTATCGTCCCAAGCAACATAAGCCTTTTTATTCTTGAAATCCTTCTTGCCTTTGAATCCTCCTTTATTTGCAAGTCTTGGACAATCTGGCTTTTATGTGACCTTGCTTCACACATTCATAACATGTGACTTCTTGAATCGATGTGGATGCATCCTTCTTCCTGAAATGTTTATTCTTTTTAGGAAAAGAGGAATTTTTATTTTTGTTAAAAAACTTACCGAGCTTCTTAACAAGAAGCATGAAGTTCTCATCTTCGGAAGTCTCGTCATCTTTGTCATCCTTCGTGTCAATCTTCAAGGCAATTCCCTTGGACTTTTTCTCTTGACTTTCGTGCTTCTCGAGCCTTCCAAGTTCTAATTCATGCTCTTGAAGTTTTCCAAATAGAGATGCGGATGTCATTGTTGAGAGACTATTCTTTTCCGAAATGGCGGTCACTTTCGGTTGCCATTCCCTTGTCAAGGATCTTAGGACTTTCAAGTTGAGATCGTCGTTGGTGAAGGTCTTCCCAAGAGCAATCATGTGATTTGTTAGATGAAAGAATCTTTTTTGTAAAGCAACAATAGATTCCCCGGGATGCATACAGAACATTTCATATTCTTGGCTCAAAGTATTAAGCCTTGATCTTTTTACTTCTGTTGTTCCTTCATGCGTTTCTACCAAGGTATCCCAAATCTCCTTTGCCGATTTGCATTGTGATACGCGAAAGAACTCGTCCATACTGAGAGCACTTTGGAGTATGTTGATTGCCTTCTTTTCATTCAGGATCTTCTTCATATCATCTTCATCATAAGTATTCTTTAACTTTGCGGTTCCAACGCCATTGATCACGTTGACAGGATTATGAGGACCTTCTTCGATCGCTTCCCATATGCCTTATCCTTGGGCTTCAAGATGTGCTTTCATTCTGATTTTCCGAAAATCAAAGTATTCTCCGGAGAAGAGTGGAGGCTTGTTTCTACTTCCACCATCTTTGAAAACAGGATTCGAGTTTGCGGAAGCCATACATGATCTTGTAGGAATAGGTTACCTAAACCTGCTCTGATGCCAATTGTAGTTTCAAAGTACGCCTAAGAGGGGGGCTTAATTAGGAGTTATAAAACTTTTCGACTATTTTCGTTGATGGATGGATTTATCTTTTGCTTGTTTATGGGATGAAAACTATAAAGCAAGAAAGTAAAAGAGGACACGGCAAATTATCCTGGTTCCCTTCATAATCCGAAGGTACATCCAGTCCTCTTTCCAACACGAAAGAGATTTTCACTAGTTTTTAGAAATGTACAACCTATCGCACCTTCAATCGGTGAGGCCTAATTTCTAAACAACTAAACAACCTAGTGTGCAAGAACAATCCTCTTGCAATCACTATCCCTTGAGTCCAAACAAAACTTGGATCACAAGTCACAATAGAAAATCTATTATAATACTTTGAATTTTTTGAGAGTAGTACAATGTTTGATATCAATCTAAGTTGATCTTCTCCTTTAATCAAAAATCACTTTATAAATATCAATACAAGTGTTCAAATATGAGTATGAGAAAATTATGAATAATATGAACACTTTTGAAATTTGAGAATATATCTCAAAAAGGTGATTTTGATTGAATGATTTTTATAAAAATACTAGGAGGTGTTTTTTTTTGAATTTAAAAAATTTCAGCATATATAAGTTTAAGACACCCTTACAAAAAGGTGTGAGAAAATATGAAACAAAATTTAATTTGAAGAGGTATAATAAAAAGGTACAATTTTGAATTTCAAAGAAAAATAATTTTTCAAAATTTCTTCAGTGTTAATTGGTTAACCAAATGGTTAACCAGTTAACGCATATAAACGTTAACACTGGGTTTGAAAAATTGGGGCCGTTAACCGGTTAACCAAATGGTTAACCGGTTAACACTGTTAAAAATAGAAAAATTCTTTGTTTTAAAAGTGTTAAACCATTTTTAAAAACCTTTCAAAAATTGTATGCAATATGGTAATATGCAAAGTAGTTTATTGAACACTTGTACATCAATTTGTAAAGGGTTTTGATGTACCTCAATGTTTCGCGTCCAAGCTTGAAATAAACCGAGTGTGCGAAGTAAGCTTGATCATAATGCCGATGCTTGTTGCTAGACCATTTGAGAGCTCTTGACTTCTTGCAAAAATGAAGCGCATGACAGTCGTGTTGTCTTCATCAAAATATTTGAGGTTGAAGGCGTGCTTCTACAAGTTAATCTTGGTACCGAAGAGGATTTGAAAGAAGTGAAGATTTGGGCCAATTTGTAAGCTTCAGTAAAAGAACAACTTATTAACATGCTTCGAGAATACGTCGACCTCTTTGCTTGGTCCTATCAAGACATGCCAGGTCTGGATACTGATATTGTTATGCATAAGCTACCTTTGAAAGAAGATTGCCCTCTAGTGAAGCAAAAGCTACGCCGTACTCGCCCAGATATGTCCATGAAGATTAAGGAAGAAGTACAAAAACAGTGGGATGCCGATTTCCTTGCTGTGACTAGTTACCCACAGTGGGTTGCTAATATTGTACCAGTGCCTAATAAAGATGGCAAAGCAAGTATGTGTGTGGTTTACCGGGATCTGAATAGAGCTAGCCCAAAGGATGATTTCCCATTACCTCACATTGATGTACTGGTCGACAACACAGCTTAGTTCTCGGTGATTTCCTTCATGGATGGTTTTTCCGGGTATAATCAGATCAGGATGTCACACCTTGGGGCACATTTTGTTATAAGGTAATGCCTTTTGGATTGAAAAATGTCAGTGCAACCTATCAACGGGCTATGGTAACATTATTCTACGACATGATCCACAAAGAAATTGAATGCTACGTGGATGACATGATTGCCAAGTCCCTCACTGAAGAAGATCATCTGGTAAATCTGCTGAAGTTGTTCAAGCGTCTGAGAAAATATCAGCTGAAGCTAAACCCCAACAAATGCACATTCGGGGTACGGTCTGGTAAATTGCTGGGATTTTTTGTAAGTGAAAAGGGAATTGAAGTTGATCCTGACAAAGTCAAAGCCATCCAGGAGATGCCTGCACCTAGGACTGAAAAAGAAGTTCGGGGGTTCTTAGGTAGATTGAACTACATATCAAGGTTCATATCTCATCTTACTACAACCTGTGAGCCCCTGTTCAAATTGTTAAGAAAGGAACAGACGGTCAGGTGGAACGAAGATTGTCAGAAGGCTTTTGACAAGATCAAGGAGTACCTGCAAGAACCTCCAATTCTTATGCCTCCAGTTGAAGGAAGACCTCTAATAATGTACCTGACGGTATTATAAGGATCAATGGGGTGTGTGTTGGGCCAGCATGACGAGTCTGGTGAAAAGAGTATGCAATATACTACCTAAGCAAAAAAGTTTACCGACTGTGAACAGCGTTATTCACTGCTCGAGAAAACTTGATGTGCTTTAGCGTGGGCTGTTCACACTGAAGGGCCTGACCCAAAAGAAGAATGGACAATGATGTTTGATGGGGCTGTCAATATGAATGGTCGTGGAGTTGGTGCAGTGCTCATTACACCTAAAGGAGTTCATATGCCTTTCTCGGCAAAACTCACTTTTGCCTGCACTAACAACGAAGCTGAATACGAAGCCTGTATCATGGGTCTTGAGGAAGCCATTGACCTCAGGATCAAGACATTAACTGTATTTGGAGATTCAGCTTTGGTAATCAATCAGAACAACGGCAAATGGTACACTCACCAAGAGCATCTGATCCCATACCGTGACTATACGAGGAGATTATTGAATTTCTTCACAACAGTCAGATTGGAGTATATCCCTCGAGATGAAAATCAGTTCGCAGATGCTTTGGCTGCCATTTCCTCCATGATCAAGGTTCAAACTGCCAATTTCGTGCCTCGGATTTCTGCATCCAGATTATACCGACCAACGTACGTATTCTCTGTGGACATTGCTAAAGATGACAGGCCTTGGTTCCATGACATCAAACGCTTCTTAGAGGATCAAACATACCCACCCGGGGCATCATCCAATGACAAGAAGATATTAAGAAGGTTGACCGGTAGTTTCTTCCTTAATGCTGATGGCTCATTATACAAGCGAAACTTTGACATGGTTCTTCTCAGATGTGTTGATAAGAAAGAAGCAGACTTGCTGATGCACGAGGTGCATGAAGGATCTTTCGGTACCCATGCTGGAGGACATGCAATGGCTAAGAAATTATTATGATCAGGTTACTACTGGATCACAATGGATGCAGATTGTTGTGCCTATGCCAGGAAATGCCACAAATGCCAGATTTATGCAGACAAAGTGCATGTGCCTCCAAATCCTTTGAACGTGATGTCTTCACCTTGGCCCTTTGCCATGTGGGGCATTGACATGATTGGAAAGATCGAACCAACTGCTTCAAATGGCCACAGTACAATCAATTGAATTTGATCGAAGTAGAATGGGTCCGGTCTCAGTACAATCAATTGAATTTGATCGAAGAAAAGAGATTAGCTACAATCTGTCATGGGCAGCTATATCAGAAAAGGATGAAGAAAGCCTTCGATCAAAAGCCAGGCTTCGGGAATACCAAGTGGGAGATCTTGTGCTGAAAAGACTTTTTCCTCCTCATACAGACCACAGGGGCAAGTGGACTCCAAATTACGATGGCCCATTCATAGTAAAGAAGGTTTTCTCTGATGGAGCACTGATGCTCACTACTATGGATGGTGAAGATTTCTTATCCCCTGTGAATTCAGATGCAGTTAAAAAATACTTCGCATAAAATGACTCGCTGGACATAAAAAAAGAATGTAAGTCCAGGTAAAAATAGGGCATCCCGGCGAGTCAAAAACAGAATAAAAGACTCGGGCAAAAATAAGGGAAAATTGAAAAAAATGTGTACACCCGCTGAGTTGAAAAGCCACATTGGACAACTCAGGCAAAAATGGGTATCCCGGTGGATTGAAAACACGAAAGGGCGATCCATGCAAAATCAGGGAATAAGCGAACAACTGCATTCTGAATTTGTCTGTATCATTTACAACACGGCAAGCTTCGAAAGACTTAAAGCATCGGTTAGAATCAACCTTCTTCAGAAATCAAGATGAGAAGAGCATCAAGGTCATACATGTCATAGCAAGGAAAGCTCACCGGAGCGTCGTCAACATTGCTAGCACTTTTATTTTCTCAATTTATAGCAACCTCCTCATCTCGGGGGATTCGTTTCTTTTACTGTATTTGCCAATTCAGGGCACCCAGATTAATAAAATTAGATTTTTCAGTCACACTTTGTCTTGTACATTTTCTATTTCGTTTGCAAAATGTCCAATATCCATGATATAATATTTGCATAAAATAAATGAGCCATTCTTAATAAGTACTTGCAGGAAATGTATTTACTCTCAGGAATATCTAACTCTTATGATGGAATCCGGTAAGGGATACCTCGTGATGCTTGTGCATTTCTTTTTCTTGACAAGTTGCAGGTATTCAGTACACATCATGGGGCATGCCAAGCATACTTCCCCAGCATACCTTCTCCCCAAACAGTATTTGTAATGCTTTTCCTCCAGCGGAGTTGTCAAAGCCTCTTCATCACCAGCATAAGTCTATTCAGCAGGAGCATCCCCAGCCAGGATCCCCACAGAGTCCTCCAGGAAGATCATTCAATGATCTTTTCTTCCCCAAACAGAGTGCCAGGTCTCAAAGACAAAAGGACTATATCCCCGCAGAGTTCCAGCCTCTCCCCAAAAGAGAAATGCCTGAAATCCTCACACAACAAAGTGACGGAAGCTTCCTTATCACCAGCTGGGCTTTTCCTTATAGGATAGGTCTATCAATGACCTAATTCACCAAGAAGAGCCATGCATCTTAATAGATCTACCCATGATCTCCCCCAGCTGGGACATTCCTCCAAGCAGATCAGCCAGAGATCTTCACAACAGCAGGATCCAAATCCCGGATCGGTTTCTTTTTGCATAATCATAGCATTCGCATCATTTTTCCACAAAGCGTAGCATTCTGTCTAATACGGAGCATTACGGAAAAAATCAAACATTTGCATAATCACAAGCCAGGTGTGAACCATTGACCTGCAAATACCACCAACACTCCATCAGCAATATACAAAGCTCACATTCCCTGCAGATAAAAGCCAAAGCGTCCCCTTTTGCACTCTCCAACACAGATACATGTTCATATATACTCTTGCGACACTCGTCCGTGTCATATCATTCCCCTGCAGATGTAAGCCAAGACATCTTTGCATTCAGAAACTTATATATACCCTTTTGACACCCGTCCGTGTCACCTTTCCCCAGCATGGTTGCCCAATCACTTGATGCAAAACAAACACTTCTTCATAATACACCCTTTCGACACTCGTCCGTGTCATCCTATCCCCAGGTCGCCGAAACACCTTTTACACCCTCATGTACAAATGTTTGTTCATAACCCATATGTTCTCTTTTGACACTCGTCCATGTCATACTTTCCCCAGCAAGGTGAACACTCATCTGTGTCTTGCTCATACCAGCAATATTCACTCATACTTATACAGATATTCGTCCGTAATTTGTATATATATATATAACTCCTCAAACAGATTCAACACTCGTCCGTGTTCTTTGTTAACCAGTTGGTACTCGTCCGTATCATCATCTCTGAACACGCGTCAGCGTTTGTTTCTACTGATACTCGTCCGTATCATGGTCCTAAGGATGCTCGTCCGCATTTTTAATCTATACACAATGTCAAACACTTATACCTTTTGTTTCTTGAGCGTAAGCACTCGTCCGTGTTTACCATCCCCCAGTGGAACAACTTTTTTCTATCCGACATTCGTCCTATGTCGTGATACTTTCGGCAGCCGTCCCCTGCCAGGTGATCGTCCTTCACCTTGTGATGACCGTCCCTCATCCCTTTCCCCAGCGGAGTCTCCATTATTGGAACCCTTTTTTATCCGACATTCGTCCTATGTCGTGATATTTAGCAGCTGTCCCCTGCTAGGTGATCGTCCTTCACCTTTTAATGATCGTCCTTCATCATTTTATCCGATGGCCGTCCCCATCGTTGATCTTTGTTATCCGACATTTGTCCTATGTCGCAATAAATCCCGAGAGCAGCCGTACCCTGCTAGGTGATCGTCTTTCACCTCTTGATGATCGTCCTTCATCATGCTTATCCGATGGCCATCCCCATCGTTGACCTTTTTATCCGACATTCGTCCTATGTCGGGATATTTCAGCAGCCTCCCCTTGCTAGTTGATCGTCCTTCACCATTGATGATCGTCCCTCATCATTTATTTCATTTATTTTTTAAACCGATGGTCGTCCCCGTCGTTGTTTATATTACTTTATGAACCTGATGGTCATCCCCATCATTGCCTTTATTTTTAATCCCCAGAGAATCTTACTTCTTCACCCGATGGCCGTCCCCGTCGTGGTATCTTTATTTCTCCGGCATGTCGGCCGTCCCCGTCATTGCTTTTTCCCCCAGCAGTCGTCCTCTGCTCGATGGTCGTCCTCCATCGCCCGTACTTTATAAACATACTATACTTTCCTTTTATAATTTATATCCCTTTTCTTCTTCTCCCCAGTGAGTGTAAATTTCGGACTGTCTTTGGTATTCAACCACAAGTTATCTTGTTTGTCTGTTAAGCCAGGCGCTTACACCCTGCACAACTAACTCATGCTTGAATAGGGGCAGTTGTAAACACCCCAAATTTTCCCTCACTCATTTCACACCATGGCTTGTGATCTTTCATCTTTGCATAAGTTTAAGCATATTATCTCATATTGCATTTTTGTTTCATTGCATTAGTTCAAGTTCATCTGCATCTAGGGTTTGTGATCTGAGCAATCCAAAGATCCATCTGAGCCACTCCAAAGGTCTCCAATCATTGCAAGAGGGTCCATGGGTGTTCTATCATCATATCATATCCCTCAAAGATCAAGGAAGTCAATAAATCACAAGAACTTGGAAAGCATGGAAGCAGAGCCAGGGTTTCACTACACAGATGACCTGAAATTAGGGTTTTGGTTTCAGAGGCCATAACTCCAATTTTTTTTGTCATTCTTGTTTCTAATAGTCTCAATATGTTATAAGGATCATGTGTACCAAGTTTTATGAAGGAATTCATTGTGGAAGCCATTTGTTCATTATGTAACTTCTTGAGCAACTCAGTGCAAAATCAGGGCATCTGAGGCCCCCAACAATGGAACCAAAGTGGTATTTTCATCAAATTGAAGTTATATGATCTTTATTTGATCATTGAAGTGTTTGGAAGTTCACAAAATTGAAGAAATTTGAGCTAAACCCAAAGTTGCCAAAAATGGAAATGACTTGTAATGGAAACTTTCCATTTTGGGAAAGTTTTTCAACCTCCTCTTTCTCAACCAAAAATGCTTCAACTGAAAAATTTTTGGTCATGAAAGTTGTAGATTGGATCTTTCCCTTTTCAAAAAGTACAAGAACAAGTTCTAATTCATTATGGAACTCAAGTTATGGCCTTACAAAGTTGGCAAAAATCCTATAATTTTCACTTTCACAACAAAGAGGATTTTTTGCAATTTCACATACCAAGCTATTTTGTGACCTCTAATCAACCTCTAAGCATCATACAAACATAATACAACTCCTTGTAATCAGATTTGTCCAAAGAATCACTTGTTTTCATGCCTTGCATCACAAGATTTCTCAAAATGGGCAAAATGCATAACACTTGCAAAATATATGAAAGCCATGGCTCTAAGCCATCCAGCTGCATAAAATGAATCCCATGGCTCTCCTTGATGAATTTTGAACCAGGACATGCCCTAAAACAGCTGCTGCATGAGCCCATGCCTCAAGTACACAAGTTGTTGACTTTTTGCAACTTGCCCCATACCAATCACCACATACCACCACCCACTTCCTGACCTATCAAGACATGTTATGTGGACTCAAAGCAAGCTACTTCACATAACATGGGAGCTCAGAACCTCTCATAAGCCAAGTTCACAAAAATCACCCTCAACCTTTCTCTCTTCGAAACACTCTGCACAAGCATCAAACCTCCATTATTTTTCCATAGATCAACTCACCATCACCCACAGATCATTTCCCAACCATTACCAAGCCCTAAAATCCAGCCAAACACAAACACGATTCTGGACCAGTTGAGTTGCAACCCCTCAATCCAGCTCATTTCAACTCATTCCAAGCCTTACAGTAGCATCAGGAGATCAAGTGGAGGCCATTTGCACAAGGGAGAAGTCCCGATAGCTCAAACTGAAAAAGCTCAAGCTCAGGTATACCCCATGAACTTTTTTTTCCAGAAATTCTATTTTAAGTTCTTAAATTATTCCTTGTGCCTCCCTGATCATTGTGATGTGCTTAGTTTTAAAAATGGTTACGTATTAAGAATTTCATGGTTGTCTGAAAGTTTTGTCATTTTTATGTTTTTTTTCGAATCTTGAGAATGATGAATGAGAAATGAATTTTGAGGGTTGATTCGTGTTTGGGGTGAGCTGGGGATTTGATCTGGAGCTTTAGAGCTCCTGAAATGGCATGGGGAGAGAGTTTGGGAGAGGGCCCTTCCGGAGAAGACGATCGGAACACTGTTCCGACCGTCTGAGTTGGATTAGGGCTAATCTCAAGTGATTAGCTGAGTTTGAATCTGGGCCGTCTGATGAGTGTTTGGCGCGTGTTTTGGAGGGCTAGGATTGTTCATTAAACCCTAATCTTATTTAATTAATTTAATTAATTCATGTTAAAACACAACCGTAGGATTTCATTTAATTAGCCAGCTTAAAGCAACGCCTCAGGATTAGATTACCCCCAGTCACGCTGACTTTGCATCCTGGCCCCTGGTTTCCTCAACTTTAGATCCTAGCCTCTCATTCTGCATACTTCCATTTTTATTTTTATTTTCTTTATATTTTATTTTACATATTTATTAAAAATAGCAAAAAACATTAAAAAATTCTGAAATTTTTTATCAAGTCTTTTATTAATTTTCAGAAACCAAAAACATTTTATTTTTAGTTTTTGCATTAAAAAATCATTTTAAAAATATTTAAATGTTTATTTTAATTAATTTATTGAAATTAATTAATTAAAATACCATTAGGGTTTCCAAATATCACAAAATAAAATCACATTGCATCATAAGACATTTAGAAACATTGTCAAACCATTCATCCAAATTTCTTTTTGGTTTTGAACATGCTTTGACATTTTCTTTGAATTTAGGGTTCATAAAATCCCCTTTTTGGAACCCTAACTTTGAAAATTCTTTTCTGCCTAATCAGGAATGGTTTGATAATGGTTCTTTTTGCATTGTTTTCCATATAACATGTAGTTTCTAGGGTATTTTTGTCATGAATTTATCCTTCATTTTCAAATTGATTTGCACTTTTCCTTTTAAGGTACCCAAAAACCCTAGTTAACTTAGAAAAATCATAACTTTCTTAGGATTAAGAGTTAGACCTTCTCCTTTGGGGTGTGATATCATATGGGGGTAGGGTTTGTTTGAGCTCATTTGCAAATTTTTATCATGTGAATTGTTTCTGTTTTGATCATTTGCATCTCATCCTTTCATGTAACCCTAATTTTGCATAGATACTTGCATCTTACATTGCATTGCATGAACATATGAACTTGCCATGACATTCTAAGCAATTGTATGCCATCTTAGACCTCTTAAGACATTGCTTGAACATTTCTTGGTCATTTCTTAATACATTTGCCATGCTTTGCATCCATTTCATTTCATAAACATCCATGTGTTTTTATACTTCAAAGCATGCTTCATTTGCATCCAATCTCTTATTTGACCATTCATTGCACTTTGAATGCCTTTGTATCATGTCATAGCATTATTTGCATCATGTGTATGCTTCTGGTTTTGGTTTTTACCTTTGCATATGTTTCATCCCATTTCATCTCTTTCCTTATGCATATTGTGCTAACATTTCAGGTGGTAAGTAACTTGAGAAGTGGATTTGACTTCACTTCTCATTTCTCTTCATCTTCTTCATATGCATCCTTGCTGAATTTTTCATTGTCTTAGAGTGAGCTTGCTCATTCATGTTCATCTTTCACTTTCTTTCTCTAAGTTACTTATCTTCTTCAGTGAAGTAAGTAACTTATTCATCTGCTTCTTCCTCCTTTCATCTTCTTCTTCCATTGGTGGCTTCTCTGAAGATCTTTCCCAAACCTCACAAACCATAGGAACATCCAAGCATGACAATAATTAGGGTTGTGATTAGTCCCCCCTTAGTTTTTACCTTTGTGTCTTCTTTGTGTCTCTCTTTTCATCTCATCATTAGAGACTAAACCTTTAAGGTTTTAAGACTTTGGAATTAGGGTTATGCATGCTTCCTTCTCTTAGGTTGGAGTGTATAACTTTAATCCTAAGTGTTAAACCCTTAATTTGTTTAAACCTCTTAATCAATCCATCTTAATAATCACTAAGACATTAACTTGTAACTTGGGCCTTACATTAAGGTTCTAATTCTTCCTTTATTGGTTAAGAAGGACTAACCCTAGTGTTTAATGGACAAGTCCCTCTCAAGTTGTCTTACAAACCATAAAACTCACTTCTTAATCTCACCCTTAATTAAAATCTACTTTAATAAAGGCTTGTTTTGTCATGAGGTTAATCCCTAATCATGGATTAAGTTGAGGTATCTTCTATATCTTAAGTGTGCTCATCTATTATCCTTCTATTAGGATGGTGTAATGGGTTCACTAATCCTTGATTATGGATTAAACTCATTACTTAACACTAAACAAAAACTCAAAAAATCTAAATAATCACAAGTAGGTTAATGATCTTAATCCTACATCATCATGGTAATTAAGTTGAGATGTTTATCTCATACTTAAAGTATTCTCATTATCCCTAATCAAAGGGAGGATATAATTAGTTTACTAAACCCTTGGTTTAAGCTTAAGCTCATTAACTTATGAAAAACACCAAAAACAAATAAAAGATTGAAAACACAAAAACAAACAATAATCGTCTCCTTCGGGATTCTTTTCTCATCATCTTGACTTTGAAAATGAGAACTTGCTTCTTCCATCTAATGCAAGACAGTTAGCACTCGAGCCAGACGAGTCATACACTTGAGCATAGACAAGCAAGCAGTTCACAATCAATTTATTTTCAGTCTCTTTGAGTCAAACTACGGTGTTCTGACTTCTTCATTGCACGAGAGGATACGTAGGCATAACTTAACGGTTATCAAACAAAAGTCTCTGTTTCTTCCCCCTCTTTCAGCATTCTTCTTAAGCCTCATTCCTGAGCATTTCACTTCACCTTTTTTAACTGACACTTGTATATTCTCTTCCAGCTTTTGCACACAGATAACACAGACACTACCCCCCTTTAAACACAATCTTTCAAGCGTGGATCCCGTCGAGTACAACGGACAATCTGGGTGCTAATACCTTCCCAGGTTGTAACTAACCCCCTTTCTCAGTTTCTCTGGTTCGCAACCGTCTTATGCATCTCTTTCTAGGTTTATGCAGCATTACCTTTCCTTCGGGATAAAAATGCCTAGCTGGAGACTCTATCCAGTTCATTTCATTCTCTCCTTTCGCCGACCGTTCGCGTCTGTACCCTATCTGACCAGGTGTCTTTTCGGGGGAGCGACACTCTCCTCCCTAGAAATCTCCGCCCAGACAACTATGCCGAAAA
The DNA here is from genome assembly GCA_963966055.1 of Lathyrus aphaca. Lineage (NCBI taxonomy): Eukaryota > Viridiplantae > Streptophyta > Magnoliopsida > Fabales > Fabaceae > Lathyrus > Lathyrus aphaca. The sequence continues at coordinate 327,136,063 of OZ014522.1, forward strand.
GTTCCATCCCGCTAGACAATTCTCCTCGCCACAAACATCCACGTTCTAAGGGTCCGCCAGGTTGATCAGCTATTATGCACAAAGGTCCATCTGAGAACCAAGGCGTCTACCTTCTTCCTCCTTGCTACTTAGAGTGTGAATTTTTCAGCTCATAAGGCTCTTCCAGGGTGGTTCATGTAGAGACTAAAGTTATACTCGACCAGGAAACGACGAGCAGGTGTGTTAGTCTGTCCCAGGACATCGTTGCGGTGATTAGGGTCATGGAAACGGCCCTGGTCCTGTCCGACAATTCCTGCTCGTTGTCTGAGCTGTTAGGACTGAAAAGGACCAGCTATCCCAGGATTTATCCAATTACAAAGAAAAGTACAAACTCCAGGAAGGGCTAAAGTCTAAGCTAGACAAGGTGAAGCGCGAGCGAGAGACCCTGGATGAGGAGAACAAGAAGATGAATGAGCAAGAAGCCGAGTTAACTGAAGCTATCACAGAGAATAGGCGTTTCTTCTTGAGGCTCGAGGTGCTGGAGAGGATGGTTCTCCCTGTTGAAGATGAAAGTGAGGAAGAGATGGCCTTGCAAACCTGAGGTGACTTGATTGCCTGGATCAGGGAGCTTGAGAGGGACGTCGTGGGGGTCTTCAAAGAAGGTTTTGACAATGCCACCGATCAGCTCAAAATCGTCAACCCTGGGCTCGTCACTGATGGAACGGCCTTCAACTACGGAGTGGTTAATGGAGAGATCACCTGTCCTGCCACTGGTTCAGGGGATGAAGGGGATGACGAGGATGCCAATGAATATGTTTGGCATGCATGCCTTTTTTCTTTTTGGCTTGCGTTCCATTTTACTTTTATTTTTATGGCCTGCGCGCCACCCGTATTTTGGGCTCTGCCCTGTTTGTACATTACCAGACAGTTTTTGGCTGGGTTTATAATACAATGTTTATTTTGTTAAAAATTTTTAATTTTGATGATATTATGTGAACTTGTTTGCTCGACTGTATTGGCTCGTTGGTTTAGGGAACCGACGAGGTGGCGGGTTTTACTTCCGCTGCAAATCGAGACGAGTGCCGCGGTCGAGACCCTGATCTATGGGCTTGGGCCTTCCTATCGCGAGCTGGGTGCTCTGCCGACATGGTATTGCAGTGCTGGAGTTTGTTTTGAAGTTTCCAACTTCGAGGGAGGTCGTGCCCGTCATCCAGGGATGTCGACCTTCCTTTTGATTAGTGACGAAGTGCCAAGGTCGTACCTCTATGTCTTCATGAGCTATTTAGAAATAGTATTGCTTGAGTTTTTCAGCATTCCATGGTCGAGCAAGTTATTCTCCTTATAAATTATCGAGTTAGTAATCCCCATTATCCGTTTTATCCCGGACACGATATAGGCCTTCCCAGTTCGCGGCCAGCTTGCCCTCGCGCGGGCTCTTCTAGTTTCATCGGAGGACGAGGCTACCCACTTGAAATTCTCTTTTTATGACTTTTGCGTCGTGGCGCAAAGCTACCTTTTGTTTTAGTAAAGCTTCCCGTAGGAATGCCTCAGAACCAATTTCCTCGACAAGGTATAAGTCTTCTCGCAAGGCTTCGTCGTTCAGCTCTTCGTCGAGGGGTGCTTCTGTTCGTCTTAAGGGTTTCCGTATTTCAACTAGGATGACTACATCCGTCCCGTAGGTTAGTCGGATGGGGTTTCCCCAATTGTAGAGTGTGGGGTCGTGCGATAGGCCCAAAGCTTGTTGTGTAGCTCCTCGACCCATGTTTTCTTTGCTTCACCAAATCTGCGTTTTATCCCTCTTAAAATTACCATGTTCGCCGCCTCTGCTTGACCGTTAGTTTGGGGGTGCTCGGCAGATGTGAAATGTTGCTTCGTGCCTAAGTTGGCGACGAAATCTTGGAACCTCCTGTCCATGAATTGGATCCCGTTGTCGGTGATGAGGACTTGAAGAAACGGAGTATGTTATGTGCAGTGATCTTGGCAAGGGCTTAGGCCTCGATCCACTTTGTAAAATAGTCAACACTGATGATAAGGTATTTTTTCTAGTAAGACCCGGTCAAGAATGGACCAAGGATGTCCATTCCCCACCAGGGGAAAGGCCACGGTGATGAGAGTGTCGTCAGCTCGTTAGGAGGGGCCAGGTGCATGTTCGCGTGTCTTTGACACTTTTCGTATCTCTTGATGTGCTCCTTTGTGTCATGTTGAAATCGTCGGCCAATAATAGCCTGCTCGCAATGCTTTGTGTGCCAATGATCTTCCGACGAGATGTTGAGCGTTAATTCTCCTGTATATCTCTCCTAAGATGTCAGGGACTTTCTCCTCTTCGACACATTTAAGTAACGGGATGGAGAAACCCCGCCGATAGATTTTTCCTTCGAGGAGGACGTAAGAACATGCCCTTCTTTTAGTTGCAGACGCCTCTTTAGGATCGGCTGGAAGTTCATCCTTCGTGAGGTAATTATGGATGGGAGTCATCGAACAATGGGCGTCGCCAATGGCGTTTACTTTGAGTGGAGGTGAAGGTTTCTCGATGCTTGTCTGTAGGAGGATCTCTTGGATCATGGATTTGTTCCCGCCTTTCTTTCGTGTGCTTGCCAGTTAAGATAGGATGTCCGCTCGTGTATTGTGTTCGCAGGGAACGTGTTGGATCTCTCAGGAGTCGAACTTCACGAGTTTGTCTTTCATGGGAGCTAGGTACTCAATGAGATTGTTTTTTTTTTGCCTGATATTCTCCTCGTACCTGGGATGCCACGAGCTCAGAGTCAATGGAGATATTCACCTCTTTTGCCCCTAGGTCTTCAGCCAGTCGCAAGCCCGCCAAGAATGCCTCGTATTCGGCTTGGTTGTTTGAAGTCGAGAAGGCCAGTGCCAGTGATAATTCAATCAAGATGACATCTTTGTTCTCGAGGATGATACATGCGCCACTCCCAGTCGAGCTGGACGCATCGTCGATGAAGATCGTCCATTTGTGGGCACCGATAGTCGGGGTTGGACTATGTGTCATCTCGGCGATGAAGTTGACCAATATCCGCGCCTTTAAAGCTTTCCTACTTTCATACTGGATGTCGAATTTTGTTAGTTCCAACGACCATTTTAGCATCCTGCCGGCCATATCTAGTCGTCCAAGTAGCTGTTTCACGGGTTGGTCTGTTCACTCCTTTATCGTATGGGCGACAAAGTAATTTTGTAATCTTCTTGTCGCATTTATCAAAGCTAGGGCGACCTTCTCGATCTGCTGGTATCTAAGCTCCAGGCCTTGAAGGGCTTTGCTCGTGAAGTAGATAGGTTTCTGCCCGTCATCCGTTTGACGAATAAGGATAGTGTAACACGGTGAGAGAACTAACTTTCTATGAATGTTGTGGATAGCAAGAGTCACCACCGACTTTTATTTTATCTATAATGAAGAGACATAAAAGAATAGGAAAGACCGTTTTAAAAGACTTGGGTTCGGGGGGTAGGTTATATAAAGGGAAGGTGTTAGTACCCTTTATATTCATGGTTATCCATGGGCTCTTAGTTACTTAGCTCACTTAAATATTTTGGAAAAAAAGTTAAATGTGTGATTAGAAAATTTTATAAGTACTTTGTAATGATCCTCGTATACACAAAGCCTTGTTTGAAAATGTTTGAAAATAGTGAGGTGTGAAAAGTATTTTATTTTTGAAGTGTGAGCAAGTAACTATGAGGTACCTACCCTAGACTAAGTCATTCATGTTCTTATATGTCCTTTCAAGGGTAATATTATCCCTATTATTAAGGAATATGTAGTCATTACCTTGGATTTTATAAAGGGACGGGCGTATGGTCATCGTACGGTCAACAAAGGTAATTGTAGGGTGTCTTTAGCAATTGGGAGGGACTATCATCTTTTAAACCGAAGGGACAATATCATACTAGGCAACATCGTAGGGACTTGATCTTTTAATCGTGGGGAGGGACAAGATGATTTAATTTGTAGGGTTTTGCTTAAGACACCCCACTTTCAAGGGACTTGACCGTTTAAAATGCAACTTTAAGAGGAATACCCTAGGAGGTGCTGACAGTGATCATGGGTCGACTTACGTGTGTGAGTGTTATTTTTTTTAAAATATTTATCTTATTTTTTAGTGATCTATGACCAAGTTAATTCAAATAGATTTTCACGCCCTATATTACTAACCCACGCAGTTATAATAAAATATAATGGCAGGAATTTAAATGGCAGAAAATAAATATCCTAACTATTACAATGCCTTGGGGCAGTTACATAATTATAATGGAGAAAAATAAATAACAATAAAAATTTCAGAGCAATAATAAGGCAGGTTATATGAATAACATAAAAATAAATGAGGGTAGAAATAAAGTCAAGGTTTGAAAATTAGGTTTAATAAAAAAAGTTTTTTTAAGGGTTCATAAATAGGGTTTAAAAGTTTGAAAAAAATGTTAGGGTTTAGGTTTATAAAAAATTAGGGTTTATTAAAAATTAGATTAAGATTAAATTTATTAAATCCTAATGATACTAATTAATTAAAAATAATTAACCTAAAAATAAATAAATTAATAAAAAAAATGATTATGAGAAAAGGTTTGTGAAAAAAAGGTTTTTTAAAAAAGGTTAAATTAAAAAAAAAGTATTAGAAAAGAAAAATATATAATGTGAAATAAAAAATGTAGATGTTTAGAATTGGCAGAATTTTTGACCAACAAGAAATGTTGAATTCAGTTCAAGATGTCCTATCAGATGTTGGGACATTATCAAACAGAGTTTAAGTAAATGAACTTAATTCAGGATGTCACACCAGATGTTGGGACATTGTGTTAATGATTTAAGTTCAGTTTTTCAGGATGTCCCAACAGATGTTGTGACATCTCAAACCTGCTACCAGAACTAATTAATGACTAACAGAACTGAGTAATTTAAGGAAAGTTATCTGGAATTAATTATGGATGGACAAAACAGAATAAGGAGCATTTGTAAGGAGTGTTGTTATGAGACTTCAGCATAATCAGAAGAACTGAATCACCTAGAATCTAGGATGTAACAAACCCTAATTCAAGGTGGAAGCTGCATGCGTTTCAGGATTGGATAAACCTACAGAAAGCCCAAAATCCATACACCTATTTAAGCAACAGAAAATCTCAGAATTGGGTGCGAATTTAAGAAGACCAAATAGGGTGTTTTGTGTTTTAATAGCAGGTTGTTTTTATTGTACCACTTTATGAGCTTTTAAGCAAAGTGTATTTGTGTCTTGATTGAAACTGTGAAGTAAGATCAAGCTGTTTTGTTTGATGTATGACTTCAATTTTATTAAACTTGTAAACAAGATCACTGTGTGATTGAGGGGGAGTGAGTTGGTACTCATATCTAAGTTGTGTCTTAGGTAGAAATTGCATTGGGTAGATATTAAGTGAAAGATTAAACTGGGTGGTTTAAGTCTAGAATTAATATTACTTATAGTGGATTTCCTCCTGGCTTGGTAGCCTCCAGATGTAAGTGTGGTTATACACTGAACTGGGTTAACAAATTACTGTGTTGGTTAAATTTGTCAAGTGTTTAAACATCTCATTCGACATCTCATACCTGATCACAGAATTTCAATTGGCATCAGAGCAGGCACCCTGCCTGTTTATACTGGGTGAGATCTAGGGAATACAAATTCTGGAAACATGGACAGAGATATAGGATCAGTAAATAGACCACCTATACTGGATGGATCTAATTATGACTACTGGAAGCCAAGAATGATTGCATTCTTAAGATCACTTGACAATAGGGCCTGGAAAGCAGTCAACAATGGATGGGAACATCCTGTCCAAGACACCAAAGATGGAGCAAAAGTGTTGAAACCTGAAGAAGAATGGAGTAAGGAGGAAGAAGATTCAGCACTTGGCAACTCCAAGGCCTTAAATGCTTTATTCAATGGCATTGATAGGAACATCTTTAGACTTGTGCATCACTGTGAGCTGGCCAAAGATGTTTGGGACACTCTCAAAACAACTCATGAAGGAACATCAAAGGTAAAGATGTCAAGACTTCAACTTCTCACCACCAAGTTTGAAAACTTGAGAATGAAGGAAGATGAGACAATTCATGAATTCTACATGAACATCTTAGAAATAGCCAATACTTCTGGAGCCTTGGGAGAAAAGATGACTGATGAAAAGCTTGTAAGAAAGATTCTCAGATCTTTGCCAAAAAGATTTGACATGAAGGTCACAGCAATAGAAGAAGCTCAAGACATATGCACAATGAAAGTTGAAGAGCTCATTGGTTCCCTTCAAACATTTGAGATGGGAATGAATGACACAAGTGTAAAGAAGAACAAAAGCATAGCCTTGGTGACAAATACTGATAAAGAAGAAGAAAATGATGAATCAGAAACTGATGAAAGCTTATCAGATAACATTGCTATGCTTGGAAGACAATTCAAAAAGATTCTCAGAAGGATGGAAGACAAGTCCAGACCAAGTGGAAGATACACAAACTCTTCTGAGAACAAAAGACCTTATGATGCTAATAGAAGGTCAAATTATGATGAAAAGACCAGTCAAGAAAAAGGAATTAAATGCCATGGATGTGAAGGATATGGACACATCAGGAATGAATGTCCTACCTATTTAAAAAGGCAAAAGAAAGGACTCTCTGTAACCTGGTCTGATGAAGACTCGGGAGGTGATTCAGAAGAAGAATCAGCTAAGCATATCACTGCTCTAGCTGGATTATGTGAATCTGAAAGTGAATCCAGTGATGGGGAGCTTACTTTTGAAGAATTTGAGCAATCATACAGAGAACTATTCAAAAGAAGCACTGAAATATGCAGGGAGAGTATAAAGCTAAAGAAGCAGATTGAGGCACTAAAGAATGAAAAAGCAAGTGATCTAGAGATCATTGACACCTTGAAAAGTGAAGTAAGTCTTCTCAACTCCAAGTTGGAACATATGTCCAAATCTGTTAGAATGCTGAACAGTAGCTCAAGCACACTGGATGTTATTCTCAACAACAATAAGCATTCAGGGGATAAAAGTGGACTGGGATTTAACAAAGTTCATAAGGTTGAAGCTAGCTCTAGCAAAACTACTTCAAAGTCCATACAGTCAAACAAGATGTCCCAACAGATGCTTCAACATCATGAAAAGAACACAAAGCCAAACATAATGTTCCAACAGATGTCTCAACATCCTGAAAAGAACATAATGAAGAAGAAGTATCAAAGATGGAGATGTCATCATTGTGGAAGATTTGGACATATCAAACCTCATTTCTATAAGTTGCATGGATATCCAAATCAGATGTATCAGCAACCTCCTAAGCAGAAGATAGAAGTTACCAAGTAAGTGCTGCATAGACATCAAAGAGATCAGCAACCCCCTAAGCAGAAGACAGAGGTCATCAAGAAGGTATGGAGACCAAAAGCTAGTCTTCATGCTGATCAAAGCTACATGCCCAAGAACAAGATCAACAAACAACCTTGGAGCTCTATTGATGAACAATACACAGGGCAGAGGTATCAAAAGAAATCTCAACTCAAATGGTCAAAGAAAGGTGTTGCATATATAGCTCATACATCACTAAGAGTATCAGCTAAAGAAGACTGGTACTTTGACAGTGGATGTTCAAGACACATGACTGGATTGAAGAATCTGCTAGTAGACTTAAAGTCATATTCATCCAGATATGTAACCTTTGGAGATGGAGCTAAAGGAGAAATCAAGGGAGTTGGGACCTTGGACTGTCCAGATGTACCAAGACTAGATGATGTGCTACTAGTTAAAGGTTTAACTGCTAACCTGATCAGCATAAGTCAATTATGTGATCAAGGGTACAGTGTAAACTTTACCAAAACTGAATGCATAGTGTCTAACAAAGAACAAAAGGTTGTCATGAGAGGAGCCAGATATAAAGACAACTGTTACATGTGGGAACCTCAAGACTTCAGTCTCACTTCAACTTGCTCTTTAGCTAAAGAAGAAGAAGTGAAACTATGGCACCAAATACTAGGTCATCTTCATTTCAGAGGCATAAAGAAAATCATATCTATGGATGCTGTGAGAGGTATTCCTAAACTGAAGATTGATGATGGCAAAATATGTGGCGAATGTCAAATAGGCAAGCAAACCAAGATGTCCCATCCAAAGCTCCAACATCTGACAACTTCCAAAGTTTTGGAACTATTGCATATGGATCTTATGGGACCTATGCAGGTTGAGAGCCTTGGTGGTAAGAGGAATGCCTATGTGGTGGTTGATGACTTTTCAAGGTATACATGGATAAATTTCATCAAAGAAAAGTCTGATGTATTTGATGTATTCAAAGACTTATGCCAAAGAATACAAAGGGAAAAAGCCAGCTGTGTGATCAGAATAAGAAGTGATCATGGAAAAGAATTTGAGAACCAAAAATTCTTAGATTTCTGTTCTTCAGAAGGAATCAATCATGAATACTCTTCACCAATCACTCCTCAACAAAATGGGATTGTTGAGAGGAAGAATAGAACTATTCAAGAATCAGCAAGAGCTATGATCCATGCTAAAAAGTTACCTTTGTACTTCTGGGCTGAAGCTATGAACACAACTTGTTACATCCATAACAGAGTTACTCTAAGGAAAGGAACTTTGTCCATAATCTATGAAGTCTGGAAGGGCAGAAAACCCACAGTTAAGTACTTCCAAGTGTTTGGAAGTAACTGTTATATTCTGGCAGATAGGGAGCAAAGAAGAAAAATGGATCCTAAAAGTGATGAAGGGATTTTTCTTGGATACTCTATAAACAGCAAAGCATATAGAGTATTTAATTCTAGAACCAAGGTTATCATGGAGTCCATAAATGTGATAATTGATGATGCTCCTACAGATGTTCCAGAAGATGTTGGAACATCTGCTGATATCAAAACTGAAGCTGAAGAAAAGAGTGATCATTCTGACTTCACTCAAACTGATGCAAGGACAGAACAATCCAGCAAACCTCCCTCCATCAGAATCCAGAAGGATCATCCCAAAGATTTGATAATTGGTGATCCCAACAGAGGTGTAAGCACTAGATCAAGAGAAGTGATTTCAGGTTCCTGTTTTGTTTCAAAAATAGAACCTAAAAACATCAAGGAAGCTCTTACTGATGAATACTGGATTTGTGCTATGCAAGAGGAATTAGGTCAATTCACAAGGAATGAAGTGTGGAACCTTGTTCCTAGACCTGATGACATAAATGTGATTGGAACTAAATGGGTGTATAAGAACAAGTCAAATGAACAAGGAGTTGTTACAAAGAACAAAGCTAGACTTGTAGCTCAAGGATACACACAAATTGAAGGAGTAGACTTTGATGAAACCTTTGCACCAGTAGCAAGGCTTGAATCAATCAGACTACTTTTGGGAATTGCTTGTATCTTAAAGTTCAAGCTATTTCAAATGGATGTGAAAAGTGCCTTTTTAAATGGTTATCTTAATGAAGAGGTATATGTAGAACAACCTAAAGGATTTGTTGATCCAAGCTGTCCAAATCATGTATACAAACTAAAGAAGGCTCTTTATGGTCTGAAGCAAGCTCCAAGAGCATGGTATGAAAGGCTGACTACTTTTCTTATCAAGCAAGGGTACAGGAAAGGTGGAATTGACAAAACCTTGTTTGTTAAAGATGAAGAAGGAAATGTCATGATTGCTCAAATATATGTAGATGACATTGTCTTTGGTGGGATGTAAGACAAGATGGTTAAACATTTTGTAAATCAGATGGAATCTGAATTTGAAATGAGCCTAGTAGGAGAATTAACCTATTTTCTTGGACTGCAAATAAAGCAAATGGAGGACTCCATGTTCATTTCCCAAAGCAAGTATGCTAAGAACATAGTCAAGAAATTTGGGATGGACAGTGCTACTCATAAGAGAACTCCTGGCCCCACACATTTAAAGCTGACTAAAGATGACAAGGGTGAGAATGTAGATCAAATCCTATACAAAAGTATGATTGGAAGCTTGTTATATCTGACTGCTAGCAGACCAGACATAGCATTTGCAGTAGGTGTATGTGCAAGATATCAAGCTGATCCAAAAGTTAGTCATCTTAATCAAGTCAAGAGAAATCTGAAATATGTTAATGGTACTTGTGACTGTGGCATAATGTACTTTCATGGATGCAAACCAATTCTCACTGGCTTCTGTGATGCTGATTGGGCTGGAAGTGCTGATGACAGAAAAAGCACTTCAGGAGGATGCTTCTTTCTAGGAAACAATTTGATTTCTTGGTTCAGTAAGAAACAAAATTGTGTATCCTTATCTACTGCTGAAGCTGAATATATTGCAGCTGGAAGCAGTTGTTCACAGTTGATTTGGATGAAGCAAATGCTCACTGAGTACAATGTCCCACAAGATGTCATGACATTGTACTGTGACAACTTAAGTGCTATTAACATATCAAAGAATCCTATCCAACATAGCAGAACCAAGCATATTGATATCAGGCACCATTTCATCAGAGATCTTGTAGAAGAAAAAGTGATCTCATTGGAACATGTAGCTACAAATCTGCAATTGGCTGATATATTTACTAAAGCCTTGGATGCTACCCAATTTGAAAACCTAAGGGGTAAATTGGGAATCTGTTTGTGTGAAATTTAGCAGTTATGGAGATATGCCAACATGTCATATGACATCGTGTGGCATGATCACCAGATGGCAACACCAATCTGGTCAAGCACCTTGTGTATTCCATTCCTAAAAATTCTCCAAGTAACGGCTCTTATAAGAATATCATCTCACATTCATCTATTCATCTTCTCAGCATTCTCTCACAACAACTTGCTTGCTATAGCTAACTCTCTGAGATCATCAAACTCAACCAATCTCAATCTTTTTCTTCACCACATTCTCAAAATGGCTCATCACCAAAACCCTAACATCTCTGAAGAAATCCTCAACAAGGAAGATGTGGTGCATGCAACCCCCATTTCTGTGGTACCCATGGATTCAACTCCAATGGACGAAATCAGAGGAAGTGTTCCTCTTGCTCAAAAGCCAAGAACTCCAAAAAGAACAAAAGATCCTGTTTTCAGCAAGGCCAAAGGCTTACCTTCACCATCAAACACCACTCCAAAAGCTTCTGAATACGTGGATGATTCCATAAAGGAGTTGGTAAACAGGATCCTATCTGAGCAAAGAGTGGTAAGTGGCATTTCTATCCCTCTGAACACCATGCCAGCTCCATAAGAAGATCAACAAACTCGGGCTGAAAAGGACACTCCTGCTCAACAGGATGTCCCAATAGATGTTGAACCATCTGAAGACCAGCAAAAGGTCTCATCTGATACTGCTGATGATACATCTGAAGACCAAAAAAAGGCCTCCACTGATAGTGATGAAGAAGCATCTGAGGACCAGCACAAGGCCTCCACTGAAGAGCAAATCTCTGTTGATCCACCAGCTGAAGAGGAGACTACTCAACCTCCTCCTGTTGTGAACCTAGAGCATGATTCTGATACAGAAATCATTGCTTCTGTAAACCCTAGCATAGCCAAAAGGCTTAGGACTAGGAAAGAAAAGATGAATGCAGGACATGCAATTCCTGAGAAGAAGCAAGCTACACCAAAGAAGGACAAAGCTAAAGTTGTCTTTGGTCCTACAAAACAATGGAGCAAGGTGCAAACACAAAAGAGGAAAGCTGTCACTCCTCCAGATTCAGATGTTGAAGAAGATGTCCCAACATCTCCTCCAAAGAAGAAACCAGCACCCTCAAGGTCATCAACTGCTGTTCCAGAAGCTCCTTTGGACAACATCTCCTTTCATCATGTTTCAAGTGTGAATAGATGGATGTTTGTTTATCAAAGAAGGGTAGCACTTGAAAGAGAGCTGAGCAGTAATGCACTTGAGTGCACAGAGTTAATTGATCTCATCTCTTCTGCTGGCCTTTTCAAAACTGTCTCCAACTTATCTCCTTGCTATGAGCTGCTTGTCAAGGAATTCATAGTCAACTTCCAAGAAGATTGTGCTAATGGTAAGTCTGCTGACTTTAGAAAAGTATATGTAAGAGGAAGGTGTGTAGAATTCTCTCCTAGGGTTATCAACCACTACCTTGGAAGAGAATCTGATGGCCCAAATGAATTAGGGAAGACTGATAACCAGGTTTGCAAGGTTATCACTGCTAATCAGGTCAAGGCTTGGCTAGTTAAAGGGAAGCTCTCAGTTAGCATGCTGACAAGGAAGTATGCCATGCTGAATAGGATTGGCACAACAAACTGGGTCCCTACCAATCATACATACTCAATATCAACTGGATTGGGAAGGTTCATATATGCTGTAGGCACCCAAACAAAGCTGGATTATGGAGCTTATATCTTTGATCAGACATTGAAGCATGCTGGATCATCTGCAACAAAGCTGCCAATTGCCTTCCCTTCCTTGCTGTGTGGAATAGTGCTGAGTCAGTATCCTGGTATCCTCACTGAGAAGGACACAATTTGCAAAAGAGAAAGCCCTCTGGCCTTCCACTACAAGCTGTTCCTGTGTCATCATGCAGCTGATGTTGAAGCTCCCTCTGGGACATCTGCTGGTCCTTCAAAAGCAAAGTCTCCAATCTCCAAAGCTGCATTGATTGCTGAACTGAAGAGCACTTGCAAAGAACTGGATGCAAGGAAGAAGAAGCTTGAGGAGATTATCCAAAGGCTGGAGATTGAAGAAAGTGCTCAGAAAGCTTCTACTTCTGATGAGGAGACTGAGGAAGAGGAAGAAACTGACTATGAGGAATCTGAGTGAAAATTGTATGTGAGGAATATGTAATGATAGCTTCTGCATTGTAATTTTGAATTAGCAACTTTGGCCCCAATTTTATGTCTAACAAGGGGGATAACAAGAACAACAACAACAATGTATGATGCTGTTTAGTTATTAATGAAAAACCTCTATTTGCTTCTGAACTAAATCTGTGAAGTTAATGAAAATTTCTGTTGCAACAAGACTGAATACATGTATGTTTGAGGGGGAGTAAACTCACACATGACTCAACAAAAAAGAACTGCTATACTCTGATAAAAGAACTTCTGCTGCACTCTGATAACCAGAAAAATATGTTAGCCAAAAATTAGCCAAAGGGGGAGTTTGTAGATGTTTAGAATTAGCAGGATTTATGACCAACAAGAAATGTTAAATTCAGTTCAGGATGTCCTATCAGATGTTGGGACATTATCAAACAGAGTTTAAGTAAATGAACTTAATTCAGGATGTCACACCAGATGTTGGGACATTGTGTTAATGATTTAAGTTTAGTTTTTCAGGATGTCCCAACAAATGTTGTGACATCTCAAACCTGCTACCAGAATTAATTAATGACTAACAGAACTGAGTAATTTAAGGAAAGTTATCTGGAATTAATTATGGATGGACAAAACAGAATAAGGCGCATCTGTAGGGAGTGTTGTTATGAGACTTCAGCATAATCAGAAGAACTGAATCACCTAGAATCTAGGAAGTAACAAACCCTAATTCAAGGTGGAAGCTGCATGCGTTTCAGGATTGGATAAACCTACAGAAAGCCCAAAATCCATACACCTATTTAAGCAATAGAAAATCTCATAATTGGGTGCGAATTTAAGAAGACCAAATAGGGTGTTTTGTGTTTTAATAGCAGGTTGTTTTTATTGTACCACTTTATGAGCTTTTAAGCAAAAGTGTATTTGTGTCTTGATTGAAACTGTGAAGTAAGATCAAGCTGTTTTGTTTGAAGTATGACTTCAATTTTATTAAACTTGTAAACAAGATCACTGTGTGATTGAGGGGGAGTGAGTTGGTACTCATATCTAAGTTGTGTCTTAGGTAGAAATTGCATTGGGTAGATATTAAGTGAAAGATTAAACTGGGTGGTTTAAGTCTAGAATTAATATTACTTATAGTGGATTTCCTCCTGGCTTGGTAGCCTCCAGATGTAAGTGTGGTTATACACTGAACTGGGTTAACAAATTACTGTGTTGTTTAATTTTCCTGCACTTTAAGTTTTGGTTAAATTTGTCAAGTGTTTAAACATCTCATTCGACATCTCATACCTGATCACAGAATTTCAAAAAATATTAGAAATAACCAAAAATGTTGGAGAGGAGATTTGAACCCATGACTCTCCCAATTCAGCCTTTAAGTCTCTCCACTGGGCTACAGGCGCGCTATGACATTTACCTGAAACTAATCAATAATATAATGAATATAATAATATTGTTAGTAAAAAAATAAAAAGTGGTGAAGGTAAGGTTCGAACCCCTGCCCTCAATGTAACCAACCATATGTTTCAACCATTACACCACAAGCGCGTTGGTGATATATGTATGAAACAAATAAAACAAAAAGGAAGATTAAATTTGAATTTCCAGACTGGTGCCAAATTAACTTTGTCTTCTACCTTATACCTGCGCAAACACCTGCGAATTTTGTTACAGAATTTCCTGCGAATTTAGTTTCACATGAAATCCTATGTTTCTTCAATTATTATGATACTTGCAATATTTTGTCAAATTGATCACACCATTGTAATTCCCACATCATTTACAGTTTATTTATGTCATTAGAATTCATTTAAATTACTTAAATCACAAAACCCCAATTTGTAGCTTAGAACCCTAAAAATGGTGTTTAATGATAGAGGTCACGATTCTTCAAATAGTTTATCCAGAAAGCTTCTATGCTTCAAAAAAAACATAAATCAATGATCAAACGCAATTTATAAAGGTCAAATTATTGAAATCAAAAAGCTTGAAAATAAAGAACATGAACGATTCGGTTAGCATGTTTGGAGATGTATACGATGATGCTGGTGATTGGGATAACATTAGGGACCCTCAAGGATCAATTTTAAACCTTCAAAACACTTGGATATGACCTGCAAGAAATAATCCAAATTGGATTTTTTTTGTAAAATTTGAAAGCTTGAAGGTTGTTCTTGGCTACTGCAAATTCGTGCATCTTGTGTTCTTTACGCTTGTATATATGTGGTGAATGGAATTAGGTCAACTCTTGGGCCTTATGTTTGTGAATTTGGATTGTTTCATTGTGAAGAAATCTCACTTCTAATTTTGTCAAAAAATCAAATATTTTCTTACCAATCAAGCCTTGTACGAATTTTGATCATCTCCAATCACTTTAAATGTAATATATTTGCTTCCATAACAAATATTTGATCTAAAAATTGACTTTTTATATTTTATTTTTATTTAAATTTAATTTTAACAAATAAAATCCAAATAAATAAAAAATAAATTATAAAAATCATATGGATTGATTATTGGGTCGTGCAAAGTCTTAACTTTGAGATTGAGTTGCAATTTGATGGGCTCATTTGAAATTTTTTGAAGTTTAGACCTTATTTGCTTCATACACCCCTTGAAATTTTCCCAACTTTGACAAGGCACAACCCCCTCAATTTTAAGGCTTTGAGAGTGATCTTGGACTTTTTAGAAAGCTTAGAGAGTCCTATAACAAACCTCTTTTCTATCATGTCCATATCTTTTACCATTTTCAAATTATGCTCTTTGGAAAAAGTTGACTTTTTGTTGACTTTTGAAAGGACCTATAATGTCTTAGTTCATACCTTCCAAATGAAGCATTTTTAGGCTTGGCTTGTGAGACACAAAATTGTAGAGAATTCAATTTCTTTCAAAATGAGCTCTGGAAGGGAATTTTTTTAAGAAGTATGTGGATGTTATGGCTGGTCAAACTTCAATTGACTTTTCCTATGAAAACCCTAATTTAGAAACTCGTCGTTCTTGATGATCTGAAATTTCCTTGATGAATCATGATCAACCCTTGATCAAATGATTAATTTTACTTCATAATCTTGATGTTGGCAAAAAAATCTTGAATTTTGACTTTAATTTGATCACATTTGACCTCAGTTTGACTTTTTAACCAACCTGACTGATTTTTGAATATCTGATCATCTGACTGGTCAAATTTATTGGGAAAGCCCTGATACTTGACATGGGGATTCTTGAAGACATATGGTATTTAATGAAGCTCACTTGAGGCCTTGGAAGTCCATTCAGCTTAGAGAAACTCAAAACCCTAGTTTTGGATCCATTGTTCAGGAGGAGGTTTTGTCTGATGAAACCTTCAATCCATTTGACCAATTATGAACCCTGTGAACCTTGTGAACCTTGAGAAAACTCTTGGAACACATTGCTTTGATTGTGGGAGGGAAAATTTTAGGGTACAACAGCTGCCCCTGTTCAATTTTCTGAAACCTAAGTGTAACACCCCAAATTTGCCCTCTTCATTTTAAGCATCATATCACATCATATGCATCATACTATATCATTTCCTCAGCATCATATCGTGGAAAGATGAAGCATAACATCCCTCATGTTCTAGCATCAAGCATATGGTCATCTGTGGAGTTCCTAGAAGCCCTTCAAGCAATGACAAGGGTCCCAATGAGTTTGTACAATTTCTATGGTGATTCCACACTCCATTTACAAGATCAAGTCCATTGACAAAAGTTCAGAAGATTGCATGATCATCAGAGATCTCAGGACAAGTCAAAGCTCCTATGCAGTGCACCCAAATTAGGGTTTGAGATTCAAGTACCAAGATCTCTTAACTTTGTCCATTTCTTGTGAGCCAAGTCTTCTACATGTTAAGAGGATCCTATGTGTCAAATTTCATGAGAAAATTCCATGTGGAAGTCAGTCAATGCCTCAGTTGCTTGCAGATGAAGGAAAAAGTCAACAGAGCCCATAAAAAGTCAACTGTGCAATTTCAAGGGGTCTAACCCAAATATTTTGGCCAAGAGGGGTCCTTACAATGTTATAAGAGGTTTGGAATGCCTAAAGTTCAAGAATCATGGAGATTTGAGGGGGTTTGCAAAAATGGTACAAAGTTGGTTTTTGAAGTTTTGCAAATTTGGCAACTTTGGCCCTAATTTTCAAGTGGCCTTAACATGATCAAAAATTCTTCAAATGGACCAAAGTCAAACATGAAAGTTGGAGAGTAAGGGCTGCCATTTTCAAAAATTACAAGTACTTTTTCACCGGATTCCTGGATTGTCCCATGGCTCATTCGAAAATTGCATGTATCCTAGGCCAATTTCATTTTTTCAAAAATGCATCATGTGCAAGAAGGCTCCAATCTTATTTTTGTGAATTGGTACAGGCCCAAACTTGTTTCAAACTGAATATACATTGCATAAGGACCTATTTGCTCCAAAGAAATGGCCAATTTCATACACTTTTGAAAAATCCCTCCAAAACATGCCAATTTGCAAAATTCATGAAATAAGTGTGACACTTGCATCTAAGGGCCAGGAATGATTGGGTTTGGATCAAGGGTGGAGAATGAGGCTTGCACATGCTGAGAGGCCCAAGGAAGCATGAGGAGAGCATGCATATTCCACCAAGTGCATGTGATGCATATTGACACTTTTCTCATTCAATTTTCGTGCACTTTATTTCACACTTCCAACACTCACTTTTTACATCATAACAAAGAGAATTAAGCAAAAAACCAGATCTGAATCTCTCTCATTCTATCATTCTCAACCTTCTTGCATTCTTGCATTTTGCTTCATATCTCTCAATTCCTTTACATTCTCCACAAACTTCTTCCATATTCTTGATCAGTGGATCATAGAGATCAAGAATCATCCACTCATTCAAGCTTAAATCACAGAATTGGAAGCTTGCCATTTCAAAGCCTCTTGTGTTGAAACTTCAGATCTACACCATTTCAAGACCTTAGATGCATTTATTTTGCATCTAAGGAGCAAGAGGAGTGATTTGCACGAATTATTTGGTTTTCTATCTCAACATTTCAAGATCTCCATCTCAGGTATGGCTTGAAACTTTTTGTTCTAGAAATGGAATTTAATGGTTGATTTGTGTTCCTCTTTCTTCTCTGATCATGCTGCACTTTGTAGATTTGATTTTAGTGCATTGTAGTGAAAGATATGTGCATTTAAAGTTTGATGATGGCACTTTGTTTTGCTCGATCCATCCAATCCTTTGAGATTTAGCTTGTTTTGATGCCATATTTGAATTCAGGAGTGTGGAATTAATTAATCTGGACTATTCATTTTCATTTTCTGGAGAATTTTTGCATCTGGTTTGGTCTCCGGTGCCGGAGCCCTAGCTCCGGTCACCGGAATTTGTTTTGCTTAACCTAGGGTTTCATTTGGAGAAGATAAAGTTTTAGCCATTAGATCTACCATCCGGTCGTCCCTATTGCGCCACGTGTCCTTAAAATCCCTTCCATTCATGTTATAAATTTTGTTTTTCCATTTAATAATTCGTGTGGCAGGTTCTATCATAAGTTCCCTGAGCTCACCTTGTAACAGCCAGTCCCTGCGCTCCATGCTGCCACCTCATTTAATGAGGTGGTCTTCCACAACCACTTGATGAATCTCGCGGACCTCTTTATTTCCAGCTTTTATTTCATTTAAATCAGCTAATCCATATAATAACAACATAAGCTAGCAGCGCGTATGGGCCCAAGCCAGCGTGCTATCCGCACCCCACAGAATCCAGCCCAATCCAAATTGAACGTCCAACATATACTGTCTACACCACCCTTCATTTTCCTTTAATTTTCTTTTTCCTATTTTATTTCTTTTGCAATTCAGTTTCATTTTAATTCGATTAAAATAGTTATAATCATCCAAAAATTCCCAAAAAAATCCTGAATGTTATTTTGTGTCTCTAATATTTTGTCATATTTTTATTTTATTTTTTTCATTTGATCCACGTGTCAGAATTAATTCTCCATTGTACATAGCTTCTTCTTAAGTCTTTCTTGACCAGTCTGCCTTGTTTAATTTCCATAGTCTTCAATATTTTGAGTTTTGATCCCATTTTTTTTTGCATTTTGCTCTTAAGATCTTTTAATTTTCATGTGAATTTTCTCTAGATTTTTGGAAATTTATTTCTTGAGTCTTGGTCTGGTATCTTGTGATGTAAGTTTTCTGTCCTAACTTGTGTTCTTGCCTCCATTTAGCTTAGTTCCCTTCTGAATCTTTGCAAATCCTTTTGGTTAGTTGATATAACATGTTTGAGGATCATTTGGTTTCAATTGTGGAATTTTTAGATGGTTGTTTGATTTTTTTTGGTTTTTATCTTGAGCCTTATCCCGTTTTGCTTCCTTTGAACCTTTTGATCTCCCATAAGCCTAGAAAGACACTTGTGCTCATTTCTTCTTCTCATTTGGGGTTCCTTTGGGGTGTAGGTACCTTCCTGGTCCTAGGATAGGTCTTGTGTCTTCTGAATATTTGTGTTTGCTTCTTCTTTAAGTCATTTGCTTCTTTAAGTGTTTTAATTTCATCTTATGGTTTCTTTTGCTCCTATTTTGGTATTGTTTGGTCTTGTATCTTGCTTCTCTTCATCTTGTTGGCTTCCTAAGCCATTCTTCATCTTGTTTTGATTCTGGTTGTGAGTCTTGTGCTCATATTTTGTGCATTTTTCTTTGCATGTTTCATAAGTGTGCATAAGTTTTCATATGTATTCATGTTGCATCCTTTTGAGTCATAAGTCTCTTCTCCTCATTTCTTTGATTTGCATTTGCATTGTGCATATGTTCATATCATGTCACTTCTGATTGTTTGTTGTTATCATGTTATATTGCTCATTTTGTTTCATTTATGTGCATACTAACCTTGCAGGGGCTATGGTAAGTGTGAGATGTGCGAATTGAGTTCCACATCTCCATTTCTCATCTCTTCCTCTTATGTTTATGTGAACTAACCCTTTATTTTTGGGCTTAGGCCTTTCTCATCCCTTCTTCTTTTCTTCTTCTTTCCTTCTTCATTAGGGTAGAAACCTCACTAACCCTTAGGACATCCATGCATGTTAACACTTAGGATTATTTTAGTCCCCCTTTAGAATTATTCCTTTGAGATCCTTTTGGTTCTTTTTTCTCTTCTCATCTCATAACTCTAAAAAACACTTTAATAAGTTTGAAGTGGTGCATTGATCCATAGACTTATCCCATGAGGTATGCTTGTAGTCTTCCCATCTTGGGATAGTACAAGTTTACCTTGTGATGCACAAGTCTGATCAAGGTATCTTCTTCATAAAAGAAAATCTTAAAAAACACTTCTTCATCTGTAAATAATCAAAACACTTAATAATTAAACAAGTTAGTGAGCCTAGGCCCTAATCTTTGGGTTCAAGTTTTGGGGATCTTCTCCTTACTTGAGTGTGCTTGTTCTATTATTCCATCTTGGAATGTAGTGACAAGTGCACATTCCATTCAAGAGAGCTTGAGTTCACCTCCTTGTGACACACTCATAAAAGCTTCTTAAAAAACACAAACAAACAATAAGCGTCTTTCCTTCGGGAATTCTTTTCTCACCTCATTCGCTCCGTACGCGAACTTGCTCCTACTTGTCACTTTGCAAGACGGTTACGCACTCGTCGTCCGAGTCTGCAACACCTGAGCAATAGCATAGGCAGTTCAAGCCTTAATTCACAAGCAATTTCCTTTTAGTACCCCTAGTTAGGGGAACTACGGCGTCTCTGATCCTCATTATCCTGATGAGGTACGTAGGCAGCGGGGTAGGGCCCGTTCGAGCACAATCTTTATTTTCCCTACATTTTTCCTTTTGTTTTCTTATTTCAGTTCTTTTCCAGTTCCATTTCTTTTCATTTTCATTTCTTTGCTGCAGTTTTCATACCCTCACCCTTTGAAATAGTTTCTTTTGCAAGCGTGGATCCCATCGGGTACGGAGGACGATTTGGGTGCTAATACCTTCCCAGGTCGTAACTGACTCCCGAACTCAGTCTCTTTGGTTCGTAGGACCTGTGTCCTTCCTCTTCTTTCCTCTGGTTTGTGCAGCATTACCATACCCTTTCTTCGGGATAAAAATGCCTGGCTGGCGACTCTATTCTCTTTTCTGCGCCACTTTCGCGTTTGTACCAGGATGGAAATCCGGGGAGCGACACTGAGGAGTTAGATTGGCATGCACGCCATTCGTAACTGGAAGGTTGAAGGGAATTGAACACAAAAGCCCAAAAATTTGCACTCGCCGGTGCGTAGAATGATATTGTTGGTTGGTTGTATTGCTTGAATGGGCTTAAAGATTCTATTCGGGGAAAAGTTCGTCAAATATACTTCTTGGAGAATAAAGTAGTCCAAAGTATGAAAATATAGCTTTTGGGAAGATAAAACAACCCAAGGTGTGATAATATAGCTTTTGGGAGGATAAAGCAGCCCGAGGTAAGATGATATAGCTTTTGGGAGGATAAAACAACCCAAGGTGAAATAATATAGCTTTTGGGAAGACGAAACAACCCAAGGTAAGATGATATAACTTTTGGGAAGTCAAAACAACCCAAGGTAAGATGATATAGCTTTTGGGAAGCCAAAACAACCCAAGGTAAGATTATATAACTTTCAGGATAAAGCAGCCTGAGGTGAGATGATATAGCTTTCGGGAGGATAAAGCAGCCTGAGGTATAAGTTGTTGATGACGTTTGTCTGCTGGAGAATTAACCTGAAAAACAAGGTTAGTTCTATGCAAATATCATGATGTATATAACACTTTGCAAGATAATATCTCATGATAATGTTGTATGCGTATGATATGATATGATATGATGTGATGTATGTATGTATGAATTATGTAGTTGAAGCGCATGAGTAGCTTCGTAGAACAACTGCTGGCTGGGGAAAATAAATCCTGATTCGTTGTTGAGGAATATGAAGACTTGTTCCCGTCTTTTTTAAGAATATCGAACTTAGAACCACTCATTTTTGTTCATCGTACTTCTTATTAAAGGATTAAGTTCCTGAATATCTTGACTGAGGATAAAAGAGATGGACATAGATCTAGGAGACCTATTCGGTTAAGTATCAATTCTTCGGAGGATATGAAACTGCTTGAAGACTTCATATAGTTGGAAGTACAAGATATTACTTGAAGTATTTCGTAAGAATATCCGTAAAGATTACTCTGTGGGGATAAACCGGCGAAGATTCGTTGAATTCCTACCTCCGTTCGTTCTTAGTAAATGTTATTATTGTATTTTATGCATTTCTGGTAAACATCAATCATATTCAAAAGCATATATACATTCAAACATAACCAATAGGCATTTCTCGCTTTAGTAAAAGGGGAAAAGTAAACCTGAATAAAGAGGGAAAAGTAAACCTGAATAAAGGGGAAAAGTAAACCTGAATACGAAAAATGGAATTTTATTTATTTAGAAAGTGGCCTATAAACAATCGGGTTTTAATACGGAGACGGAAATCCTAGTAAGAGGAATTCGTCGAAGAATTTTTTACAAAAACAAAGAAAAATAGCTATGTGTAAATAATCCTATTCAGTTTCAACTCTGCTATTGCCATTATCTTCAAGTATCTCATCTTCAGCAGTCGGAAAATAAACGATTGGACTGATCTGTATCTGTTGAATTTTCATGTAGACAACACAACTAGTAGAGGTTACATGGGTGATCCAATGAGACATAATCATATGCTTTAATCCCTAACTTTTGTCTAGATTGCCTTTTCAGGTTTTCAATCCACCGGGATACCCTTTTTTGAACAAGCTGCCTTTTCACGTTTTCGACTTGCCGGGTGTACATTTTTTTATATATATATATCCCTAATTTTTGCCCGAACCCTTTTGGTTCGCCGGGATGCCCTTATTTTTGCCTAGGCCAGTCAACCTAGCGGGTCTCTTTTTATGCGTAGTATTTTTTAACTATGTCTGCATTCACAGGCTGTGGGAAATCTTCGCCATCCATATTAGTAAGCATCATGGAGCCTCTAGAAAATACTCTCTTAACATCAAATGGCCCTTCATAGGTAGGGGTCCATTTGCCTCTGGGATCACCCTGTGGTAATATGATACACTTGATCACCAAATCACCAGCCTGATATACTTGCTGCTTAACTTTCTTATTGAAGGCTTTGATCATACGTTTCTGATACATCTGACCATCATAAAAAGCTACTAACCTTTTCTCATCAATCAAGTTTATTTGGTCAAGTCGAGTATGAATCCA